>CM070782.1:35825532-37025532 GCA_036346955.1 Dipus sagitta | reverse complement strand
ACACAGAGAAAAATCAACTCCTACCAAATCAGAGAGCCAGAGCCTCAGAGGCCCCCAACACCTCATCACTGAAGCAGACCAAAAATGAACCCAACATGGCTCAGGGAAATTTTGTGGAAGAGGGGGCGGAAAGAATGTCAGAGTCACATGTTGGGTCATGATATGCAGAGACATTTAGCTTACCCATAACTGTGGGCTAACTCCACAATGCATGACCCATATACCTCAACAAGGAGGGGCCAAGGGTGGGGGTAGGTCATGGATGAGCCTAATAATGGTACCAAACTGACTGTATTTGCTGAATACAAATCTAACTAACAAAGAAAAAAAAACACTAGGGGGTAAACTAAAAAAATTAATTAATTAATTAAAAAAAATTTAGTGCCATGAATGAACCTTTACAAAACTATGACAAAAATTGATATAAAAATAAATAGATATGCAAGTTGACTAAAGAACCAAGGGAGAAGCTAGAAATAAATTTAAAAAACGATTATTATCACCACAACAAAAATAGTAATTTTTACCCTTAAGTATTTTTTTTTCAAACTTTCACCATATAAACACAGCTTTCTAATAACAAAGTTGTTTGGGAGGGTAGTGAATATGATCAAATACATTGCATGCTTATGTGAAAATGGCACTATGAAGCCTATTGCTTTGAATAAATATGCTAGCAATGAAAATTATATATTATATGCTAAGTATATATTATTACAGTATTATTATAAATAGAATCCAAGAAATACAAACTTACCCATGTGATAAAAGAATTCTCTGACTAAAAGAGTTTATCCTGTTATTTCAAAAATGGAAAAAAAAATCCTAGTACAATAAAGAAATAAAAAGAAATAAATGAAAGCAAAACCTTGAAAAAATTCTTTATTTATTTGAAAGACAAAATGGGCACACCAGAACTTCTAGCCACTGCAACTGGACTCCAAACATATTTACCACCTTGTCCTGGGGAAATCAAACCTGGGTTCTCAGGTTTCACAGGCAAGTGCCTTAACCACTAAGCAATCTCTCAAACCTGAATAAGGCTTTTAATAAAATTACTTATTAACCTTTGATTAAAAACCAGATGAAGATCAGAGAGACCTACAAGGTTTCCTAAAAGACAGACAGATTTCTGTCAGAGTACTTGATGACCCACCAAAGGTTAGTGGTAAGACCCTACTGCTGAAGACACCTTATGTGGTTGACATGCAAAGTGGAATGGCATGGCTGGAAGCTGGAAGAGAGTCAGTCCTCAGACAGTCAGCGTGTCTAGTGCCAGAAGGTGTTACATGGGTGACTGGGGGAAAATGACCAATATCTGCCCAAGCAACTCATGGTCTAACCTACTTAGCAGCAAATGACCTGTTGTGATGCCCACACAAGTGCAATAGTGGCACACAGCCATGGTGGGGAACAAACTGCTCTCAATTCGGCTAACTGATCTCCTCAGTGGTATGGGACCCATAGCTGGAGCTGTGAAACAAGTCAGAACCATATCCAAACATAAGCCCACTCTCCAATATCAAGCTGCCATCAATTATGGGCTACAAGAGGGCCTACACCTATTAAATTCTTTATAAAAAAAAAGTAAGGGTTATCTCATTTGTCCTGGTGCTAACTTACTCTCCGTTGGAGAATCTGCTTCTCTTTTTCAGATAGATGTAGATCCTAAGGAGAGAGCCACCCATCATACCTCCAAAGGGCCCCAGCTGAAACTAAGAAAAATTGGTGAAACAAGCAAGGGGGCTGTTTTCCTGATGAACCAGATACCAGCACAAGGGGGAAGGAGATCAACACAGAGAAAAATCAACTCCTACCAAATCAGAGAGCCAGAGCCTCAGAGGCCCCCAACACGTCATCACTGAAGCAGACCAAAAATGAACCCAACATGGCTCAGGGAAATTTTGAGGAAGAGGGGGCGGAAAGAATGTCAGAGCCACATGTTGGGTCATGATATGCAGAGACATTTAGCTTACCCATAACTTTGGGCTAACTCCACAATGCATGACCCATATACCTCAACAAGGAGGGGCCAAGGGGAGGGGGTAGGTCACGGATGAGCCTAATAATGGTACCAAACTGACTGTATTTGCTGAATACAAAACTAATTAATAAGGAAAAAAAGACAGATGAATACTGGTGATAACAAGGGAAAAAAATGTATTGATTTACTCTATAGAAATTCACAAGGTGATTTATTTCTATTTCATAGTTTTCAAAAGACTGGAAAGGGGTTATAATTAATATTCAAAAGAATATAACACCATCCACCAAAAATAAAAGAAAACTACTAAAATCACTCACTCGTTGAGCAAATAACTCTGGAATCTTCCTGGACAGACAGACATTCCTAAGTAGTAAGGTTGGATAAAGATAGATAAGATGGTGGCTATGACTTCAGGAATAATCAGGATCCTGATCCTGGTCACTACCACAGCACATTACATTTTGAGGACTCTACGTGATGAAGCTCAAAACCTCACATGGTAGTCACCCCCAGAAATTCCTCACCTCTAGTAAAAGCAGAGATGTGGCTGAACCATCTGGGAGGCCATTGGGTCACATGGGAGGTGATAGAGGGAACTGAGAGGAAGGCTACAGTGAGGGAAAGAAACTTCCTTCAGGAGCTGGGACTTGTATGGGTGGGCAAGGCACAGGGGACAGATATCAAAGGGTATGTGGCAATTTCATGCACAATGATGGCAAGATGAAAATCATACAAGTTCTCCAAATTAGTCAACCAAAGCCAACCATAGTACATTAAACCCATAAAATATTATGTAAAAGTAAGTAACCTCCCACCCATGCTCAAACAAGTGACCCTAATTTAATTTAGTAGATCACAAAAAGAAAAAAAGCATGAAAATAGAAAGATGATTAGCTGGAAAGAAGAAGGGTTTTACATGGATTAGGAGGAGAATAAGAGAGGGTAGTAGAGGTGATTAGGACAAAAACACAGTATATATATATATATATATATATATATATATATATATATATATATATGTGTGTGTGTGTGTGTGTGTGTGTGTGTGTATATTATATGTATGTATATGTGTGTAATACATATATACATTTATTGTCACTTTGATGGAAATGTGTTTTATCTATCTATACACACATATATATGAATATAAAATTGTCAAAAAATTAAGTATGATATAAAACACAGAATATTGTTAAAAAGACAAAACTACAGACCATAAAGATTACGTATATATAATATACATATATATAGAGAGAGAAAGTATATATACTTATATATAGAGAGAAAATAATGCTAAAAGGGGAAAAACACAGAGTACAACTGAATAAAATTTCCACACATTGATGACAGGAAGAGAGGTCATGGCCAAGAATTCACAGCTTCAAAAGAATCAACTTTCAGTTCTCTGGTAACATTAAATAAGTCTGCACTTTTAAAATGAAAGTCCTTTGTTATTCCCAAATTGTCACCTTTGCTGAATCTGTCAGCTGCAGAGATGAAAGGCAGCACACATGGCTTCTTCACTCCTGGGCACACAGTCAGTATGCTCTGATGGTGGACTGAAGAAACATTTAAAAATACAAGACAGGTTTAATAAACATCTTCTTTTCACCAAATAAGATGCAGTTCAGAAATGCCAGCAAAAGTTTGAAGTATGAAAGAATAGTGAATAAATGGGTTTCTTTGTTTTACCTGCAAAAGCCAGGTAATGATGGGCTTTCACAGTTGGAAGACCATATGGAAATCGAGTCTAGTCACTTGAAATTTGGTTCCACTGCATGGCTCAGGATTCCACCTCTAGGATAATGAGTGACAGGTGAACAAGCAAACTGGCACAATTCCTGGTCTCTCCTCCTACAGTCCACCCTGGAAATTCAAACACACAAACAATTCAGAGAAATGTGACTAAAATATCTGCTCCAACAGGATGCTTCCATACATGGGAGCCCATGAAAATCAGACAGTCTTTAAAATGCACAGTGCTGCACCTCTCATCTGACACATGCAATCAGCATCTTTCATGAAGATGCCCAGCAACAAGCATCAGGTTAAAGTGCCTTGTGTAATTCTGATGCAGTCCAAATATGGAAAAGCTCTCCACAGAGTACTGGAAAGAGGGCAGCACTTGTCCTCTGCTGGAGCATTTCCAGTTATGGGAGTTGCTTCTCCGTAGAAGGCATTTGTAATTATGAAAAGAGAATTGCTCTTATCCATGGAGTTGAACTTGCTCTCTTTTTGCCCTTGCATACCATCAAGAACTAAGGCATTTCCTCCTTCTCAGGACAGGTGGGCTGCTGTTCCCAAGAGTACTGTGCAGGAATCCCATATGTAGATAGAGAAAATGAGCTGAGATGAGTGGTATCAGGATAGAATCCTTCAGCAACTTTGCCTCCCCAAATCTTCTCCCAGATCTTCTGATCTTATGCCATGGTTCCAGACATCTCACCATTTTGACAATGTGATGCTCAGACCTGAATATAATTCTTCAAATGTGCATCTTGTAGGCCAGACTAAAGGGCAATTTTACATTCATTGTATATCTGTAGTTTAGCTAAAGTTTAGATCAACTTTTTAGCAGGCTAAAAATATTGTTGGTTTATTGAGCTTATGTTTCACAACCACTTCCATATATCTCTCTGTGCAGGCAGCTCCCCCTTCCTGGAGCCAAACATTTGCTCTTCTCAAAGAACTGCCTACACTTTATGGCTGGCAATATTTCTTAGCCATTATTAAACCCCTGAACCAAATATGAGCAAAGATCTGCAAGTGGGAGTGAAGATGAAAGACTTGTTTTTGTAGTTTGTAGTAGGAAAACAGTAGTATATGGAATATATATTTTTCCAAAGCTGGACCCATTGTTCACCCATCCTGTTCAGTCCCCTGAGTGCTGCAGAAGATTACCTCATTTATGACGGCTTTGTGTTCTTATAAGTAACTCTGTGTGTGTGTGTGTGTGTGTGTGTGTGTGTGTGTGTGTGTGTGCGTGCGTGTGTGCACGCGCACACATATGGTACATACAACGTGGTGTGTGTGGTGTATGCATGTGTATATGCTGATATGGCACCCCCATGTGCTCAACTATAGTGACTGGAGGAAGATGCCAGCTGTCCCACTCCATCACTCACCTACCTGTTTTTTCTTGCAACAGAGTCTCTTACTGATTGTGGAGCTTGTTTGTGAGCCCCAGTTATTCTCTGGTCTCTGCTCCCCCACAGGACTGGGGTTATAGGCATCTGCAGTCACATGGAGATATTTATGTGAGTTGCATAGATTTAAACTCAGATGGTCTCAGGCTCCCTCAGGGCCTCCTACTTGCACAGAAAGCTCACTTAATTGAAGAGCCATCTCTCCAACCCTTCTTATATGGAACTTTTAATCAGACCTAATGCATATGGTACATATAACAAAAGTCCCACAGACAATAATTGCTTGCTAATAATGTGGTTATGTTTGAAAATTAGGAGTCTATTATCATGTCTCACTGAAAAGGTGGCTGATTTGAACAAGTTTACTATCTTTAATTGAGCAAGTTTATTGTCTTTAATTTCTTATTATTTTTGTAACTGTATATGTGTATGTGGTGTATGTGTATGTTGTATATATACATGAGAGCATGCTTGTCTGCAGGTACATATGAAAGCCAGATGTCAACATCAGCTGTCTTCCTCAATTGCTCTCCACCTTACTTTTTAAATATTTATTTATTTATTAATTGAGAGAGAGTGAGGGGCCGATAGAGAGATAGAGAGAATGGGTACACCAGGGCCTTCTGCCACTGCAAAAGAACTCCAGATACATGTACCACCCTGTGCATCTGGCTTATGTGGGCACTGGGAAATCAAACCTGGATCCTTAGGCTTTGCAGCCAAGCACCTTAACCACTAAGCCATCTCTCCAGTCCCACCTTACTTTTTGAGACACTGAATCTAGAGCCCACCAATTAGTTAGACTTGAATAACCCTAGAAACCCAATGCTGGGATTCCAGGTGTATACCACCATTCCTATAATTTTTACATGGGTGCTAAAGATCTGAACTCAGGTCCTCATGCTAATGCCAGAATGGTGAACAATGGGCACCCCCTTTGCATTTCCTCTTGTTGCAGTCAGGTTTGCATTGCTGGCAGAAATAACCCAACCAAGAGCAGCTTATGGGAAAAAGAGGTTTATTTTGGTGTACAGGCTCAAGGGTAAGCTCTAGGAAGACAAGAGGAGAGTATGCCAGACATTGGCAAGGGGAAACTGACTATAACACTCATAAACCCACCCCCGACAATACGCTCCCTCCAGGAGGTGCTAATTCCCAAATCCCCATCAGCTGGGAACCTAGCATTCAGAACACCTAAGTTTGTGGGGGACACCTGAATCAAACCACCACATCCCTGACACTCAGAGCTCATGATGGACACTGCTAATCAAACTCAGCACTCTTCTCAAGAGCTCCATTGTGGTTTCTCCTACAGGGTTTTCTCCAGGCCCCAATGATGTTCCATCATTCTTAGGATTCTCCATCAGACATCTCCCAAAAATCAACCTGTTCCAAAAACCTAGATGAATTTGACTGTCTTCATGCTCAAATCACCCTACTCTACTAAAGAAACTCAAAGGGACCAAAGTTTATATTACGGTAAGTAATCAAGGTTTAACTCATTCCAAATCAGTGCCTTGTTCATCTGCCTATTCTGAATGTGAAGCAGTTATTTCAACCATTGTAGCTGCAAATATGTGTACTCTTCTTTATGGAATGGGTATGCAGTCGTTGCTTAGCTTATTACATATATGGGAGCCTGGAAGCCATCTAAAGAAAGACAGGGGATTAAAGTAGGCCTCCAGTATCCATAGGGCCTTAAACATTTCAATAATACTACTAATAAATGCTGGCAAATGGAAACTTGCATACAGTGACTCACATCTCTAAGCTAATCCCACAGTGGCTCCACCTCACTGACATGAGAGACATGAGAGATGAAGACAAAAAGTCAATTCCATGTATGTCCATCTGTTTGGTAACCACAGCAACCAGCCATAAATGGAAAATGACAAATGGAATTGTTTGAAGTGAGACCAGCCCTATGGCTCCTGAGATGTCATCTGGGGCCTTGAAGAAGCAAGTGGCCTTGAGTTACTCGGGCTCTTTGAAAATGATGAATCTCCCCATAACCAGCACCATTTTCTTCATGCCTCTGGGATAACAGAACTGTACACAGAATGGAAAACCACTGGCTGGCATGAGGTGCCCTTGGGAGCCAGTCAGGAATAACAGAATGACGTGTCAAAATCCAGGAAATGATAGATATAGGGAGTGGAGCTTATTTTCTCCTTGGCACAAAAGAACACACCTGAAACTCCAGCCCCCAACCTTGAGAACCTGAATCCCAAAGCAGGGTGAACTTGAAATATATAAGCCATAACCTCATCATTTAATAGATAATTAGAATGAAGACCAGAGAGGGAGAAGACTTGGCCAAGGTCATACAACAAATGCTGTTTATGTGCCCAAGAGTTCTTTTCTTTTTCTTTTTCTTTTTCTCTTTGTTTGTTTGTGTGCTGTGTATATGTCCTATGATTCCCCATGCCTGCTGTGGGATGCACTCACCTGCTGTAGTCAGATACCCCACATTCCACTCTTGTTTTAATTATTTTTTTCTTTATTATGTACACACTCACTGTGTAAACAGTCATGTTGGTACTATTGTTAGCCTCCTCCCTGTCCTCCCCTCTCCACAGGGACCCTCTTTGTTGGGAAAGGTGGGTCATGAATTGTGGAGGTAGCTATCAGTTATGGGGAAGAGGCAATGTCTCTGTGCATAATGGCCCAACTTGTGGCTCTAACAATCTTTCTGCCCCCACTTCCACGAATTTCCCTGAGCCATGTAGGGTTCATTTTAGGTCTACTTCAGTGATGAAGTCTTGGGAGCCTCTGTGTCTCTGGATATCTGCTTTTGTAGGAGTTGAGTGTTCTCTGTGTCTATCTCCTTCACCCTTGTGCTGTTTGAGCCAGAGTTTCTGACTGACCCCATAGCTTAGAATTGTGTTTTTTTTTTTTTCTGAAAAATCATGTGATTCTCACTCAAGGACTGGGGTTACAGGTACACATGTTGATGCTGAACTATTTAAAATGGGTTCTGGGAATTTGAACTTGGATGGTCTCAAGCCCTCGTGCTTGCACAGGAAACACACTTCACTGCTGAGCCATCTCTGCAGTCCAAGAGTAGGTTCTCTAAGGAATAAAAAGAAAAGACCTAGAAATTTAAACATTAGGAGCAGTGACTGACTGAAATAACTCATTCAGTGAAACACTAGTTGATTTGTACAGAGCTGAACCCCTCTAGAAACACAAGTCCTACCCTCCATTCCCATCCCCACCCCAGCCTGCCAATGGGTCTACCTTCTTTCCCAGCTCGACTCTTAGTAAGAAAAAAATAATGCTAGTTACCAGGTGACTCACTTTGGAAATGGGCTGTATGATTCAGTCTATTCTCTAGCCACTAGTCTAAGCTCCTCAAGATTCAAGGAGGTTTTATGTCATCTACCAACAGGCTGACATGAGAAAGGCCACTTGTATTAAAAACTAATTAGTGGTTTTTGGACCTGTGATAGGTTGTATAACATAGACACAAAGTAATTCATAATCAGTATGTAGTAACTAGGACCAAAAGCAGATGTATTACTTGTTATCCTTATAGCAACCTCATGGTGAAGAGGATTATTTAATAATTTCAGAAGGTAAAAGTTATTGATTATATGTTACTATAAATGAAGTTTGAAAGAGATTATAGTAGTTTCCTCTACTCCTTACACTTGCTTTTCAGCTATGTCACCCCACTGCATCACTTTCCATGTGGTTAGGGCACACCTACTTCTATTATTTTATCAACACCTTTGGAAATCTACTATTTTATCAATGTCTGTGGAAAAGTATCAGGTAAAAATAAATCTATGGCTCCTTGATGAAACCTTACCCAAATGTATCAGCCTGTTGTCCTCATGGTTAATATGGTGGCAATAACAGCATCTATCTGGAAAGTTAACCTAAAACACCAGATGGTGTAAATACTTTAGATAAGCTGCTAAGTGTTATCCAAAAGTTCACAGAGAATAAGAGGCAAAAGGATGAAGAAAAACTAACTTCATGAACTAAGACTATATAAATTCATTATTCAGCTCATAGCAAGAAATGATATTAGAGCTACATAGTGCACACAACTCTTTAGTTTACACAGTAATGTTTGAAAACACAATTCTCTTTCAACCAGTAATAATAATCAAGACCTAAATCTTTTTTGTCCTTTATTCAATAGAGATAACCTCAGTTCTCAGGTTTTAGCATATATGCTGGGTAAAGCATAGCAGTTAAAAATTATATACCAGTCTCACACAGTTCTTCTGAAGCACATGTTCGATGACCACTGAATAATGAATTGACCTTGGACTGTAGGTCTGGCCTGACCCTCAGCCCCACTAAGTCCATCACTATCCCAGAGAGTCACAGCTTCACTGTGCTCTTGCAAGGTCAGACTGCTCTTAGGAGAAGAGGGAGACATGACATGTAGCATAAATGAGCTGTCTTAATGAAGCAGGACAAGCTTGGCCTTCTGCTCCCAGGTCACCACGTGCACTGTCTCCATCTCTTTGCATGGCACTTTATGTTTCCCTGAGCCAGGACCCTTATTCTTTTCTCAATCTTCCTCCTAACATGTTTTTCCATGGTGCTTTTTTGAACTTCATTTCCTAAGTCATTATCTCACCTGAAGAACCTTCTGGCTCTTTTCTTCCTAACTTCACTTCCCAATTTTCCTCCAAGGCTCTGATTCATTCTGTGAGCTAACAGAAAACCATGCTCAGACTCATTCCTGTACATATTGTAGTTCCATCATCCTTGGACAGAGGAGAAGAGTAGAGGTTTAAGGCATGGATTTTAAATACAGGCTCCAAGAGGGTTACACTTCAGGGAGGTTTCTTTCAGTTTTCACAAACTTGTTGACTCCTTGAGTTTGTTTTTCCCCCTAGGAGAGAATGTTTCCATTCAGAGAAAATTGCTGTGCACT
Source organism: Dipus sagitta (assembly GCA_036346955.1). Lineage (NCBI taxonomy): Eukaryota > Metazoa > Chordata > Mammalia > Rodentia > Dipodidae > Dipus > Dipus sagitta. The sequence goes on along the minus strand of CM070782.1, from coordinate 37,015,499 downwards.
GGTCAGAGTCTGCCTCTCAGCATTGTTTGCTCCTCCTATGACTTTGGATCCCATGAGTTTATTGGAGTTACTGACAGAAGTATGGGAAATTCAGAGGCAGATGCATCACTAGGAAGTCTCCTGAACAATGTATAAGAAGCTACACTTCTGAAGAGCCCCCGCTCCTAGCAAATGCTTACATAACCTCTGGGAGGGGCATATGAAGCCCAGTTGCCTGAATAAGGTAATGTCAGTGGGCCTGATATCATGAGGCACTTGTGTGCATGATCATAGCTGCTCCACTTAAAGAGATGGTCATGTCCAATTCTAAAGCAACTACACTACACAATTCAAACTATACCATCTGCCCTGGGTCACTCCAGAAATGAATGTTAGAGCTGAGTACATTCCATGTACTGATTAAGTTAATTTATAACTTTTTAAGGCTTTCTATTTCTGTTTTATCATTTATTTTATTTTTTTTGCCCCAAGATTCACTTCATGTCTCCAGAGCTCTAAGTGTTTTGGATAACTCAGGAATTCAGACAAGTATAGACCAAGACTTCCCAAGACCCCAGTGTCTGTGGCCCAATGTCTGAGAATCATGGTGCACCTTACATTCAATACAAACAACAAATGACACCTACAAATGTGTTTATCAACATTGATATTGTATAGATAGATTATTTATAAAATGATCAAAGTTGGCATTGAGTAGTTAAAATAACAGTGTGTGACCTTTGCCTCTAGGCCTATAACAAGGCATAAGGTTAGGCATGGCCCTAAAGGTGAGCTACAAAGCATGACACAAGAAGCGGTGCGGTACACCCCTAAAGAACTTCAGGAGCTTTCTAACTTGTATGGGCAGAAGCATGGGGATATGGGATATATGTGTGGGAATGTATTTTAAGGGTGTGAGATGATGGTGGAAGGAATATCAAATTAGATCAGGCTGAATTTATTGAAATGGGCCCACAGAGCAGAAATTGTATTAATTTGTGGGCTGGAGAGATGGCTTAGCGGTTAAGCACTTGCCTGTGGAGCCTAAGGACCCTGGTTCGAGGCTCAATTCCCCAGGACCCACGTTAGCCAGATGCACAAGGGGGTGCACGCGTCTGGAGTTCGTTTGCAGTGGCGGGAGGCCCTGGCGCGCCCATTCTCTCTGTGTCTCTCTCTCTGCCTCTTCCTCTGTCTGTCTGTCACTCTCAAATAAATAAATAGAAACAAAAAAATTTAAAAAAAAGAAATTGTATTAATTTGTGTCTCTTCTCTTTCTTTTGGTCAGGTTTACTAAGGGTTTATCAATCTTGTTTATCCTTTCAAAGAACCAACTCTTTGTTTCATTGATTCTTTGGATTGTTTTTTGTTTGTTTGTTTGTTTCTATTTCATTAATTTCTTCCCTAATCTTTATTATTTCTTCCCATCTACTGATTTTTGGTTTGCCTTGTTCTTCTTTTTCCAAGGCTTTAAGGTAAAGCATTAGGTCGTTTACTTGCGACCTTTCATTTTCTTAATATAGGCACTTAAAGCTATAAATTTACCTCTTAGAACTGCCTTCATTGTGTCCCAGAGATTTTGGTATGTTGTGTTCTCATTATCATTTGACTCTGTGAATTTTTTGATTTCCTTCTTGATTTCTTCATTGACCCATTCATCATTTAGTAGTGTACTATTTAGTTTCCATTATTTTGTGCATGATCTATAGCTTTTCTTGCTATTAATTTGTAGTTTGATTCCACTGTGGTCAGATAGAATGCAAGGAATTATTTCATTTTTCCTGTATTTGTTAAGATTTGCTTTGTATCCTAATATTTGGTCTTTTTTAGAGAATGTTCCATGTGCCCCTGAAAAGAATGTATATTCTGCAGAATTTGGATGAAATGTCCTGTATATATCTGTTAGGTCCATTCCTTCTATGACCTCATTTAGTCCAGATGTCTCTCTGTTTATTTTTTTCCTTGCATGACCTGTCAATTGATGAGAGTGGGGTGTTGAAGTCCCCCACTACCACTGTGTTTGGTGTTATCTGTGACCTTAGTTCTAATAGCATTTGTTTGATAAATTTGGGAGCCCCCATGTTAGGTGCATATATGTTTAGGATTGTAATGTCCTCCTGTTGGAGTGTGCTCTTAATCAATATAAAATGACCTTCCTTATCTTTCTTGACTAACGTTGGACTGAAGTCTACCTTGTCAGATATTAGGATAGCAACCCCTGCTTGTTTTCTAGGCCCATTTGCTTGAAACACCATTTTCCAACCTTTCACCCTAAGATAATTTCCCTCCTTTGTAGAAAGGTGAGTTTCTTGGAGACAACAAATTGTAGGATCCTGCTTTTTAACCCGGTCTGCAAACCTATGTCTTTTGGTTGGGGCATTGAGGCCGTTGATATTAAGAGATATTATTGAAAGGTGTGTATTTATGCTTGCCTTTCTTTTTTTTTTTTTTTTTGTAGTTCTGGTTCTACCTTTGCTCTTTTGTGTTAACTAGTATTTGAGTATTGTTTGTTTTTTCCAGATTCCTTATATGTGTGCTTTTCCTTCTCTTTGGCATGGAGGATTCTTTCAGGTATTTTCTATAGAGCTGGTTTTGTCTTCAAATACTCATTTAGCTTGCTTTTGTCGTGGGATGTCCTTATTTCCCCATCTATTTGAATGGATAGCTTTGCAGGTTAAAGTAACCTTGGTTGACAGTTGTTATCTTTCAGGACTTGAAATACATCACTCCAAGCCCTTCTGGCTTTTAAAGTTTGTGTTGAGTAATCTGCTGTAATCCTGATGGGCTTGCCTTTGTAGGTAACTTGATTTTTCTCTCTAACTTCTTTCAATATTTTTTCTTTGGATTGTGTGTTTGGTAGTTTGATTATAATATGGCAAGGAGAGGTTCTTTCCAGGTTTTGTCTGGCTGGTGTTCTAAAGGCTTCCTGTATCTGCATTGGCACCTCTTTCCCAATTTGGGGGAAGTTTTCTTCTATGACTTTGTTCACGGCATCTACTATGCCTTTGGAGTGAAATTCTTCTCCTTCTACTATGCCATGAATTCTTATGTTTGATCTTTTCATAGTGTCCCAAATATCTTGAAATTCCCATTCATACTTTTCTATTAGTTTGTCTTTCTGTTTGTTGGACTGTATTAGATCTGCCACCTGGTCTTCTAGCTTAGATATTCTGTCCTCTCCTTCATCCATTCTACTGGTGAGATTTTCTACAGAGTTTTTTATTTCATTAACTGTGTTCTTCATTGCTGGTAATTCTGACTGGTTTTTCTTTATTATTTCTATTTCCTTATTTATGTCTTGTATTGACTTCTTTATTTTATTAAATTGGTGTCCTGTGTCTTCTTTGATTCCTTTGATTTCCTCTTTGATTCCTTTGATTTCTTCTTTGACTTCTTTGAACATATTTACAATCATTCTTTTGAAATCTTTCTCAGGCATTTCCTCTAACTCATTCTCACTGGAGGTCATTTCTGATGCATTAATACTTTTTGGTGGATTTATATTGTCTTGATTTTTAGTGTTTCTTGTGTTATAAAGTATATATTTGTGCATCTTGAATTAAGTTAATGCTTGGATTTTCTAGTTAGCTGTGTATTCTTAGCTGTATCAATCAATCTGATATATATCTTCAGGGTAGGAGATTAAGGTGCTAGGTGTGGTTCTTAAGACTCTCAGAGTATCTACAGAGGTGTTCCTATGGGTTGGGCTTGCCTGCTATGGGAGTATTCAAGTAGGCTGAGTGGAACAAAATACAGATAGATTCTAAAATTTAACTAAACAATGTACACATTCAATGAAAAACAGCACCAAGTATGTATGCAAGAGTAGGTATTATAACAACCAGATCCTCTATGAACAAAGAGGTTAAGATTTCTGGTCTGTTGAGGGTTCCAAGTGAGCTTGTGATGAAGTGAGGCCCTTCCCTGGTGCATTCGCAGTTACCTTTTTGGATGATTTTGGTCTCAGTTATGCATCCCTCTTTGGTGCCCTGTGGGTTCAAGTAGGCTGGCTGGATTGCTGGACTGCTCTTCTGTTTTCTGGAGCCGGGCACTGGCTTTTCCTGTGGGGCAAGCTGAGCCTGGCAGCTGTGGCCCCACAGACCTGGCACTGCTGCTGCTGTAGCTGCTGCTGCTGCTGCTGGAGCTGAAGTAGCCACTTCTGGAGCTGCTTAGGCCTGCCTGTGTGGGCTCTGGATCTCTCTTACTTCTCTGCTGCCATTTTAATTTCTTATACACCTCACTTTTTAGTAAAATGTGTATTTTGCTGGGTATTCTTTGGCTTTTTCTCCCCTAGGTGGCTTTGGTGTGGTTCCTATGCCACCATCCTAACTGGAAGTCAGAAATTTTAGATTTAACACTGCGGCTAATGTAGTTGGAAGAGGTGCTAAGAGTTTATTTGATTGGTTGGCTGAAGTATGGATCCAAAGATGGCCTACTGTGAATGAGCTTGATCTGCCTGATATCCCTTGGCTTAATGTTGGTGAAGGGATTAAAAGGCTCAGAGAACTTGGAATGCTGGAGTGGATTTGCCATGTACAGTCATCTTTGCACCCACAATGGGAGTGTCCAGAAGATGTGCCCTTCATTAAGACTATAAAAAACTGAATGGTTGACAATGGGCCATCAAGTTACTATGTGACCCGAGCTGCCCATTATGAGCTGGGTGTTATCTGACCCACCAGGCCATAAAGTTGGATGTGCACAGCAGCAGTCCATCATCAAATGGAAGTGGTATATACATGATCAGGCTCGAGCAGGCCCTCAAGGTACAAGCAGGTTACATGAGGAAGTTGCTCAAATGCCTGTGGTTGCTACTTCTGCTACAATGCCTTATGTCCCCAAGCATGTACCTATGGAATCATGGGCTGTGTCCTATGATCAGTTGTCTGAAGAGGAAAAGACTATGGTATGGTTTACACATTGTTTAGCATGTTATGTGAGCACCTCCCAGAAGTGGACAGCCACAGCATTACATCCCCTTGCTGGGAAAACTCTGAAGGACTGTGGTGAAGGGAAGTCTTCATAATAGGCAGAACATTGGGAAGTGCACATGGTTGTGCATTTTCCTTTGAAGGAAAAATGGCCAGATGTGCAGTTGTACACTGACCCATGGGCTGTGACCAATGGTTTGGTCAGATGGTCCTGGACTTGGAAGAAGTGAAATTGGAAAATTGATGAGAAGGACATTTGGGGAAAGTGTATGTGGGTAGAGTTCTCTGAATGGGCAAAGGATATAAAGATACTTGTGTCCAATGTTAATGCTCATCAGAAGGTGACCTCATTAGACGATGACTTTGATAGCCCAGTAGATAAGCTGATCCATTCTATGGACAGTGGTCAACATCTTTTCTCAGCCACCCCTGTCATTGCCAATGGGCCCATGAACAAAGTGGCCATGATAGCAGGGATGCAGGTTATGCATGGGCCCAATAATATGGACTTCCACTAACTAAGGCTGACCTGGCAACAGCTGCTGCTGACTGCCAAATCTGCCAGCAGAAGAGAACAACTCTGAGTCTCTAATATGGTAGTATTCATCGGGGTGACCAGACAGCAACTTGGTGGCAAGTTGACTACATTGGGCCTCTTCCATCATAGACCGGGAAGTGCTTTTCCTTACTTGAGTAGACACTTATTCTGGGTATGCACTTGCTTTTCCTGCACATAAAGCTTCTGCCCAAACTACTACCAGCGAGCTTACAGAATGCCTTATCCACCATCATGTTATTCCACACAGCATTGCTTCTAACCAAGGAACTCACTTCACAGCCAAGGAAGTATGACAATGGGCTCATGATTATGGAATTCACTGGTCTTATCATGTCCCCCACCACCCTGAAGCATCTGGCTTGATAGAGCAGTGGAATGGCCTTTTAAAGAAATATATACTGTGCCAACTAGGTGACAATAGCTTAGAGGGCTGGGGGAGTGTCCTCCAGCAGTCTGTATCAGCTGAATCAGCATCCTATGTATGGTGCTGTTTCTCCTATACCTGGATTCATGGGTCTAGGAATCAAGGGGTGGAAATTGAAATGGTCCCCCTTACCATCACCCCAAGTGACCCATTAGCTAAATTTTTGTTTCCTGTTCCCACAACCTTATGCTTTGCTGGCCTAGAGGTCTTGGTTCCAGAGAGGAAGTGCTTTTTCCAGGAGACATGAAGAACATTCCATTGAACTGGAAGCTAAGACTTCCCCTTGGACACTTTGGGATCCTGATGCCCTTGAGTAAACAGGCTGAGAAAGGAGTTACAGTGTTGGCAGGTATGATTGATACAGACTACCAGGGGGAAATCAGACTGCTCCTCCACAATGGAGGTAAGGAAGAGTATGTCTGGAGTGCAGGAGATTCTTTAGGGTGTCTCTTGTTGTTACTATGCTCTTTTATCAAAGTCAATGGACAACTGCAATAACCCAATCAATGCAATGTGATAAGTGGCCCAGATCCTTCAGGAATGAAGGTATGGGTCACTCCTCTAGGTAAAGAACGAAGACCTGCTGAGGTTCTTGCTGAAGGTGGGGGAAATACAGAATGGGTAGTAGAAGAAGGCAGTTACAAATACCAGCTAAGGCCACGTGACCAGTTACAAAAATGAGGACTGTAATTTTCATGAGTGTTTCTGTGTTACCTTGTTAAGAGTGTTTGTATATATCTATACTAATATTAAGATGCTCCTGCTCTTCCACTATTTCTCTATTAGGTAATTAATACTTATTAAGATCATATCACTAGTTAGATACTGTTGAATTTATATTTGACTTATATTAGAGACTAAGCATTCCTCAAGGAACCTTGCTTTGTGTTGGGGGGAAGATTTTGCATTTCTGGTTGTATATGGGATAGTTATATCATGTTAGGTGGAATTATGACCTTCTTACTGTCTTCATTTGGAAATTAAGTATGATGTAAGGAGATATGGTTTGGTACCCAGTTGACAAGGGGTGGGACTTGTGATGGTTAAGTTTGTGTCAACGTGATCTGTTTAGGAATCCACAGACATTCCTCATAAGTGGGTCTCTGAGGTTGCTTTTAAAAAGGATTAACTAAAGGAGGCATCCTTCCCCCAGAATGAGCCCTTCAACCAGAATGAGCAGTCCCTCTCAGAGTGCAGGGGGGGGGGGCAGGATTATCTAAGGTAGCTCTGGGAAGGAAAGTATCTCTTCTTCCCACCTGGCTGCCAGTGCTGCTTGCTGCTTTCCAGTGTGGACTGAAGAGCAGTGTCTTTCCAGGACACCTCCAGAATGGGACTGCTGAGGCATCCAGCCTTGTGGACTGAGCAGTTACCAAGTTCCTTGACTCTCAGGCATGCAACCTGCTATTGTTGTACTGCTGTAAACTAATCCAATAAATTCCCTTTTAATACAAAAAATAAATAACTAAAATAAATAACTGTTTGCTTTTAAAAATAGAATATAATTCTATTGCACGATTAAGATTTAATTCCTACTTTGAAAAAATTAAATTCTATTCTATGAAAAACATTGTTCCAGGCTTTGGAGATAGAATGATGAAGATGCTGAGGGAAGCATACAAGAATCTTCATAATATGATGTAGGTAGTGATAAGACTACAAAATAAAGATTGGGGTCAGAAAGTAGCAGAAAGGTCCAGAGGACCAGAATGACCTGGCCAGAGACCTCGCTGCAAAAAGCACATGAGCCATGGGGGTAATCCAGGCTAAGAGCATCTTTACAGAAAGGTAAAGTCCTGTAGTAGGAGGAGCTTGTGCCTTTGGAGAGACTCAAGAGGTCAATGTGACTGGGGAAACACAAGCAAGGAGGGGAGTGACAGAAGCCAAGTGATAAATCAAAAAGCAGATATTTGGGCTGGAAGAGTTTCTATTTTCTTCTTTATTTTCTAGGGAGCCACTGGAGGAGTATGAACGGAGAAATGGCTTATGGTTTGTTTCTAAAAGACCACTTTCTAATCAGTTGTTGCACAGAACTGTGGCTTCTGTAATAAATAGAGTTTTGTGGCTGATCATCTAGTGTACCTGGAGTGATTTCATAAAAATTGAGTGTATATCTGCATAAAGACAGTTTGGCTTCTCAAAACGGGAAGCCATTCTTGGTGATAGTAAATACATGGGTGTAGATAGAAGTCAGGGAGTTGCCTAAGCTAGCATTTTCCAAAGCACCTTCCATGAACAGTAGTTTAAAGGTATGTGAACTAATGTTACAAAATGGAGGGTTGAGTCAACGTGGGAAATGCTCTGTTCTGCAGAGGTAACCAGACCTCTGTCCTGAAGAATTCTCAGAATCTCTAGGAGTTGCTTCAAGATGTGCCGAGGTTGGCAGCATTCTGAAATCTTACTTACTTTGGGTGTCTTTTCATATATATGATACATGATACCTGTTCAGAAACAATGTAATGAGTAGCAGTACTTGACACCAGAGATTGGGCATTTTGGGTGACATCAGTGTAAATGGCGACTATGATAAAGTTCATAGCAAATAAATACATGAAGTCCTTTTGCTGTCCTGTTTAGAACTGTGGAATAAATCAGAGGTCTCTAAACATTCCAGGAGACTGACTCATTGAAATGAGAGAAAAAATGTATTATAATGTTCATTTATATTTATGTCTCAAAAATCATAAAGGCATTAGTATATTTAATACATGAATTGAAAATAGGACAGTATTTGTTAGAATATGTACATAGGGCTTTGATATTCTGAAAGAAAAGCCTGAAAACTGCTAGATGAGATGCCCAGGACAGAGAATTGTCAGTGCTTGCACCATGGCTGCAGCAATGGAAATGAAGAAGAAAGAATGCAGTCAAGAACCTGACAGCAGTGGGATTCGTGAGGAAATGGCGATAGTGAGCTGCAGGTGGCCATAAGCAGCAAGAAGGACAAAATGGGAGCAGAGTGGGATGAATGATGACTCTAAGACTAGGAGTTCTGGAGGTGGGATAAGTTTACTTCTGGCTTTGTGAGAACAAGGGGATATGCCATCATTACATAGCCACATTGCAACACTCATGATAGTATGCAACCAACTGTCTGGGACATACAGTGTTTGATAAATGTTTTCAAGGTGAATGAATGAATGAATGAATGAATACATGAATTCAGAGGTCTCAGAAAGCAACATAAAGTAGGTAAAATGAAAAGATTCTTCCAAATCATGACCCTATCATGCCATTTCTTAAAAATACAAATAAATTTCAATAACCCCTAATATTTGTTAATTAACTATTGATATGAGATTGATATTTTCAAAAAAATTTCTTAAATGCCTTTATACATTGCTATTATTACAGCTTTTGAAAAACGTTGTCATATATATTTGATAGAAAATCAGGAAACTGGGTGTTGGGAACTTAGCTCAGTGATAGAATGTTTGTCTAGGAAGCATAAGGACCTGGGTTCAGTCCCCAGCACAAAAGAGGGGGGGATGGAGGGAGACAGAGAAACAGGGAGGGATAAAGGAAGGAATGAAGGAAGAAGTGAAAGAAGAGAAGAAGGAAGGTAAAAAGGGAGGAAGGGAGAGAGGGAGGAAAAGAGAAGAAGAAAGGGAAATCAGAAAACATTCACAAACTCAAAAGGAAAAGATAAGGTTTATTGTGCTACATACATATATTCATTAGTGGTTTTTAGTATATATACTACTTTGCAATTTTCATTCATTGTTATTTTATCTATATTATAAATATGCTTCTATTGAGTCACTCAAACCATTTGTACAATATTCTATCAAACAGTGGTACAATATAATAAACCAATCCTCGATTATTACACCAATGAAGTGAATGTTTTGTTTCCATTATGAAAATGTTTTGATAATATGCTAGCAACTATGTCTTGTTATTATCCTTAATTAACTACCCAGGCTTAATATGCAGGAGTCAAATTGCTAAGTCATTTTAAAGATCATTGTTATGCATTTTCTAATTGCCTTCCAAAAATTTTGAGTAGCATTTCATAACATATGTGAACTCCTTAAGCTTCAATTCCATTGCTCTTTATACCTTTTTGATTTTCAGAATAACCCCAGAGCAAGCAAATGTTCCAAAACAACCAGAAGCCTCTTCTAGGTTTATAGGGTATCAAGACCAAACTTCCAGGGGCAATGCCAAGGAGCAACACCAAGACTCTGATCAAAACTTCCCTCCAACACCAAAACACACGAGCTTAAGTTTCTAATAAGGGTGTTTCAGTTGGGTGTGGTGGTGTATACTTTTAATCCTAGCACTTGGGAGACAGAGATAGGAGGATAGCCATGAGTCCAAGGCCACCCTGAGACTACATAGTGAATTACAGGTCAGCCTAGGCTAGAGTGAAACCCCACCTCAAAAAAAAAAAAAAAAACATAAATAATTACTCTAACAAAGTGTTTCAAAATTAACAATAGTTGGATAATGCCTATTTGACACTGAATTACTGTCACTCTCAAATAAATAAATAAAAAATAACAAAAAAAATTTTTTTAAAGTAAATCTGTCCGCTAACTGACATCTGGACTTGCTCTGACCAGTATTGTTTATGATACTTGTATATTCTTGGTTGTTCTCAAGCAGAAAAAGGATCAAAGAAATATGTAGTTCAAAATACAATGTAATATGTAGATCATGTGAATTCCATCTTAGCTAATGGAAATAAACAAGCCTATTCCTGTCTAACTGGGAAGTGCCATGGTTGAATGCTCTTTGCTCACTGTGGACATTTTGCATTAATGTCTGTGTATAAGGCAGATGCTTACTTACCTAATCTAACTCCAGCCCTGTCCTGGGAACTCATGAACTCATGTCTGTACTTGCCTGTGACCTGTCCTCTCCGCAAGATTTCAAGTTCCTTATAGTCAAGGTCACTTAAAATTGTGTTATAGAGTTCAGATGAGTCATAAGTAATTATCTCTTTGAATGAATCAATCAGTCCGTAAATGAATGTTAATTTCACTGCCCGCTTCCCAGGTATCACTCACTTATGTTTCTGTGGATATTTGTAAAAGGAAAGCTGTGAAAACTAGAGAATAAAATTTTTAAGTATTGAATCAATTGACATTTAGCTCAAAAGATGAGAAACCATGCTACGGTTCTTTTGTTTTGTTTTGTTTTTTTCCAAATTAAAGGTACTTAATGCAAGAAATTAACCACACAGTTATCAGTTTATACAAAGTGCTGAGAAAACCTAGATGTGAGCTGCTGCCAACAGCAGGACTGAGAGACCAGAAGAAAGTGTGGTAACTTAAATATATGGCCTCCAGTAGATTCAGGGTTTTATTAGCATGTAGTTTGGATCTGCAGCCACCTGGCTAGAGGAGGTGTCACTGGGTGGATCTTAGGAACCAGCCCTCAGGTGTGGTGGTGGGTTTGAGATTTCAATCTAAAGATATACAAAGTGTGCCTAGCTGGAGTTCCTGAAGTGTGCTGTGCTCTGTGGCTTTTGGCTTTTAGGCTTGTGCTTCTCTCTGTGTGTTCGGTCCTATGACAGCAGGCCAGCTTCTTCTGCCATTATGGAACTTCCCCTGGATCTGTAACCTTCAATAAATCCCTTCCTCCATAACTGCCTGGTCTGGAAGTTCATCTCAGAGAACCTGAAGCTGTCTGCTACAGAAAGGATGCCAGAAGTAGACTTCCACAGAAGGGTCCCACCTTGGGTAATGTTTAGGTCTCTGGATGTGGAAGAATTAAATAGCTAAAGCTTGAGTTTCTGAGTTGGCTTGTCCAGAAGTACTGAAAGGAGCTGTAGGTAGGCACTAACTGTCCTTTGCTGCAGAAGAAATACCAAGAAACCCAGCCAGCAACTCTGGGGACTGTAGTTTGCAAATTTCCAGCACTAGTACCACAGACAGGAGCCAAGAGCAACAGTTACATAACCCACACATGTAAAGAACCTGGTATGCAAAGAATCTTCCCTGTGTGTTTTTATGGTTGGCTCTGTCACAGATTGACCATGTCTTTGTGCCTACATCTTCTTCTGAGGTTCCAAAAGTTCTCCCCAAAGCAAAGAGGGAAGGAACAAGATGATCTGAGGGCATTCCCAGTATCCCCAGTAGCTAAGGGTCTCTCCAAGTATGCACAGTGACCTGAGGACCTATCCCAGTATACACAGGTAATGAACAGAAGAAGCATCAAGGGTTTGTGGGGACGCCTGAATGAGGCTTTCGCTTAAGTCTTGGAGGATCTTGTCTCTGGTTTCCACCATCAAGTCAATGGAGCATTTCTTACCTCTGGTTCTGTGGCTTCTGTTTACATGCTCTTTACCAGAGCACAGGAAGGAAGCAGGGCTGGATTTCTCCAACATAGGCACTCTCTTGGCCAAACTGATTCCAAAATGAGCAGTGAAGTGAAACACTTTACTGTAAAGGAACAATAACCAAACTGGTGGAGGGGGGACTTAAGGTCCAAGTGAAGGGGGAGGAGGTTGGGATGTAAGTGCAAGGAAGTGACTTTTAGATACAAGGTCAAAATACACTGTGCACCTGATACACAACTGTCTTTTGCTCAATCCCTTTTGCTGGTATCTTCTCCCTGTCCCCCATGGCCCTGATGGCACTTTGATCAGGACATAGGAGTAATGGATTTATGTCTCAGCTCAGCCACACATTAGCTGGAAAACTAAGAAATGCATTATTTTTTCTCTCCTGTCAATCTCTATTTCCTCATTTGCAATTCTGCCTGCCTCTCCAAATAATGAAGATCAAATGAGCTAATGTATGGAGAAGTGATCTTTCAGTCTGGATGCTATTAACACGAAGAGTAATCTTTTTGTTGGGGGAGAGGTTATTGGGGGAGAGCCTCACAAGCACAGGCTGGGTTTGAAGTTGCTACGTAGCCCAGCCTTGTCTCAAACTTGTGATCCTACTGTATCTGCCCTGTTCCAAGTACTGGGATTATAGGCACAAGCCACCATTCCTGACAAGAAGAATTAGTTTTATGAACATTCATTAAACATTAAAATATACTTTATGTATGAAAATATCCATAATGAACCCATTTTGTATGCAAACTAAAACATGAATTAAAATACACTTATAAAAATGCATTAAGTATATTTAAAATTTTACCTATTTGTATCTGTTATGCCTTAGTAAGACAATTTCAAAAAGAAGGAAGAAAGAATGATTTGAATTTATTTTAACTTATATGATATGGGAAATTTGAGATAAGAAGTGACCCACTTTGGGCTGGAGAGATGGCTTAGCGGTTAAGCGCTTGCCTGTGAAGCCTGAGGACCCCGGTTCGAGGCTCGATTCTCCAGGACCCACATTAGCCAGATGCACAAGGGGGCGCACGCATCTGGAGTTCGTTTGCAGTGGCTGGAAGCCCTGGCGTGCCCATTCTCTCTCTCTCTCTATCTGCCTTTTTTTCTCTCTCTGTCACTCTCAAATAAATAAATAAAAATGAACAAAAAAAAATTTTTTTAAAAATAAAAAAAAGAAGTGACCCACTTAGTAGAGTTAATAATAGGAGTAAATAATAGAAAAGGAAACTAAAGACTCTGTGTTTTGCATACATAACCCAAGTTCTATAGGTTGATTAAAATTCTAATGTTGTAAAAGGAAAGATTGTTTACTATAGAAAATTTGGTAACAATAGGAAAACACAGAAGAAAATTTTGTGTTTTGTTTTGGGTTTTGCTTTATGAGGTAGGGTCTCACTCTAGCCCAGGCTGACCTGGAACTCATTCTATAGTCCCAGGCTGGTCTTGAACTTGTGGTGATCCTCCTGCCTCTGCCTCCCAAGTGCTGGGATTAAAGGTATGCACCACCATGCCTGGCACACAGAAGAAAATTTTGAACAACCATCTCAGTCCCCATGGCTAAAATAAAGTGATGTGTAAATTTAAGTGCTATTCATGTACAAGGCACAAATAAACATGCTCTTTCCTTATGCTTCCTCATATACTTCATCGTATGCACAGAAACTGAGAGTTCTTAACAAGCCAGATGGAGGCAGCCAGACATGGGTTATAGAAAGCAAGAATGCAGCGTGGAGAAAGGGTCCTGTGGGATGAGTCACTGCAGGTATGATGATAAGGAACAGCTGACCACTTAGCCTGAAAGACAGGGGAATGTCAGGAGTGGTAGAGACCATGTATTCTAATGGAACATCCCCTGCCCAGCTCTAACTCATTATTTTCACATTTGTCACATGGCTGGGTTACATTTTTATAGGAAGCTAGGCATCTAAAATATTATGTATAATTTTCCACTTTATTTTGAGGTAGGGTCTTGCTCTAGCCTAGGCTGACCTGGAATTCACTATGTAGTCTCAGGGTGGCCTCAAACTCATGGTGATCCTCCTATTCCTGCTTCCTGAGTGCTGGGATTAAAGGCATGTGCCACCACACCCAGCTCTAATTCTCCACTGCTTAAATGTTAAAGCCTAATTAATATTTTAAATCCTGTAGGGCAAACCAGAGCATCTGTAGGCCAGATGTGGACTATGGATGCCAATTTGTCACCACTGCTCCAGACAATGAAAGTAGGGTGAGTTCACTGAATGTCTCAGGCAGAGAAGTAACAGGATCAGATTTGTAATTTAGAAAATCCTAGAGGCATCTGGCATGAAGCTGGGATGGAATGAGGTAAGGCTACAGGACGGATGGTGTTCATTCTTTGCTATCTGCAAGTGCATTCACTAGGGGTGCTACAGAGAAATCTTTTCAAAGAAATTTAGAGCGGAGGTGCTTGAAATTTGTTTGTGTTGAGTTCATTGGAACAAAAAGTCATCATTTATTCATTTTTACTGTGTTCCAGCACTCTTCCATGAACTCACATAGTAGCCTCAGGAAGTAAGTGTTCTTTTTATATATTTTATGTATTTATTTATTTACAAGCAGAGAAAGGCAGAGAGTACAGAGAGAAAGAGAGAGAGAGAGAGAGAATAAGAAAGAACGGGTGTGCCAGGTCCTCTAGCCACTGCAAATGAACTCCAGAACTCCAGATGCATCCAACACTTTGTGCATCTGGCTTGAAGTGGATACTAGGGAATCAAACCTGGGTCATTAGACTTTGCAGACAAGTGCCTTAACCACTGAGAAATCTCTCCAGCCTAAAGTGTTCTTAATATCACTATGTAACAAACTCAAAACATAAGGCAACTACTATTTTATTATTCTCTTCCTTGGTTCTGGGGGGGTTTAGCCCAGTGAGATTTGCTTGGGACTTCTCATGTACTGATAGCCAGAAGATTGCATGGCTGAGCTAGACTGGCTGGAAGAGTGGGGCTGGGCTGGGTGGGGAGGTTTCTCCAGGTGTAGCTGCTCTACCATATGTGGGGCTTGGGCTTCCTCTTAGCATGGAGTAGAATACCTCTAACAAGTAAGTCCCTCATCCAGAGCAAGCAGTTCAGGAGAAATGACAGAAACTTCCATTCCTCTCAAAGACTAGCCCCAAAATAAGCAGAGTCACTCCCACTGAATTCAACAGTCACAGCAGTCAAGTCCAACCAGATTCAAGCAGGTAGAATACAAAAGTCTACCTCATGCTGGGGTGATGTCGTCTACATACAGCAGTGAAAGAACTGATAATGGTCATCTTGAAGACAAGCCATCAACTAATGCCAAAACATCCTGCATTTAACCCTGTGACATTCCTCAGGCAGGGGAGGATGGATCAATGGAGAGGTCCTGGGCTGAGCATAGCATGTGACTTTCCATGGGTTGTAGTCAGCTTCACGCTGCCGAGATGAACCTCCATGCCAGACACAGTTCAGGGGAGGAGTGGGGTTTATTTCAGGCTTACAGACCCAAGTGAAGTTCCATAAAGTGGAAGAAGCTGGCCCCCTTTCGTAGATCCATGCAGAGAAAACGAAACCACCACCCGCACCACAAGCAAGCACCAAAGCTACAGGGACCTTGGCAGAGCTCCCTCTGCATACCTTAGGCTGGAATTCAGATCCACTCCCAGTAACACCTTAGGGCTGGACCCAGGACCACACACTGACTGCTTCACACACTTAGTGCTTTAACATCAGCTCCCTACAAGTGCTGACACCTCTGATTTTTTTTGTTTGTTTTTCAAGGTAGGGTCTCACACTAGCCCAGGCTGACCTGGAATTCACTATGTAGTTTCAGGGTGGCCTCGAACTCACAGCAATCCTCCTACCTCTGCCTCCCGTGTTTTTCGTCTTTACTTTTGCTCTTAGCAATGTATAGCTTTGCTTCTCTGGCTGCTTTATTTACCTGGCCTCTTTTCTATTTTCCACTTAGCAGAAAATAGCGCCTTCCATCTCTCCCCCAACAGACTCCATAGAGTGGCTGGTTTCTTCACTGAAGCTCTGGAGATTGAGCTTAACAGCTTTCCACACCACACAGAACACTGCCTGCTTGAGCACACTGTACAAGCAAGCAAACACATGATGACATCCCTGAACGCTGGGATTATGTCTGAAATACTCACCACATCAACAGTGTCCTGACCTAGAGCCACCTTTTGGCTGGATCAGCAAACTTTCTATATATCTTCACTGTTGGAGTCTTGAAGCTTCCATTTTAGGTTCAGTACACCCATGCAAAGAAAAAATGAATACATTTGTTTCTCTTTTCTACTCCAGTTACTAATATATTTTTCTCTTTCTTGGTTTTTGTAAGTCAAATTATTTTTCCTAGAAACATTATGGTTAAACTTAAGCCACTGAAATTTAAATTTGCATCTAGGCCTTTTCCACCTCTTTTTCCTGATCACTAAAAGATAAGAACAGAAAGCCATAAAAGAGACAGAGAGTCAGAAGCACTGGCCTCTAGTCCAGTCTCCCTGCTATTCTGATGATATTTCTCATTGTCCTTCATTGTTGAGTGTTTTCCTCACTAGTATTAAGACAGAGTTGGATTTTCAGGGTATTTTTAGCAATGGCATATTGCACAAATATAATTATATGCAGAAGCAGCTAGATATGGGGCAGCACTGACTAGCGTGGGGACCACAGGCCTCCCACCACCCCTCTTGCTGTCTGTGGTTGCCTCTGAGAACTCTTTGCTCACTGAATGAGGTGATCCTTCAGGGACTCTCTGAGATAAACTGACTTATCTCTCTTTTAATCCACTGAACTGTCAAACAAGGCCACATCAGCAGGCACATGCAGAGATAACACTCACATGCACTCTGCACAGAAAATGGGC
This sequence comes from Dipus sagitta, assembly GCA_036346955.1. Lineage (NCBI taxonomy): Eukaryota > Metazoa > Chordata > Mammalia > Rodentia > Dipodidae > Dipus > Dipus sagitta. The sequence goes on along the minus strand of CM070782.1, from coordinate 36,998,454 downwards.
TCCAGAAGCTGCTTTAGCAAGTTCGTCCTTTTTCTAGGGACTTCCTCATTTGTACCAATTTTTGCCATCTTTATTTTCATTTCCTGGTTTCTTCTTCCATCCTTCCTCTTCTCCCTCCAAGCAAGTTACTAACAATTCTAGCAGCTCTGCTTTTACTTCCTTGCTGTTCTCTGTTGCACATGTCCTCCTCACCCTCACCCCTGGTCTCCATAGTTACACATCTATTGCCAAGTTTATTGACTTTTGCTTAAGATTCATCTCAATTTCTCTACCAACAAAAGGGGCGGGGAAGTAAAATGAAATGACTGTTGTGGCTATGACAAGATGTTTTAGGATTCCATGTAACATTATTTTCTTTTAATTACATTGTACTTTCAAGCAGTGCTCATAGTAAAATCTCAAGTCAATCAGGTGGGAACAACAAAAATATTCTAGAATACTATCCAGCAGGTCCAGTCAGCCCATCTCTCAACTCCTTGGTCCCTCTATTAGACAGATACTGTTAGATACTTCTGAGAATCTTTACAAAATGTGAAAACAAAAAATGACGTTCTTTATTCAAAAAGGTGATGTCATACAACGTTCTGTTTCTACCCTAGCCACTGAACATCTTAGAGATCTTAATGAATCAGCACATGTCAGTTTCATTCTCTTGAACAATAAAATTCACTTACATTTACACTAATTTTGAAAAGTGTACAATTCTCCCTATCAACGTCCTTTTAGACTGGGCAGATGCTGTACACAAATGGTTCATTCATACAAATGGTGATGCACTACCTGTGCCTCTCCAGGTGGATTTTTTATTTTGTGATATGTCTTGCTTCATATCAGCTGATACTGAGCTAACACATTTTCTTAAATAAAGGACTTCATTTTAGAGCAATTTAGGGTCACAGTGAAACTGGTTAATAAGTATGGAAGACACTGAACACTGCCCTCACATGTTCTGCCTTCCCCACCACAGTGGGGCATTTGTTATAATGGTTAAGCCCACAGTGCCATATCAAAATCACCTGAAATTTATAATTTCCATGATGGTTCTTTCTTACTGTCAAATATTTTAGGCACATGTATAATGGCATGATCTACCATATATTATGGTACAGAGTAGTTTCACCGCCCCTTTGTGCTCCTACCTACTTATGCCTCCCTTTGCCCTAAGTCTTGTGACCTCTCTTTATACTATCTCATGGTTCGTCCTTCTCCAGAATGTCATGTATTTGGAATCATGCCAAATGTAGCCTTTTGATATTATCTTCTTTCACTTAGTAATACACATCAAAGATTCTTCCATGCCATTTCACAGACCAATGATTCATTTCTGTCTAATACTGCATAGAATTCCATTGTGTGGATATGCCACAGTTTATCCATTTCCCCTACCATTTTTCATTTTTATTACCATTTTTCATGCTTTCAAGTTTTGGTAACTATAAAATAAAGTTGCTATAAACATCTGTGATTGCATAATAATTCACTGTACATCAATACACTATTTATTTAACCATTCTCCATTGACAAGCATTTAGTTATTTTTAGAGATTGTATTATTATGAAAAACAATGCTGCAATGACCATCCCTTAACATATCCTTTATGTGTTTGTGTGTACAAGTCTTCAAAAGAAAGTCCCATCAGTGTAACATGCATTTTAAACTTTGATGTAACACTAGTCCAAAGTTGACCAGGGTGTGGTTAGAACCTGGGGTTTGAATAGGATCACATTTTGCCAGTATGATAGATTAAAAAAAAACACTTGTTTATGAATTTTGCATGCTGATCTGCTCACTTCTTTTCTTCCCTCATTGCCTAAATGACAGCTCCATATGCTCCCACAGCTTGCTTTGCCTCCTGCCCCCTGTATCAACATGAATGCTCCCCTTGCCTGAGATATGTTCAATATTTTATTGCATAATAATCACAATCCTCTCTAAGAATGCAGTCTCCTCTGGCTGTCAGCGTCCCAGCTGCATACACATTTGTTCATCAGCAGTCTGGAACAGGTAGAGAGGAATAGAACTCTGCTTTACAAACAAGGAAACAAAGGCCAGGAACACAGCACAGTCCTGTGGGAGCAGCACAGTGTCATGATCCTTGCCAATTTGTTTCTTTCCTCATCTGCTCCTTTGGCATGAGACTCCTGAGCACATCTCTGTGAAACAGCCTCATTTGTCTTGGCACTGGCATTCTTCCAAATTACACTTCCTATGGTTTTTCTTAGGGCAACTCCTCTTCTCAATTAGGACTTTCAAATATACACACACACACACACATACTCAGCTGTCACTGGTTCTCTCTTAACATACTGGGCACCCTAACTCTATTGCAATAAATATTGTTTCTCAGGCCAAGGCAAAAGTTTGCCACTTCTGGGCTAGAAAGATGGCCCAGCAGGTAAGAGCACTTCCATGTAAGTATGAGGGCTGAGGGGCCTGAGACCTCTGAGCTTGATTGCTCAGCATCCTGGTAAACAGCTGGACATGGCCACACATATGTGTGTAACCCTTGGCCTGTGGAAAGCAAGCAGAGACTGAGGTGTGTGACTACAATAAGCTCCGGCATTAGTGAGAGACTCTCTCAACAAAACATATAGAGGAGGGGTGGGCAGGGATGCCAACTGCTCCCCTCTGGCCTCCATACATGTGTGCACAGGGTTCATGCAATTGCCTACATACCTGCATAGAACACACACACACACACATACACACAGAGAAAGAGAGAGAGAGATCACATCACACATATTATACATATGCTTATGCAATAAGAAAGTTTCCCTCTTCTATACCTCAGGTCACACTGTTCTCTGGAGCATTCACTCCTAAATGACATGCAGCCTTTAAACTCAACTCCATAGCCAACATCTGAAGGAAAAATTTTATGATATCTTTTCATCTTCCTTGATACAACTAATAAAACCAGCCTTCTGTTAAATACAAATTCCTTTTTGATACTTCCATTATACCATTTATCACATAGTCACACTTATCCTTCATGGGTGGTTCCATAAAATTTTGATAAGCATTACTTTGTGAAACTGTTAATAATGCCACCTAAAGTTTGCAACAGGATCTACCTTGGTAGAGAAAGTCCTGTCAGTTTTAACAAAGAAAAACTGGAATTGTTTTTCACTTTATGATAAAGTGAGAACAAATTCCTGAATCAGTATACTTAGATGTATTGCTTTAAAAAATCATACCTCAAAAGGGCCATGGCTGAAACTAAGAAAAATTGGAGAAACAAGCAAGGGGGCTGTTTTCCTGATGAACCGGATACCAGCACAAGGGGGAAGGAGATCAACACAGAGAAAAATCAACTCCTACCAAATCAGAGAGCCAGAGCCTCAGAGGCCCCCAACACCTCATCACTGAAGCAGACCAAAAATGAACCCGACATGGCTCAGGGAAATTTTGTGGAAGAGGGGGCGGAAAGAATGTCAGAGCCACATGTTTGTCATGATATGCAGAGACATTTAGCTTACCCATAACTGTGGGCTAACTCCACAATGCATGACCCATATACATCAACAAGGAGGGGCCAAGGGGTGGGGGTAGGTCACGGATGAGCCTAATAATGGTACCAAACTGACTGTATTTGCTGAATACAAAACTAACTAATAAAGAAAAAAGAAATAAAATAAAATAAAATAAACAAAAAATATATATATAACTGTATATCACAATGTAGTATATGAGGTTCTTTTAATTTGTTTAGATATTTTCTCTTCTAAAAATTATTATTTAAAATCTTTCTTTACGACAAGCAAAACTGAATCAACAGCTTTATACACCTGACATTTAAGAATGAGATTTCTAACAATTGAATTCTAGAAGAATTCTAGATGGAAGTGGTAATTAAGGTTATATATTAATTACCTCTACTAGCCAAGGACTCTACCTCCTTATTAATTTCCGGCCCTTACAACTCTTACCCTTAACAGAGTTAGTTAAGACTATCTAGGGAGGTGTGTGTGTGGGGTGTGTATGGTCTGTGTTTGCATGTCCACTCATGTCATACTTGCTTTCTGTACTATGGACTATGTTGGGGTACTGGGGACTGTAATAGTTACTTTCTCATTGCTGTGGCAAAATGCCTGACAAGAAGTAACTTAAGGAAAGAATGATTTATTTTGGCTTACAGGTTAAGGTTATAGTCCATCATGGTGGTGAAGGCATGGCACCATAAGCCTGAGGCAGCTGGTCACATTCAGTCCACAGTAAGGAAGCAAAGAAAGATGAATGCTAGTACTCAGCTAGCTTTCTTGTTTTTATCCAGGTCAGGCCCCAAGCCCATGAAATGGTGCAGCCCACAGTTACAATAGGTCTAACCACTGGAATTAATCTAAAACCTCCCTCATAAATTAGCCTAGAGATCTATTTCCATAGTCCTTCTAAATCCTATCAAGTTGACAAGATTAACTATCACAGAGACAAGCAAAGTGGGAAGTAATAACATAGGATGAGTGATATTGTGGATGTATCTAGCAGTGAGAAAGTCTTCCTGGAAGAAACTAAGTCTCAGTGTGTGAGTGTTTGCTGGGGGTGAGGACCAGTGAAGGAGAAGAGCATGACAGGAAAGCAGGTGGATGAGGCCAGTGCTATGAGTGGAGAAAAGAAGATGAGCAAAGCCCAGAGACTCATGGCCAGCACCACCTGAGCTCTAGCATCTTGCCTTTTTTTTTTTTTTAGAAATCATGAACAGGGTGCTTAGTCCAAAATCTTGGTCATTGGCCTTATTCATATAAACCAATGGAAATGGCTGAGTCTTTGCTCCTGTGTTCAGGTATACCTCAGGCAGGAGATCCTGATGAGCAGGGCACTTCCTCATCGGCAGCCTGAACCTGCAGCCTCCTTCTTGAGCCTGGTCATTTGCTGCTGAGTCCTGCTAGTGGCTCAGAGTGAGTCTTGTGTTCAGACAGAGCTAGGTTAGAACCCCCTCTTTTATTGCTTACCATGCAACCTGGAGCAGCCTGCCTTGTTTCTTTTAACTTTTCAATTTTCTCATCTTTAAATTAGAACATTGAGGCCCATCTTATAGGATTGTATAGAAATGAGAATAAAAGGTATGATGAGAAATGAAAGTCACATAAATTGTTATGCCCACCTATGGGTATATAATAAATAAACATGTAATGAACTAAGACTGTGCTTATTGGTTTTCAGATGCCTTAACAACCACCTGTTGACTATAATGCTCTAGGCACCTATTTAAAGATGTTTTGAGACTTCTGGCCAAGACAGCGACCACAAAACTGCACCACACATCCCCAGGAAAGAAAGGCAAGGTATTAAGGGTTCACTGGGTCTTTTAGGGGAGAATAATCTCTAATAGATTGCCAGCGGGAGGGCACAGAGGGGGGGATAAAGGGGAATCACTTATTCCCCTGCTCGTAGGTAGTCCACCAGTCCCCCAATGCCTACAAGCAGCCACCATACCCACAGTCCGAGCTTCAGGATACTCCTACACTTACTGTAGGAAAGGGGACCCAGGCCAACATAGTACCACTTGCCTCATTGCACAGGGGTAATTACCCTGCAACCCCCACCCACGTGTGACCTTGGGCAGGCTCCACCCAATGGCCCACTGGAGCTCAGGCTCCATTTTCCCACCACACACGTACCACTGATCCCTGCTTGTGCAAGCTTAGCCTGCTCTCTCTGCCCATTTGTCCCCTTACTGCTCCAGCCGCTCTCCATTCACACACGAGCTCAGGCCCATTCCACCTGCCCATGTGAGTGCAGGCTCACTCTGCCTGTCTACCTGTGCTAGCTCAGGTGCAAGCCCCTCCCTCTCTGCCACTCCTGATGACCGCCACTGTCCTGTTGCAGGTGAGCTCAGAGTGCTTCAGGGTCCCAGTGTTCCACTGCGTGTGAGTTCAGGCTGCTTTGATGCTTGGTGCTTCAGCATCTGTCCTAGCATGAGCGCAGGCATCTTTGGTGCATCACCTCCTGACAGGCAACTTTGGCACCCCTACCATGAAGGAGCTCAGGCTGCTCTGGCATTGTGTTAAGTGAGACCTCAGACTGCTTGGCATCAACCTCAGGTTGCTTCAGCTCCCACTGTGCTTGAGCTCAGGCTGATCCACCTACCTACATGTTAGCTCAAGACCACTCAGCCCATCTGCTTGCCTGCTGGCTAGTCCAGGCCAGCTCCCCCAAGAGGCACCACTTCCCCCACCCATCAAGACCATAGTCCTACTCTCCCTGCCCATACACTGTGATGGGCAGACCACGGTGCAAAAGAAATAACATGAAAAATCAAATGCAAGCAAATCCAGTAAGATCACCCAGTCCTACAATGAACATCTCTAATCAAAACATAGAAGCATCATTAGAATCAGAACACAAAATGAAGCTATGAGCAATGCAACCCTGACCACACTACTGGGTAGAACTTGCAGAAAAAGCAACAAAGGACCAATAATCATGTGGATGCTGCCATCACTAGACTAGACTTAATAGATAAGAAAATGGAAGGAATTCAAAGACAGTCAAGAGATATGAAGGAGACTGAAAAAAAAGAGAACCTCAAAACTCAGCTGGCAATGCTAAATGAAGAAATAAAGAAATGCAAGGATGAATTCCAAGAAGCATGAAGAAAATCAGAAAATGATGCAAAAAGGGAGCTTGACAGAGGGGTGCAAACTATACATAGAAAAGTAGTAGAAAATGCAAACTTAATTGAACAAGTCCAAAACTCTCCAGAAGCTCTGAAAAACAGAGTCAGCCACGTGGACGATAGAAACTCAGATCTGGAAGACAAGATGGAAGAAACAGTTCGGGAGTTCAAAAGTTTCAATAAGTTCAAAAATTTCTGTGAACAGCACATGAGGGAATTGTGGGATACCCTTAAACATCCTAATATCAGAATCACTGGAATACCAGAAGGAGAAGAAATTCAGACCAAAGGCATGGAGTACTTATTTAACAAAATAATGGAAGAAAACTTTCCCACTCTCTCAAAAGAAAGGCCCATCGTGATACAAGAAGGTAACAGAATTCCAAACAGATTGGACCAAAGGAGAAACTCTCCAAGACATATTGTCATTAAGACTCTAAACATTGACACCAAAGAGAAAATCCTAAAAGCAGCTAGGGAAAACAGCACACCAATTTTAAAGGTAACCTCATCAGAATTACTTCAGAATTCTCAATGGAAACACTGAAATCCAGAAAGACCTGGAATGAAACACTGCAAAGTCTAAGAACCTATGGCTTCCAACCCAAATTACTTTACCTAGCAAAAGTATTCCTGATAACAGATGGTGAAAGAAATAACATTCCATGACAAAACTCATCTTGACAATTATATGAACACAAAACCAAACCTACAGAGAGTATTTCAGGAAATTCTCCACGCAGAAGAATCAAATAATCAACCTCAAATGCAAACAAGAAGCAGATCACAATAACCAAAACTCAGAGAAGGCACAAAAAATTTCAAAGTCCATGATAACACCAAACGACATATACCAACACAATATGGCAGGGATCAAACGAAACCTCACAGTCATTACCCTAAACATTAATGGTCTTAATGCATCCACCAAGAGACACAAGATAACAGGATGGATCAGAAAATTAGACCCCTCAATCTGTTGCATTCAAGAAACCCATCTCACCACTAAAGACAGACACCTCCTCAGGACGAAAGGGTGGAAAACAATATTCCAAGCAAACAGGAATAAGAAACAAGCAGGCGTAGCTATATTAATATCAGATAAAATAGATTTCAAACCAAAAATAATGAAAAAAGACAAAGAAGGCCACTGCCTACTTATCAAGGTAATGATGCATCAAGAGGATATTACAATCATAAATCTGTATGCATCAAACACAGGGGCATCACACTTCATAAAGAAAAACTTACTTGTCAATAAAACAGAAAAAACCACCAACACCATCATAGTTGGAGACTTCAATACACCATTATCAGTAATAGACATATCATCCAAACAGAAACTCAACAAGGAAGTAAGAGAGCACAACAAAACTATAGATCACTTAGACCTAACGGACATCTACGGAACATTCCATCCCAAATCCACAGACTACACATTCTTCCCAGCAGCCCATAGAACATTCTCTAAAATGGATCATATACTGGGTCACAAAGCCTGCCTCCATATATTTAGGAAGATTGATATAATTCTCTGCATGATATCAGACCACAATTCTGTATTGCTGGAAATTAACAACAAAAGACCCACCACGAATCCCATCAGTGCCTGGAAACTGAACAGCACACTTTCAAACAATAAATGGATACTGCAGGAAATAAAAACTGAAATTTCAAATTTCTAGAAATGAATGATGATGAGAACACATCATACCAAAACTTATGGGACACAATGAAGGCGGTTCTCAGGGGAAAATTCATAGCACTAAATACCTCATAAGAAAGACAGAGAGATCCCAAATCAGTAACCTAACCATCCACCTAAAGACACTGGAAAAGCAAGAAAAATCCAACCCAAAAAGCTCCAGAAGGAAAGAAATAATAAAGATCAGAGCAAAAAGTAATGAATTGGAAATTTTGAAAACAATTAAGAAAATTGACAAAACAAAGAGCTGGTTCTTTGAAAAAATAAACAAGATTGAAAAACCCTGGCCAATTTGATCAAGCAAAAAAAGGAGATGCTTCAAATTAACACATTTCAAAATGAAAAAGGAGAGATAACAACAGACATAAGTGAAATTAGGAGAATCATCTGGACTTATTTCAAAAACCTCTACTCCACAAAACTGGATAATGTGGAGGAGATGGATAAATTCCTGGACACATACCATCTATAAAAGCTAAACTCAGAGCAGATTAATCTCCTATCACACTATCAAACCTATCACACTCACTGAGATTGAAAAAGTAATAAAAAACCTCCCCAAAAAGAAGAGTCCAGGACCAGATGGCTTCTCAGCTGAATTCTATCAAACCTTCAAACTCACACTAAACTTCCTCAAACTGTGCCACAAAATAGGAGAACAGGGAAATCTATCCAACTCCTTTTATGAAGCTAGTATCACCCTAATTCCAAAACCAGGCAAAGAAGTTACAAGAAAAGAAAACTACCAGCCGATTTCCCTGATGAACTTAGATGCAAAGATCCTGAACAAAATCCTTGCAAACTGAATCCAACAACACATCAAAAGCATTATCCACTTTGATCAAGTGGGATTCATCCCAGGAACACAGGGGTGGTTCAACATACGGAAATCTGTGAATGTAATATAGCACATAAACAAGGCTAAGCACAAAAACCACATAATCACTTCAATAGATGCAGAAAAGGCCTTTGACAAGATACAACATCTCTTCATGATCAAAACATTGGAGAGAATTGGCATAGTTGGTTCATATCTTAACATAATAAAGGCAGTATACAAAGCTCCTAAGGCCCAAATAATATGTAATGGAGAGAGACTGGAGGAATTCCCATTAAGATCAGGAAAAAGACAGGGTTGTCCACTCTCACCTCTGCTTTTCAACATAGTACTGAAAGTCCTAGCTCAAGCAATAAGACAGGAGAAAGAAATAAAAGGGATACAATTTGGAAAGGAAGAAGTTAAGTTAGCTCTATTCGCTGATGACATGATTGTATACGTAAGAGACCTGAGAAACTCCATCCCAAAACTCCTGTAGGTGTTTAACTCCTATAGCAAAGTAGCAGGATATAAAATCAATGCATAAATATCAGTAGCCTTTCTATATGCAAATGACAAAGATACAGAGAAAGAAATAAGGGACATGGTCCCATTTTTAATAGCAACAAAAATAAAATAAAATACCTTGGGATAACGTTAATGAAGGAAGTGAAAGATCTATACAATGAAAACATAAACACACTCAAAAAAGAAATTGAGGAGGACTTGAGAAAATGGAAAGACCTCCCATGCTCCTGGATAGGCAGAATTAACATTGTGAAGATGGTAATCCTACCAAAGGCAATATACAGATTTAATGCAATTCCAATTAAAATCCCAACATTGTTCTTCACAGAGATAGAAAAAATGATCTCAAATTTCATATGGAAAGGCACAAGGCCACAGATATGCAGGCATATCCTCAGCAAAAGAAATACCTCTGGAGGCATCACCATATTTGATGTAAAGCTATATTACAGAGCCATAGTAATAAAAACAGCATGGTACTGGCATAAAAACAGGAGTATAGACCAATGTAATAGAATTAAGGACCAGGACTTTGGGTCAAGCAACTACAGCTACTTGACATTTGACAAAGGCCCTAACAATACAGGCTGGGAAAAAAAGACAGAATCTTCAACAAATGGTGCTGGACAAACTGGATAACCATATGTAGGAAATTGAAACCTGATCCATACATCTCACCATGCACTACACTCAAGTCCAAATGGATCAAAGACCTCAATATAAGACCAGAAACTCGACTACTACTGGAAGAAAATATAGGAGGAACTCTCCATGACGTAGGAATGGAAAAAGACTTCCTGAACAAAATCATGAACTTAAACAGTCACTCAACCTATGGGATCACATGAAGCTGAAGAGTTTCTTTACAGACAAGCATAGAATAAGCAAAACCAATAGATTACCCACAGAATGGGAGAATATTTGCTAATTATCCAACTGACAGAGGCCTAATCTCTAGAATCTACAATGAACTCAACAACCTAAACAATAAAAAGTCAAACAACCCACTCACAAAATGGGGTAAAGAGCTGGACAGGCAGTTCACAGAGGAAGAAATACAAATGGCAAACACACACTTAAGAAAATGTTCATCATCCCTAATCATCAGAGAAATGCAAGTTAAAACAACTATGAGATTCCACCTTACCCCAGTAAGGATAGCAAACATCAAAAAATCAAGTGATGGGCTGGAGGGATGGCTTAGCTGTTAAGGTGTTTGGCTGCAAAGCCAAAGGACCATGTTCTGTTCCCCAGAACCCACGTTAGCCAGATGCACAAGGGGGTGCATGCATCTGGAATTCATTTGCGTGGCTAGAAGCCCTGGTACGCCCTCTCTCTCTCTCTCTCTCTCTCTGTCTCTCTCTCTCTCTCTCTCTCTCTTTCTTGGTCAAATAAATAAAAAAAAAATCAAATGAAAATAAATGCTTGTGAGGATGTGAAGAATTAGGAACCCTCATCCACTGTTGGTGGGATGTAAGATAGTACAACCACTTTGGAAAGCAATTTGGAGACTCCTGAAAAAGCTGACCCAGTTATTGCCTTATTGGGCATGTACCCTAAAACCTTTAAACCACAGTCCAGAGAGATTTGCTCAAGCATGCTTATAGCAGCTCAATTCATAATAGCTAAGAGCTGGAATCAACCCAGCTGTCCATCACTAGAAGAATGGATAACTAAGATGTGGTATATCTACACAATGGAATTCTACACAGCAGTAAGAAAAAAAAAATAACACAATGAAATTTGAGGAGAAATGGTTGAACCTGGAACAGATCATTCTCTGTGAACTTACCCAATCACAGAAAGATAATTGCCACATAGTCTCACTCATCTACAGCACCTAACCTGAATCTACCCAAGATGCCAACATACCCAGCAAGCATCTTGAGGACTAGCTAGACAATAGGGTGTGTGGAGAGGTAGGGGAGGGTAAGGTAGGGAGTGGGAGACACAAATCTAGTCCCAAATGGCAATGGTACCATAAAATTCTACATCCTAAAAGGCAGACCAAATGGTTGAACCTTTACCAGGCCCTTGAGAGAACACCTGAGTCACAAGACACTGGAGAGGGTATGATGAAGACTGACCTTAATCTTCTACAGCTCCTCTCTCTCTCTCTCTCTCTCTCTCTCTCTCTCTAACTCTTATATTAGTTATCTTGTTCTTCCTTTTCTTAGTGGGCACTGACCTGTAACTCCCAGTACCAGCATGGGGCTATCATCCACAATGAGCTTTTGATCAGAGAGACCAACAAGGGTTCCTAAAAGAAAGACAGATTTCTGTCAGAGTACTTGATGACCCACCAAAGATTAGTGGTAAGACCCTACTGCTGAAGGCACCATATGCAGTTGACACATAAAATGGAATGGCATGGTTGGAAGCTGGAAGAGAGTCAGTTCCCAGACAGCACGTCTAGTGCCAGAAGGTGCTACATGGGCAACTGGGGGAAAATGACCAATATCTGTGCAAGCAACTCATGTTCTAACATACTCAGCAGCAAATAACCTGTCGTGGTGCTCACACAAGTGCAATAGTGGTGCACAGCCATGGTGGGAAACCAGCTGCTCTTGATTCGGCTAACTGATCCCCTCAGTGGAACAGGTCCTATAGCTAGAGCTGGGAAACAAGTCAGAACCATATCCAAACATGAGCCCACTCTCCATTATCAAGCTACCACCAACCGTGGGCTACAAGAGGGCCTACACCTATTAAATTCTCTATAAAAAAATAAGGGTTATCCCATTTGTCTGGTGCTAACTTTACTCTCTGTTGGAGAATCTGCTTCTCTTTTTCAGATAGACGCAGATCCTCAGGAGAGAACCAGCCATCATATCTCAAAAGGGCCCCAGCTGAAACTAAGAATAACTGGAGAAATAAGCAAGGGTGCTGTTTTCTTGGTCAACCGGGTACCAGCACAAGGGTGAAGGAGATCAACACAGAGAACAATCAACTCCTACCAAATCAGATATCCAGAGATCCAGAGGCCCCAACACCTCATCACTGAAGCAGACCAAAAATGAACCCAACATGGCTCAGGGAAATTTTGCGGAAGAGGGGGCAGAAAGAATGTCAGAGCCACACATTGGGTCATGATGTTCAGAGACATTTCTCCTACCCATAACTGTGGGCTAACTCCACAATGCATGACCCATATACCTCAACACAGAGGGGTCAGGGGGAGGGGCAGGACATGGATTAGCCTAACAATGGTACCAACTTGACTGTATTCACAAAGCTAATTAATAAAAATTATAAGAAATAAATTAAAAATAAATAAATAAATAAAGATGTTTTGATTTGACCTTATCACTTTACATCTTGGGAAACAGAGACCAAGAGAAGAATGGTCTCTCCACATGAGGAAGAACCAGGATGGGGCTCTTCTTCCTACAGCCTCAGGACATATTCCGCGGCCTTGCACTCAGTAGACACAGCTGAGATACCTTGACCTCTCCTTGACCTAGGGGCTTCTTTGCCCTCAGTGTCCCAACAGAACTCTCTGCTTTGGATAGTGACCACCCTATTTCCTTTCTTAGAGACTCTTCTCTTCCTGTGTTCTTACCTATCATCAACTTCTCCCATGGCCTCCCTTCAACCCTGTTTTTTCTCTCCTCTTCTTCTGCAGATATGGCTCCAGCCCCACCACCACTTCACTTCCTCTTTCTTACACTACACAAACCCTTCATTTTCTTGCTTTATGCTGCAGCACAGGGCAGTTTGCACTTAGGCATTCTTTAGCCCAAGTTGCATGCATTGTCTCTTTTCTGCGGGACATTTCCTAAGTACCATCAGGAGCATATCTTTCTATAGCTCCTCTAGATTTCATACCAATAATTAATTTAACACTGTGTGCCATGTTAGTCCTGGCCACATTACAGATATTAACTTATTTGATCCTCATAGCAACCCCATGAGGTTGTGAGACATTATCAACAGCTCCAAATTATAGATAAGAAAAGCAAGGCACAGGAAAATTAAGTAACTGATTCAAGGTTTGCAGCTAACAATTGGAGGAAGAAGTTGGCTCCAAAGTTGCTGTAATGCTTCTGCCAGCATCAGACTCTGCCTGGCTCTTTGCTTCTTCTCCTCCGTGGGCTGGCTGCTTTTCCCACTCCCTGCCTGGTTTCTCTGGGGAGCCCTTCCTTTCTTAACTACTTGCAAACAAATTCTCATCTCAGGTGCAGCTGCTAGCCAATCCAGTGTAAAATATCTCCTCAAATATACCCCAAAGGCTACCACTTAGTAGTTTGATATATACAAAGAGTCACTTCCACGTTGCATCAGTTTATTTAGTCATTTAAAGTACTGCTCTTAGCAAAATGAATATGATCTCCCAAAATAAAAGCCAAGATGATTATGATGGTGGTGGTGATGATGATGATAGTAGTGGTGGTGGTGACGAGAAAGATAAACATTTCTTTTAGAAACATTGCTAAGTTCTTTAAATGCATTATTTCATTTAACCATCCAAAACATCTTCTGAGAGCACTGCTATTCATGGACTGCTTCCACCCTAATGACTATCACCCACAGACACATCACTCCAAATCTACTTATCTTTTAATCATTGTATTTTTAGCTTCCATTTTGATGCCTAACCAAAACCTCAAATCTGATATGGTCCTATCTGCGTTCTCCATCTCATTCACTCTCTGGCCTCTGCTCTTCCCCTTGCCCTGTTTGGTAGTAACCCCACTTTGAATCATCCCATCACTACCAGCTAAACCAAGTTATAACTTGCTGGGTTTCCCTGCTGCCAAGTCTCTTGCTTCTCTTCCTTCTTTTCCGAACCTCATGCATGTTTTTTATTCCCTCAACAATCATCTAAAAGATTTTACCCTCATCTTGCATTTGAACACTGATGCCCAAAGCACAGAGCTGGTTGAGGCCAGGGATAGAATTGGCACTTAGATCCATCTTGATCCAAAGTCTGAACTATGGTCCATTCAGGGTGTTGCACTCTATTAGTACAAGTCTTGTTCTGAGATGCCTTTAGATTTCTTAATTATTTAAAAAATCATAAATAATTCAGCAAGGGCACATTAAATGGCAGTGCACTCCTGGGGAGTAATTCCCTCCTCAATTTTTTTTTCAGGTAGATGGAAATACTCCCATTTGGTACAAGAATACCGTTAATATTTACCATATTTCCCTAGCACTTTCTAATTTTCTTTTTCAAGAGAGAGAGAGAGAGCATGCCACAGGCTCAGAATTTTGGCAAGCAATAAAATCAAGCTAAAATTGTTTTGTTTTCATGGTTACCTTCTATTTATGGCAAAGTGACACTGATTTTCCACATGGGGTAATGACAGTGACATAAAATTTTCTTTAAAAATAAATGTATTTGAGTTTGAAACGTGATTCAATAATCTAGGAAATCCTAGTACACCTGCTACTCAGAATAGCTAAAAATTGGGATAGTGAACTGTGACTAGTAAGACATTGGCTGGTTGGATGTAAACAAGTTGTTTTGTTTTACTTGCCAACTCCATAATGGCTCTTCACAATCAGGAATTAATCTCCTCAACAATCCTCAAAGCACTTCCTCTCCATTAGCAGACTTGTGCAGTTTCTGATGGTACACTCTTGGACGTCATCAGCTATCCCCCTTACACAGATCAAGGCTTAGTCTCTAAGAAAGGACATGACTTGTTAAAGTTAATCAGCATATAACAGCTGCTCTGGGACCAGAAATCAGGTGTTTTGTGCTCCTCTTGTTCTCTCCCTGGCACCAAACTGCTTCCCTCACATCTAGGCATCTCATTGCCCATGCAGCACACCTTCTTCATCCCATACACGAAGGAGAATCAAAGAAACTCCTTTCAGTCAACAAAAGAGTTGAACACTGAGCCACAGGATACCCATCACGTTGTAGATTTGGACAATTTCTCTCCTATGTCCCTAATAACATAATACTTATGTACCAGCCATAGGAGTATTGGCAATAATTGTCTTTCAAATATTTTTTTCCATGAGGTATAATTCTTTTCCTAAGTCTCAGTTGAAAAAGCTGCAATAGTTTAGCCCCTTTGGATGATTAATTCTTTTCAGGCCAAAGAGTCCTTTATATGGTCAACTAAAGTTTCCCCTGCTTTAATATAATGCCATCTCCTTTTGTCTGATGCCCCTGAGATGTAGAGAATTTATTATCATGTCTCTCATAAACCCTAGCATAGCAGGAAATTAAATTCATCTGGTATAATCAGCTGTTTGGAAAGCTTTGCTGGTTGCTCTGTTCTACTTTGTGGTTGCCAAGGTGATCGCAAAGTGATTGTTTGATGACTTGTTCTAAGATCTTTCCAGGTATTGATGTTAAGTTTAGACGTCAGCAAAGTGAATGTGGAGAACAGGGACCTGCTACTGTGGAAAAGAGGATCTCAGGTTCAGG
The DNA here is from genome assembly GCA_036346955.1 of Dipus sagitta. Taxonomy (NCBI): domain Eukaryota; kingdom Metazoa; phylum Chordata; class Mammalia; order Rodentia; family Dipodidae; genus Dipus; species Dipus sagitta. The sequence continues at coordinate 36,982,399 of CM070782.1, read as the reverse complement.
AGAACTAAACCAGAAGAAGAGAGAGGGCTCGGAAGAGCTTGAAGTCTTACAGAAGAGACTTGTTGAGTGGCCTCAAGGGGGCAGACTTAAGATCCATGCGCAGAACTTGGAAGAAGATGGATTTTAGTTCAAATTTTAGACAGTAGGAGAAATGAACACCGATGAAAGAGGCTGATGAGTTTTCCCTTGCTAGAAAGAGATCCCAAGAGTTTAAGGGAGATGCTGTATAGGAACTACCTTGATCATGAAATGTTTTAACCCAAAACCACAATCACCCATCTAGCTATATAATTCAAATGCTAATGGAAATTTCACATTCATTCTTCTCCCTAGAACATTTTGTTCCTTTTCTTTAAAGAGAATAGAGTTTTGTGTACTTTCATAGCAATTCAAATAAAAACAAAAATTTCATATTCAGAGTCCTTCCACACATATGATACGGTGAGACAAATATGCAATCTATATATACTTTTAAATTCAAAAATAATAACAATGTCTTTGTTAAGGCAACATGCTAAATTCTTTATATGTGTTTAATCTCAATGTAAATGAAATGAAATAACATTGAACAGGTATTATTGAAGATAAACAAAAGAATTCTATAGATATTTCTCTGCTCAAGGATCTAAAGATGGAAGGACTCTTGCCTGGGCCAAGACAAGATAAGATTTTCCTAAGCTATCCAACCTTGGGTGTGAGGGTATTCTCTGGCAACACAGAGCCTTACTCCTGATCAAAAATTCCTTAGATAAATCAAACTGTGGTTTTTGTTCCTGTGTGGCAGGTAGGAAATGATAAATCAGTGTCTTAAGGGATTGACAAAATGTGTAATTAGACACCAGGGCTTCCAGCCACTGCAAACAAACTCCAGATGCATGTGCCACTGTGCATCTGGCTTTATGTGGGTACTAGGGAATTGGACTTGGGTTGTTAGCCTTTGTAGGCAAATGCCTTAGCTGCTGAACCATCTCTTTAGCCCCCTATTTTATTTTACTTTTTTTTCTTTTTTTGTTAATTAGTTTTGTATTCAGCAAATACAGTCAGTTTGGTACCATTATTAGGCTCATCCGTGACCTACCCCCTCCCCTTGGCCCCTCTTTGTTGAGGTATATGGGTCATGAATTGTGGAGTTAGCCCACAGTCATGGGTAAGCTAAATGTCTCTGCATATCATGACCCAACATGTGACTCTGACATTCTTTCCTCCCCCTCTTCCACAAAATTTCCCTGAGCCATGTTGGGTTCATTTTTGGTCTGCTTCAGTGATGAGGTGTTGGGGGCCTCTGAGGCTCTGGCTCTCTGATTTGGTAGGAGTTGATTTTTCTCTGTGTTGATCTCCTTCCCCCTTGTGCTGGTATCCAGTTCATCAGGAAAACAGCACCCTTGCTTGTTTCACCAATTTTTCTTAGTTTCAGCTGGGGCCCTTTCGAGGTATGATGGGGTGGCTCTCTCCTTAGGATCTACATCTATCTGAAAAAGAGAAGCAGATTCTCCAACTAGCCCCCTATTTTAATTTTGTCTGCTTCAGCCAGGCGCCATGGCACACGCCTTTAATCCTAGCACTCAGGAGGCAGAGGTAGGAGGATTGCCGTGAGTTCGAGGCCACCCTGAGACTCCATAGTGAATTCCAAGTCAGCCTGGCCTAGAGTGACACCCTACCTTGAAAAACCAAAAAAATAAATAAATAATTTTGTCTGCTTGTAGAATTATAAAAGGAGGCCAGAGAAAAGACTGGGTGAGAAGACAATATCTTGAAATGCCTACCACCTTTGGAGGATGGGTGTTGGGTAGGGAGGAGTTATTATCCATTATCAAAGTTGGTGGAGCACAGGCTGAAAACCTCCTACTAGACAAACTCAATGTCCCCTTCCTGTTTGTAGGTTTAAAATAGTTTCCCCAAAGTATTCAGTTGAAGTTGTGACTTAAGTGTATACACAAATAAATGATCAATTAATCTTTGTCCTAAAAGGATTTTCTTTGTTCTCTTGTTAATGTTGTTAAGGGAATCTTAAACAATATTCTTATTTATTCCATAGCTTCACAAACAGGAAGGAGGTTTTAAATGGTTCAGTTCCACAATTCAGGTTAGATGTGTATTTAAAGAAATAACATTGCATAACACATACTGTCTCTTCCTAAAATGCATCATACCAGAGCCAATTTTGGAAAACACAAATATGAGGTGGGTATATTTTGAAAACTATGTGAACATAATAGATCCTTAATTGATATTTGTGGCTTCTAAAGGAAATATTTGCTTTTCTGAGGCATTTGTCTTGCAGAAAGACAGTTCGTGCTGTTGAAGGCAGTTAAAGGGAACAGGTTTTGTTTCTGAGCTTTATTTTTGAAGTAAACACTACACTTAATTTGTTCTGAAATATTTTATTGTTCTGATAGAGGAAACAGTGTATTCTAAATGACTTAGGTTACACATAATATTCAGTGGCAAATTCAAATTTGTATTTATATTATGAAAATGCAGTCATATCTCTTGTATTTGATTCACTCATCCCAATGGCAGTGCCCTAACCTCCTCCTCCTCCTCCTTCAGAGACAAGGAACGTGGGCTCCCTCTTTGTGGCTTAACTAAGGAAAGGGAAAGTCCAGGTTCCTGAGCCTCCACTCATTTTCTACCTGGAATAATGCACTGCACCAAAACCACTGGAAAAAATGGATCTTAGAGTCACTCGGATTTGGGTTTGAATCCAGCTTCTGGCACTGTCTAACCATTCAGCCCTGGGCAAGCTATTTGCTTCTTTGGGCCCCATTTGTAAATCAAGCTAAAAATAGTCCCTCCCCCTCCATCAGACTGTGGGAAGGATTAAATGCAACAATGCACAAAAAGTATATAGCAGAATGTTCCATAGATGTTAGCCATTGTTATGTTATTATGTAATCTACAAAGCATGTTTGGTTACACTGCACGAAACACTTTTGACTTTTTCAAAGACACCACTTAAGATATGTGAATCAAACCGTGAAAACTATTTTTCCCCAACAACCAAATCATATGCCAGTTGCAAGGAATAGTATTTCATAGGCAAAGGCCTTAGTCTTAATGCTTGTTCTGACTTTTCTAAGGTGAGAATTATCTAGTATTTTTGTAGCTTCAAGCTTCTCCATGGTAACACATTTTCAATATTATGAATTGTCTGAAACTACCAGTTCTGTGAGTCAGAAATAATCAAATGGTGGCAGTTGCACATGGCACAATCTCACACAGGAACAAAGCATCCAGCAGATAAAAAGATTTTTTTGTTGGTGGTGTTGCAATGACATTACAATTATCTCAATTTTGTTTTCATTGCATCTCTGGTTATCCAACTAATTACAAGGGAGTGATTCTCAATAATTAGAAACAAAATCGTACAGCTTCCTCTCTTCTCCCAAAACTCTTGTTGAAACGCCAAAGAGTAAACTTACTGTCTCAACGCTTGCAAGTTCCCAAGAAGGGCACCAAAAGTACTTGACAAAGAGTATTCAGAGGAGCTCTGCAGCTGTTGAAGTCACCTCCTGTGGTCTTGCCAAATATTTGAAAGTGTCTGGGAGTGGCAGAAGGAGGGTGTCCCTTAAAAGGTGCCTTGGGGAAGGCTTCTGGATGGGGGTATCCTTGCCTGCGTGGCTCCGCACGCCCCCGTGTGTGTGTGTGTGTGTGTGTGTGTGTGTGTGTGTGTGTGTCTTTGGGCGCCGCTCTTTGTGTTTCTGGGAGCCTCTTTGTGTGGGACAGGGTCACTTTGTGTTGCCGTCGTCAGCGGTGTGAGCAGGCGGGGGAGTGCATGTTGGTGCGCTGGGCGGGTGTGTCTGGGTGTCTGTGGTTCGGTATAAGCCTGAGCACGCCTGTTGGGGTGCATTTGTGCCTGTATGTGCGTGCCTGGGTGGGCATTCTCGTCTCTGCTTCCCGAAGGGGGGTGGCGTGACTGCAGCTGCCCTAAGGCCTCTGGTGGCAGAGATGCCCAGAACAGACAGGTAGTAGGTGTGCAAGGGCCACGGGCGCCCGGGTTGGCTGGGGAGCCCAGAAGCCCCGCAGGGAGCCCTCTGGGGCTGGCTCCGGCGGCCGGGGGGGAGTGGGGGCCCGCCCTCGGGGAGCAGCTGGGCGCCGCCCGGGCCAGCACCAGGAGGGGCCGGGCGAGGTGAGGGAGCGCCGCCCGCCGAGCGCAGCCTCGCCCCTTCGCGGCTGCGGGCGCGCCATTGGCCGAAAGTTGGAGCGCGTCACGGGGAGGCAGGTCGCCTAGAGTGCGGGCACATAACGGGCAGCGCGCACTCGGCGGCGGCTTCCCGGGGCGCAGGCTGGACGGGGCGAGCCACGCGAGCGAGCCCGAGCGCCCTACAACCCGCCGCTCCCGCCGCGCCCACCGCGCCCTCCGCCCGGCTGCTGGATGAGGCTCCCGGGCGCCCGCTCGCGGCCCGCAGCGCCCCGCCGGAGCTGCGCCCGCTGAGACGCACCCACCTGCCGGCCAGCTAGCCGAGCCATGGGGCAAGCCGGCAACCACAGCGACTTCTTGGTGACGCCCAACGGGAGCCACGCACGGGACCAAGACATCACTCAGGAACGCGATGAGGCGTGGGTGGTAGGCATGGCCATGGTCATGTCGCTTATCGTCCTGGCCATCGTGTTTGGTAACGTGCTGGTCATCACGGCCATTGCCAAGTTCGAGCGACTGCAGACCGTCACCAATTACTTCATCACCTCTCTGGCTTGCGCCGACCTCCTCATGGGCCTAGCGGTGGTGCCCTTTGGGGCCAGCCACATCCTCATGAAAATGTGGACTTTCGGCAACTTCTGGTGTGAGTTTTGGACTGCCATCGACGTGCTGTGTGTCACAGCCAGCATCGAGACCCTGTGCGTGATCGCAGTGGATCGTTACTTTGCCATCACATCACCCTTCAAGTATCATAGCCTCCTGACGAAGAACAAGGCCCGGATGGTCATTTTCATGGTGTGGATTGTGTCAGGGCTTACCTCTTTCTTGCCTATCCAGATGCACTGGTACCGTGCCAGCCACCAGGAAGCCATCAACTGCTATGCCAAGGAGACCTGCTGTGACTTCTTCACCAACCAGGCCTATGCCATCGCTTCCTCCATCGTGTCCTTCTACTTGCCCCTGGTAGTCATGGTCTTCGTCTACTCCAGGGTCTTCCAGGTGGCCAAAAGGCAGCTCCAGAAGATTGACAAGTCTGAGGGGCGATTCCACACCCAAAACCTCAGCCAAGTGGAGCAGGATGGGCGGAGCGGTCACGGACTCCGCAGGTCTTCCAAGTTCTGCTTGAAGGAGCACAAAGCCCTCAAGACCTTGGGCATCATCATGGGCACCTTCACCCTGTGCTGGCTGCCCTTCTTTATTGTCAACATTGTGCACGTGATCCAGGACAACCTCATCCCTAAGGAAGTTTACATCCTTCTCAACTGGCTGGGCTACATCAACTCTGCTTTCAATCCCCTCATCTACTGCCGCAGCCCAGATTTCAGGATTGCCTTCCAGGAGCTTCTGTGCCTCCGCAGGTATGCTTTGAAGGCCTATGGGAATGGCTACTCCAGCAACAGCAATGACAAGTCCGAGTATACAGCGGAGCCAGGTGGATGCCAACTGGGGCAGGAGAAAGAAAGTGACTTTCTGTGTGAGGACCCTCCAGGCACGGAAGGCCTTGTGAACTGTCAAGGTACTGTGCCTAGCCATAGTGTTGATTCCCAAGGGAGGAACTGCAGTACAAATGACTCGCTGCTCTGATGCAGGCTCTCTCCTTTGCAGGAACCCCTCCCCAACAGAGCTCTAACTAGACTATTTAACTTGAGTATGATAAATTTAGAATCTAATTGTATAGAGATTTTCAGGAGGAGGGCATCCTCCTGCCATTTTTTAAATTTTTTTTTAAGCTGTAAAAAAGAGAAATTGTATTTGAGTGCTTATATGTTTATTGTATAGTCAGTTCCTCTGCGTGGAACTTAGAAGTTTATGTCTGAAGGATGTTAGTCCTAGAGGACCTGAGTCTCTATGTTTTTGTAACTTTTCTGTGTATCTACCTCATTAGTCAAGTATTAGGGGTAATATACTGCTGCTGGTAATTTGTATCTGAAGGAGATTTTTTTTTTTCCTTCCCACACCCTTGGACTTGAAAATCCTGAGTATCTCAGACCTTTTAGCTGTGAACACGAACTCTCCCCCACTCCTGTCATAAGCTTGAAGGAGTGATGTTAGGCAGGGATTCGAGGGACAGCTTCACTTGTTTTTCTGAGCAAAGTCTAAAGTTTACAGTAAATAAATTGTTTGACCATGACTTCATTGCACCTGTTTCTCCAAAACCTCTTGACTGGAGTGTCCTTGCCTCTCCCACTGGAAACCACAGGTAACTATTTGTAATAATTGCCCAGTGGCTTAATGCGGAATGATACAAGAATGACATGCACTGATTGCTTAACCCTTTCATGTGCCTTGAGATCTCTGGCTTCAAACTGGTAACTTTCCTAACACTTGTGTCCCAAATCATTCCTGCCTGCTCTCATCATAGCCCAGCACATCCTGCAGTTGTTAATTTGTTCTGTTGCCTCAGAAACACTGACTCCTAGAGACAGAGTTGTGGGCATGTGCTTGGTCCCACCACACACCTTCCAGCTCTACTTGGTTAATTAACTGTGTACATTTATGTCTTTGCCATGTCTTACAGTAGTGCTGTTTGTATTGTATCAGTCCTTGGCAGATCCAAGAGGAGAAAGATGTTCATGTGCAAAAGCTATTCAAGCCTAGCTCCTAGCTCCAAGGGAAAAGCAAAAGAAAAGCTACCCGGTGAATTCCTCATGACCTAAACACAGGGTTTAGCATCCTCCTCCCAGATGCCCTGTGTCTTCTCTCCCCTGATGCTCTGAACTTCTGTATAAATCAGGCTTTCTTGTCTTCAGCACTATTAATGTTTTGGATCAGATAATTCCTTGTGATGTACCTATTAGATGCACATCATATCCCTCAAGTTATCATACATGTTCTTGCACAGTAACAGTCACCCCCACGGGTGAAATAACCCTTAGGCTGATGTATACTTTAAAAATCTAAACCATTTTTTTATTCTGTCAAATGAATGTGCTGAGTGAAATTTGTCATAGTTTATACCAAGAGTAACAGACCCTTAGCCATCACTCTTTCCGTTACCTCATGCTGCCTTCTAAACTTGTGTTCCAGCTGGCCAGGTAGCTGCCATGAGGACTTATGGTTTTAATCCTGTACGTGTGTGTTGTTTGGGAGAAAGGGGTCTTATCAGTGGAAGTGAGGCCCAGGGGCCCTTGCTGCCTGTTTGCAGAGAGATTTTAATACTGTTAAGAGGTGCAGAAGGGAAATCACAAAAGTAAACACATTTCTTCTCGCAGCCCCTTTCTATTTTTACATGTGTGTCAGAGCCAAAGCTTGGCCCAGGTTTCACAGAGCCGATCGTCCTCCTTGGCAACACCAGGCTAGGAAGGATCAACCTTCAGGGTTCGTTGCCATTTCACTTGCTCCTGAAGCTCACTTCCCTTCAGTCTTCTCTTCTGTCCAAGGTTCCCAGTCAGAAAAGCCTTCTGTACTTCCTGACAGCTCCATAGTGTGTCTGGGAAGCACTGAGCTCTTGGGAGAGGGTTAAGCCCATGTTGTGGCAAAGTACAGTGTCTGTCATTATGCACTGTCACATCTTGTTCAAGGATTCTATGCCTGTTGCCCAAACCTCCTCCAGCTCTGGACCCCACACTCAGAGATGCAGATAGTTGCTCCAGCTGCTCTTCACATGCCTATAGCTTCACGGGATCTCGGATTTGGAGCAGTCAATAATTGGAAGAGCTAAAGGCCTATAACGGAGAACAACCTGCCCAAGGTAAGCAGCCAAGAGTGCCAGAACAGGGCTAAGCCAGGGACCAACTGCTTGCCAGAAGGTGCCATGTTCTCAACCACATCACCACTGAATTCTGCCCTTACCCCAGTTGTGCAAATTTTCCCAGGGACTGTATCATACCAAATGCATTTCAGCAGATTTTTTTTTTCTTTTTGATCCTAAATACAAAATTTAGGAAAATTAAAAAGTGCTATGAATTAGAAACAGAAGAAATTAGAACTAATTGTCTATTTTATTTAACAAGAATCTGCTAGGAGTTCCTCTGCATTTAGAAAAGCTTGCATTCCTTAACTTTTTATGACAAATGGGGAATTGCAAACAACTTCATGTAGAAACTCCCCACAGTCTTGATTTGAAAAAATGGAAAATTGCCATTATTTGTAAATTAAATAGATAAGAAATATTATTAATAAAATCAGTTTTATAGATACATACTCTTGGCTAAAAGAACTTCTAATGTAATTTCAGTCAGAATTTCAGCTATGGATGTAAACTTCAATTCCTAGCTAAAAGACAGCTTTGGCATGTTTCGGTCCCTTTAGAATATCTTAAATCTAAGAATTTTAATCAGTTTCAGGTGCTTGAAGAACAGGAGGACCATGGTTCTATCACAATCCTTTGCTTTGTTTTTCCTCTGTACCTCTGTGTCCCATTTGTTGACATGCTGGTTACATAAGGTTTGTGTTGGATTCATCACATAAAGTTTTCTTTGCCTGGACAGCAAGTTCTCAGAGTCTGTCAGATGAGAAACTCATCCTGACATGTGAGCTGGCAGGTGTGAGTGGCGGCAGGGCAGGGTGGGCCTGCCTGCTGAGATGATTATTGAGGCCAGGATCCTAGGAGAAAAGAGCTTGAAAACAGGAGCTGTCCTTATGTGCTGCTGATAACGTTTCTAATGGTGAACTTCTAGATAGAGCCTAGACCAGAGTCAGTCCTGGGGTATTTATAAAGCACCTGCTATATAGGCTTCAGCCACCATCTTCTGGACCATAATGTGAACACATAGGTATGGTATCTTCCCATGTTAGAAGCCTGCTAGGTACTATGTCATGTTGACCACCTTGGGATGCAGGTAGAATAATTGTTCTCATCTAACAAATGAAGCAACTGATGTTCACAAAGCCATACAAGTGGCTGTTTGCAGAGTGAGTACTGGAGCCTGAGTTTGCGTGATTGCAGAATGCATGGAGCCTAGCACCCATGAAAACAAGGAAGCAGTAGGAGGCGGCTTATGGAGTGTGCCAAAACAAGTGTAAGAACTGGAAACGCAATACCTTGTTGAGAGAAGAGGGCAATTGCTGTGGGTTGGGACAGGGAGGAATGTTCTCTTCTAAACATGTGACTGCCGGGTGGGTAGGGACTGGAACAGGAAACCAACCACTGTAGCGACTAGTTGGTTTCTCTGAGTCTTGGCTTCAGAGGATGAGACAAAATATAAAAGAGGATGTGAAACTTGAAAGAAAAAAAAACACAACAGGGTAAAGCTGAAACACGGGCTGTCCCAGCTCCTGACAAATTCATTCTCAGTTCCAAAGTTGTAAAGGTCTCCTTCTAAACTGAATGGAGGCTCAACTTTCTGGAAATTTGGTCTGTGTAACTCTATAGGTGTGTTGTCTATTTTGCACTAGCATTCTAGAGCAAGGGCAATGATTTTCTGACTCCAGAGGGCAAGGAGAACTAATGTACTTTGACAGATGTTTTCATTGACAGTGTGACCTGTGTTAACCCTACCTTGCTGGCACCTCTAGTATAATTTAAAGGAGAAATGTTTGAAATACCTATGAGAAAAAAGTTTCCAAGCACTTGAGATGAAATGCTAGTGCCTTATGAATAACAGAGGTGGGCTGAAATGCAAATTTCCCTCAACTGGAATTCATACAACTGGGGTTTAGGTTTCAATGCAGCCTCTTGCTGTGTTTTTCTTCTCTATTTATTCCTTTGAAGTTGGGTAAGGCAGTTTTCCTCAACAGAATTCAGTCTAACCATTGGTAAGATGAGGGCAGTGCAGGTAGTGGCCAAGATCACCTCAGCTCTGAATACATATTAATTTAGAGGCTATAGATAGCCATTCATATTTGTAGTCAGAGTTAATGACATTTGTTATGTAAATAGTAGTTGAATATTCTGGAGAAGTTCAGTCTGCTAAAGACATGCTGTGAGAGACAATTTGGTGCATAGCTGTTTTCAAGTGTTTGGGGAAAATGTGGGAGAAAACAGATGCACTTTCTCTGTAGCTACTAGAAGGCAAGCAAGCCTTATAGGAAGGTAGATATCAGTGCAGATGAAAGGAATTTTCCAAGCATACATAGGTACGTTCTCAGAATAAGAAGCCTGTCTTTGGGAAGTTTCAAGAGAAGCCCAGAAGAAGCATTGTTGTGGACGAAGCACAAGAGCTTCTGCAATGAGCATGAGGCCAGACCAGGGCTTCCCAAATCGATAGTCCTATGTCCTCGAAAATAACAGACCTGATTGTCCTTAAAATGTGTTCATGGCTATTCCCTAATTCCAGCTGGCCTTCTCCCCAATTCCTCTGGATTTCAGAGGTTTTACTGCATTCCTAAATGGGAAGCCTCTTGGGGAAATCATGATCCCAACAGTCCTGGGCCATGGGGGAACATCCAGAAATAGAGCGACAAGGTTAAGCAGTTTTCCACACTGTTAGACCTTCTCATCAGCTGCTCTTCCCATGCCTTTCACAAATGACCTACTAACTCCCAAAGAGAGAATAAGGAGGGCTGCAAAGCCCTCTCTGCAAAGCCTATTATATCTTTCTCCACCCTTGGAACCACTGCACTTCCTGTGGTCTTTCTGTCACCCTCACAGTGTAGGAAGGAAGAGAGGTAGGTCCCTGGCCAGCATAGAACACTTCAAACTATTTGACCTTAATGACCAGAGATTTGGGATCTGCGGTAGCCCAGCCACTCACAGTCTGTGTAGGGAACCACTGGCTAGCCACTTGCCCTTTTTGGGCACTTCATTATTTCTTATGAAAGGTGCTTTGGAATTAAATGAGCTCTTACCTTTCCTTCGTTCTCCAACATCTTTAAGATTTCAGGAAGTCTTCAGTGTTGCACATCTTGCTTTTATTTCTTAATGTTTTTATTTATCTCTAAGGAGAGAGAAAGAGAGAGAATGAATAGGTATGCCAGGGATTTTTGCAAACAAATTCTGGATGAATGCACCACTTTGTGTATCTGGCTTTATATGGGCTCTGGGGACTCAAACCCAGGCCATCGTGTTTTGGAATCAAGCCCCTTTAGCCCTTTAACCACTGAGCCATTTCCCCAGCCCTTGCTTTTATTTTTAAAACACATTTCCCCTCCTTTAAATGGGTAATAGATACATAATATAAAATATTGTAAAGGGCAAAGAGAGCTAAATCACATATTATGTGTATGTGTCCAATCTTTGGTTGAAACCTGGTCACACTTCCATGCCCTGTCTCAAAGACTGGGACTATGTGTATTTTAAGTACAAGTGAAATTAGATAATTCCTACTGGTTTGAATCCACTGCTAATACTTTCACAAATGTTCCCTGAAATGTTTTCTCTGGAATCCACATGCAGAGCTTTCCACAATGTTCAAAACCCAGGGTGCAAAAGAATCACCACTCCCAGGGCTGGAGAGATGATTTAGTGGTTAAGGCACTTTACTGCAGAGCCTAAGGACCCAGGTTTGACACCCAGGTCCCATGTAAGCCAGATGCATAAGGCAATGCATGCACACAAGGTGCAACATGCATCTGGAGTTCGATTTCAATGGCTACAGGCCCTGGAACACCAATTCTCTCCATGCCCCCCCTCTCTCATAAAAAAAAGAATCACCACTCCCCAAGAGCCAGAATCAGGAGGTATGAGATGGGATCCAAGAATTGCATTTTAGCCAGTTCTTTGGGGATTTTCCAATCCAGTTGGTCCATGGACTACATTTTGAGGGATAAATAATCTAAACTTTGCAAATTAAGCAGAATGAGCCTCACCCCTAGCCTTGCTAGTGAATGAAACCACTGTATCTACACTTGCCTTGTTGAAAGCATACTTTCTGTACCTGGCTGTTCATCTGCTTTTAGAGCACAGAAAACTAACCACTGAACTACCTCAACTGAGTTCTTTCTATCCCAGATTGTAGCCTGGCTACTTGTGGTCAAACAAGTCTATTCAACTCATGTTGTGAATAACAGCTACTATGTGAAAGCACAGCTGTAGGCTTCTACCCTGCTCTGATAGGGCACCTCTTGTGACCTGGGCAGGGACCAAGTGCTGACTAGGGGTAAGGAGCTGCTTGGACAGTTGTCACATCTGCTCTCATTTAGTACTCATAGCAACTCTACAATCTAAGACTATTGTTTTGGCTATTGTATTATGAAGAAGGAAACAGACTTGAAGAGGAGTTGCACAAGATCACACAACCCACCGAAGTGAAATCAGAACCCATATGGTTTCCCATTTGGTTAACTCTGCCTGTCTCACCCCTAGTGAGAAGTAGGAAAAAGAGGGCAGGGAGATTAGGAGGGGAAATTTTAATTGGTATATATTGCTCTAATTCTCCAGGGACACTTTTTTAAAGAGTCTGATTCCCCTTGGAGTAAGAGGAAAACGCAAGCCATCTAAATAGGTTGTCACTAAGGGTCAACTAGGATACTAGACTGTATGGAATGTTGACATCACTGTCTTTCCTTATTACCTGGACACAAGTTAAGGGAGCTTCCCATGCTGGATAGAAGGGCAACAGAAGATCCTGGGAAATGGCAGGTTTACTCTAAGTCAAACTGCCATTCCCAAGTTAGAAAGGCCTTGACACCTGGAATGGGTGCTTTTCCCGATTCTCTGCCTGATTCTGTGTTAGTACCAGAGGTTTATCACAGAGAAGACCAGGGGAAGAGGAACCCTGGCAGAGCTCTTATTGAGTAGTGCTCTAGATGTGTAGCCCAGGGTCATGGTGACTGGGGTGAACCCAGCCACGTAGTGCAGGTGCCAAAAGAGTACAGTCTTCCCTGGCCTGTTTGTTTGTTTTTCAGATGCTGTGAGGGGAAGCTGGAGTTTCTAAATGTGTTCATATCCAGGAAAACAGTTTTGAAAATCAGAACAGCAACACTTATGACACAGCAAAAAAAGTTCTTTCAGTGTTTCTAAATATGACAGGCTACTCTGATCATCTGTTGGTGTGTGTATAGGGTGAGGAGGAGGTCAGAGTTTGTTGTGGGTTTTGTTTGTTTGTTTTTCTAGAAACTCACAGTTCTTATTTGCATTATCATAAGTTCCCTCTGTTCACACACTTATAGATTTGGTATTTAATTTCCCACTATGTTCTTGTGTAAACCCAGATCTTCACCCAGCCTCACCCGTGGCCTTGTGGATATAAGGGTGCCAGGCAACCTTAGAAAATGCTTTCTATAGAATCATGATAGGGCTAGTAGTTTCAATTTATATATGGTTTTCATGAAATTATCTCATTACAGTAGAACTCAAACCTCACACACACAGAGAGAAAGATTTGGGGTGAACTCCTGAGTCCCTGACTTTCATCTCTGAAATTCTGAGATGAAGCCCAAAAAACTATGTGATCTCAACATACCCAGAGGCTTGTGAACCACGTTTGTGAAGGACCACATTCAGACTCCCTGAAGGTCACACGCTGTTGTCCCCTCCCCTTCCTGCTCCAACTCACAGAATGTAGGTATGTAAAAACGGCAATCGTGTGTTGGAGAGATGGGTTAGCAGTTAAGACACTTGCCTGTGATGCCTAAGGACCCACGTTTGGTTCCCCAGTACCCAAGTAAACCAGATGCACAAGGTGGTACAAGTGTCTGGAGTTCGTTTGCAGTGGCTAGGGGCTCTAGGGCACTCATTTTCTCTCTTTTTCTACCTGCCTCTCTATTTCTCAAATAGTAAATGAATATATTATAAAAATTATTTCTAAAAAGTGGCAATCATTCTGTCACATAAACAGAATCAGAATTTCCTTTGTTATCAAATCAAACAATACAGATGTAAACTATTTACCAAGGATAAAACATGGCAATAAAGAGGAAAATGATAATAGAGTACCTCCAGGAATTAGGAACTAAAATAAAAATATGTTTAAGCATCCCAAGACATTTGTGCAGTTATATCCCTCAATAGCATTATTGTTGCCTACTCCACAGACATCTGCATGTGGCTGGGGAGGCAGTGGCCCAGGAAGAAAAAGTAATTTTGCTCTAGCAGTAGTCTTCTCATCCAGCCCTTCTTCCTTCACAAGTCCCTGACTTGGGCTAAGTCAAGCCATACTAAAGTCTATATGAATAAATTCACCTAATGTACATAAAGGGTCCACTAAAAAATCTGAAGAGTGTCCTGCCCAGATGCAGAGAATAGCATAATTCACAAATAGGCATTCACCTCCACAGATGCACACACCCAAATCAATACACACACACTCTTACATTGAAGCTGCAAAACTTCAGTATGGGTTGTCTCCTCTGAAAGTCATATTGAAACTTGATCATGACAGTGGTAATATTGCAAGATAGGGTCTTTAAGAGGTGGTTAGGTAGTTAGAGGAGAATGAAGCCTTTCTTCAAGGAGTGAATTTGTTTTCATGACTGCATGTTATTATGTGAAGCTGTCCCTTTTGATTTTCTCTTTGGTATGCAGCTGTTTGCCTATCTGCCCTTTACCATGGGCTGGAGTTCTCCAAGAGCCCCAACAGACATAGCCTTCAGAACATCACCCAATTTAACCTCTTTGTTATATAAATTAAAGTGTCTCAAATGTTCTGTTATAGCATCAGAAAATGAATTAAAACAGATGACTGTAGGCATATGAGCAGATGCACACACATGCATTTTCTCATAGATGTGTAAACATTTTTTATACATAATCCTACATGAATATGTACACATATGTAGAAAAAAAAAAACTCTGGGCTATAGAGATGGGTTAGCTGTTAAGGCACTTGCCTTCAAAGACTAAGGACCCAGGTTTGATTCCTCAGTACCCACATAAGCCAGATGCACAAGGTGGCACATGTATCTGGAGTTCATTTACAGTGACTGGAGGCCCTAGCATGCCCATTCTTTCTCTCCCTTCCCCTCTTTCCCTCTCTTGTAAATAAATAAATAAAATATTTTCAAAAACTACTCTGTTCTACACATTGTCCCACCTATCTATATTTACAGATAGACACATATACACACCACACACACACACACACAGAGAGAGAGAGAGAGAGAGAGACAGAGAGAAAGAAAGAGAGAGCGTGCAGGGATTCCTAGGCACACTTTCTTGTCTTCCAAGTGAACAAACATGCTATATCATATAATCGTGGTCTCATGTTCAGTACACATGGTTCATATATAGACCCATATCCCCACATAAGAATATTTAATGGAGGGCGTGTTGGCGCACGCCTTTAATCCCAGCACTCGGGAGGCAGGGGTAGGAGGATCACCCTGAGTTCAAGGCCACCCTGAGACTACATAGTGAATTCCAGGTCAGCTTGAGCTAGAGTGAGACCCTACCTTGAAATAAAGCAGCAACAAAAAAGAATATTTAGCCTTGGTTCAAAACATGTCTATTATGAACTTATTAAGTACCAGGAACTGTTAGATGCTAATAATTAGTGGACAAACAAAAACAGTTTGTTTTGCCCTAAATATGTAGTTAATGAAAATGATAACTTTTTAAGTTTGTATAAAATTGTGGTTGTGGCAGGTCCTAGGAAGGTAATATGGAGTGCTTTGAGGGTCCCTAATTCTGAATGGTCAATAAAGATTTCCACAAAGAAAAGAGTTTCAACACAGAGCTAAAGAATAACTAGATAATTTCTATAAAAAGAGAGATAAGCAGGGCTGGAGAGATGTATCAGTGGTTAAAGCACTTGCCTGCAAATCCGAAGGACCCAGGTTTGATTCTCCAGTACCTATACAAAGCCAGATGCACAGAGTGGCTCATACATCTAGAGTTCCATTACAGCAGATGAAGGTCCTGGTATACCCATTCTCTCTCTCTCTCTCTCTCTCTCTCTCTCTCTCTCTCTCTCTCTCTTTCTCCTCTCTCTCACTGTCTCTGTCTCTGTCTCTCCTTGCAAATAAATAAATAAATAATTTTTTTTTTAAAAAAGAGAGAGATGAGGGAAGAATATACCAACTAAAAGGAAAAGCGTCCAAATGTCCTGTGGTAAAAGGAAACCTCTTATATAGACAGGCCAAAGCAAAGACCAGTGCAGCTTACATGCAGGGAAGAGAGACACATCAGAAAGCAGAGGACCCCTGCAGGAGTCAGGCAAGGGAGCCATACCATGAAGGGACTTTTAGGCTACATTAGGACCCAGGTCTTTAGCCCAACCAGTAATGTATTTGAAACAGACTGGATGTATTTTGAAAGAGATCTCTGAGCTATGTTCATTCAGATAAAAGCCTTCACACATAGATCATTGCACGCATTGGGTTCACATGCACATGTTTTCTTTAAGACAAATTTACATACAAATATTCACAGACAAACTTTGTCTCACAACAAACCCCATGTAATGCATGCATTATGTATGTGTGTATGTGTATGTATGTATATATATATATTAGCCAGCGGACATTGGGGAAGTAAGGAGGACGCTCCTAACTGGGTATCATCAGGCCTAAGCCAGTCCTTGGGGAAGAACTTGGGAAGCAATGGATTTGACGGAACCTTTGGAGCTTCCTCTGGGCTTGGCAGGCTGGCCGCATGCATGTGCCTCCAGCACTGTTCCTCCTCCTCTTGGCTCAGAGCATACAGTGACAAGGTGAGGTTTCTTCCAGAACATGATCATTGACTATTCTTGGCCTGGGCAAGGAGGGGAGGATGGGCAGGTCATATTGCATAAAGATTGCCTTGTGCCCTCTCAGAGTTGTAAGCAGACCCTCTGGCAGCTCTGAGCAGAGACAGCAACATGGAGCAGTAAAAACAAGTAACAATGGGGGAAATCAGAGGGCTTGGGGACCTGGTCGGTGGTGTAGTAAGACTTGAAGTAGTGCATCCCTTAAGCAATGGCTCAGTGACATGTAACACTGGTGAGACATAGACAGAAACTGGAAGAAAAGCCTGTTCATAGGCAGATGTCTGTGTCCCCTTGCCTTGTCACAATGAACACATGCAGATGTATTTACACACTTTCCTCGTGGGGGTAGCTCATAGCACAGAAAGCAGCTGCCGTAGCACCCTGAGTTACTCGCCCTTCAGTGAACTAGAACTAGACTTGTGTACATTTTGGCTCCTGTTTACCAGCAAAGCCAGGAAGGGCCCTGGCCAGAGCCAGTGACAGGCTCCAGGGAGATCAATAGAAACATTCAGGCAGAATTAAAGGCTCCACTACAGCCTTCTGTCCTCAGACTACAAAGTTTTTCCTGAAGGATTCCTTGGTATCCCAAAGATTCCTACCCACTGACATTCTGTGTTCCACAATGCGCTTGGAAAATGTTTTCTTCCATAATCAAAAAGGAATTCCATGATATGTTCCTTTTGCTGCAGGCTTTATAGGGGACACATTTCTTTCTCCACAGCTGTGTGCACTTTTGCTCAATTCTGACAGCAACCTCCCAGACCCAGCAAGCTAAATCCCTCAGGCTGACCCTGTCCTTTATCTTTCTTGGCCCGGGTGTGTGTGTGTGTGTGTGTGTGTGTGTGTGTGTTATATGCATATGTGTGCATATGTGCATGACCCATGCACAGGCAGAGGCTAGAGTTAAGAGGCCAGAGAAGAACATCAATTGTTCCCTCTCCACCACACATATGCATGTTTCTTTCTTGTAATTTTTATTTGTGTGTGTGTGTGTGTGTGTGCATGTGTGTGTGTGATGCACCTGTGCACGCACATGCATAACAGGGTCTCCTGCTCCTGCAAGTGAATGCCCCTATTGCTTTATGTGAGTGACTGAGGAATTGAACTCTGGCTGACAGGCTTAAGAAAGCACCCTTATCCAGACATGGTGATGCACACCTTTAATTCCAGCACTCTGGAGACAGAGGCGGGAGAATTTTCATGAGTTCAAGGCCACCATGAGACTACATAGTGAATTTCAGGTTAGCCTGGGCGAGAGTAAGAAAACAAAACAAAGAAAGCACCTTTAAAGGCTGAGGCATCTTTCCCAACTCAACACTCCCTTCCACCCCACCCCACATGTTTCCTCGAGATGAGTCTCTCAGTGATTCTGAAGCTTTCCATTTTCATGAGCCCCAGTGATTCTCCTCATAAGAGTGGGGTTGCAGATGTGTGCCGCCATAGCCAGCTATTTACATGGATGCTGGGGAATCAAACTTCGGAGATCTCAGGCCCCTTCAAGCCCTCACTCTTCTCTGGGAAGTGCTCTTAACTGCTGAGCCATCTCTCCAACTCACAAGAGCTTTTGTATCTGCCATCATGCCTAACCCTCACAACTCTAAGGACACAATGTTTATTCCATTTTATAGATATAGAGACTGAGGCTAAAAGACTCATCTCAACATGTGGAAGTAACATCCATAGGGCAGTACTGGAACTTGAATTCCAGGCTTCACGCTTTATCCTTAAAGCAACACTAGTTGTATTGCACTGTTGTACTCCGAAGACCCCGGGCTCTCTTGCTGCAATGCTCTGTTCTCTACTGCATTTATCTTACACAGTCAGGGCTAACACTCCCCAGCACTAAAGCCACAGGTGCCAGGCTACAGATAAGCAACTGCCTACTCCAGGGACAGTCCCCAGGATGCTGTCAATATTGACAAGCCACAAGCTTGGGTGAGCTCTAGCAAAATCTCTAAGCCTTTCATGTTTCCTGTCCAATAATACACTCCTCACAGTGAATCAATGGGCCCTGCTGGGTCCTGCTCCCCATACTTTCCCTGCTGAGAATTCAAAGGCTGTCCTTGCTCACTTTGGCCCATACATCTTAGATCAGGACACTTCTTATAGAAAGACCTGGTGTGATTTACTCCACCTCATACCCACTGGAGATGGTCCAACCTGCTTTAAGGGCCAAGTTCCACACCTCAGTAAAAATTTCAGGCTCCTGAAGTAATTCAGCTACTTGAAAACAGTTTGTATTTGGTAGAAATGTTTTATTTTAGTCATAGCAATTAGATGTTCTTGTTTTGCACAACATCTTCCAACAGAATTGCCCTCAGCACAGGTGAATGGCATATGCTAATAGGTTTGGGGAAGTCTAGGGTAGATGACAAATCCCAAACATGAGGGAAAGGGATGGCAGTTGCTTCCTCTCTCAGTATGAACCAATCAGCTTGTTCAGCTTAAGTGAAATCATGAGTAATTCATTCATTCACTATAAATAACCTTGACCACATTTACATGCTTGAACCTGTGTTAACTACCAGGAATATAACAGTGACGGGGAGAGACAGGGCTGGTGCCTGCCTTTGTTTCAGTCTGAAGAGAAGCCAGACAACAGAAAGGAGACTATAAACAACATTTGGATCTATGTCTTTTATATTAATGTCCAAGGAAACTTATACACGCTCATGAACAGAGGTTGAGGGATGTTTTCTGGGTTTTGTTGGCAGATTCATAGACATCTGGTATATGTCAAATGCAGACTGGACTCTAATGATCTATATATATTTAATTACCTCCTCTTTAAAATGTCTTGGGAAAGCAGAGTTGGAGGAGGATCCTGAAGCCTCGGTGCCTTGCTCTTGATCTGTTCAATTCTGGGTGAGGTCTTTTTTTGTTTGTTTGTTTTTTGTTTTTTGTTTTTTGTTTTTTTTTTTTTTTTTTTGGTTTTTCCAGGTCTCACAAGTTCAGGTTGACCTGGAATTCACTATGTAGTCTCAAGGTGGCCTCAAATTCACGGCTATCTTCCTACCTCTGCCTCCTGAGTGCTGGGATTAAAGGCATGTGCCACCATGCCCAGCTCGAGGTCATATTTTTTAAGTGAAGGGGTGATTGGAGGCTCTTCTATCATTATCAAATTGAGTAAATAAAAATGAAAAGCACCCAGTTAATTTGAATTCCAGATGAGCAAAACCAACACTTTTTTATGTAAGCATACCCCAAATATATGGTCCATGATTATGCCAAAACATTTTTACTTCATTCGTGTGAAGTTCAAAGTTAATTGGGATCCAATATTTGAATGTAATAGCCCTAGTAGAGAAAAAAACTGGTAAGAAAAATTTCAACTCATGTCTCAAAAGGCACAGTGGGAGGAGCATTGTCTTTTAATGTAGGAAACATGACAGTAAGCACCTAGATTTTCATATGAAGGATAGTCCAGGTATTATTTCTAATAGTACTTAGGGAAAACAGCAAAAGGTACACTGAGTGAAAACCAAGGTATTGAGATCAACAATTGGGAAAGTGAGAAGTCTGGGAAACAGCATGTCTTGCATCTCCCTTCTCCAGCTGGAGTTCTGAAGGAGTGCCTGAAGCACCCTGAGTAGTGCAGGAAGCACCCCGGTTGGCACGGATTAACCTGCTTGCATACAGATGCTATTTACGGAGTTTGTCTGTTTGTTCTATGAGGACACTTTGTAACATCATGCAAACTTACTACTCTGCTTAGTATACTTTAGAGAACATTAGCATGAAAAAAACGAAAGTTGGCTTCAAATACCCAGAAGGCTGCTCTGTAGGGAGGAAGTAGACTCAGTTACTATAAACCAAAGGGAAGATCTGAACTGACGATATGGATACATCCAGGAGGCAGGGGTTTGGTTCAATGAAAAGTCTAGACCTTTCTAACCAGTAGAATAAGTATGAAAGATAAGGAGTCCCTTGTTCCTGGGAACATTAAAGGGCCTGCTGTAGAAAACCATATTCATGTGCAACATGAACGGTTTTCCACCAGAAAGCTTTCTTTTAAACAATACCCCATGTTCTGTATATTTTATGAAACCTGCAACCATCCCTTCTATACCTACCCTTAATATGTTCCTTGACATCCATGAGCCAAGCGTGTGTCTTATAAATCCCTTGAAGAGATTATTCCTCTTACAACAATGATTTGTGCTCAGATGGGTCTTTAAAAAATATTTATTTACTTAGCAGAGAAGAGGAGGAGGAGAGAGAGTATGGGAATGCCAGGGCCTCTTCCCACTGCAAACAAACTAAAAGAATGCTTCATTTTGTACATCTGGCTTTACACGGGTACTGGGGAATCAAACCCAGGCTGACAAGCTTTACAAGCAAGCTCCTTTAATCACTGAGCCATTTTCCCATCCCCTGTGTCTTTTTATAATCTAACCTTACCATTTTAGGTCACTACTCTGACTCTCTAAGAGAGATTTGATGTCACCTGGAGCACACAGTACTATTTGGCAGAAGAGGACAGGGTCTACAGGCTCTGGAATGTGGCACTAATCACATGGTCCCTGGTAGAGGCCACATCACCAGGCATGCGAGACACAGGAGATAGTGCAATCTAACAGGTCAAATTCCAGCACTGTCCCTCCTGTCTTAATTTTATATTCCCTCTTATAAAATAAATAGCCCAGGGTGATGATACCTACATCCTCCAATTAGGAAAATGAAGAGAAATTAAAATTGTGTAAAAGACAACAAATTCCCACTAGATAGTGGATATTCATTAAGTTTATTTAGGGTCTTTCTTGTTTGTTTGTTTTTCAAAGCATGTGCTACCACACCCAGCAGGGTTAAAAGTTTATTTAATGATAATTGCATTTACAAACTTCCAAAAGGCTTTTTTATTTATTAGTTATGTACATACTCAGTGTGTAAACAGCCATGTTTTGGTACCATCGTTAGCCTCCTCTCTGTCCTCCCCCCTCCAAAGGGACCCTCCTCATTGGGGATTGTGGGTCATGCATTGTGGGGGTAGCAATGAATTATGGGGAAGAGGCAAAGTCTCTGTGCTTTTTCAGAAGTTCATAATCAGTAGGCAAAATTTCAGGTCACAGCCAAAGTTATGAAGTGGCACTTGCCTAGCTCCACTTGAGCACTATTTCCCTTACAAATATACACTTAAGAACAGAAACTGGTACACAGGTATTAAAGAGCACAGCTTTCCTTCCTACAGGGTAGAAAATACTATGAAGTACAGGGCTTATATGGGCCTGAAGTCTCACAGCCTCACACACAGAATCCAGTGCTCCCTCTGCTATAACGTAAAGGGGTTCTGGTGTTTTCTATGAGCTGTGTCTTTGATTTGGAGCAATGCTATTGGTTCACACTGTTTAGTGAAAATCACACAAAGCTAAAGCTCTGTATATGTGGGCACTGTGGCAGTTTGAATAAATGACCCCCAATAGATTCAGGAGTTTTATTAAAGCTTCTTGGATTTCCAGCTGCCTGACTAGAGGAGGTGCCACAGGGTGGATCCTAGGGTCCAGTCCTAAGGTGTGGTGGTGGATTTGGAATTCCAGTCTAAAGATATGCAAAGTGCTTGAGCTTAGCCTAGAGTTCCTAAGTGTGCTTGCTTCTTGCTTGTGGTGCTGGTATGGCTTGTGGTTTTTCTTTCTTCTCTTGGACCTGTGGAATTAGGGCCAACTTCTTCTGTCATTATGGAACTTCCCCTCTATCTTCAAAAATTGCTTTCCTCCATAACTGAGTTTGGTCTGGAGATTCATCCCAGAGACTTTGGGGCTGTCTTCTACATGCAGTACAATATGCACAAGATGCTTTGAGATTCCTTTGATTGCTGTCCATTCTTGTACCTTGTCTAAATGGCAGATAGACCCAGAATTATCTACAAGGTAGTGTAATGACCATTAACTCAGAATGTTACAAGCCAGCTGAACCCCAGTCCTGGCTTTGTTGGCTATGATTTCTTTGCTGTCTCTTGGGTGTGACACTCCCCTATCCTTTCTTTCACGTGAGGAACTCTGAGCTCCATGTCTCTTGGGATGGTGTCTCTGATCTATTTTTGCATGGGTTTGCATGTTCTCTACAGAGAGGATCGTCTGGCTGACTCAAGCTTTGCTTATTTCTTTTGTTTGATGTGCTCTGGTTTAATAACACAACAGCCAATTTTAGCCCTTCTTGGATTATGAGAGTGTCAACATTAAGGTATCAGAACCATTTGTCACACACAATACTTGTCCCCACAGCCTAGCCCACCCCCTGGTGCTCCTTTCCATTTTGGCACAAGCAGAAGCCACCCTCCTCCTTACAAGACTCCCTATGTGGAGTCTGGTTTTCACATTAGCTGAAAGGAGGCCCTGAAGACAGAAATCCTTGGCCCATGAGTCACTTTGTCTCTTTGTGCCTCATTTCCACCAATTATAAATAGGCAGAGCCCCACACTTTCTCATCTCTCAGTGTTTCAGGGCTGACTGAAGATGTGCAAACTGAGAGTTCCTTCCCAACAGGCATGCCTCTGCTTTCCCAGGTGGGCTCTCCTGAAGGTCATGGTCCCCAAGAGATTTGTTAATAAGTCAAAGTGTCTCTGACTTCCTGGAGGTCCAGGGACTCCTTTCATTATGTCTGACAAAACTTTCTGAAATGCAGAAGCCAGGCTGTGCTGAAAGAGCCCTCACTGGTTCCCTACTACTCAGTGGAAAGACCTCAGCAGGTAAATTGACAAGCAAGCACATGGAACTCTCACACTGAGAATGTGCAACACCCAGTCCACACCAGCCTGTGGTGTTATTATCTTCTCATCCACAAGGTGCAGGGAAGCATGCTACGAATTAAGAGGAATCAGATCTGGCCCCTGTATTTGAGAAGCTTACAAATACTCAAAAATAATATTTTAATTTTTAAATATTGGAAGTATCTTAGAAATCATTGGCTTTGACAATTGACCATTTTAAGTTGGAGAAACTGAGGTCCAATCTGGAAAATTATAAAGAAAAACACATTTTTCCCTCATAGGCACACTGCTTTCTTTCTGCCTCCACCACAGGGTATAAGTCTAACCAGAGTCATCTTTTTTTTTTCCTGAGGTAGGGTCTCACTCTAGCCCAGGCTGACCTGGCATTCACTATGTAATCTCAGGGTGGCCTTGAACTCACAGCGATACTCCTACCTCTCCCTCCTGAGTGCTGGGATTAAAGGTGTACACCACCATGCTCAGCTAATCGGTCATCTTTGAGAGAGGCCTGCAGCCTAGTCACTCCCCACCAAGAACTGTTCTATGCTCCCTACCCCGAACACGCATGTAGACAGAAACCCAACTTCTTCCCAGGTCTTGGATGCTTGGCATGGTCAGGTCCCTGAAGCCTTGCTCACAGGCCTCTAGACACTCTGGCCTTTTCTCTGCTCCCTGAAGACACCAGAACATCAGACCTTAAGGAAAGCTTTGCTGTTCCCTCTCCCTGATCTCCTAGCTTCTTATGTCATTCAGTCTTAGCTCAAAGGCACCATATGTAGAAGGTAAAGGCACAGCCAGGTCTATCCTCAGTCAATAGATATCTGTTTATTCATTGCTTTTTTGTCTCCACCACCAGTATCTAAAATATAATTGTCTCATAGTTGATATGTAAGAATTATTTGCTGAATGACTGCTCCAGGCATGCATACTGAGTGGAGTTTGGCAATGCAAGCTAATATAAAGAAGCAAAGGAAAATTATTGTGTACTCTACCTCCTAGATTATTGTTTCTATTAACACTTTGGTATCCCCCAGTAAAATTTTAGATTATATGATTCTTTCCACTTATTATATTATGTTTACAGATATTAAATAAGCTTTCAAATTGATTTTTGTTTCTAATTAATCAACACTCTGTCCATACCATTCTAACTTTTCTATTTAACTTTTATATTTGTAATGTCTATTTCTGGCTATTAGAAGGTGAGTATGACATGTTACATTACTTTTCAGGCAATGCTAATAGCTCCATCTTTATTTATGTTTTCTTTTAAATATTTTCATTGATTTGAGAGAGAGAGAAAGAGGCAAAGAGAGGATGAGACAGAGAGGGAGGGGGAGAGAGACAATGGGTATGCCAGGGCATCCAGCCATTGCAAATGAACTCCAGACACAGGTGCCACCTTGTACATCTAGCCTATGTGGGTCTTGGGGAATTGAACTTGGGTCCTTTGGCTTTGCAAGCAAACACCTTAATAGGTAAGCCATCTCTCCAGCACTGTTTATGCTTTTTTAACATTTTTTATTTTTACTTATTTGTTTGAAAAAGAGAGAGGCAGAGAGAGAGAGAAAAAATGGGCATGCCAGGTCCTCTAGCCACTGTAAACAAATTCCAGATGTATTGCCACATTGTGCATCTGGCTTACTAGGGTCCTGGGGAATCAAACCTTGATCCTTCTCCAGCCACTGTTTTTTTCTTTGTTTGTTTCTTTCTTTCTTTGTTTTTCTTGAAGTAGGGTCTCACTGTAGTCCAAGCTAATCTGGAACTCACTCTGTAGTCCCGGGCTGGCCTTGAACTCACAGCAATCATCCTACTCTGCCTCCCAAGTGCTAGAATTAAAAGTGTGCACCACCATGTCTGAACAGATCCATCTTTAAATTTGTGTGTTTTCTAGGGCTTTTTTTTTCAGTAGGAGCTGACTTAGGTGATGACCTAGTTATTAAGTGAAGATCTGTGGTTGGTTAGAGGTTGTATTTCTAAAGCTCCCCTATTAAAAGATAAACCAATAAAAGTGTTCATGACGAATGGAGCTAATAATGAAAGGGTAGAGGTAGGTCTAGATTACTCTTACCCAAGAGTATTTTCCTGTTGAAATTAATTGATGCTCAGAGGTAGAAGATTAAAAGGTTCCCAGATATAGACATCAAATCATACAGATCCAAAAGGAATATAGAGACAACTAATTCATTCCTTCACTTTAATAAAGAAACAGAGATTTAGAGAGGGACACTGACTTGCCCAGAGTGGGTCCCATCGCAAACAAATATGGACCCAGCACTGGGATAGCAACTTCACCCTTCACAGATCAGGCCAGAGTCATGTCCATGCAGATGAACTGAGATCCTGCTACAAAATGTGTTTAAGGCTGTTAAGTGACTATATTAGGGCTCTCCAGAGGAAGAGAACCAGTAGACCAGCTCCTGGCTAGTTCAGCAACGGCCAGCTGCATGCTGGTGAGCCAGAGTGTGTGGTTGCTGCTCAGTCCAAGAAGCTGAATGTGTCAGAACAAGAGGAATTAATGAAGCACAGTCTTCATTAGTAACTCTAGGGAGTTACTGGTATGTATCCACATTCAAAGGCTGACAAAGCTGGAGCCTGATGTCCATGGGTAATGGCAGACACAATAGACATGCTTGCTCAGAAAGAGTGGAGCTTTCCCATGCTGCTACTTTCCACCACTTATGTGGTGGTTGGAATCAGGTGTCCCCCATAAACTCATGTGTTTTGTATACTTGGTCCTCAGCTGGTGGCAATTTGGGAGGTGGAAACTTGCCGGAGGTGGTGAGTTGTTTTAGGTGGGCTTAGTGGTGTTAGAGCCAGCTCCTCCTTGCCAAAATTTGGCTCACTCTCCTGCTGCTCTTGTTGACCTGATGTTGGCAAGGAGGTGATGTCCAGCCTCTGTTCTACCATCTTTTCCCTTCTATAATGGGAGGCCCTGCCTCAGAAAGAGTGGACAGCACTTGAGGAAGGGTGCCTGAGGATGTCATCTGATTTTTATATGAATACATGTGTACCTGAATACACGTGCATGCACACATGCACACACAAAGGTTAACCATGACAATGAACAAGTTAAAAGGCAGAGATGTAAATAATAATATTTTAGAGAAATACATTTGGCACACATTATGAGTGAGTGTCCAGTTATTAAGCTCACTTATGGGAAATCCTAGATTATAGTCTCAAACTTTTCTGAAGATACAACCATATGAATAAAGATTGCTCACAAGGGCTAGAGAGATGGCTCAGCAATTAAGGCACTTGCCTGCAAAGCCTAATGACCCAGGTTCAATTCCCCAGTACCCACATAAAGTCAAATACACACTGAAGCATGCATCTAGAGTTCATTTTCACTGGCTGAAAGCCGTAGCGTACCTGTACTCTCTCACTGCCTCTCTTCTCTCTATTTCCTTCTGCTTGAAAATACATAAACTATTTTTAAAATACAAAAAAAAACATGAAGAAGATTCCTAACAAGCTTCTTATATGCATATATGAGCTCTGTCCAATGCCTTCATATAACCACTAATGTAATATGCTATTCTATGCATATTTTAAAGTATACGCATAATAAACATTTCACCAGAATGAAAAATACCAGTAACATTTCTATATTCCCACTTTGTTTTAATAAATTGTGTTTTGTGCTCTGTGGGGTCTGTTGTATAAGCAACCCTGCCAAACTGAATCTTTTCACCTTGGAGGAAGGCTTAATAGGAAGGCTCCACACTGAAACCCAGGCTTGTTAAGACTCAGAATTTCTGAAACTCTACTTATTAGGAATAATGAAGCTAGTTTAAGACTTCACAAGTCTCAGAAATTTCCTGAAACTTACAAAATACACACACACACACACACACACACACACACACACACAGAGAGAGAGTTATAAACGGAGCAAGAACTACTTGGGAGAAGAGTTCCCTCCTGCCAGCCTAATTGCCTGCAAGTCATGCAAGTGAGCCAGGGAGGCAGCTTCTGTGCAGCATCACCTATGCTGGGCTGAGCGCGTAAGGTGAGCTTTCTGACGACATAGCTGCCTGTGAGACGTCCATGCTCCTGTATGTAACACCTCGCTAGTACTCCTATAAGTAACCCCAATACATCCATTGGTTCATCAAATTGGACTTTGGTGTGATTGTTTCTTTGGTCTCTTGTCAGTGCTATATCTGGGGGTGAATGAATATGTGTTCATGTCTCCCCAGGAACAGTGTAATGCAACAGGGCCCAGTGCTCATCCTGGAAACGATTGTTCCAGATTGGTGTTTTTCACCCAAAGGGAAGGCTCATGACTCACTAGTTGTGGTAGTTGCAGCTACAACAGTTTGAATGAGCTGTAATACAAGTAAAAAATAGCACGTGAACTACAGGTGATAAAGTAACTCTTACTAAATGAAGTATTCTTTCAAATACTTATGTGAAAGTGTGTGGTCTGAGTTGGGGAGATGTTGTACTGTGTAGTTATATAGTGGGAATCCATTTAAATTAGCAGTTTGATGATTATAAGAAAAACATTCCCATATTACTTCCACAATCATTAACCTTATCACTCAACTTTAAATCAGTTGTCCCCAACAAGACCATGCGTTGTTTTTAAAGTGAATCATCTGGTATGATTTCATCTGGTAACCTCAAGGGGTCCCCACAGCTTGCTTGCAAAGTGGAGCTCCAGTTCCTCAGCTTTGGGTCTCAGACCCTTCAGTCAGGAGCCTGACCCACCATCCCATCCAACTTTCTTCCCACTGCTATTTCTACAACTGGATCCTTATCCTTGCCACTCCTGTTTTGGAACAATGTAAGTTCCCAAGTCTTATCCCTTCTCCACATTTTCAAACTCACTTCCTGCTTCTAGGCTCCCTCTGAAGTAACCCTTTCCTCCACAGACACCTCAGGATCATTCTATGCTTTGAATTACCTCCATACCTGCAGAAAATCATGTTTGATCTAATTGATAGCTTACTGACCATGGTCCCAAAAAGAACTATAATGAGAAAGAGGCCATTGGCCCCCTAAAACCTCTTTCAAGAAATTCCCCTGAAATATACCGCCCAACACAGGACATAAAAATGTGCCATTTTAATGTTGGGGTTTTAGATCTAGTTCTGGGCTAGGAGATCATCATCCATAAATAGTCATAGAGAATAACTGGAAGAAGTCTTAGAGGTTGATGTACTCATTTTATATGTTCTGTGTTCTGTAATAAAACATTTATAACCATTATTTGATTTAATCAACGTAACATACCTGTGATGTTGATATTAACACTCCATGATGCAGGTAATCAAACTGGGGCATAGAGAGATTGAAGAACTAGTTTATTTGTATAGACCAGTTCAGCCAAGATTAGACACCTGAGTCTGTCAGCTGCAAAGGAACCAAATAGCTGCAAAGGGGCACAAGGAACATTTAAAACCACAGGTGGGGTACTGCTGCCAATCAAGTTCATTAACTCACTCTTCCTTTTTTGTTGTTGTTTTTTTCTGCTCTTGTCTGCTAATCTTCCTCTTTGTGTATCTTCTTCCCCCTCCTTCTGACCCTTCTTTCCTCATTTTAGCATTACTCCTTCATGGACTAGGTTTCAGAAAAGATTTCACAGAGCTATAAGGGATTTAAGTCATGAACTACTTCAGCATCCTTATTTTTGAATATGAGGAAATAGAGGTCCAGACAAGGGAAGGGTGTGGTACTAGGTTACCAGTAGCTTGTGGCAAGGCTGAAGTGTGAACCCACTTCCTTTTCCTCCACATCCATCAGCCATTCTACTGTCCCAGCTTCCCCATGTCCTATGCAGTCTATACTTAGCAAAGTCTACCTCTGGGCTTTCCTTCCTTGAGTTCTGAAAGGTCAAAGTATCTCACAAAGAAACCTGTACTATAACAGCCTCTGTGATGACTAATGTTATTACAGATCCCAAAGATCTGTAAAGCATAACCTCAGTGAGGGTGTTGTCAGAAATTATTGGATCACCATCAGGGCTCTAATCCATGGTCCTATGCATTGGTGAATTTGAAGTTTGAATAGACTACTGGGGAGGTGGTGGACCTGTGGAAGGTGGAGCTTACTTGGAGGAAGTACATCAATGGGGTGGACCCTTGACCTTGATCCTGACTCCTTTTTAACTTTCTGTTTCCTGGCTACCATAAGTAAGCATCTTCCCCCATATCCTTCTTCCATGATGTGTTTGCCTTACAATTAATCTGAAAACAATGGAAGCAACCAACTATGGGCTGAAATCTCTGAAACTATGAGCTAAAATAAATTTTCCCCCTTTAAGCTGTGTCAAAGATTACATCATAGCAAGAAAATAAAGTCTAACACACTTTCAATAAAAGTCAACCAATAATTGTAGAGCATTGGCTGTGAGCACAGTACTGGAACAGTGCCCAAGAGAGAAAGATACAAATACCTTTCTATTTGCTCCCATCCCACCTTGCTCAGGCACATGGGCCACTCCTTCCTGGCTCTCCCACCATATTTTTAAACTTCCTGAAAAGAGAAATGGTTTCTCCTTCTTCACTTCATCAGTACTCTGTGTCCCATTATACAGATCAGGACATTTGTTAAATGAAATAGCACCACTGTACTAGCTTACTAGACACCGGTAACAAAATATGACAGAATAGGTGGCTTAAACAGAAAAAATTCTTTTATGTTTCTCAACACCCTGGAAACTGGAAATCCAACATCAAGGTATCTGTAGGTCTTGTTTCTCTGAACCTCTGTCCCTGGTTTGCAGAAGGCTTCCTTCTTGATGCCCATATATCATATTTTTTTCTGTGAATAGCCATTCCTAGTATCTATCTTAATATCTTAACCTTACCCTCTTAAGGGCACCAACAGATCCATTCTAGCTTAGTCTTCTCTTTAAAGGCCCTATTTTGAACACAGTCACATTATGAGGCTATGGATTAGGGCTTCTAAATATAAATTTTGCAAGAACAAAATTCAGTCCATCGTAGTCTCCTATTCCTCATTAGCTCAAGGTTTAATAAAAGGGATGCACACACAAAAATAGACAACATGATAACTGTTTCAATCGTAGAGCACAGAGCCCGTGGAGCATGTATCATGAGTAATGATCAACATAATTGCTTCACTGAGAATTTCTATGTGTCCTGTGCTATTTTCAGCACAGAATGTATTATCTAATTTAACCCCTTCCAGAAACCAAACCAGCGCCTGCCATGTCAATCTCTAGGCAAGAATCTAGGGAGCCAAAAAAAATCCCTAAGATTTGAACATAGTGGAAAAATACCACTGTTTAAAAGGAAAATGCTCACATAAGCATATGTGCATGTGCATGTATACACACACACACACCCACACACACACACACACCATGCTGTGTTGATTTCTGCTATGTTTATGGCTCCCATAATAGTTATTTCTTAGTCACCTAAATCCATCGATACCAAACCAAGAAAATGGAAATCATTCTATGTATTTCAACCTACGGAATTTAATATATGATTTTATCAGCAAAACTTTGTACATGAATAAACTGAGGCAGAGGCAGTAAGCAATTTGCTCCATATCAGATAGCTAGCAGGTTACTGACTGTTATAGTCAGCTCCACAGTGCTGGTTTGGGCATCTAATCAGACATAGTTTGTAGGAGGGATTTATTTCAGTCATACAGACCCAAGGGAACTTTTATTAGTGGTGAAAAAGCTGGCTCCCTTTCATAGATCCAATCAAAGAGAAACCACCAAAAAAGCCAGCAAACTCCAAAAAGTAGCAAGCACACACCCACCAAAACTCACAGGGCTCTCTCTACACTATTGGGCTGGAATCAGATCCACCGCCAAACACACCTTTGGACTGGACCCCAGGATCCACCCCTCAGTAACACCACCTCCAGCCAAGCAGCCGGAGACCCAAGTTACAAGCTTAATAAAACACCTGGGTCTATGAAGTACATACATTCATATTCAAACCACCACACTGACCCAGGACTTAATGCCAGCATTCTGGCTCCAAAGTCTACCTCTTTCTTTCCTTTTTTCCCTTTTGCTTTCTTTCTCTGTCTAGCTTGTGTGTGTGTGTATGTGACACATGTACATGTATATGCACATGTTTGCATTGTATGAGGGTGTGTGTGTGTGTGTGTGTGTGTGTGTGTGTGTGTGTGTGTGCATGTGAAGGCCAAGGTTGAAGTCAGTGTCTTCCTTGATCACTCTCCACCTTATATACTAAGGGAGGGTCTCTCACTTTCCAGAGCTTGCCAATTTGGCTAATGTAGCTGGTTAGCCTTCCCTGGGATCCCATGTCTCTGTCTCCCAAGTACTGGGTTAACTGGTGGGCCACCATGCCCACTCAACATTGTGAATCTGAACTCAGGTCCTTATATTTATAAGGCAAGTCCTTTGTTCATTGAGCTGTTTCCCTAGCCTCTAAAGTATTCCCTCTTAACCAGCATTCTATATTGCTTTTCAATGACAGTTGATCTTATCTTTAACCCAACATGAGCAGGAATTCACATGGCTGAGCTGAGGACAAAACTATTAGCACAGGATTCTCTGGGGGCACATTCCAGATCCAAAATATAACACGAAGTGTTGCAAGCAGCTGGCTGAGCAAATGGCTTAAAGGGCTGGCAATCGAGGCAAACTGGGAAGGTAAGAGGACAGGGTAGGTGATGTCTCATAGGATGTGATAATAAAAATTGGACTTGCTTCTCCAGATGCTTATGAGCTATTGGATCTTTTAGCAAGAGATCCTTACATCTTATTTTCTTGATTTTCAAGAGAAGAGACTGAAGACCAGGCAAAAGCCGTCACACAGCAGGTCAGTAGCAGAATGAAGGCCAGCAACTACCTTCCCTGAGATTAATCTATACAACTCTATTAACCTCTTCCTGCACAAGCATGTGGAATCTGAAAGAGTATTTCATGCTGGGCCTCTCCATATCTTTCACAGTGTTCACCAACCTTCTTTTTTCAAATAGCTATAATTTCCCCAAGTTTCAGCTAATTAATATATTCCCATCTAAAACAACTACTATGATTCAAAGCCATAATGACCCTATAGAAATCCCTAATGATGCAATTTCCCTGTATGGCACTGTAGCATGTGGCAGAATGGCTCACTGGTAACATTTTATAGACTACAAGGAACACATTTCTTATGCGTAATAGATACTTAGAGATAAAAAGACAAACAGCCACTTTGGATAGGTTTGTTTTGTTCATTCATAACATAGGCCATACACTGCAAGACCTTCATAATAGAAAAATATACGAGCTCAGATCCTGGTAGCAGACTCCCCTTGTTTAACAGTAACAAGCACGTATATACACATGCATATGTCTGCTTTCGTTGTTGTTTGGTCTATTTCTGCCATGTCTAAGTCACTTTATTGAAGTAATTCCCAGTCAAGTGATGCAGTCTGGGGACCAGGAAAATGACAAATACTCTAAATATTTCAACATAAGAAATCAAACACACTATATCCAGTTTCCTTTTCTTTGGATTTAGTGTTCTGTGGGTCAACATGCTCTAAAAATATGAAACGGAAAACTACTAGAGTATATTCATATATTTATAAAATATATTTATTTGAGAGAAGCAGACAGAGAGAAAGGAGAGAAACAAAAAGAGTAGGTTCAGCAAGGTATCTTGCTGCTGCAAACGACCTCTAGATGCATGTGCCATTTTGTGCATCTGGCTTCAAGAAAGCACTGGGAAATTGAACTTTGCAATCTCTCCAGCCCTATTCATACATTTTAAATTCTGTAATAGTCTAAGTGGTATGATGAAAAAAGTTTTTTCTCAAGCCCTCTCCATCCCACCCAGACCTATGATCCACCCCTTTGTTTAGAATGTCCACACTGTATATCAGATACGCACCCTGTTCATTCCTCAGTAGTTGGCTCAGTATCCACAGTATTCAGTACTACTCTTTGCTTCAGCCATCTACTGTGGAGTCTTGCAACACATGTGCCATAAGTAAGGTAGAAGAAATACTATATAAAGAATCAGAGGTACAGGTGACAGAAGGAGTGGGGGCACAAGAGAGGAACAACAGCACGAAGTTGCTCTTGATCTTCAACCGGGAGGGACATGGAAGCAGGAAGTGCTACCAGATCTAGGAAGCAAGGACATTTAACAGGAGCTGGAGGTACCCAGCACATGAAGCCACTTCTGCTTATGTCACAGGAGTCTGGAGAACAGAAAAAACACCTGGCCTTTCCTTCCCTCCCCTCCAGTCTCTGATAATTTACTCCCATTAGCCAATCCTGCCTTGAAGCAGCAGGATAAGGGACATGCAGTGCACAGGTCTGGGTTGCCTGGGTTGGCAAAGAGCTGAGAACATAGAGCTGCTGATTGGTACAGCGGGTGTCCTTGGGGAAATAGTCTCTCAAAATCCAAGTTTCCTTGTTGGGAATTTGAGAACAACACCTTGCAGTTATTGTGAGCCTTACATGAAATAAAGTATAAGAACATATTTTATAAACTTCAAAAGCATGTGTACTAAAGCAAGGGCTTTTATGCTTAATTCAAGCCCAACCCATTTGGACTTTAGGATCTGGAGAAAAGAAGTGGGGGTGATATTCAGATGTTACAAGGAACTTCACAATACCAGCTAATTAGCTAAGTAAGGGAGTTTTCCTTTAAGCTCACTGCTATAATCTCAACCTGTCACTCTGGTGCAATGCTTTTGAAAGTCATGGGCTGATTTTAAATAAGTTAGCAGGTAATACAAAAAAATGCTAGACCATGTCTTCAGTTATATTTGGAAATCAAAACAAATAAATAGGACTCTGAAAGTTACTTTGAGATCATTTGTTCTACCCTGTTTGTTTCACAAAAGATTAGTGGGGTGGGGAACATTGTACAATGTCACATGTCAAATTTTCAGCAGAGGAAGACAGAGGACCCTCACTGCTTCCTTCACCAGTCTCTTCTTCCTTGAAGTTTGGGGTCTGAAATTAGTTTCATATAATTATCTGTTCTTTCAATCCCTTTTCTTATTTTCCTTTTGTCTCATTTTCAATTTCAGACTAAAAAAAAATATTTTTTTATTTATTTATTTGAGAGAGAGAGAGAGAGAGAGTGTGTGTGTGTGTGTGTGTGTGTGTGTGTGTACCTCCAGACACATGCATAACCTTGAGCATCTGCCTTTATGTGGGCACTGGGGAATCAAGTCCAGGACATCAGGCTTTGTGAGCAGACACCTTTAACCACTTAGCAACCTTTCCAGCCCCCTTTGACTTTCATATCTTGTTTCTAATAATATTTGACAATCAATGTCATGTGCTTTTAAATCTATGGTATGGATGATGAAAATTCAACATTAAGCCATATCTATTTTAAATGAAGAATGTATAAAATTTCCCTAAACAACTCAATAAATAACTTAATTCTCCTTTGATATCAAATGTGAGAAAGAATGGAAAACTCTTCCAATGTTGGGGCTGATGATGAAAATCAAAAGCCTTAGTCTCTTGCTGTTACACAAAGTTTAGACCATGGCAAGAGCCCTGGAGTAAGCACAGGGCACTCATGACTGGCCTATGACAACAGCTGTGTTTCCACCAACGGCTCAAGGTGGTTTGGCCTGCTAGGCAAGAGTCACCTGTCAGCTTTAACTCTCAATGTGATCCCATGTTCCTTGGAGAATGAATAAAATGGTTGAGGAGTATCTTCCTGGTTTGCCAAGTGAGCGGACTATGCTTTGATTGCTTCTAAGTTTCCATCTCACTGAGACGTTAAGAAACAGCATCATTCCATCCAAGAAAGCCTATTATGGTCACAGAGGCATGAAGATAGTAATAATCCCAAGTGACTCATAGAATTCCCAGTGGCCCACTGTGGATTGACATTCTGCCAATGCAGAGCCTGTGGGGCATCCTGAAATGTCAGCATAGCAAGAATGCCAGTCAACATTTGCTATGAGGGCATCAAGGGGTCTGGAATCTGGAGCTCATCGTTCCCCATTCATTGATCCTTTCACATGTGTAGCCATGTGTATGACTAAGTGTATATCACTGTGTTGAGTTACAGGACACAGTAAGATGAGGTTCCTGACCTCACAGATACTAGTGGAAAGATTAATGATAACAACAAAGAAACTGGTAAATGGGGTAGTTATCATTTATAATGAGGGCTTAAAAGACATGTATAATGTGATGGACTTTCTAACCTTATTCATGCATAGTCATGAATAAGGTTAGGAAGGTGTAATGGTTTATGTTGATGCTCAGCTTGAGAGACCTGGAATCACTGAGTCCCTGGGCAGACCTATGAGGAATCATCCAGGTCAGGTTAGCCTCTAAGCACAGCTGTGAGGGATTATCTTGATTACTTTCATTGAGGTGGGAAGACCTACCTTAACTGTAGGTAGCACCATTACAGGTACCAGTTTCCTGGACTAGATAAAAAGGAGAAATGTTGGGGCTGGAGAGATGGCTTAGCGGTTAAGGCATTTGCCTGCAAAGCCAAAGGACCTCAGTTCAACTCCCCAGGACCCACATAAGCCAGATGCACAAGGGGGTGCACATGTCTGGAGTTCATTTGCAGTGGCTGGAGGCACTGGCATGCCGTTCTGTCTCTCTCAAATACATATTTCTTTTTAAAAAAAAGGGATAAATTTGGCTGAACAAGTGCATTTACCAGTCTCTGCTTTCCCACTGTGGATTGACTATGACCAGCTACTTCAAGCTCCTGCTGCACTGCCTTCCCTGCCATGATGGGCTATAGTTTCAAACTGTAACCTGAAGTAAACACTTCCTCCTTAAGTTGATTCTGCTCAGTATTTAGTCACAGCAATGAGAAACTAATACAGGAGGTAAAGTGGTGTGTCTGAATCTTGAAAACAAACCATCTGTGTAAATTAGAGTATAAAAAGATAAATAAGCTGGGTTGATTGCACATACCTTTAATCCCAGTGCTCAGTAGGTAGAGGTAGGAGGATCACTGTGAGTTCGAGGCCACCCTAAGAGTGAATTCCAGGTTAGCCTGAGCTTGAAACCCTGCCTTGAAAAAAAAAAAAATACTAAAGTAAAATGCAAGGAAAATGAAAATGGGGTATGAAAAGGCCATGAGGCTAAAAAACGTTTGACATGATGAGTGGAAAGCAGCCAATCTGTTTGGAATGAAATTTAAAAAGTGCAATATGGGGAATCAGTGGGAGAGTTGTTCAGGGCTAGCTCAACCTCCTTAGTAAGGAGTTTGGATTTTATTCAATGGGAAATGTGAAGTTTCTTATGCAGAAAGTCATTTATATTTCTTAAAAACACTGGCCTCGGGCTGGAGGGATGGCTTAGCAGTTAAGGCACTTGCCTGCAAAGCCAAAGGACCCTGGTTTGACTCTCCAGGACCCACATTAGCCAGATGCACAAGGGGGTGCACGCATCTGGAATTCATTTGCAGTGGCTGGAGGTCCTGGCGTGCCCATCCTATCTCTCTCTCCCTCTTTCTTTGTCAAATAAACAAATAAATAAAAATAAAATATTTTTAAAAACACTGGCCTCAATTACCCAACAGAGAACACTAACAATGTCAGAGAGAAGAACCTTAAGGGAAAAGGAGACAGGAGGAGAGGGGATATAAGACTACAACATTTGTTAAAAAATAAATAAATAAATAAATAATAATAAAAAGAAGATAAAACACTGAGTTCACTAAGGAGTATGGATTGTAGAAAAGAGAATGAGGCTGTTCCAATAGTCCACACCAAAGCAAAGGTGTCGGGAAGAGGTAAAGTTGGCATAAAAAATGGTGCAAAAAAGTAGATCAGTATGAGAAATGTTAAGAGTAAAACCAATAAGATATGTCAATCACTTGGCTGTCTATACTGAGAACCAGAGGAATAAAGTAATTCCAGATTGAGCAGAGTGAATGACTATGCCATTATGGCTGTGGTGACGAACAGTAGAAGTAGATGGGATCAGAAAGTCAGACCCACCATGTCCACCAACCAAGGTTTAAAGAGCTAGGTGCGGTGGTACACTCCCAGCAATGGGGAGACTGAGGTAGTAGAATCATCATGAGCTCAGACCTTCCCTCAAAAAAACTTTTTAAAAAAGCGCTGGAGAAATGGGTCAGTTGTTAAGAGACTTGCCTGCAAAGCCTAACCACCCATGTTCAATTCCCCAGTACCCACATAAAGCCAGATGTACAAAGTGGCACATGCATCTG
Source organism: Dipus sagitta (assembly GCA_036346955.1). Taxonomy (NCBI): domain Eukaryota; kingdom Metazoa; phylum Chordata; class Mammalia; order Rodentia; family Dipodidae; genus Dipus; species Dipus sagitta. The sequence continues at coordinate 36,944,908 of CM070782.1, read as the reverse complement.
GAGTTCATTTGAAGTGGCTGGAGGCCCTAGCATGCCTATTTTCTCTTATTCTCTCTTTTTCTCCTTGCAAATAAATAAAAATATTTTTAAAAATTCAGAAAAATATTTGCATCAGTTCTGAATATAAACATTTTTTCTTGTCATTATTCCCTAACCAATACACTGGAACAACTATTTACATGGTATTGTATATTACAGGTAATCTAAATTATGCATGAGCATGTGAGCAGGTTATATTCAAACACTAAGTCAGTTCACATAAAAGACGGCTACTTCAATTTCGACATCTGCAGTGGGTCCTTCAACCAACCACCTGCAGATTCCGAGGGAGAACCATCAAGGGAAATGGAAACCCCAGGGGTACAAGGAGAGTCTGCAGCACATGAGTGTGAGGCCTTGAATTCCGGTGGTAGTACTCAATGGGTGTGATTGTTTTCGCTCCTCAGGGACACAGAGACCAAGATCCTGCTAAACACCCTTTAATGCACAAGACTGCCTCCTTAGCTAAAAGGTAGCCAGCCCAAATGGCAGAAGTTGAGAACCCCTGCCTCACAGATAACATAAATAAAGCTCCAGAGAGAAGACAAAGGGGTCCTGAAGGTGGCACCCTGGATGCCAAGTGTTAGGCAAGAGCCTGGACTTGTTTCTGTGGCACAGACTGATGGGAGCTGGTGAGGGACAGGGTTTGGGGAGTTTTCCTCTGAGGATGTCTGAGGGGTCTGAATACCCTGGTGCTTTAGTAAGAACAGAACACCTACTGGATCCTATGGGAAAGCATGGAGACCAATGGTAACCTGGGGATGGAGATGCTGCCCAATAACCTCATCAGCTGAGTAGGAGGATTGACATCATGAGCTTAGGCAATTTCAGCAAAGAAGGACCCAGAAAACAGGGTGGGGGTGGGGAAAGTACTCATGCATGAAGAGAGGGAACAGGAACTCCCCCATGGATTGGGCTTCCTGGGGAAGGTTTGAAAACTAGATATTATCTAGGGGTTACTGGGTTCTGCTGGACCTTCTGCCTACACTGTAAATCACCTAGAGAGGTTTTTGTTTTTTTTTTAAATACTGATACCTAGGCCCCACCTTCACAAATGGTGAAACTTAGTCTGATTTAGAGCCCCAGCCTTGGAATTTTAAAACCTCCCCTAAATATTCTGGATTGAGTGGTACTATTCTAATCCTGGTATTGCTTACTCAGATGTTTATGAGGACCAACAAGAAATGGAGGAACAGGACAGCCCCACCTAAGTGGGCAGCCTCAGTCAGTAGTAGCCCATGGCCTGCTTACAGAAATCTGGACTCACTGTTGTCAGATCTTCCTGTCCTCTTGTTTGCCCAGGAGCCTACAATCTATGCTTCTAAATGTTAGCTCCAACTATCTCAAAATCCTGTGCCAAGCAAAACATGTTTGCAGAGTGTGCTGGGCTTTGGGGCTGTCATTTAGCAACCTCTGGCCCAGGGCAGTGGTTTTCACACTGTGTTTTAGCCAAGGGAGGTTTCCACCAAAAAAGTTATTTTATAGAACTTCTGTAGAATGAATAAATTTAGGCAGAGCTTGGGACTCAGCAGAGCAGAGAAATACTCAAACTCTCCTTCTGGCCCCAGACAATTCCTGAGGCCATCTGAAGTCTTCCAAGTTCTGGCACAAGTCTCTAGTCCTCTTAACAGATGAAGAAACTGAGGCCTTCATAATGAGGCCCCAGTGTAAAATCCACTCCACAAGGTCTCAGTCAAATGCATGGGGATGTTTAGACTTGTCATAGTGACAAAGTACATTCTTTGGCATTTTGTGGCTAGGTGTCAGGAATGCTAAACTTTCTGCAATGTCCAGTACAATGAGGGATCATCCTACACAAAATGCTAATAAATCTCTACTGGAAAACACCAAATGAGGAAACAAATCCAGAGAGATGACATTGGCTGGCAAGATCATGGCTGATAACATTTTAGCTTCTGTCCCATAGGCTTAAAGACTTACACCAGTGCCCATTGGAGACATTCCTGGTTGGGGTTGGCCATACTTCAAACACAGGGCAGAGAAGGATGTATTAAAATTAAAGTCAAGTAGTAGCTTGAGAAAAATCTGAGCCAGGTTTTGAGGAGCAAATTGGAAAGAGGACAGAACTGCAGTATCTGCTCAGTTTGGCCAAGGGCCAGCATCTGGGAGGGCCTAGCAGCTGCTGCAAGAAGCAGAGGTTCTGAAAAACACTCAACTCACAGCAGTGGCCCAGGTTTGTTGGCTCCATTGGTTATTTAATCTCTAGGCCAAACCATGCCAGGGTCAAAAATAGGATGCAGGAGCAGAAAGTGAAAGGAGTTGTTTTCTAGCCCTCCGCAGAAAACACAGCCAAGAAGTACCTTCCATATACTGTAGTTTCATAGCTTATAAAACCATCTCTGCTTTCTCAGTGGCCACCAGGCAAAGCAAGGATTACTGTGATTATAGCCAAGGAAGCTGGACTCAGACCTGTGCTCAGTGATAACCACTTTTTGGAAATCTGATTTTGTGCTCTTTGATCATCCTCCTGAAGAAGTTCAAGGGAAAAGCTCCTATGCCTAGTTGGTAGTTTAGATGAGCAATTTTCAGGTCATGGTGGGCATCAAAATCACTTGAGATACCTTCTGAAATCACAGGAAGTCTTATGTGCCTAGAAGGAGACAGGTCTCCTAGTGTCTATCAGTACTCCAGGCTATAACACCACTGTTGGATTAACCTGGGCCAATGACAGACACACTGCACTTAGATGTCACAACACTATCAGATTGTCAGTTGTTTCTAAGTGCTTATTCTCTCAGCTCATGATGAAGAAGAGACAAACAACATATGGAGTAACATGCTAAAAAATCCAGCTGTCTATGATGAGAGGGGAAAGTACTGTTTCCATGTTGTAAAGACTCATGCCATGGCCAGTTTTAAAGTTCCAGTGAATGTGGAGCAAAGCAAAGATGCACACAATAGGCTCCTTAGAGGTAATATGAGACAGCTACAAAATATATCTTTCAGCATTTCATTTATTTATTTATGAGAGAGCAAATGGGTGCACCAGAGCCCCTAGCCACTACAAATGAACTCTAGATGCATGTGCCACCTTGTACATCTGGCTTTATGTGGATATTTGGGAATCGAACCTAGGTCCTTAGGCTTTGTAGGCAAGCACCTCAACTGCTGAGCCATCTCTCCAGCCCCTGAAGTATACCTTTAATGTCCTATTTCCATAGCAGGAATTTTTTCCTCTAAAATATCTAAAACAAGATCATGGGTCAGGCTTACATGAAATATCTCTTTTATCACTGTTGTGACCAAATATTTGGCAAGAAGCAACTTCACAGAGGAAGGGTTTCTTGTGACTTACAGTTCAAGAGGACTCAACCCATCATACAGGGGAGGCATGACTACAGGAAGGCATGGCCACAGTTATATTACATCTGTGATCAGCAGGCAGATAGCAGACAGGAAGTAGGGCCAATCTGTAGAACCTCAGGGTCCATTCCAAGTGGCCCACTTTATGTAGATGGCACCACTTCCAATTTGCAGTACATTATCTGGGTTCAAATGTTGAAACACACATGCATATGGGGGAAATTTCACATTCTACCTTCAGCAACAGGTAAACACTGAATGTATGTTTTATGAAAACAGCATTTGCAGAGAAAAAATATGTGTATTACTGCTATTCCATATTGGCTGTATAATCTTGCTATAAACCACAAATCCCTCTGGGCCTCATATTCCTCATAGCTAAACCCAAAACACCTTTAAAGGGGAGAATCACAAAGGCTTTTACAGGATATGATATACATAAAACATGTAAAGTATTTGGCAACCGATCCTGCTTTACTATGTTTGTGCTGTACCTTCTTCCTCTGCATCTCACATATTTTTACCTAGAAAGGATTTCATGACATCCCATCTGAATGCCTTGCTGAGGAATCAGAGGCCCAAGGAGGTCAGTTGCTTTGCTCAGTAAACCACAAGCAGTTGGCAGGAAAGACACTCTGCATAAGATAAAGAAAGAAGGAAGGAAGGAAGGAAGGAAGGAAGGAAGGAAGGAAGGAAGGAAGGAAGGAAGGAAAGGAAGGAGGAAGGAAAGGAGGGAGGGAGGGAGGGAGAAGTTTGTCCCTAGTCCATGATGTCCTTTCTACAGACGAATCTGTGGAAACTACAAACTTGCCTTGGAGTAATGCTGTCAAAGTTACGCTCCATGCAATGTTTTGACAAAGAAGCTCAGAGTTGTCCTGCTGCAGCAGCCTGGGCTTTAGAACTGGGATGACCCTGCCGAAGGTTGCTTTCACCTTTCTGTCACAGATGACGGAAACATTTAAAGTGACAGATTGTGTCTCTGCATCCTCTTCCCTTCACACCAGCTAATGTGTTTTTCATTTCTCTTGGCTGGCTTAATTTCCCACATGTTCTCCCAAGCTCTTCCTCTGGGCTCCCCAGGGCTTCCCACAACAAACCTGCGTGCTTTGGCGTCCTCTCACAGGAGGGGCTGTTGAAATACATACCGGATATGCCTTTGGCTGTGTTTATCAGCCCCAGCCCAGACCCCTGGGGCTGAAGATGGCTGAACCACAGGGCTTGAGATGGTCAGGTGGCCTGGGGTTCTGCCTGCATTCCATCCCTTAAAGCAGCCTGCCCATCCTGCCTAAGAACACAGAATCATCTAACAGCTCTCCCCTGGGTTCACCATGCAGGACCCTCACCAAGACCTTCCCTCTCTGCTTGTTGTCTCCTTTGTTGTTGCTGGTTTTTTTTATGAGGAGGGAGGGAGAATTGGCTCACTAGGGCCTCTAGCCACTGCAGTTCAGATGCATGTGCCACCTTGTGCACATGTAGGTACATGCACATGCATGCATTACCTTGTGTATCTGGCTTACTTGGGTTCTGAGGAGTCAAACCTGAGTCCTTAGGCTTCACAGGCAAGTGCCTTCACAGCCAAGCCATCTCTCCAGCCCTCTGTCTTGTTTTATTATTAAACACTGTATTTCACAAAAGGCCATTTACATGTAGCTTCCCATTTAATCCCACTACAACCTGTAAAATAAGAATAACAAAACAGGTAAACTGTGAAGTCAGGACATGTCAGGTCTATTCATGCCAAAAAGGGGCAGAATTTTTCATGTTTTCCTCGGCTGTCTCCTGTGAGGGGCAGGAATGTAACAGCGAGTCTGTGGTTCTACTTCCCTGTGGACCTGTTTCATTTCCTTTGCCTTTTCTTCACTGCGTTCTTACTGTCTACCTATGAAACTAGCTTCGCTCTCAGAAAGTCCTAGGGATGCGTGCACACATGCAGTGCAAAGGTAAGCTTTAATAGTTCACTAGAAGCCCCTGAATTTTTAAGCTCCTCATCTGAACTTCAAGTTAGAAGAAGCACAGAGCATTTTCCTTCTCTTTTCTATTTTTTTTTATCCCTTTGTCATTTTGGGGTATATATTTTCATGTATGTGAGTCTAGGCACGTGCATGCCACCATACATGTGGAGGTCAGAGGACAACTTCAGTTGTTGGTCTTCTCCTTCCTCCTCATGTGAAACAGGGCATCTCATTGAATGCTCATTGTTGCATTCTCCAGGCCAGGTGACCCATGAGCTCCCAGGCCATCTTCTGTCCCCATTCCCTTCTTGCTGTAGGCACACTGGTATTACAGAAACTATTAGCACTACAGCCTCTGGATTTGTGTTTGTTGTGGGAATCTGAAGTCAGGTACTCACGCCTGCTTGTGTGGCTTTGCTTTATCCTCTCAGCCACCTTTTCCAGCCCCTCCCATTTATCTGTGCACTCTTATGCTGATACGAAGTATTCCCTTTGGATACATGATATATTTTGCATCTTTTGGTTTTGGTTTTCTTGCTTTACAGTTCTTTTTGGTTGAAGATTTGGGAAGGACATAAAGTATTCCATGGGACCCATTAGTTTTGTCATCTAGGCTGAATATGCATCACAGAGAACTTGCTTGTGCCATTCAATTGCTCCTTAGGGAAGCATGGAGGACCCTCAGGCTTAGCTGGCATTTCATGTAAAGTAATTTTCCAGGCTATCATGGGACATTTGAAGCCTGGTCCTCACTTTTTCCACCAATCAAAGCCTTCCTTCAGTCTCCAGTTGAAATTATCTTCTTTCTAAATACATGCTCTGTGTCCCAATGGGTACTCTTTTGCTTAGCACCTCATCCTACTCTGTACCACTTACTTGGTTTCTCTAGTAGACTGAAGTTCTTCTATTGTAAATACCAGTTTTTTTAAAAACAATTATTTATTTGTGACAGAGAGAAGTTTGTGCAGCTGGTTTTATGTGGGTATGGGGGAATTGAGCCCAGGCTGGCAGGTTTTACAAACAAGTGCGGCCTGTCAAAACCATTTCTTAATTATTTTAATCCACCACTGAAGATCCCACCACTGCCATCCAACAATAGCAGTAATAGTAGATGGGACTTAGTAAAGTGTTTACTGTGGTAGAGACCCTCAGATAATATCCTACAGTAGCCTATTGAGTAGTAGTAGTGTTACTATTTCCATTTCAGTAACTTTCTAAGAATTATACAGAAGTAACAAAAGGATATGGCATTTCCAACAGTTTTGCCAAGTTTCTTAATGCCCAACTTGAGATAGCCTGCCTTACACAGTGGCATAGAGAATTGGCCTTCCATTAGCATTGTAGTTATTTTCTTATTGCTAAGACAAAGCACCCAACCAAAAGCAGCTGATGGGAGGAAAGTTTATTTTGGCTCACAGTCTCAAGGGGAAGCTCCATGACAGTAGGAGAAAGTGTAGAGCAAATAGAAGCTGGACATCACCTCTGCTGTATCAGGTGGGATACAACAGCAGGAGAGAGATCTGAATTCCAACAAGTGGGAGCTGGCTATAATACCAACACCCAGCAACATACCTCCTCCAGAAAGGATTGACCTCCCCAACTGCTACTAGCTGGAACCAAGCACTCAAAACACACAAGTTTATGGGGACATCTGATTCAAACCACATTCTACCCCTAGCCCTCATAAACTTACAACCATCCATGATGTGAACTGCAATAAATGAGTGCAAATTTAAAATTCCTGTAGTTTTTATCATTCCCAACACCACACCATTCTAATACTCCTATAGTCCAAAGTCTTTGAACTGAGAGCTTATAAAACCAAAAAAAAAAAAAAAATACATAATGGTACAGAGTAAATATTCACACTGCAAAAGATGAAACTTCAAGGAGCAATTGAACCAATGCAAGATCTAAAACAAATGGGGCACACATCAAATCCTATAGTTCTAAGTTTGCTATCTGTAACCAGTAATGAAGTATATTAGGTTCCAGTTCTGCTCCGTTAGCTATGCTGTGCATAGCCCAGGAAGAACTCCATCCCAAACCAGTAGCTGTCTTTGGCAGCTGCCCCACAGTCCTAACATCTTCCAACAGTCCTAGTGTCTCTAATGCAACCCACAGTTCACCCTCAAGGCTCTATCAGGTCTTTATCCAGAGATTCCCAAAAACCCTGCCTCACATCACCCAAAAGCCATTAAACACACACACACACACACACACACACACACACACACACACTGCAAATCCAATGATCCTTTCTTTACTGCATTTGGTATATTTCCATAGTACCAGGTAGATTACCAAATTTGTTAATCCAGGAGGGGATAAAGACTTTTGAAAAGCAAGATACTCCTTCAGCATTCAGGTCCTCTGCTTTCAAGATTCAGCATTCTTCCTGCTGTCCCAACATAGAATACCTGGCCCAATCTCTATGGTGGTGATCTCTCAAACAATTGCAGCTGAAGCAGGGCTAATATCTCCTGACAGAACTTTTATTTCTATCTGGGCCATATCCATCTGTTCATACTAATCCATTTCTTCTAAGTTCAACCCTGCTCAAGTTCTTATGACACAAGCAGAACACAGCAAGCCTCCCACAAAAATTGCTTTTAGCCCAGTCCAAACAAAGCTCTTTCTGCCCTCATAAATCAAGCCTGCATAATCCATATTGCTTTCTGCATGTAGTAGACCTTTCAATTCTGGCCAGAATTATCCTTAAGATTCTATCTTCAATACTACAAGGAGTCTCTTAGGTTAAGGTTTCAAATCTTTCCACATTCCTTCTGCAAATCAGTTCCAAAAGGCCAATAGTCAGGATTCTATCAGCAATAACTCCACTCTTCTGGTACAAATTTTGTGTTGTTGTTACCTTCTTGTTGCTGGGACAAAGTATCCAAACAAAGGCAGCTGTTAGAAGGAAAGCTGTTTGATTTTGGCTTACAGTCTCAAGGAGAAGCTCCATGGTGGCAGGGAACGATGGAACAGGAAAGCATGTTAACCACGGAGGCTGGTCATCACCTGTGCCACATCAGGTACAAAGCAGCAGCAGAAGAGTCAGCTGGATTCTAACAAGGGGGAACCTGCAGAACCCATAAGCCCACCTGCAGAATCACACCTTCTCCAGCAAAATTCCACCCTGAAAATGGCCATCAGCTGATGGCCAAGTATACAAACACATGAGTTTATGGGAAACATCTGATCCAAACCATTGCAGGAAGAGAATTCCAACCTTATCTTCCTACATTCAGCACTTGGTGAACAAAAAGAACACTTTCAGAGCCATCTTGTCACACTCTCATGTTTAAATTATTAAGAGAAAGCCCAAAAAGGAAAAGTGACTCAACAAAGGTTGTCCTGAAAGAAGTTATCACAGCCTCATGCCCAGAGCCACCCTATTTCCTCTGCTGCCTGGCCACCTCGCTGCCTCTAATGTTCCTGAAGAGTTTCTATGGGACAGGAATTGCTCAGTATTGGAAAGCTAGTGGAGGAAGAGGGTGTGGTGGGGACACAAATGTATGTCATGCTCCTTGATCCCACTGTATAGGACACCAGGGACATCCAGAGTTCCTGAATCTTTACTTTCCTGAAGCATTTGCGTAGATCAAATGCTGGCCTCCCCATTCCAGTAAGTCTGCCTCCGGTGGGTGAGTCAGCTTGGCTCATGGCTGGAAATTGGTGCCATGGCTTTGTCTTATGTGGGTTACTGGTTGATTGCATGCATATGGATTCTAGAATATACATGATGACACAGACATACCACTGATTACTGTTCAACCTACAGTTGACAGTTTTCACCAGACAAGCCTTCCTCCGGGGGCTGCTTCTACCATGTGGGCTATCAAGCAACCTTCTTGGCTTCTACCCATTAGGTGCTAGGCACACTTCCCAATTGCCCATGGTGACAATGGAAAATGTCCCCAGATGTTGCAGAATTTTCCCTAGAAGCAGAGTCACCTGTGGTTAATATTGTCTTTAGCCCTATGTCTGCCTGAGTCATTTGAGGGAGGGCAAAGAGACCAAATACCCAAAATTATAGCTTAAATCTATGTTTCTAAGGATGCCCTGATCTGAGATTTCAAAACATTTTTATGGTTTCCATGTATTGTGTACTTACAATGTGTCAAATAGAAGGCAAGTGGTTTAACTCTTTTTTTTTTTTTTTACAAAAAACCCTGCGGGATAAGAATTACTATTTCATGAATATTTGTCAGTGTTCTCCATAAAAGTTTCAAGTACATATAAATAGATATAGATATTGATACAGATATATATAGATATAGATGATATAGGTATAGATATAGATAGACAAGACTGGCTTACACAATTAATGAGACTGAATATTTTTCACATTGGTCTCTTTCAGGTGGAGAGCCATGGAAGGCAGGAGCATGGCTCAGCCCAAAACTCTGGAAAGTTCAGAAGCAGGGAGGCCAAGGGACTCAAAACCCTTGGAGGGTCATTTGTGTAAGTCTTAGAATCCAAAGTCCAAAGAACCTAGTCTTGTGTCCAAGAACAGCAGCAGAAGAAACATGTCCACCCACGAAAATAGCCACTTTCCTTCTTTTTTCATTTTTCCATTCCATCAAGCACTGGTCCCTTGGATAAGTGACATCCACATGAAAGGAAGGTCTTCCCCAGCCAGTTTTTCAACTCATATATCATTTTCTCTGATAAAACACTCATAGAAACATTAGGAGAAATGCATTATCAAATCTCTAAACACCTTGATGTTCCAAATCAAAGGAAGGCAGTCAGAGGAGTTTCCTATTATTTGGGAGAGGGTCAGCCTTCTTTATCTAGTCAGACTTCCAAAGGGTTGAACAAGGACCATGCACATTAAGGACGGCCATCTATTTTACATTTTTCCACTGAACCACATGTTAACTTTACTCTGAAACACCCTCACAGACATACCAGAACTCAGTTTTCTCATATGTTATACTATAATGATTAATTTTAGGTGCTAATTTGCCTTGATCATGGATGCCAAAAGAGTTGATATTTCTGTGAGGGTGTTTCTGTGAAGGAAGATTGACCTCACAATTATGAGACTTGTCCAGAGTCACACAACCAAAGGATGTCATGACCAGTTTGTTCTCTTAGCCTTTATATAACTCCGGAGATTGATGCTAGATGTGCTGTATCCTGTCAGGTGTGTAGGACAGAGTGAAGCTTGAGAACCATTGCTCTATGTTCTGGCCCTCATTAGTTGGTTATTCAAGAATCAGTGATATCCAGGTGAGAAGACTACCAAGATAATCTAACCCAGTGAGATACCATCTGATGACAACACAAATAAGTATGTAGTGCAAATATAGTGAGTTCTGTGATGGAATAGTGCCTATTGGGGCAAGGTCCTCAGGAGAGACTTGTCCAGGATATAGACAATTAGAGTTATATGGGTAGAAGAAGTAAGAAAGCATTAAATATTTTATTTATTTGAGAGAGAAAGAGGCAGATAGAGAGAAAGAATGAGTATGGCCATGCCAGTGCCTTCTGCCACTGTGAATGAACTCCAGAAGCTTGTGCCACTTTGTGCATCTGGCTTTACATGGGAATTGAACCCAAGTCATTAAGCTTTGCAAGCAAACTTTTAACAATTGAGCCGTCTCTCTGGACCCAAGAAAGCATTCAAAATATGAAGGTGACAGCAAGGAAGCAGCTTGGCCCAGATTGACTTTGTAGAGTGAGTCCTTAGAGTAGGTAGAAACAACACAAAGGACAGGTATGGGGACTTGGAAGCTCTGTATGGATGGAGTTGAGTGATGTCCTTAAAACTGTAGGATCTCTACATCTCTAATGTCTATAGAAGTGGAAACAGGACACACAATGAGAGAATTATCTAGGTGAAATGAGACCTTGTATTTACTGCCTCAGTGTCAGTGGTGTTTCCAGGCACTGTCCACTGCTGCAGGGGCCCTAGAATGGAAAGACCCTCACATAATGAGTCCTGCAGATCCCAGAACTTTAGAATTCTTGCTTGCTCTCAACTGCCACATGTTTTCCCCTAAAAAGTGGAAAAAATGGGCTAGGAAGATGACTCAGTAGATAAGTGCTTGCTGTGCAATACCTAAATTCAGATCCTAAGACTCTACAAAAAGCCTGAAGCTTTGATGGACTTTTGTAATCCCAGTGTGCCTATGGTGATTAGGGAGGCAGACAGGAATTTCCAGAAGCTCACCAACAGAGCTATGAGCAACCTTGCCTCAAAGCATGATAAAAGGCAAGGACTGATCTGAAAGCTATCCTCTGACCTCCACATGCACACTGCATGTACTCACATAAACAAACACACACACACACACAATAAATTTTTTAAAAAATTAAAGAGTAGTGAAAATGTTCTCCATGTTTATATTGGACAGTTAATACAGTATCAAACTACATGAACTGGCATAAAAGAAAGAGAAACCATGCTTGGGCTTCCATCTCAATCAGCATCCAGGAATTCTAACATAACCCATGACTATTAGTAGAAGATGTTACAAAATGTAGCCCAAAGGCAGGATTTAATCCACAGGTGGGGTGTGTGTGTGTGTGTGTGTGTGTGTGTGTGTGTATGTGTGTGTGTGTGTGTGTGTGTATTTCACCCTCTTCACAAGTAGAAAGTGAGAAGATTTAATAGTACTACAAAAAACTCAGAATTTAATGCCCTGGGGGCTTTCTCTACCTGCATCTGGCTATGTGGAGCTTGTGGAGAAAGCATGTAACACTCTCTCTTTAGTACCCTCACTGTGCAAGGGAATGGCTGAATCAGCTCAAAGATCCCACTAACCATGAGAGTGAACCCAATACAAATGTATAGTCTCAATGGTCTCTGAAATAATGTTCATTTACTCGATGCTTCTCTTACAACTGACTTAGTCATATTTTTCTTAACTTGGTTTGTGCTACACAGAAACCCTTATAAGACTGCAGGTATGGTATGTTAATTCTGACTTTCATACACAGTGAAATAAACATTCAGAATGAAAAATTAAAGCACCATTTGTTATTGTGCTACCTAAGATTATTTTACTTGCATATATCACTTGGGGAATCCCACACATTGGATTAGTGAATGCCTGATTACCTGATTACCCTAAAATTATATTCCAAGTTATGTGCATATGATCTTGGGAGATTGTACAGGTTTCTTGTGATCCTTAGTAGTCCAATAAGAAGCTAAGGGCCATCACCTCCAGGGGGTTCTCTAAGAACCTGACAGGCCTTTTTTGGGAAATGACTGAGCAAAAAGGATTACAACTTCCAAATATATCGTTTGATGCCCTTTAATAGAAAATTTCCCCACATTCCTTTTAAAACATCTCCTAAATGGTTAAGGAGATGCCATTCAGCCACTTGATGGGTGGGCTTTTCTTAGACTGAACCTGAAATTCAATAAGGCACAGCCACATCTTGGCTCCATCTTTGCCCCCAGGCAAGATAGCCTTGTCAGTGATTGCATGGTAGTACCCTGGTGAAAGGATCAGGATTTTATTTGAAATGGCTTCATAAAGATTTGGCAAAAGGCCCCCAAACCACAATTCTACAAAGCATAGCTTATGTACATCCATTTCTTGTTCTTACTTTCAGCCTTATAGGACCACTTCAGAGAAAGAAGCAAAAATTACAAATGTACTATCTCCCTCCAGAACTTCTATGCTGACAGGAACTCCCTGCTATTTATTCATCTGTCTACTTGGCAGCTTCCTGAATTTCTATATGTCTGGCCTGAATAGGTAATAATAGCTTTGATGGTCTGGCTATAGGAAAAGACCTAAAATTTTCTCAGGCCCTGGAAGTGATGTAAGATATAGTAACACTGATTGATTGTTCCCTGCAGTAACTTTAAAAAAGACATTCCCGCTGGGCACGGTGGCACATGCCTTTAATCCCAGCACTTGGGAGGCAGAGGGAGGAGGATCACTGTGAGTTCGAGGCCACCCTGAGAATACATAGCAAATTCCCGGTCAGCCTGGGCCAGAGTGAGACCCAACCTCAGAAAAACAACAACAAAAAAGACATTCCCAAGATAATTTGCTCTGGAATTATCACCAGAGCCAGATTCAGAGAGTTGCAGTATGAAATAAATGTTCTGAAGGAATGAATGAATGGAAATTATCATTCAGTTTGGCATATAAGCCATTTTCCAGGACAAAACAAACAACAAACAAGTGTCCAAAGACAGGGACATGGAATGAAGCCCTGGATGCATGCATCACATATAGCATAGGAAGCTGTACCATTTGAATTCTGACACTGTTGTGCACAAGGTATTCCCCTGTGGACAGTTCTTAATTCCTCCAAGCCTGAGAGGCCTCACCTATAAAACAGGTGTAATGATAGACTATGCTTACAAGTATGAGATGACAGAAGCCACATAAACCACAAAGCACAGAGCCTCCGTGAGTGTTCTTTAGGGTCATTTGTCATCACCATCATCTAGGAATAGGAGGAAGATGTCTCACAGGAACAGATTTGAGGGAGTGGAGCAGTGAGGAGGAACCATCTTGCCTATTATTTCTACAGGATGATGAACACACCTGAGCAAGATCACCAGGAAGAGTTTGAGATCCTGCTAGCAGACTTCAGAGTGGCATTGCACACTGAACATCTCCCTCAGTCTCAGGAGGCTCTGTTCTGATTGGTCAGGTTACCTTGTCCCACCCTGTCTGGCTTTACCTCTCCTTTACCGACAATGAGACAGAATCTCAGTGTACAGTGGTGGGTGTCACTACATCAGCAGAATCTGGAAACAGAATCTTGTGGCTAGATTTCCCATGGAGAGGCCTAAACAAGGAGGCCATGCAGCTGTTCTATCGATCAACAGCCAAGGAGGAGACAGAACACAGCATGAGTGAGAGAATTGCCCCAGATATTACTGAACTTTTGCTTTAAGGTGAGGCCTACTAGACCTGAACAGCTCTGGTGCAAGCATCCCTCAGTATCACTAGTCCTGATGTTCATTCCTCACGTGTTAATCATCACCCTCCAAGACTCAAAAACAATGGCTCTTTCTGTATTTTCTTCATTGCACTTATCACTACCTGATATTATAGTATGCCAGTGAGGGCTGTATCTCTCATACGCACCACATGTTGGGAAATGCACAAATGGGCATCCCCTATGCTTATTAGCACACAGCAGATATCCTATAAATAGCTGTCAAATATTGAGATTCTGACACTGGAACTGCAGAACAGGGATAAATATGGTAAGGAAGGGGAGGATTTTGTTCAATAAACCTCCTGGAGGTGCATTTGAGATAGACCTCCAAAGATGGAATGAAATATCTCAAGGAAGGCTGAGCCATAGTACATACCAAACAAAAAGAAAAAGAACAAGAAAAACAGTGGGAGATTCGGGAAGTAAGAGATATAGTTATAATTGGCTGGAAGGCTGAAGACATAAAGAGGAATTACAAGGTACTATGTTGGGAGAAGCTTCCTCATGTCATTGAGGGTCTCAAAGGCATGCCCAAGAGCAAGCACTGTCTCCTTCCAGCCATGGAGAGTTAGTGTTGCAGTCAGGGTCGCATTGCTGGTAGAAATCACCCAACCAAGAGCAGCTTGTGGGAAAAAAGAGGTTTATTGTGGATTACAGCCTCAAGGGGAATCTCCACAATGGCAGGGGGAAATGATGGCATGAGCAGAGGGTGGACATCATCCCCTGGCCCACATAAGGTGGACAATAGGAACAGGAGAGTGTGCCAAACACTGGCAAGGGGAAACTGGCTATAACACCCATAGGCTGGCCCCCAACAATAACACTGACTCCAGGAGGTGTTAATTCCCAAATCTCCACCAGCTGGGAACCTAGCATTCAGAACACCTAGGTTTATGGGGGACACCTGAATCAAACCACCACAGTCATGTAATCTGACTAGTGCTTTCAGGATACCCTAAGACATTACATAATTCCTGAGCATATACACAAACATATATACTGCCACAGAGATAATTCTACAACCATGTTTATGGCTGCTCTATTCACAATATTTAGAAAATGTTACCAGCCCACATGCCCAACAGAAGAATAGATAAAGAAAATGTGGCCAGGCTACCTGGACCCCAGTCAGCAGGCTAGCATTATCCTTCCCTCCCTCCTTCAGTTTTCCCACCAATGTGGACCTCAAGTGACCTCCTTCCCACCCTCTGCCTCCCAACCCTGAGCATGGACCAGTTTCTCCTGCACTTTCTGCAAGCTGCTTGGACCCAGATCAACAGACTACCATTCCCCCCTCCCTCCCTTGGTTTTCCCATCACCTGGGACCCCCACTCACAACCGCCATCCCACTCACTGCCCCACTGTGCCCAGACCAGGTCCTCCTGCACTTCCTGCCTGCTACTTGGACCCAGGCTAGCAGGCTATTGTTCACCCCTCCCTCCCCCTTCCAGCCACTGGGACCATTCCCCACACACATCAGCTAACCCACAGTAGTCCGGTATCACCACCCCGCCATGTCACAGGACCCTGCAGTCCCATCCACCCCCTGCTACGTGGTCCCAATGGACCCTGCTGTCCCATCCCCTCACACCTCAGCATCCCAGAACCACCACACAATCCCATCATTCCCCCTCTGCTGCTTCACTACAATACCAGTCTACTTTGACAAATTCCCCCCTACCACCTATCTCCTCAGGCCACCTGACCACACAGTCCCACACCCTGAACCACCAACCAAAAAACCCTTCATCAGGTCCATGGACCCCCACCAGAGACTCAAGGGGCTCTTTCCCTCTGAGAAAACAGGCCCCATTGCCATCAGAAGCCTAATCGAAGCAAACATAATAGGGAATGATCACTGAACATACTTCAAGGGTAGACTATAGCTTCCTCCTAAATTAAATAAGATTCCTACACTGTGATGGGCAGACCACAGTGCAAAAGGAATAACATGAAAAATCAAATGCAAGTAAATCCAACAAGGTTGCCCATTCCCACAATGGATATCTCTAATCAAAACATAGAAGAGACAATAGGATCAGAATCCCAAAATGAAGATACAAGCTATGCAACCCTGGTCAAGCAATTAGCAGAACTTGCAGAAAATCAACAAAGGTCCAGTAATTGTATGAATTTTGTTCTCCCTAGATTAGACCTAATAGAAAAGAACCAGGAAGGGTTCCAAAGACAGTTAAATGATCTGAAGGAGATTAAAAAGTAAAGAAATAAATAAGAGAAGACCTCAATAATCAGTTGGCTAAGCTCAATGAAGACATAAATAAATACAAGGTTGAATTCCAAGAAGTGTTAAGAAAATCAGAAAATAACATGAAAGGGGAACTGAACAAAGGATGGAAACTATATTTTAAAAGGCAGTAAAAAAAAAATAGAAAACAAATTGAACAAGCCCAAAACTCTATATAGGCTCTCAAGAAAAGAGTCAGCCATGTGGAGGATAAAAACTCAGAACTGGAAGACAAAATAGAAGAAACAGATCATGAGTCCAAAAGCTTCAATAAGTTCAAAATTTTTTGTGAACAGAACATGAGGGAACTGTAGAATACCCTTAAAAGTCCCAACATTTAGATCATGGGAATACCAGAAGGGGAAGAAATTCAGCCCAAAGGTATGGAAAACTTACTCAACAAAATGATCGAAGAAAACTTACCCACCTTCTCAAAAGAAAGTTCCATCAAGTTACAAGAAACTAAGAGAATTCGAAACAGACTAGAAAAAAGGAGAAATTCTCCAAGACATATTATCATTAAAACTAAACATTGATAACAAAGAGAAAGTCCTAAAACAGCTAAGAAGAAACATCACATTACATATAAAGGTAACCCCATCAGCATTACTTCAGACATCTCAATGGAAAACCTGAAAGTCAGAAGGGCCTAGAATAGAACACTGAAAAGTTTAAGAACTTATGGCTTCCAACCCAAACTACTCTACCCAGCAAAAGTATCCCTTATAATAGATGGTGAAAGAAAAACTTTCCATGATGAAAGTCAGTTTTACAACTATATGAACACAAAGCCAAACCTGCAGAGTACTTCAGGGAATTTTCCACACAGAAGAATCAAATAATCAACTTCAAGGGCCTACAAGAAGCAGATCGCAATAATCAAACTCAGAGAAGACACAAAAAACTACAAAGTCCAAGAAAACACCAAACAACATAAACCACCACAATATGGCAGGGATTAAATCAAACCTCACAGTTATTACCCTAAACATTAGTGGCCTTAATTCACACATCAAGATACATAAGATAACAGGGTAGATCAGAAAATTAGACTGTTCAATCTGCTGTCTTCATGAAACCCACCTCACCATTAAAGACAGACACCTCTTCAAGGTGAAAGGGTGGAAAACGATATTCCAAGCAAACTAAAAGAAGAAACAAGCAGGCATAGCTATACTAATATTGGATAAAATAGACTTCAGACCAAAAGTAATTGAAAAAAACAAAGAAGACCACTTCTTACCTATCAAGAGAATGATCCAACAAGTGGATATGACAGTCATCAATCTTTATGCACCAAACACAGGTACACCACAATTCACAAAACAAAACCTATTTGACAACAAAACAGAAATAACCACCAACAACGTCATAGTCAGGGACTTCAATATTCCACTACCAGCAGTAGAGTGATCATCCAAACAGAAAATTAACAGGGTAGTGAGAGAGTTTAACAACAGCTTAGATCAATTAGACCTAACAGACATCTACAGAGCATTCTATCCCAAATCCACAGACTACACATTCTTCTCAGCAGCCCATGAAACCTTCTCTAAAATAAATTATATATTGGGCCATAAAGTCTGTTTCCATATGTTTAGGAAGATCAACATAATTTCCTGCATGATATCAGATCACAATACTGTATTGTTAGAAATTAAAAACAAAAGAATCACCAGAAATTCCACCAACTCCTAGACACTGAACAACACACTTTTAAGCAATAAATGGGTAGTGGATGAAATAAAAAAAATGAAATTGAACAATTTCTAGACTTGAATGACAATGAGAACACATCATACCAAAACATATGGGACACAATGAAGGCAGTTCATTGGGGAAAATTCATAGCAATAAATGCCTTTGTAACAAAGACAGAGAGATCCCAAATCAATAACCTAACCATCCACCTAAAGGCACTGGAAAAACAAAAACAATCCAACCTAAAAAGCTCCAGATGGAAAGAAATAATTAAGATCAGAGCAGAAATTAATGAATTGGAAACTAGGAAAACAATTAAGAAAATTCATGAAACAAAGAGCTGGTTCTTTGAAAAAATAAACAAGATTGATAAACCCTTGGCCAATCTGATCAAGCAAAAAAAGATGTGCTTCAAGGTAACTAAATAAAAAAGAAAAAGAAGAGATCAAAACAGAGATAAGTGAAATTGGGAGAAACATCAAGACTTATTTCAAAAACCTCTACTCCACAAAACTGGATAATTTGGAGGAAATGGATAAATTCCTGGACACATACCACTTACCAAAGCTAAACTCAGAGCAGATTAATCTCCTAAACAAACCTATCACACCCATCGAGATTGAAAAGGTAATCAAAAACTACCCAAAAAGAAGATTCCAGGACCAGAAGGCTTCGCAGCTAAATTATGTCAAACTTTCATGGAAGAACTGAAACCAATTTTCTCAAAGTGTGCCACACAGTTGGAGAACAGGGAAAGCTCCCAACTCCTTCCATGAAACGACTATTACCCTAATACCAAAACCAGGCAGAGATGCCACAAGAAAAGAAAACTATAGGTTTATTTTCCTGATGAACTTAGACACAAAGATCCTAAACAAAATTCTCACAAACTGAATTCAACAGCACATCAAAAGCATTATCCACCTTGATCAAGTAGTCTTTATCCCAGGAACACAGGGATGGTTCAACATATGAAAATCCATCAATGTAATACACCACATAAATAGCTTAAACACAAAAACCACATGATTATTTTGATAGATGCAGAAAAGGCCTTCGACAAAATACAGCATCACTTCATGATCAAAACATTGGAGAGAATAGGCATGGACGGTTTATATCTCAACATAACAAAGGCTATATATAAAGCTCCTAAAGTGCAAATAATACTTAGTGGGGAGAGACTGAAGGAATTCCCACTGGTATCAGGAACAGATAGGGTTGTCCACTCTCAATAGTACTGGAAGTTCTAGCTCAAGCAATAAGACAGGAAAAAGAAATAAAAGGGATACAAATTGGAAGGGAAGAAGTTAAGTTAACCCTACTCACAGATGACATGATTCTCTACATAAGTGACCTGAGAATCTCCATCTCAAGACTCTCAAGGGTCATTAATTCCTTCAGCAAAGTAGCAGGACACAAAATCAATGCACAAAAATCAATAGCCTTTATATATGCAAAGACCAAGATACAGAGAAAGAAATTAGTGACATTGTCCCATTTTCAATACATATATATATATATATATATATATATATATATATATATATATATATATAATCTTGTAATAACAATAACAATCTAGGATGTGAAAGAGCTATATAATGAAATCATAAAAACACTCAAGAAAAAAAGTGAGAAGGACTTGAGAAAATGGCAAGACCTCCCATGTTCCTG
The DNA here is from genome assembly GCA_036346955.1 of Dipus sagitta. Lineage (NCBI taxonomy): Eukaryota > Metazoa > Chordata > Mammalia > Rodentia > Dipodidae > Dipus > Dipus sagitta. Next base: position 36,925,039 of record CM070782.1, on the reverse strand, counting down.
GATAGGCAGAACTAACACTGTGAAAATGCCAATCTTACCAAAAGCAATACACAGATTTAATGCAATACCAATAAAAATCCCAACATTTTTCTTCACAGAGATAGATAAAATGATCTCAAAATTCATATGAAATGGCAGAAGACCTCAGATATCCAAGCATATCCTCAGCAAAAGAAAACCTCCGGAGGCATCACCATACCTGACCTAAAGCTATACTACAAAGCCATACTGATAAAAACAGCATGGTACTGGCATAAAAACAGGAGTATAGACCAATGGAACAGAATAGAGGACCCACACTTTGGGTGAAGTAACTACAGCTACTTGATATTTGACAAAGGCACTAACAATGTACACTGGAAAAAAGACAGCATCTTCAACAAATGGTGCTGGACAAACCAGATATATGCAGGAAAATGAAACTAGACCAACACATCTCACCATGCACAAAAATCCAGTCCAAATGGATCAAAGACCTCAATATAAGACCAGAAACTCTGCTACTACTGGGAGAAAAAATAGGAGGAATTTTCCATCATATAGGAGTGGGAAAAGACTTCCTGAACAAAACCCTAGTAGTTCAGGAAATTAAACAATCATCCAATCACTGGGATCTCCTGAAGATGGAAAGTTTTTTCACAGACAAACATACAATAAGCAGAGCCAATAGATTACCCACAGAATGGGCAAAAATTTTTGCTGGCTATACAGCTGGCAGAGGCCTAATTTCTAGAATATACAAAGAACTCAAAAACCTAAACAATAAAAAAATCAAACAACCCACTTACAAAATGGGTTAGAGAACTGAACAGGGAGTTCTCAGAGGAAGAAATACAAATGGCAAATATACACTTAAGAAAATGTTCAACATCCCTAACTATCAGGGAAATGCACATTAAAACAACTATGAGATTCCACCTTTCCCCAGTAAGGATAGCAAACAAAAATCAAATGAAAACATGCCAGGTGTGGTGGTGCATACCTTTAATCCCAGCACTCGGCAAGCAGAGGTAGGAGGATTGCTGTGAGTTTGAGGCCACCCTGAGACTACATAGTGAATTTCAGGTCAGCCTGAGCTAGAGCAAGACCCTACCTCAGAAAACCAAAATAAATAAATTAATTAAATAAATAAAATGAAAACAAATGCTGGTGAGGATGCGGAGAAATAGGAATACTCATTCACTGCTGGTAGAAATTTAAGATGGCACTACAACTATGGAAAGCAATATGGAGACTCCTATAAAGGTTGACTATACAGTTACCAACAGACCCAGTTATTCCCTTACTGGGCATTTACCCTAAAACCTCCATGCCTCAGTTCAGAGAGTTTTGCTCAACCATGTTTATAGCTGCTCAATTCATAATAGCTAAGCACTGGAATGAACCCAGATGTCCATCATTAGGCAAATGAATAACCAAGATGTGGTATATCTACACGGTGGAATTCTACACAGCAGTAAGGAAAAATGACACAATGAAATTTGAAGAAAACTGGTCAAACATGGAACAGATCATTCTCAGCAAACTCGCCCAATCACAGAAAGACAATCATCCCCATTGTCACTTATCTGTGGCTCCTAACCTGAATCTGCCAGAGATGCTGACATACCTAATAGGCATCTCAAGGACTGGACCTAGGGAGGATGGGGCCTGAGGGTAAGGGGGGGGCATACAAAACTGGACCCAAATAGAACTGGTACCATAAAATCCTATATCCTGAAAAACAAACTAAAAGGTTGAACCTTCATCAGGTCCTTAGAGGGAACACCTGAATCAAAGGGCCCTGGAGAGGGTATGATGAAGACTAACCTTAATCTCCTGTTTCTCTCTCTCTCCCTCTCTTTTATATTACCTATTTTTTTCTTCCTTCTTTTCCCTATAACTCCCAGTACCAGGATGCGATTAACATCCACATTGAGCTGTTGATCAGAGAAGCCTACAAGTTTTCTCAAAAGAAGGCAGATTTCTGTCAGAGCAGCTAATTACCAACAAAAGGTTAGTGGTAAGACCCTATTGCCAAAGACACCATATGCTATTGGTAAGGAACATGGAGAGACCTGGCTGGTATCTGGAAGAGAGTCAGTCTCCAGACAACTTGTCTAGTGCCAGAAGGTGCTACATGAGCAACTGGTGTAAAATGGCCAACATCTGTCCAAGCAACTCATGGTCTAAGCTATTCAGCAGCAAACTACCTGACGTGATGCTCACCCAAGTGCAATACTGACACCCAGCCATGGTGGATAACCAACTTCTCTTGAATTGGCTAACAGATCCACTCAGTGGAATGGATCCCATTGCTGGAACTGGGAAACAAGTCAGAACCATATCCAAAAAACGAGTTTGCTCTCCAATATCAAGCTCCCACGAATCTTGGACTACAAGAGGGCCTATACCTATTAAATTCTATCTAAAATAATAATGGTTATTAAATTTATCTGGTGATAACTTCACTTTGTTGGAGAATCTGCTTTTCTTTTTCAGATGGAAGCAGAACCTGAGGAGAGAATCAGCCCATGGCAACTCACCAGGGCCCCGGCTGAAATAATACTGTAATTAGGGAAATGAGCAAGAGTGCTACTTTTTTGGTGAACCTGGTATCAGCACAAGGAGGAAGGAGATAGACACAGAGATCACTTAACTCCTACCAAACCAGATATCCAGAGACACAGAGGCTCCCAAGACCTCATTGCTAAAGTAGACCTAAAATGAACCCAACATGGCTCAGGGAAATTCGCGGTAGGGGGTGGGGAAGATTGTTAAAGCCACAAGTTGGGACATTATGCACAGAGATATTATTGCCTCTTCCCCATAACTGATGGCTACCCCCACAATGCACAACCCACAATCCCTAATGAAGAGGGTTCCTTTTGAGGGGGGAGGAGGCTAACGATGGTACCAACATGGCTGTGTACACACTGAGTATGTACATAATTAATAAAGAAAAAAAGATATGGGCTGGAGAGATGGCTTAGTGGTTAAGCGCTTGCCTGTGAAGCCTAAGGACCCTGGTTCGAGACTTGATTCCCCAGGACCCACGTTAGCCAGATGCACAAGGGGGCGCTCGTGTATGGAGTTCACTTGCAGTGGCTGGAGGCCCTGGTGCGCCCATTCTCTCTCTCTCTCTATCTGCCTCTTTCTCTCTCCTTTTCAAATAAATAACTAAATAATTTTTTAAAAAAAGATAAATCTTTTCAACTAGAAAAACAAAAAAGAAAATGTGGTATTTATATAAAATGAAATTTTATTTATTTGTAAAGAAAAATGATTTTTTAGGAAAATGGATGGATCTGAACTATTATATTAATAAGGTAACTCAGACCTAGAAACACAAATCCTTCAGATTCTCACTCATATGTGCATTGTAGCTTTAAAACATATTTCTTAGCATGCAAAGATATAGATAATTGTGTCTCCTTATGGTATTTTCATACAATTTTTTATTTGCCCTTCTCCTCACTCCCTTCTTTCCTTGTAACTTCCCGCCACAGTCTTTCTTCCACTTTCATATTGCATCTGACATTTTTTTTGTTTGATTTTTGAGATAGGGTCTCTCTCATTCTGGCCCAGACTGACCTGGAATTCACTATGTAGTTTCAGGGTGGCCTTGAACGCATGGTGATCCTCCTACCTTTGTCTCTTGAGTGCTGGGATTAAAGGCGTGAGCCACCACCCCCGGCTTCATTTTTATTTTTAAGTTACTTATTTGAGAGAGATAGAAAGAGGCAGATACACAGAGAGAGAGAGAGAGAGACCGGGTGAGCCATAGCCTCCAGCCCTTGCAAACAAACTCCAGACACATGCGCCACCTTGTGCATCTGGCTTTATTTGGGTCCCCAGCGAATAAAATCTGGATCCTTTGGCTTTTCAGGCAAATGCCTTAACCACTAAGCAACCTCTCCAGCCCCTGCATCTGACCTTTTGTCCTCCACATTTTCTTCACATCTCTTCCCCTCTCCATGGTCTCATATCTAGCTTCATAGCCTATGCCCTTTCTCATATCATTTTATTTACATATTACAAGAATTCAAAGTTAGGGTAACCATGTGAGAGAGAGAGCATATGTTTTTTATGTTTTAGGGCCTGGATTTCCTCATTTAGTATGATCTTTTCCAGCTCCATCCATTCTCCTGAAATTTCATAACTTCATTTTTCCTTACAAATAATAAAATTTCATTGTATATATGCACCACATCTTCATTATCCATTTATTAGTTGATAGACACCTACGCTGGTTCAATCTCCTAGCTATTGTGAATAGAGCAGCAATGAACATGGACGTGCAAATCTCTCTGTAGTAAGATATAAAAAAGTTGTATAGCTAATAGTTCAATTTTTAGATTTTTTTTAAGAAGCCACCACACTGGTTTCCACAGTGGCTGTACCAGCTAACACGTCCACCAACAGTGAATAAAGTTCCCCTTCTCCCATAACCTCACCAGCATTTGTTATCATTAGTTCTGTTGATGATAACCATTCTGGCTGGAGTGAGATGGAATCTCAAAGTGATTTTAATTTTCATTTCCATGATGGATAAAAATGTTGAATGTTTTTATTTTTATGTTTTATTTTTGTTTTTGTTTTTTTGAGGTATAATCTCACTCTAGCCCAGGCTGACTTGGAATTCACTATGTAGTCAGTGGTCTTGAGCTCACAGCAATCTTCCTACCTTTGCCTCCTGAGTGCTGGGATTAAAGGCATGTATCACCACATCTGGTGATGTTGAACATTTTTAAAAATATCTATTGGCCATTTGTAATGAACCAAAGACCATAAAACCAGAAATGCTGACACTACTGAAGGAAAACATAGGGAATTCACTGGAAGTTATAGGTATACCTAAGAAAAGAACTCCAATAGCACAAAAAAATAATCCCAAGCCAACAAACAGGGCTAAATGAAATTAAAACGTTTCTTTGCAACATAGGAAACTATCAGCAAAATAAACAGAAAGCCAAGCTGACATAATAGGAGAAAATCTTCGCAAACTACATCTCAGTCAGGGAGTTGATATCAAGGACATATGAAATTAAACACCAAAAAAATCTGACAATCAGTAAATGGGCTAATGAGATCATAGCTTCATATATATACACACACATATGTGTGTATGTAAGTATGTGGGTGTGTAGAGACCTTCAGAGAGGGAAAAGGTATTGAAAAGGAGAGTGGGAGTCAATAAAACACATGAAAACAGAAAGGAGGCTATGGGGGTAGGATAAAGGGGATCAAGGTGAAGGGAGAGAAGGGGGAAAGAAAAATAAATAAAAGGCAATGTTTGAAACTGCCAGAATGAAGCCCATTGCTTAGTATGCTCATGGAAAACACTGTAAATTCAAAAAGAGTAATGCAGCAATGTGTGGCAGAGTGGATGCAAGATTGGAGAAAGACAGCGATCTGAAGCCAGGATCATGGAGCAGGATCATGCAGCACAGAACATCGATGGGAATTGCCCTCCATACATAGGCATGGAGAGCCAGAGATGAAGTCACCATGGCCACATGGCTGACTGAAAGAGAGGTAAACTGCTGCAGGAGGCAGAAGAGAGGTCAGGAGGAAGAGCAGAAGGAACTGGACATCAGGCAAGGAGAGTTACATAAGGCCTGACCAGGTCAGGACTCAGATTTCCCCCAGGGTGAACACTTATGGACATACAAGTGGCAAAAGTCCCTACTGACAGCTGGAACAGAAACTTCAGCTCCAAATGTGGATGAGGGCAGGAGACATTTTGAGAGTCAAGTTCATAGATGTGTCATTTCCACAGAAGGAATATGCCAAGGCTTTGTAATATGCATACCTTCCAGAGTTGGGTAATTCTGCCTACTCATCCTTCCTCCACCTCGTGTTATGCAGGCACTCTGGGCAATGCTCTTAACGCATCCAAACTGCTGCCTAGACATCTATAAAATAGGAGTGATGATGCATTGATCTAACGGACCTTTTGTGAGAAATAGCATATCCTATGAAGTCCTGTTTGAGTTCTTCTACTTGGAAAATACACTACATAGCAACAGTATTACATTTATTAAATACAAGTTAAAAATATAAATACCTACAGAGGACACATACAAAGAGAAATAAATTAGCCAAGTTCACTGAAGAGGAACAAAGGCTGTTTACATTCAGCAAATTACCTACACAAAAAGTGTAGACCTCTCTGCCATACTTGAAATTTTTCAGTAGAAACCAGAAATCTAGACTTTAAGGGGATGAAATTCCTATTTGAAAATGTTGACTCTGAATTTAAATTACAAAGTAATATTGCAGCCATCAGAATGTGTCTGGGGCTGTTGTGCCCAAGGGCAGTCCTCCGTGGAATCTGATTTTAAACAGGTTTACAGGTTGTTGCAGCAATCCTGGGTACCCTTTAGAAGAGGTGCCACTCCCACATCCTGAGACACTGGGCCCCAACTTCCCCCTATAAGAATGATCTGATGCCTGAGACCCCTCTTCTGAGGATGTGGAGTCTGGCCTTAATGCTATTAGTAAAATGAGTTTTTAGAGGGATCTAGAACTGAATGAGCAGGCCAGAAAGGCCAGGCCTGGCTGCTGGGCTGGCCACAGCAGGGAGAAGCCAGTAGGTACTGGTAGCAGTAGGTACCTGCTAAGCAGAAAGACAAGGAAGAGAGGTGTCAAGCCAGCTGGAGACACAGAAACAGGCTATCTGACCTGACAAGTTCATCTACTTGATAACAGATGGCAGCTGAACCAGAGTGCATCTGTGTGTGGGAAGGGGGGGTGTACATACACACACACACACACACACACACGCATGCACGCATGTGTGCACACACTAGGATGAGGGGGAAATGTCCCATTGTGTATCTGCTTTATCTGTTTGTTTTTCTCAAGTTTGCACCTGTGTGAATGAACTTTTTAATCCCTTGTCCTCATATAGAAGGAAACAGCAGCTGAAACTGTTTCTAGAATCCTCCACAGCAACACCCACCCCATCCTTTAACCTTTTGCCTCAGGTCCATAGGGCCAGAATCTACAGCCAGGCCTCTGGATTCTAGGGAACATTTCAGGCAAGCCTTAGTATTAATCAGGGTCTCAGCAGGTGCAGACCATCCTGCCAAGGGGCAGCTAGAATTCCAGAGCCTCTGTCTCAAAGGCAAGAAGGTCAATGCATGCCCAGCAGAGATGGAAGAAACACCACTGCTGTCCTAACAGGTGAAGTAGGGCATAAGGTGTGGGAAAGGCAGAATCACTGTTCAGCAAGTCTAGCATTTGGTTTTCTTCAATTTTCTGGAAAACGTTAAAGCTATGTTTGCTTTCTTCAAGGCATATCCTACGGTTCCATGACCCATCATAGCATTATAGAAAGAGACATTTGTGAGCCTTTTTCTTTTAGAAGCAGAACCCTTTCTTTTAAAAATGACATCTTGGGGCTGTAGATATGGTTCAGCAGTTAAGGCACTTGCCAGCAAAATCTAATGACCTGAGTTCAATTCCCCAGTACTTATGTAAAGCCAGATGCACAAAGTGGCACATGCATCTGCTGCTTCTTTGCAAGTGACTAGAGGCCCTGGTGTACTTGTTTTCATTCTCTCTCTCTCTCTCTCTCTCTCTCTCTGTCTGTCTGTCTCTCTCCCTTTCTCTCTCTTCTGTGTATGTGTGTGTGCCTGCTTGTAAACAAATAAATAAAAATATAAAAAATGACATTTTGTACTGAATCCAAGCATGTAAAACATAGAAGTGAGAAACATATTCTTTAGCCAGTGTGAGACTTTATTTATGGTTCTTATTTTCAAGATCCAAGAAGTGCCTAACAGAAATATGATCCTTTGGAGCATGTTGTCAACACCACTGAGATAGTCTTCCCTCTATAGTGTATCGGGACTCCCAGTAATGAGAATCACCAACTCCCACAAGGTGAGATCAAGCAACAGAGCAATACAGTATTTCTCGCCATCTAATTGGCTAGCTGTGACTAGGGGTTATCTTGCATAGTGAAAAGAGAAAGTTACTGCACCAAGCATGAGGGTCCTTGTTGCAGTCAGGTTCTCATTGCTGGCAGAAATCAGTGGAACAAAAGCAGATTTTGGAGGACAAAGGGGTTTATTTTGGCTTATAGACTCAAGGAGAAGCTCTATGATGGCAGGAGAAAACTATGGCATGAGCAGAGGGTGGACATCACCTCCTGGCCAACATAAGGTAGACCATAGCAACATGAGAGTGTGCCAAACATTTGCATGGGGAAACTGGCTATAATACTCATAAGCCCACCCCCAACAATTCACTGCCTCCATGAGGCATTAATTCCCAAATCTCCATCAGCTGGGAACTTAGCATTCAGAAACCTAAGTTTATGGGGGACACCGGAATCAAACCACCACATTCTGCCCCTGGCCCCCATAAATTGCTAATCATACATGACATAAAATGCAATCAGTCTAACTTTCAAAGTCCCCACATTTTTTATCAATCCTAATGATGTTCAAACATCCCCATAATCCAAGGTCTTTTAAGTGAGCCATAATAAAAAAAAAGTCCCCCCTAAAACCATAATGGCTCAGAAAAACATTCACACTGCAATAGATGGCACTGGGCATAGCAAAGGAATATTCAACCAATACATGAATTAAACAGGGCAAACATCAAACTCTATAGTTCCAAGTCCAACAACTCTAGTCAGTAAAAAGTCTCCAAGTCCAATAATTCTAACCAGCACCATGTCTCTGGAGTACCAATTCCACCCCTCCAGCTAGACTACTCACAGTCCTGGAACACTTCATCAGGAGCTGGCAGCAATCCTTGGCAACCATCTTGTAGTTCTGCATCTCCACTGGGTCTCCACTGCAACTCACAGTTCATCCTCATGGCTCCATCGGTTCTCCATGCAGGCATCCAGCAAACCTGCTTCACACTGCCCATGGCTGTTTCCAAAACACAAGGCCACATTGCAAACTCAATGACCCACTCTTTCTTGCATTTCCTATCCTCCATAATACCCTGTGGGGTGCCAATTTGTTAATCCGGGGATGGGGGGGATAAAGCAGACTTTGAAGAACAGGGTACTCCTTGAGCACTCAGGCCCCTTCAAAAGAGTCTACGTTCTTTCTGTTGCCCCTGTGCAGGTCAGCTGCCCAATCTCAAAGGTTGTAATCTCTCACATAATTGCAGCTGAAGGGCAGAAGTTTCAGCTCAAAGATTTCATTTCTGTTCCATATCCCTCTGCTCACACCAGTCCATTTCTACACAATGCAACACTGCACAACTTCTCAGGACACAGGCTTAACAGCAAGCCTCTCACATGAACTGCTTCTAGCCCAGTCCAGGCAAAGCTTCTTTTCACCTTCATAAGCCAAACCTCACAGTCCATAGTTCTTATTGCATTCAGGTCTTGAAACTCTGACTAGAAGAATCCATTAAGCTGTACTTACAGCACTGCAAGGTACCTCTTAGGCCAGTGTTTCAAATCCTTCCACATTCCCCTTGAAAATCAGCTCAAAAAGGCCAAAGCTACATAGTCAGGTATCTAGCAGCAACCCCACTCTCAGTACCAACATTACTGTTACAGTCAGGTTCACATTGCTGGCAGAAAATACTTGACCAAGAGCAACTTGTGGGGGAAAAGGGGTGTATTTTGGCTTACAGACTCGAGGGGACACTTCATGATGACAGGGGGAAATAATAGCATGAGCAGAGGGTGAACATCACCCCCTGGCCAACATAAGGTGGACAATAGCCACAGGAGAGTGTGCCAAACACTGGCATGGGGACACAACACCCATAAGCCTGCCCCCAACAATATACCGCCTCCAGGAGGCATTAATTCCCAAAATTCCATCAGCTGGGAACCTAGTATTCAGAACACCTAAGTTTACGGGGGACACCTGGATCAAATTACCACAGCCCTGTGTTCCAATTGGACTTTGAAGACAACTATCCCCAGTCTTTTGTGAGTCACTGTTCACTGTGTGACTCTGGAGAAGGCCCTTATTATCTGTGGACTCAATCATCAGTCACGGATGTCACTTCACTTGAGGATCTAGAATCTGACAGTGGTTCAATGTGTTGCCACAGAGCTGCTGGATCACAAAACCATACAAGAGCAGCCTATGTAACACCAAAAAGACAAGCCTCTCTGCACTCCAAATTTACACACTGATGTTAAGTTCTGTATACAGACTCCAAACAAAGCAATGGCAGCTAACTGTTGGGAGCTTTCCATGATGGTATAAGGTACTAGAAAGTAATAAATGCACCCCCATTATTAGCACCAGTCCTGGAGCCAGGCCTTGATTGCAGCTCTGACTATGTCAGTTATGGGCTGTGTGATTCTAGGAAAAAATACTAGCCCACCTGCTTTCCCCATCCATCAGGTGGAATCACAGGGCACCTTCCTCTTCAGACTGTGGGACTCCTTGCTGTTATGCAGCACAGTGAAGGTCTTGGGCCTTGACTTAGCCCAGGCCACTCCTCAAATTCCTTCTTTTCTACTGATGCAAAGTGACGTTACAAGCTACTGGATTTCAGTTTTCACATAGGGATAATAATTAAGTTGGATCATGATTCTGGGACCCTGGCATTAGAACTGTAGCTGGAGTTCAGTAAGCACTCAAAAGGAAAGAAAGCTAAAATGGCATGGCCGAACTTCAGAGGAAATGGTGCTCAGTTATAGATAAAGAACAGGGACCGTTTTGTGAGGCACTAGGAAAAAGCCAGCCCTGGGAGAGAAGGTTGGGCTATCACCAGGCCTTGTTCCACTCCCTGTGTGACTCTGGAAGGGCTCTTCCTCTACCTTGGTTTCTGTCTCTCTTGCCATACAAGAGGGATGTTGTACTCTACCGTCAGATTCCAGTATTCTCTATGTTTACGGCATATCTTCAGTCACACTGAAGATAAGTTTAAGGACTCAGGGAGAAGAAAATAAGAAACCATCTGACTGCAGACCCAAACCTCATAGAGGCCCAAATCTTCAGCAACTACAGTGATTTCAGTCCCAGAGGCTGGATTATCTCATTTGGCCACCAGCTTTGGGTATCAGTTACTGCTTCCTCTGATCATAAGTGCCATTTCATGTCCTAGCTCTCTGTTACTTCTCTGTAAGAAAAAAAGGCTTGACTGGTTTGAGCAGCCACTATCCAAAATGCAATGCACTTGTTGGACAAAGCTAGTAGTCTATGGTTCCAGCCATCATTCTGTATTGCATCCCATGTGGCCAGAGATGCCAAGGTTAAACAGTGCTCAGCACGCATGTGTCAGTAACCTCCTAGAGAAGGGCCGGGGGATGGTAGGCTCCCTGCATGGGCCATTTGCTCTGATAATAGAGGTAAGGAAAGATAACCAAAATGGCTCTGGGACTTTGAAGGGACAGATGCACCAGTAGGTACATTTTTCTCAGGTTGGTGGTAAACACTAAACATGGGGAGCAGGCAAGCCTAGTGTGTGAGTGCACAGGCCCTTAGCCCAGCTCCACCGTTCAGTCTGTGTGACCTCAGTTAAGTTTCTTGACCTGTTTGAATGTGAGCTTCCCACTCTTTTAGTAAGAGTGATTGTAAATAATATTGCCTCATAAAGGAGCATTTGAGGGTTAAGTGAAATACTGAGTATAAAGGGTTTCGTACAAGGCCTGGCATAGAGCAAAAGATAATATTTAGTTTAAAAGGAAAAAAAAAAAAAAAAGAAACCTACAGAGAGTTCCCCTTCTTGGAAAATGTCCTCAGAGAAGAACAGAGCAACATTGCAAGAGGAAAGCCAAATTCTGGGGAAACATGAGATATTGTTGTGATTATCCAAGTATTTTAAATAGATGTGGATTAAAGGTAGTGTGTGTGGTGAGGTGGTACCAGAAGGAGCACTGTGTCAATAGGACTCCAGGGCACTGTTCCCCATTCTGACACTTTTGTTACAGGCTCTGTAACCAGCCATATATTAGGCTTTTCCTACACAGGGCTGTACTGAGTCAATTTCTGTTTTGTTTTGTTGTTTTGTTTTGGCAAGGTCTTACTCTACTCCAGGCTGACCTGGAACTCACTCTATAGCTCAGGCTGGCCTCCAACTCATGGAGACCCTCCTACCTCAGTTTCCCAACTGCTGAGATTATAGGTGTGCCCAGTCATACCTTCCTACTGTCTCCAATTCTATAAGGAGGGTGTCATCTGACCTCACTTCTAACTCAAAAGAAATCTAACTTGCTAGAATCAAGAATGACACTAGAAAATGAAACAAAATTGAGTTAACTTAATCAACTGACCTCTGATTCAAGAAAGCTTGGTGTGCAGAGAGGATTCTTTTGCTCTTGAAATAAATTCACTCTTAAAGGTAACTTTCAGCTGAAATATCAGTGAGACCTGCTGAAGTAAGGAGGGCTGGTTGAGCTTCAGGAGCTGCGCATGATCACATAGAAGAGATCATAAGCTGCAAGCAGGATGAAACCGGTCCTAGGTGGGCGGAAGAACAAGAGTAAGTAAATGACAAGTAAATATGTCTCACCCAGGGCACATTCCGCGGTCTCCTTCCTCTCTCTTCTTCCTCCTCTCCCTCCTCCTCTTCCTCCTCCTCACTCTGGCCGACTCTGAACCTGCCTATGCCCTGTGTGCCACACCCCTCCCTTCCTGTCTGGGACTTACCATGTTTCACACCCAGCAGCCACCCCACTGCCTGAAACCCCAAAGGTGCATCAACTTCACCAGAGTGAGGACTTGTTCACGTCACTCATTGCTGAAACCCCAGCTTTTAAGGCAGCCTTTGACATAGCAGATTCTCAGCAAGTATTTCTACACTAGAAGAGAAAGAACATGAAATGAGTCATGCAAATTAATTTTCATTTGTTCTAGTTAACAAAACTTAGAGTGAAAAATTAATTGCTAAAATTTCTAGGGCCTAAAGGCACTTGCTTTTAAATCTGCTAACCCAAGTTTAATTCCTCAGATACATACACACACACACACACACACACACACACACACACTAAATTAAAATTAAATTAAATTTAAAAAGTGCTAAAGCTGGGTGTGATGGCACATGCATGTAATATCACTGCTTGGGAGGCAGAGATAGGAGGATCCCTCAGGCTCACTGGACGGCCAGGGTAGTATACCTGGTTAGCTCCAGACCAGCGAGAAACCCTGACTCATAAAAAAAATGTATAGTTAGTAAAGAACAGCACCTGAGGTTGTCCTCTGGCCCCTTTATGCAGTGTACACAAGTGCATGCACACACATACATAAAAATTAATTGGTTAAAAAAATCCAGAACTCCTCCTGCTGCTGAGGAAAGGATAGAAGAGCAGGTTATCCTCCTTATTCCTACAAATGCCACAGTGTGCAGTGCCCCGCCACATGGAAAACCAGTGGGAGGTCTTGCCTGGGCAGGGAGAGCAAGAACTCTGAGAGCAGGTGTTCTGGTGTGTGCTGGCCCCAGACTTGTGAGGAATCCCTCTTTATTCAAGGTCATATGCTGACCTTGAATGGCTTTTTGAAGGCCTGGACATTCAGGAACTGTCCTGAAACATTCCCCCTTCTGCACCTCTCAGGATTGTCCATGGAAATAAAGAAAAGAACAAAGGCTAAAGCAGCTCAGTGGCAGGGAAAGACTCTCAGGCTGAATTGAACTGTACCTTGAGACAACTTGAAATTTAGAGACAGAATACCATCACGAACCCAGAGGAAGGGTCCTCAGAAACCAAAGGCATGTCATGGCAGGAGCAGGGGTCCCCAGAGACTAAGCTCTTGAAAAGCAGCCCAGCTGCCAGATGTGGCTTGGGTTGCTCTGGGTGAAGAGAGAATAGGCTGCAAGCCAGCAGGCTTCTCTTTCTCAGAGTGCTGTGACTGGAGCGCGGGGTGGGGAGGGGCAGCTGGCCACCTGGCATTTTCACTTTATGAGCTGTACCACTCACAAGCTCCTTCCCCTCTGCAGGCCTCAATGTCCCATTCCATAGAGAAGGACTGCACCTAGCTACATTTTCTCTCTTCAACCTCACTGTGCATACCTCCAAAGAAAACCCCCAGACTTTTCTAACCTGTTTTGTATACACACACATGAACACACCTGACCTGCACCAACGCCACCTTTTCTGTTGGCAGACAAACTATTTCCTGCTGACTATGGAATTGCACCTACAGATGGGAATCACTTGACAGGACTTTGCACAGCTGAACACTGCCTGGCCCCACCCTTTCTCTCCTCTGAGTCTATGCTCAGTTCTGCTAGGTGCCCCTCCATGTGACCACATGACACAGAGGGGAAGCTACCAACAAGAGTTCCCAGTCTTCAGTCAGGTGAGGCGAAGGTGCTCTCCCAGCTGATGACTCCAGGGCCACAGGGGGATGCTTATCTGCTAAGCTGCATCACCTTCCTTACATACAGATAGAAATAAGAACTCCGCCCATTTGGCTCAGAGGACTTGTGAGAGAACCAGATGGGAAACAAGATTTGAGGAATGCTTGTGACTTGCCACTGAGATTCTGGAGTCCAAAATTTCCAGCCACTGCGTGGACCTGTGCTCTCTGTGATGGTCCTCACACCCTTCTCCACACTCTCCAGCTCAAACAGAGCAGATCGTTGGATGGGCTCAAGCCAGACTTCCAGAGGTTTCCTACTGGGTTTACTACATTCCAGCTGTGTTATCTTAGGCACATTAACCCACCTCATTTGAAAGTGAATCTAGACAGAAGCTGGTCCCAGGGCTGCTATGAGACAATGCATGAAAACCACCTCAGACAGGCCAGTTCCTGCTGCTGTGAGAGCTCTCTTTGAGAACCTGGCTCTCACGACAGGAGCTACTGAAGACTTACATGACTAATAAGACTCAGAGGCACTAGAAACCAGCCATTCTCAAGGAGTGATCCAGACTTCTGATGGGCTTTGAGAGTCTTCCAAGGAATTTACAAAGCCAAAACTATTTTCAGAATAATACCTCTACCTTGTTCACTGTGTTGATATTTGCATTGCCAGTGCAAAAGCAATAGCAGGCAAAGCTGCTGAAGCCTTGGCATGTGTGGAGAAAGTGGTGCCAGCTATACCCTTACCACTGTGCACAGGAGGGTCTACTTAGCAGTGGCTTTTGTAAACCAGTAAATATGATTATTTTTAGTCAATCTTTTTATCTATTTTATATCTACTTGTGTGTATGTAGTGGGGTGTGTGTGTGTGTACGCACATGTGTATGTTCTTGCAGTGGTGGCCAGAGCAGTCCATTAGGAGTCCAGGTGTCCCATTCTTTTGCTCTTCTGCCTGTTCTTCTTTGCACCAGAGTATTTTTCATAAGCCCAACAATTCCCTGGTTTCTGCTTTCTTTTGCAGGACTGGGGTTACAGACACCCATGGCTGCACCCAGCCGTGTATATAGGATGTGGAGATCCACCCTCAGGTTATCAGAGGCCCCCGCAGGCCCTCGTGCTCCTTAGGCAGCATACTTAATCACTGAGCCATTCTTCTAACTGCTCCTTTTATCTTTTTGAAACATGGTCCTACTTTAGCCCAGGCTAACCTGGAACTAGCTGTATTCCAGGTTGGTCTAGAACTCATAGCAATCTTCCTATCTCCTGAGTGTTGGGATTACAGACTGGATCCAATATGCCTGGCTGTTTTTATTCATTCTTGATCCCATTCTTGCTTGAATGATGACTAATTGACAAACTGTAGTTATTTAAATGTAAGCATCTGGCAGGAATTTTCTCAGCACTGAGCCCAATACCTCAAGAACAATCATTCCCAAGTTTTCTTGCTAATAATGAATTCAAGCCTTCAAGTGAATCTTGAATACTTTATTTTTGTCACTATGAACTTGTCTGCTTCCCAAGACTTAGAGATTTTGATTGAAATTGATGGTAATAGTAATGAACATGATTTTTTTTTATATTATAAAATGAAATGTGTCAGCACTTGAAAGATCTGACTAGCTAAAGAAACTAATATTTCCCAGTGGCTGATATGTGACACCCAAGGGTAAAAGCACTTGTCAAAGCATAAAATTCACAGTATAATAAAGGACGAACAGTTTGTGGATATGACTCTACACTGTAACCAACCTTGCAGAAACTACCATTTATCAAATTTTAGGGTAATATGAAAGAACAGCCATTAAAATGTTCTCCTTTAAGGTAGGTTTCATTCACACAGTTCAGCAGAGCAGCACACAGCAACAGAATAAATGCAGAATCAGAACTGAGAACCAAGCTGCTCTCTGAGATGGGTGTGGAAGAGACAGGACAGAATGTAAAACAGTACCTCTTCCTTCCTCGGTAACATTTTTCTCTTTGTCTTGGAAACTTTCTCATAAGAATATGCTAATTGTGTTAACATACTAGGTTTATTTTGTTGATCTCAGAGGAGTTAAAAACAACATTTTTTGAAATTTTTCTTTAACTTTGTATGTGGCATCACTCAATAACAAAAACTGTTTGTAGTTAGTGGCCAGTGCATTCGTGACCTCATAACAGCTGCCATTACCTGCTAGGACGGTATAATGCTGGGCCCATAAGCATGTTGCCATAGATGATGGAGGAGGACAAAAATGACATCAAAATGTAAGAGGGACTAGTTGGAAAGAAGAGAACATTCAGTGAAGGGGACTGAGGGGAAAAAGGAGAGAGGTGGCAGGGCTTATGGTCAGGGTACATGATACATATCTATGGGGATTATCAACTTAAAAAGTTTAAAAGAATCATTTGTAGTCCTTGGTCTTTTTTAAGAAGGGTAAAAAGTCTAAGATCAAACCATAGGACCACCATTGTACATGTTTGTGTGAGAGTGTATGTGTGTGAGTGTGTGAGCGTGTGTGTGTGTGTGTGTGTTTGTGCAAGTGCAGGGCAGAGAACATCCCTAGGCATTCCTCAGGCACTATCTGCTTTCTTTTTAATAACAGGGTCTCTCATTGGCCTGGAACTTGCCAAATTAGGCTAGCGTGTCTGCCCAGCAAGCTCCAGGGATCTGCTTTCTAAATGCTGAGAGTACTAGTATATACCACCATGCCAGGCTTTTTTTTTTTTTAATGTGGGTTCTGGGAGTTGAACTCAAGTCCTCATGCTTGCAAGGCAAGCACTTTGCTAACAGATCACCTCTCCAGCCCTGCTGTACATGTTTAAGAGATAGATCATGAGAGAAAGAGCCTTGTACTGAGCACAGGAAGCCAGAATCCCAGTAGCCATACTGTTCATCATCACCTCATGCTTGGAGCACCCTGAAATGCCCTGTTCAATGGAGAGTACCACATCTTAATAGGGAAATTGAAACAAGCCCTGCCCTATAAAGAGTAACTAGACTATTGAGGAGTATGAAAATTGTGTGCTAGGGAAGCAATGGAAATAATCAGGTAGACCTACCCTGAAGAAGAGAAAAACTAAAAATAGAGCTTACAGAATCACAATAGTCTCTTTACATCTCAGAAAGTTACCTATCTGATAAAATTTTAACCAAAGTGACATATGTGCTCAAATATATGTTTACTACACCAAGATTTATGTCTTTTCTCTTTCTCATTTTCTAATTATTCTTCCTCACCTATAAGGATTGTTTGTGGTCTCTTATTATGGCCTTATCTTCTAGGATTTCCCCCTGATTTTCCTAATTTCCCTCTCTTCCCTTTTTCCTTTTCTTTCCTTTCATTATTTTTTCCTTTTATGACTCACAGCATATAAAGTGTAGATTTTTATTTTTTATAGTTCTTTTACTTTCCTTACTTACAAAGGTGAATATGAGAAAAAGAAGGAAGAGATGAAGGAAGAGGAAGAAAAAGAAAGGGTAGAGGAAGAATAAAAAATAACTGCTTTTGATCTAGCCCTATAACTTGATATTTAATAACTCAAAGACGTTGTTGGCTTCTACTGTGGGAACAAGAGCATCTGCTTCCTACATGGAAGGTAGGAGGGTAAGATTAACCCTGAGCTTGGGTGTTATTTATCCTAAGGTCATCAGAGGAAAAGAGGCCACAAAGCTCTAAGTGTGGATGTTTTACAAGCAAAAAGAAAGAAATAGACCAGAGAATCTGGAACATTTTTTTGATAATTTTTATTGATGACTTTTATATATGAAAATACTGCAAATTGATCATATTCACATCATTTGTCCCCTCTCACTACCTTCATTCCATAGAGGGCCTTCCTCAGTGGGAGCATCAGCTATCACAGTGCAGTCATGAGTGCTCCAGTTGGTTCCTGTGGGGAGCACAATGCCTCACAATACACCTTTCTATGTTATGGCTCTTTCTTTCTGCCCCTTCTTCTGCAGTGCACCCTGAGCCTCACAGAGCTTCTTAGAAATGTACCTTAGTGTTGAATTCTTGGCAGCTTTGCAGCTCTGGTGAGCGTTGAGTCTCCTCAGAGTCTATCACCATCTCCACGGAGGTTTTCAGGCTAGCAGTGAGAACAGCACTCACATTTAATCTACCACTCCCTCTGTAATGTTTCCTGGGCCCTGACAGAATAGAGATGACTCATGCAGTGCAGGGCAATTGGCTTCCCTTCCTGTCATTTTCATGGGTATAGGGTCTCCATGGTATTCAATGCCATCTATAAAATCCAGGTTATCTAACCAAGTGAGAGCAACATTGATTAAAGGAGAAAGGCATGTACATTTAGAGGGCTCTTGACAGGCATAGCATCTCCATTTAGCCAAAGAACAGAAGCTTCTTCTCTCTAGGGTCTATGACCTTCCAATCTATAGGCTTCTGACTTGGTTCTTAGTACCCGGCATTAATTTTCTCCCACTGAGCAGGCCTCATATCCAGTCAGAAAGCAGTTGATTACCCCATAACTTATGTGCTGCTGTATGCCAGTGGGCACATCTTGCCTGGCTGGTTGATTTTATGCCTTTAGAATCCACGGTTTGTTCACACTATGGATGATTTTTAACCCACAGCAGCACACGTAACACTTTCCAGCACTGTGACAGCTAACCAGCAGGGAGATAGCTTCCATTTTCGTTCCTGCTTAATTTCTCTGTCTTGTAACTTCAGTCTGTGGTGTCCTCAATAACAGGAGCTTATCATTTAGTTCTGGTGGGTAATCAAATGCTTTGGAAATGGCCTTCATTGTTTTGGGGGCCTAATGGGCCTCCCTGGCCAATATCTCACTGTAATGGGAGTTGACAATTTTTGGCACTGGGATTTACCAGCAACAACCTATGGTTTTAGACAAGCTTTTTCCAACCCAGGAAGGTACTTCTGCCCAAACTATCTCTAATTAGAGTTATATCATTTAATTAGATAACAAATAAGTATGGTTCTATAGGACATATTCACACTGTTTTTAATTTTGTATATCCCTCCACACCCCTCCTTCTGTTTCCCCTGTCTCCTTAAACTTTCCACTCCCTGTATTCTGTCCCTCCACTTGCCTGTCTACTAATCCTCCTAATCCCACCCTGCTTCTCTCTCCAGGCCTCATTCTATCTTCCTAATGAAAACTACAGGTGGTGACTACATTTAAAAACAAATCAATTTGAAGCTTCACCTTTTTTGCTTGATCAGATTGGCCAGGGGTTTGTCAATCTTGTTTATTTTTTCAAAGAACCAGCTCTTTGTTTTGTCAATTGTCTTAATTGTTTCCTTCGTTTCCAGTTCACTGATTTCTGCTCTGATTTTAAATATTTCTTTCCTTCTGGAGCTCTTTGGGTTTGATTTTTATTGTTTTTCCAGTGCCTTCAGGTGGATGGTTAGTTTATTGATTTGGGACCTTTCTGTCTTTTTTACGAAGGCATTGAGTGCTATGAATTTTCCCCTGAGGACCGCCTTCATTGTGTCCCATAAGTTTTGGTACGATGTGTTCTCATTGTCGTTCAATTCCAGAAATTTTGCAATTTCATTTTTTATTTCATCCACTATCCATTTATTGTTTAAAATTGTGCTGTTCAGTTTCCAGGTGCCTTTGGGATTCTTGGTGGGTCTTTTGTTGTTGATTTGTAGCAATATAGCATTGTGATCTGATATCATGCAGGGAATTATGTCAATCTTCCTAAATATGTGGAGGCAGTCTTTGTGACCCAATATATGGTCTATTTTAGAGAATGTTCCATGGGCTGCTGAGAAGAATGTGTAATCTGTGGATTTGGGATGGAAGGTTCTGTAGATGTCCGTTAGGTCTAAGTGATCTATGGTTTTGTTGAGCTCTCTTACTTCCCTGTTGAGTTTCTGTTTGGATGATCTGTCTATTACTGATAATGGTGTATTGAAGTCCCCAGCTATGATGGTGTTTGTGGTTATTTCTGTTTTATTGTCAAGTAGGTTTTGTTTTATGAACTGTGGTGCCCCTGTGTTTGGTGCATACAGATTTATAATTGTAATATCCTCTTGATGGATCATTCCCTTGATAAGTAGGAAGTGGCCTTCTTTGTCTTTTTTGATTATATTTGGTTTGAAGTCTATTTTATCCAATATTAATATAGCTACACCTGCTTGTTTCTTATTCCCGTTTGCTTGGAATACTGTTTTCCACCCTTTCACCCTGAGGAGATGTCTGTCTTTAATCATGAGGTGGGTTTCTTGAAGGCAACAGATTGAGGGGTCTAATTTTTTGATCCATCCTGTTAGCTTGTGTCTCTTGATGGGTGAATTAAGGCCATTAATATTTAGGGTAATGACTGTGAGATTTGATTTGATCCCTGCCATATTGTGATGGTAAATGTGGGTTGGAGTTTTCATGGACATTGAAGTTTTTTGTGCCTACTCTGAGTTTGGTTGTTGTGATCTGCTTCTTGTAGGCAATTGTGTTTGATTATTTTTTTCTTCTCTGTGGAGAATTTCCTGAAATACTCTCTGTAGGTTTGGTTTTGTGTTCATATAATTGTAAAGCTGAGTTTTGTCATGGAAAGTTTTTCTTTCACCATCTATTATGAGGGATACTTTTGCTGGGTAGAGTAGTTTGGGTTGGAAGCCATAGGTTCTTAGACTTTGCAGTGTTTCATTCCAGGCCCTTCTAGCTTTCAGGGTTTCCATTGAGAAGTCTGAAGTAATTCTGATGGGGTTACCTTTGAAGGTGGTGTGCTGTTTTTCCCTAGCTGCTTTTAGGATTTTCTCTTTGGTGTCAATGTTTAGAGTCTTAATGATAATATGTCTTGGAGAGATTCTCCTTTGGTCCAGTCTGTTTGGAGTTCTATTGGCTTCTTGTATCTTGATGGGCCTTTCTTTTAAGAGACTGGGGAAGTTTTCTTCAATTATTTTGTTAAATAAGTTCTCCATGCCTTTGGTCTGAATTTCTTCTCCTTCTGGTATTCCAATGATCCTGATATTGGGACGTTTAAGTGTATCCCACAATTCCCTCATGTTCTGTTCACAGGAGGTTTTGAACTTACTGAAATTTTTGAACTCTCTAACTGTTTCTTCCATCTTGTCTTCCAGATCAGAGTTTCTATCCGCCACTTGGCTGACTCTATTCTTGAGAGCTTCTAGTGAGTTCTGGACTTGTTCAATTAAGTTTGCATTTTCTATTACTTTTATATGTATAATTTCCATCCCTCTGTCAAGCTCCCTTTTCACATCATTTTCTGATTTTCTTGATGATTCTTGGAGTTCATCCTTGCATTTCTTTATGTCTTCATTTAGCATGGCCAGCTGATTTTTAAGGTCTTCTTTTTTTTCACTCTCCCTCAAATCTCTTAACTCTCTTTGAAATCCTTCCATTTTCTTATCTAATCGTTCCAATTTCTTATCTCTTTTTCAGATAGATGTAGATCCTAAGGAGAGAGCCACCCCATCATACCTCAAAAGGGCCCCGGCTGAAAGTAAGAAAAAATGGAGAAACAAGCAAGGGTGCTGTTTTCCTGATAAACCGGATACCAGCACAAGGGGGAAGGAGATCAGCACAGAGAAAAATCAACTCCTACCAAAGCAGAGAGCCAGAGCCTCAGAGGCCCCCAACACCTCATCACTGAAGCAGACCAAAAATGAACCCAACATGGCTCAGGGAAATTTTGCGGAAGAGGGGGCGGAAAGAATGTCAGAGTCACATGTTGGGTCATGATATGCAGAGACATTTAGCTTACCCATAACTGTGGGCTAACTCCACAATGCATGACCCGTATACCTCAACAAGGAGGGGCCAAGGGGAGGGGGTAGGTCACGGATGAGCCTAATAATGGTACCAAACTGACTGTATTTGCTGAATACAGAACTGACTAATAAAAAAAAAAAAAAAAACAAATCAAGCCCAGCATGATGACACACCTTTAATCCCAGCACTCATGAGGCAGAGGTAAGAGGATCACCATGAGTTCGAGGCCATCCTGAGACTACATAGTGAACTGCAAGTTAGCCTAGACTAAAGCAGGACCCTACTTCGAAAAACCAAAATAAAATAAAATAAAGTATTCCCTGTTAGGATCTACATAACAGAGAGAACATGTGGGATTTGCCTTTCTGAGCCTGGGTAACCTCACTTAGTATTTTTTCCAGGTCCATCCAATTTGCTGCAAATTTCATTATTTCTTTTTTCTGTACCACTAAGTAGGTATATGTACCACATCTTCATTATCTATTCATTCACTGATGGGCATCTGAGGGATTCCAGTCCCTAGCTGCTGTGAAAAGAGCAGCCACAAACATGGCTGAGCAGGTGTCTCTGTAGTAAAGTGTAGTCTTTAGGGTTTATGCCCAGGAGTGGTATATCTCAGTCAAATAGTAGATTTGTTTTTAGATTTTTGAGAAACCTCCATACTGACTTCCAGAGTGGCAGTACAAGTTTACACTCCAAACAAGAGTGAATAAGGGTTCCTCATTCCCAACACCTGCAACAGCATTCACTGTCATTTGATTTTTTGATGATAGACATTTTGACGAGTATGAGACAGAATCTCAAAGTAGTTTTAATTTGAATTCTGGATGGCTAAAGCCATTGAACATTTTCCTAGATATTTCTTGGACACTTGTATTTTTTTGTTATTTGAGAACTCTACATTCAAATCCCTGCCACATTTTAGAACTGGGTTGACTAACTATTTTGCTTAGTAAAAAGAGTTGTTAATATTCTAGATATTAAACCTCTGTCAAAAGTATAGCTGGTGAAGATTTTCTCCCATTTTGCATTATCTATTGACTTTGTTGATGGTTTGCTTAGCTGTACAATAGCTTTTTAGTTTCATGAGATCTCAATGTTAAGTGTTTGTCTTACTCCCTGGGCTACTGGAGACTTACTCAGAAAGTCTTTCCTCATGACTCTATCTTGGAGTGTTTATTCTGTCTACTTTTTCATCTGGTCATTTCACAGTTTGGGGTTTTATATTAAGGTCCTTGGTCCATTTGGGGTTGATTTCTGTTTGGGGTGGAAGTAGAGGGCCTAGAGACATTCTTCTACATGTAGTTATCCCAGCTTGTTCAGCACCATTTGGTGAAAATACTGTCTTTTCTCCAGTGTGTGTTTTTGGTCTCTTTGTCAAAATTCAGACTGTATTTATATCAGGATCTTCTATCCTATTCCATTCAGTTGCATCTGTTTTGTGCCAATAGTATGCTATTTTTATTACTATGGCTGTGTAGTATATCCTGAAATGAAGTGAAACCACCAGCAGTATTTTTTTCATGGAGGACATTTTTGGCTATCTAAGGTGTTTCCATATAAATTTTGAGATTATTTATTTCTCTTTCTCTGAAGAATGGTACTGGAATTTTATTGGAATTGCACTGAATTTGCATATTGATTTTGGTAAGTTGGCCATTTTCTTGATAGTAATTCCTCTAACTGACAAGCATGAGAGATCTTTCCATCTTCTCATGTCTTTCTCAATTTCTTCCATGTTTCAATGCTTTCAGTGTAGAAGACTTTCATTTCCTTGGTGAGGGATGTTCCAAGGTATTTAATTTTTGATGGCTATAAATGAATCTGTTTCCCAGGCTTCTCCCTAAATGTGTTTATCACTGGTATTTCAGAAGGATAATGATTTTTGTGGTCTTTCATATCCTGCCACTTTGTCAAAGTGTCAACAGCTTTAGAAGGTTTTTGGCAGGCTTTAGGGTCTTATATGTATAGAATATATCACCTTCAAATAAAACTAGCATGAATGACTTCTTATTTTCCAAATTGTATCCCTTTAATTTCTTTATCTTGTCTTATCACTAGAGCTAGATCTTCAAGTATTATGTTAAATAGCAGTGAGGGAGCGGAAACCAATGTTTTGTTCCAGAACTTAGTGGGAATGCTTCAAGCTTTTCCCCATCTGGTATTATATTAGTTTTATGCTTAATGTATTAGTCTTTATTAGGTGGAGAAATGACCCCTTATCCCTAGTCTCTCCAGTGTTCTTATAATGAAGGGTTGTTGCATTTTGTCAAAGGCTCTTTCTGCATCTATTGTGATAATTATATGATCTCTGTCCTTAAATCTGTTTATATAGTTTATAATTTTATTGTGATTTCCATATTGTCGTGGATTGATTCAGGTGTCTCCTATAAATTTAGGTGATCTGAATGCTAGGTTCCCAACTGATGGAGATTTGGGAATTAAGGCCTCCTGGAGGGAGTGTATTGTTGGGGGTGGGCTTATGAGTGTTATAGCCAGTTTCACCATGCCAGTGTTTGGCACACTCTCCTGTTGCTATGGTCTACCTTATGTTGGCCAGAGGGTGATGTGGAAGTCCACCATCTGCTCATGTTGTCACTTTCCCTGCTATCATGGAGCTTCCCCCTCAAGCCTGTAAGCCAAAATAAACCTCTTTTTCCCACAAGTTGCTGTTGGTCAGGTGATTTCTACCTGCAGTGAGAACCTGACTACAACAATAAAGTGGTATCAGAAGTGGGGTTTCTGCTAGACATCTGACTGTGTGGATTTGGCCTGTGGGAGCTGATTTTCAAGAGGAATGTGGAAGGATTTGAAACTTTTTTCTAAGAGACACCTTTCAGTTCTATAAATGTAGCTTGATGGACTATTCTGGTCAGAGTTGAAAGACCTGAATGCAGTAAGAACTATGTACTGTGAGGTTTGGCTTATGAGGGTGAGAAAAAGCTTTTCTCAGACTGGGCTAGCAGTCTGTGTCAAACGCTTGCTGTTATGCCCATGTCCTGAGAAGTTGTACAGGGTTGTTTTGCATAGAAATGGACTGATGTGAACAAAAAAGTCTTTGGGTGAACTGATGCCCATTCAGCTGCAATTGAGAGATTACAACCTTTGAGACTGGGCCAGCTGACCTGCACTGGGGCAATAGGAAGGCTGTAGACTCTTTTGAATGGGGTCTGAGTGCTCAAGGTGTGTCCTGTTCTTCAAAGTCTGCTCTATTTCTTCCCTAGATTAACAAATTGTAACCCTACCTGGCATTGTGGAGTATAAGAAATGCAGAAAAGAGAGGGTCATTTAGTTTGCAACACTGTCTTGTGTTTTAGAAATGGCCATGGGCAGTGTGAAGCAGTTTTGCTGGATGCCTGCATGGAGACAACATGGGGCCATAAGGATGAACTGCCAGTTGCATTAGAGACCCAGTGGAGATGCCAGAACCATGGGATGGCTGCCAAGAAGAGCTGCCGGCTGGGATGAAATTTTCCAGGACTGTGAGTTGCCTAGTTGGAGGGGTGGAATTGGAATTCCAAAGACCTGTTGCTGGTTAGAATTATTGGACCTGGAGATTTGTCACTGGCTAGAGTTGTTGGACTTGGAGCTAGAGAGTTTTGTGTTTGCACTGTTTAAATCATGTATTGTTTGAGAATTTCTTTTTTTTTTTCAAGATCTTTTTTTTTTATTAATTAGTTTTGTATTCAGCAAATACAGTCAGTTTAGTACCATTATTAGGCTCATCCATAACCTACCCCTCCCCTTGGCCCCTCCTTGTTGAGGTATACGGGTCATGCATTGTGGAGTTAGCCCACAGCTTGAGTATTTCTTTTCTGTGCCCAATGCCATCTTTTGCATTGTGAATGTTTATTCTGTGCTATTATGGGTTTTGGGGGTTATTTTTTGGTATTGTGGCTCAGTAAAAAGACCTTGGACTATGGGTATGTATGAATATCATTGGAATTGATACAAATGGGGAATTTTAAAGTTGGATGAATGCGTTGCATTTTATTTCATGTATGGTTATCAATTTATGGGGGCCAGAGGCAGAATGTGGTGGTTTGATTCAGGTGTCCCCCATAAACTTAGGTGGTCTGAATGCTAGGTTCCTAGCTGATGGAGATTTGGGAATTAATGCATCCTGGAGGGAGTGTATTGTTGGGGACAGGCTTATAGGTGTTATAGCCAGTTTCCCTATGCCAGTGTTTGGCACACTCTCCTGTTGCTATAGTCGACCTTATGTTGGCCAGGGGGTAATGTCCACCCTCTGCTCATGTCGTCACTTTCCCTGCCATCATAGAGCTTTTCTCTCAAGTGTATAAGCCAAAATAAACCTCTTTTTTCCCATAAGCTGCTCTTGGTTGGGTGATTTCTACCAGCACTGCAAATCTGATGGTAACACATATGTTAAACTATTTATGCATCTCTGGAGTGAAACTTACTGGACTGAGGTGTAAGATATTTTTTGTTTGTTCTTGGATTTAATTCAGGGAAGTTTGATTGAGGATTTTTGCATCTAATTTCAATGGAGATATTGGCCTATAATTTTCTTGTTGTGTGTCTGTCTAGTTTTAGTATTAGTGTAAGACTGGCTTCAGTGAAAGAATTAGAGGGTATCTTTCTTTTTCAGTTTTATGAACTCATAGGAGCAGGGAATCTGTGTGGGTCTGACATTTTTTGTTACTGAGTTGTTAGGAGGCTCTTAATTACTGCTCCAATCTTGTTTGATGTTATAACTATATTTATATTACTTGTCTATTCTTGGTTTGACTTTAGCAGATTTTATGTGTCAAGAAATTCACCCATTTCTTCCTGATTTTCCATTTTTGTGGAATATATGTTTTTGAAATATGTCCTTATGGTGGTGTGGTGGTGCATGCCTTTAACCCAGCACTGAGAAGGCAGAGATAGGAGGATCATGCTGAGTTCAAGTCCAGCCTGGAATAATCAGAGTGAGTTCCAGGTCAGCCTGGGCTCAAGTGACACCCTACCTTGAAAAAAAAAAAAAGGAATATGTCCTTATAATTCTCTGAGTTACATTGATGTCTGTTTTAAAATCTCCTTTTCATCTCTAATCTTGTTGATTAGGGTCTTCTGTTTCTTTCTTTTGGTTATTTAATTTGGCTAGAAGTTCATCAGTTGTTTTTAGTGTACAAAGAACCAGTTCTTTGTATTATCAATTTCTAAAATTTGTTTTATTTTTCATTTCTAATTCATTGATTTTTGTCCTAGTCTTGATTATTTCTTTCCATCTGTCTGGTCCTTTTGAGTTTGCATTTCTCTTTGAATGGATCATTGAGTTGTTTTTCTGCGATCTCTCTATTTTTGTAATGTAGGCATTTAGACTACAAATTTCCATCTTAGGAATACCTTCACTGTGTAACATAGGTTTTGGTATATGGTGTTTTCATTTTTGTTCAGTTCTAAAAATTTTTTATTTTTTTCTTAATTTCTTCAATGACCCATTTAGTGCTCAATAGTGTATTTTTTAACATCCAGAAGTTTGTGTACTTTTTATTATTTCTCTTGTTGATTTCTAGCTTCATTGCATTATAGTCAGATATAATTAAAGGAGTTATGTCAATTTTTCTAATTTGTGGAGATTTTTTATATGATCTATTTCAGAAAAGGTACCATGATCTGCAGAGAATATATATTCTGTACTTTGGATGGAATTTTCTATAGATGTTTATTAAATCCATTTGATCTATGGTGTCATTTAGCTCTATTGTTTCTCTATTTATATTCTGTTTAGATTATCTGTCTATTGCTGATAGTGGGGTAGTAGAGTCCCTCACTATTATTTGTTGGGATTGATATCTGACTTAATATCTGGTAGATTTTGCTTTATAAAATTTGGTGCAGCTACGTTTGGTGGGTATATTAATGACTATAATATCCTCTTGTTGAATTATCCCTTTGACCAGTGCAAAGTGGCCTTCTTTTCCTCTCTTGATTACTTTGGGATTAATGTCTATTTTATCAGATATTAGTATAGCCACATCTGCTTGTTTCCTCTTTCTATTTGCTTGGAATATGTTTTTTTCCAACCTTTTTGATTTAAGGTGTGTCCATCTTTATGGTAAGGTATGCTTCTTGACGATAGCAAATAGATGGGTTCTATTTTTTAATTCAGTTTGTTAATGCATTTTGATTGGGAAATAGAGACCATTGATATGCAGAATTATATTGGAAAGATGTGAGTTAATCCATTCCATGTTAATGATATTGTGGAGTTTGGTGTTTTCTTGATCTTCATTTATTTTAACAACTGTTTTGGTCTTGTTTATTGTTGTGTTTTTTCCTCCTATTGCCTCTTGAATACATTTATTCTCTTCAGTGCAAAGTATCCCATTCCATATCTGTGCAGGCTGGCTTAGTGCTCATATTTTCATATATCCAGCTTTCATTGTGGAAACTTTTTCTTTATCCTTCTATTACAAGAGATAATTTTTCTGGGTATAATAGTTTCCATTTGCATCCATGGTCTGTCAACATTTGAAACACTCCATTCTATCACGTTTTGGCTTATAGAGTTTCCATTGACAAATCAGATGTTATTCTGATGGGTTTACCATTGCGAGTGATGAGCTCTTTCTCTCTTATAGCTATTAGTACTCTTTGTTTGTTTCCTGTGCTTAGTGTCTTAAATATAATGTGATTTGGGGAATTTTTTTTCTCTGGTCATGTCTATTTAACATTCTATATGGGTCTCTTGTACCTGTATGAGCTTCTATTTCATAAAGTTTGAAATTCTTCTATAATTTTATTGAAGGTATTTCCTATGCCTTTGACCTTTAGTTCTATCTCTTCTGCTACAACCATGATTCGAATGTTTGGCCTCTTTAAGGTCTCCCACAGTTCTTTCATTTTCTTAGTACACTTTTTAAAAAATCTGTCACTGATTTTGGCCTCCAGCTCTATTTCCACTGCCTTCTTCTCTTGTCATGATATTCTTTCCTTTACATTACCTACTCTGTTAGTGAGGATTTCTTGGGAACCTTTTAATTAAATTATTTCATTTTGTTTTCATTATTATTTTCTTCAGCATCTCTGTGTCTTTATAGTGGTCCATTTTCCTTTCTTGGTTAGACTTTTCATTTCATGTAGATTGTGCTCTCCTTGAATTCAACTAGGTGTATATTAGGTTTTTTGAGTTTGTTCTCTTGCATGTCATCCAGCCATTTGTTGCTGTCCTCTGTACATTTGTTGCATGTGCTTATAATTGTGTTTTGGAATTCTGTGTCTGGAGCTTCCTCTCAGTAGTGTTCATCAGAGGTTTCCACTACTGGACTTGGCATTCTTGGTTGGTATGTTTACCTTGGTTTCTTGTATTATTTATTTTGCATTGTGGGTTGGGGATTGCCCATCTACAGATAATCCCTTTGTCTTGCTGAGAATGTAGCAACAGTGGCTCCACTGGAACCTGGGGTGAGGGCCTGCTCTGCATTGCTTCAGGTGGACAGTCTCCATCTTGACTGTGTTGGATGCATGGAGGAGCAGAGACCAAGGCCAAGTGGCCTGCTTATACATATTCTAGGCTGTCAAAGCTGTGTGGTCTATATGTGGGTCTAGGTTGTGTGAGTGAACCTGTAGCACTGATTTCTAGGGAACTGTGCTAGGCAACTTAGTCCTCCTTTCTCTAGGGAGGCCTGGGTAGGCATTTTATTTTACCAGGCATCTGAATTGGGTGCAAGGTGATAGATCACCTGACCTGTGTTGAGTGCTCTAGTCAGCCTTTATGCCAATGGGTGGGGTTCAAGGGGGAGTAGGGACTTGTGCCAAGGGGTCATGTCCTTCCTATTCCAGGTGTGTGCTGGCAGGTGGTGTATACCCTGGACTCGGCTATTCACGGGGGGTAAGCCTATGTTGCATTGTGCTAAGGAGCTGTTCTGAGCAGCTTACTTAGCCTCGCTGAGCCAGAAGTGGGTGAGTAGTCTGGGCTAGGGCAAGTGGGGAGCAAGGCTGGAACAGTTCAAAAGAAGACTTATAGCAGAAAGATTCTTCCTTTAAAAAGTAATCCTTCCAGAAGCTGGAAAGATGGCTCAGCGGTTAAGGTGCTTGCCTGCAAAGGCTAACAACCTGGGTTTGATTCTCCGCTACCAATGTAAAGCCATATGTACAAAAGGGATGCATGCATCTGGAATTTGTTTGCAGCAGATAGAGGCCCTGGAGTATCCAATTCTCATTCCATTTGTATGTGTGTGTGTGTGTGTGTGTGTTTGTGTGCACACACATATGCATGCATGTGGGCATGTTTCTGTCTCTTTCTGATTGCAAATGAATAAACAAAATTTAAAAAAATAAAGGAACCTATAGAAATGATCTAATGTGTAAGCATCAAATTTTGTACCATAATGTTAGTCACAATATTAATTAGAATAATGAACAATTAATATACTCTAAATGTCCAACAATAAATAAATGTTTAATCATTTGGGGGAATGTTTATATGATAGACTAACAAGCAATTTTTAAAAAAACTATAGAGAAATAATGGCTTGAAGAAATAACAAGGTATTTTTTTGTTTGATTGGCAATTTTGATATCTTATTTATTATTATTAAAAATATATATTGTATGGATACATCATGTGTTGGTACCCTATTTTCCCTCATCCCTGCCCCATTCCCACTAGGGACCCTCCTCAGTGGGATTGCAGGTATTCCCCATGAGGTTGTAGGTTATGCATTGTGGGAACAATAGTCAGTTAATTGGGGAGGGAGAGAATGCCTCTGAGCATGATGTCTCAATTTGTGGCTCTTACAATCTTTCTACTACCTCTTCCACAAAAGTCCCTGAACTGTGGTAGGTGAGTTTTAGTCTACTTCACTGACAAACTATTAGGAGGTCCAGATCTCTGCTTTGGTAAGTGTTGATAATCTTTAGGGTCTGTCTCCTTTACCCTTACCCTGGTGATGATTATGAGGTTCAGCATGGAAGCAGCACTCTTGCTCCTCTCCCCAATTCCTCTGTGGATTCAGTTGTAGATTGGCTGAAGTGCAAGGGGTAGTTTATCTCCTCAGGTCTCACTACCTTCTGAAAAAAGAAGAACAGAGTGAAGTTAGCATAGTTTAAATGGGATAAGCATTATTAATTTAGGGAAATTTTGATGTATGTATGTACCCCTTTTTAGCCAAAGACTAGTGAGAGCTTGACACTAGGGAGCATAATCTTTGTCTCCATAGGATTCTGATCTGGTTCCCAATTCCAGATATGGGTTCCTTTACACTGAGCCAATCTCTTAGCCAATCAGAAAGCTATTGGTTACCCACAGAGGCTGTGTGTCACTATTGCACTGGCATTTACATGCTTTCAGGTGTTTACTTCTCAGTAGCTTAGACCTCTGGTTCCTCAGAAGGTTGTTGGCCACTTTCTCCCAGTAGCTCACGTAGTGCTTTCCAGCACAAGATGAGCCAACTGTCTGGGGACTGGCTCTCTTCTGCATTCCAGCCAAGTCTCTTTGTGTTCTGTACAGGCAGCATATGGTGTCTTCAGCAATAGGGTCTTACCTTTTGCCTCAGGTGGGTAATCAAGTGTTTTGACAGAAACCTGTCTTGTTTTGAGTACCTCATTGGTCTCTCCTATCAATAGCACATTGTGGGTAGCAACCAATTTCTGGTACTGGGAGTTATAGGACACAAACAGAAAAAAAAATCTAAGCTTAGACTTCATCGCACCCTCAATAGGGCCCTTCTTTTCACATGTTCCCCTGTTATTCCTGTTTAGGGTTATATCTTTTAGTCTTTCTCCAAGGATAAAGGTTTTTATGGTGCCAGTTCATTTTGGATGTATTTTTGTGTTTGTTTTCCCCACCCTCCCTCCAACCCTTCCCTTCCTATTATCTGGGCCTTGAGTTGCCTATCAAGTATGTCAGCAACTCCAGCAGGTCCAGGTTAGGAATCACAGATAAGTGAGACCATGCGGCATTTGTCTTTCTGTGATGTGTGAGTTGGCTGAGTATGATCTGTTCCACGTCTGTCCATTTTCTTACTGCTGAGTAGGATTCCATTGTGTAAATATACCACAACTTCATTATCCATTCATCCAATGATGGGCACCTGGGTTGATTCCAATTCTTAGCTATAATGAATTGTGCCTCTACATACATGGTTGAACAAATGTCTCTAGTGAAGCATGGAGCATTTAGGATAAATGCCCAGTAAGGGAATAACTGGCTCTGTTGGTAGCTCTATGTTCCTTTTCAGGAATCACCATATTGATTTTCATAGTGATTGTACAAGTCTATATTCCCACCAACAGTGGATGAGGGTTCCTCTTTCCCACATCCTCGGCAACATTTGTTGTTGTTTGATTTTTTAATGATGGCTGTCCTTACTGGAATAAGGTGGAATCTCATAGTTGTTTTAATTTGCACTTCTCTAATGGTTTAGAATGTTGAAATTTTTCACAAGTGTGCATTATCCATTTCTATTTCTTCCTCTAAGAACTCCCTATTCAGTTCTCTGCCCCATTTTTGGATTAGGTTGTTGAATTATTTTACTGTTTAGTTGTTTGAGTTTTTTTCTAGATTCGAGATATTAGGCTTCTGTCAGTCATATAGCTGGAAAAAATATCCTCCCATTAAGTGGGTAATCTATTGGCTCTGCTTATCATATGTTGGTCTGTGCAAAAGCTTTTGTAGATTCACAAGATACCATCAATGAGTGATTGTTTGACTTCCTGGGCTCCTGGGGTTTTGTTCAGGAAGTCTTTCCCCACTCCTATATCATGGAGAGCTTCTTCTATTTTTTTTTCTTCCCGTGGTAAAAGAGTTTCAGGTATTATCTTGAGGTCTTTAATCAATTTGTACTTGATGTTTGTATATGGTGAGATGAATGTGTCTAGTTTCAGTTTTCTACATATGGTTATCCAATTTGTCCAGCACCATTTGTTGAACATGCTGTCTTTTCTCTGATCTACTTTATTAGTACCATTGTCAAAGATCTAGTAGCTATAATTACTTGACCTAAGATCCACGTCTTCAATTCTGTTCCATTGGTCTATGATTCTGTTTTATGTCATTACCATGCATTTTTGCTACTATGGCTTTGTAATATAGCTTTAGATCAAGTATGGTGATGCTTCCAGTGGTATTTCTTTTATTGAGGATATGTTTGGATATCTGAGGTCTGCTGCCATTCCATGTGACTTTTGATATCATTTTTTTCTTTCTCTGTGAAGAATGATGCTGGAATTCTTATTGGTATTGCATTAAATCTGTATATTGCTTTTGATAGATTTGCCATTTAGTTCTACCTATCCAGGAGCATGGGGGGGGGGGTCTTTCCATCTTCAACTTGAGAAAAGTTTTCCTTGACTTCTTTCTTGAGATTTTTTTATGTTTTAATTATATAGGTCTTTCACATTCTTGGTTAGTGTTATTCTAATTGTTTGTTGTTATTGAAAATTGGACAACCTCACTGATTTCTTTCTCTGTATATTTGTCTTTTGCATATAGAAAGGCCAGTGATTTTTGTGTATTGATTTTGCATCCAGCCACTTCACTGAAGGAAGTTTAGGAGTTTTAGATGTTTAGAAGTTTTACCTTTAGAAATTTTGAAATGGATACTTTTGGATCACTTATGTATAGGATCATGTTGTTGGCAAATAGGGCTAACTTGACTTCTTCCATTCTGATTTGTATCCCTTTTGTCTCTTTCTCCTGTCTTATTGCTTAGGTTAGGACTTCTAGTACTATGTTGATGAGCAGTAGTGAGAGTGGGCACCCCTGTCTTGTTCCCAATCTCAATAAGAACTACTTGGTCTTTCCCCATTAAGTATTATTTGGGCTTTAGGTGCTCTATATATAGCCTTTATTGTGTTTGAGATAAAAACCCTCCATGCCTATTCTCTCCAGCATTTTGGTCATGAAATGGTGTTGTGTTTTGTCAAAAGCCTTCTCTGCATCAATTGAGATGATCATGCGGTTTTTGTGATTAAGTTTATTCATGTGGTATATTACATTGACCAACTTCCGCATATTGTCCCATCCCTGCATCACTGGGATGAAGCCTACTTGATCAAATTGGGTAATGCTTTTGATATGTTGTTGGATTTGGTTTTCAAGGATTTTGCTCAAGATCTTTACATATAAACTCATGAGGGACAGAGACCTATAGCTGTCTTTTCTTGTATCTCTGTCAGGTTTTGGTATTAGGGTGATGCTAGCTTCATAAAAGGAGTTGGGGGGATTCCCTGTTCTCTGACTATGCAAAACAGTTTGAGAAAAATTCATTTCAGTTCTTCAATGAAGGTTTGATAGAATTTGGCTGAGAAGCCATCCAGTCCCAGACTTATCTTTTGGGGGAGGTTTTTTATTACCTTTTTAATCTCCATGGATGTGATAGGTTTGTTTAGGCAATTAATCTGCTCATAGTTTAGTTTTAGTAGGTGCTATATGGCTAGGTGTTCATCTATTTCTTCCACATTACCCAGTTTTGTGGAATAGAGGTTTTAGAATATGTCCTGATGATTCTTCCAATTTCTTTAATATCTGTTGTGACTTCTACTCTTTCGTTTCTGATTTTGTTGATTTGAAAGTTCTCTCTTTTTAACTTGATCATGTTGGCCAGGAGTTCATCAATCTTGTTTATTTCTTCAAGGAACCAGGTCTTCATTTCATCCATTTTTAAAATTGCTTTCTTAGTTTCTAATTCATTAATTTCTGTTCTGATCTTGATTATTTCTTTCAGCCTGGAGCTCTTAGGGTTGGATTCTTCTTGTTTTTCCAATGCCTTTAGGCAGAAAGTTAGGTTATTAATTTGAGATTGCTTATTCTTTGTTATGAAGGCATTTTGTGTAATGAATTTTCCTCTTAGGACTTCCTACATTGTGTCCCATAAGTTTTGATAAGTTGTGTTTTCATTATCATTCAATTCTATAAATTTTACTATTTATGTTTTGATTTCTTCCACAACCCATTCATTGTTTAAAACTCTGTTGGTCAGTCTCCAGGACCCAGTGAAATTCTTAATATGTCTCTTGTTAATTGCTAGCTTTAAAGCATTGTGATCTGTGATGCAGGAAGGTAGGTCAATTTTCCTGAATTTATAGAGGCATGCTTTATGGCCTAATAATGGTCTATTTTGGAGAAGGTTCCATGGGCTGTTGAGAAGAATGTGTATTCTATAGAATTGGGGTGTACAGTTCTGTAGATGTCTGTTAGGTCAAGCTGATCTATGCACTCTATTTGATTTTTGTTTTCTGTTGTATTATTTTGCATTATGTCCATCTCTTTTTTTGTTTGTTTGTTTGTTTGTTTGTTTTTGTTTTTTTGTTTTGTTTTTTTTTTTTTGTTTTTTTGGTTTCTCGAGGTAGGGTGTCACTCTAGCCCAGGCTGATCTGGAATTCTCTATGGAGTCTCAGGGTGGCCTCGAACTCACGGCGATCCTCCTACCTCTGCCTCCCGAGTGCTGGGATTAAAGGCGTGCGCCACCACACCCGGCTTGTCCATCTCTTTTTTGAGGTATAATTTCAGTTCAAGTTCTGATTTTCTTGATACTTCCTGGAATATATTCTTGCATTTGATCAAGTCTTCATTTAGTTCAATCAACTTCCATTTGTTGACTCACATTCAATTCATTTATACTTCTTTTGAGGTTTCTAAGGTTTTCTTCAATTAAGCTAAGCCTAATGTAAAAAGCTGAGTGCTCTAAGAAACAATTCAATTTCATGTATGCGATTGTTTGTTTTTTGATGGCTTCCTTCCAGTTTAACAATTCTTTTGGTAAGGGTAATATTGCTTGTTGTGTTTTGATTTTGGGATTCAATTTCTGTTGATTACTCTATGGTTTCATTGGAGGCTTCCATGTGGCCTAGGCGTCCTTGGTGGAGATTTTTGTTTTCTGACTTGTATTGGGTTTTTGCATTGTGGTCTACCCATCTTGGGGAAACTTTTTATTCTATTGAGGAGGAAGCAAATATTTGTTCTTATAGAATCTTCAGTGAGTGTTCTGTTTTAAATGTGAACTTGAGTGATGTACAATGGGGTTATAACTACAGATGCACAGATTGTGGAGATAGCAAGTACATCAAATATACCTGGGGAACCTGGAAGTGGGGAACTGGGAGCTCTGACCTACTCACTCCACTTGTATACACTCTTCAACACATGGGGATTAAGGGTTAGGGAACCTGGGAGTGGTAATCTGGAGAGCTGGGGCAAGAGGCCAGCTCCTACACTAGCCCCTGCACCCTCTGGCTCAGGGGAATAGGAATTTGGGTACCCAGGGGCCTGTGATTCAGGAAACCTGAGCAAAGGTCTGCTTCTGCTGCCCATAAGCAGGGAGCAAGGCAGCAGCAGGAGTACCAGGACCAGGAAACTGGGAGGTAGGGAACAAACCAGGAGGTCTATCCAACTCTCTCCACACATGCAACCTCCAGAGCAGGGGATCCCACAGTTGGGGACTCAGGGGCCTTTCAACCAGGAAGGTGGAGCAAGGGTCCTGCTTCTGCAGGAAGCTCACTGGGTCCAGGTAGCCCCAAACCAGCAGCAGGGTTACTGGGACCAGGGAACTGGAGGGCTAGGGAAGGAACCGGGAGCTCTGGCCAACTCACTCAGCACATGCACTCTCCAGAGCAGGGGATCTGGGAGTTGGGGACCCAGTGCCCTTTCAATCTGGAAGGCAGAGCAAGGGGCCTGCTTCTGAAGCAAGCTTACAGGATCCCGGCAGCCCCAAGCCAGCAGCAGGTAAACCTGGACCAGGGAACTGGGAGCTGGGGAAGGAATTGGGAGATCTGGCCTTGTAATTCTTTGCACACCCTTTGGAGCAGGAGATCTGGGATTCTATGTTTTAATCAGCAAAATGCCCAAGAATAGCTATTAATTTATTAAATATCTTTTGTCTGAGCAACTATAGTTGCACTATAGCAAACACTAGGCTTTCAGTGGTGTATGTAATTTCTGCCTTTCTGAGCTTAAATTCAAATGATCAATATGAATTTTAAGCAATTGATTATATAAATAGTTCCAATCCATATAATCCCTACTGCAATAAAGAAACATGAACTTATAAGATGTTGCAAGGAAACATAAAATACCAACAATATTTTTGGATGATAAAACTAAAGTTAATTTCTACAGTCATGATAGATTTTGTATTTTCCAAAATTTTTAGAGAATATATATATAGTAAATCATTGAGAAAATTCTAATCAACATAACTCTTCTGATTAATTTCTGTCAGCCTCCTTACCTTTACACACTTGTGATGTGTTCTACCTCTGTGACCTACCCAGAAAACCAGCCTAGGCAAAAAACCTTTGATTTTTCTGCACAAAGTGCTAGGCAGACCAGAGTCCAACATGGCAGAACACAAGACTGAAGTGGTCCTTATGGAGCTTACAATTTGATAATGATGAGAATGAGGTGGGAGAAAATCAGAAGTAAGGTACTTGGATGATTCCCAAATGAAGTATCATCACCATGAAAGGGATGGTGGAAGGGGGTTTCATTTGTGGAGTGAAAGAAGCTCCCTTTAGAATAAGCTGGGTATGAAATATTTGTGTGACACAGAAACAATATTAAGAAGGTATAATAGTATAAGGCTTAGGAGAAGGGACTGGGGTGTCTCTATAAGCTGCAGTTTGAGCTATGGATAGGGACAAATTCCTTAGGAGAGATGTGTAATGAGAAGATAATAATGCTTAGGTTAGAACATGAAGAAAAAGTACTACTTAGGCGAAGGAATAAGACTGAAAATTTTTTTAAAGACGGAAAATGAGTAGCAGTCAGAAAGGCAGGAAGTTAAATTCTTATAGAGGAAAAGTGCAATCTCAGGAAAACCTAAAAAGAATGATTCTAGAAGGTGAAAGTGTTCAGTAGGTAAAGATGGACAAGTTAGATTTAGAAACAAAAAAGTTATTAGTCACTATTGGGAAACCAGCTTCAATGGCAAGATGAGGGCAGAAGCCAGACTATAGGCAAAAAGGAGGGAAGAAGTAGTGTTAGCACATGGAGCCAAAGATAAAGAAAAAGGTGAATTGGGAGCTGCTGGAGAACCTAGGTCAAATATTGGTTCCTTCCTACTTTATAGTTACCATGATTTGAATGGATAGACTAAACCAATTGTCCTTGAATGTACTAGAATAGATTCGTGATGTTTCTATTAGTGCAGAACTACTAAGCATATGAATGCTCTCATTTCTCTAAGGAGAAGATGATGGAGAACTTCACGTTTGTTCTGATACCATAAAGTTTACACAATCATCA
Organism: Dipus sagitta; assembly: GCA_036346955.1. Classification (NCBI taxonomy): domain Eukaryota; kingdom Metazoa; phylum Chordata; class Mammalia; order Rodentia; family Dipodidae; genus Dipus; species Dipus sagitta. The sequence goes on along the minus strand of CM070782.1, from coordinate 36,886,912 downwards.
CAATTATTGTTATTTTAGTATAATAGTATCATCTAACATCTGCTGGTCACTCATGATATGCAGCCTTCTACAGAGTACATATATAACTAATTTAATCCTCACAACAACTCCATGAGAAAAATCCATTATTCCCATCTTATAGAAACAGGCACGGAGATGCAGAGAGTCCAAGTAAGTCGTCCACATGTAAATTAGTGTCAGGGTTCTTAGGCACATGTTTCCCTCACTTGAACATGAACAGAGGAAAAGGACACAAACTGAAAGGGTCTTGAAGAGAAAAGATGAGATAATTCTGATTTGATGGCATACTTCTGTTCCAGAAAAGTTTTGGCATGAAAGGAGAACAAACTGGTTTGGAGACACTCTGCATGCTTTTTCCTTAAAGACCCAGAGCCAGACAATGGTGTTACCCAAGCCAACTGCTCCAGGCCCTGCTGGCACCAACCATGTCAATATGTTCTTTGAAATTCTAGTTTTCTGAAGACTGAAGCATGGAGGCAAGTTGAATATCCCAAAGAACTGCTGGAGAGGAGGAAGCCCAAAACCCTCCTTACAAGTGGCCTTCCACATCTGATGTCATATCCGCACAGCTTTACACCATTGCTGGGTTCATCCAATCATCTCACTAGTCTCCACAACAATCTAAGGTAGATGGGCGATTGTGGCGCTTAGATCTTTGCACATGCTGTTCCCTCTTCTTGGAACATTTTGTCTTCTCTCCCCTCTTTCTCTATGTTATCACATAGTCATCTGGCTTATCATTTCCTATGTTTTCATCTGCTCAGTTCAAACAAAGGAGGCTTGTCAAGAATCTTAAAAAAAAATCTTTATTTGGCCCTGCACTAAATGAGATGATGATCTATGTTTCTCCTTAGGGGGAAGAAACAGCAATATCCGCCCTGCCCTGGCTACCCGGGCATACCAGAAATATTCAAGGATAAGTAAAATCCAAACTACTTAGTGGTTTATGAGCTTTGTGCCTATCAGATTCAGCCAGGGGTGGATTCACTATGACTGTAATGGAATAAGAGAGCTATGATAAGAATTAGACGTTACACAACTATGGGAGAAAGTGGAGAAGTGAAATTGTAGAAGGGATATTTGAGGGATCAAAAAAGGAAGCATGGTAAATCAGAAAAGTCAGGCACAGTCAGCTGCCAGTGGGCTGACAAAGAAGTATGAAAAGAGAAAAATGTTGCCTCTCAGAGGCTTCCACCCCTGGGGTCCACAAACAAGATTGGATCCTGGATCTGTTAGTTATCAAAAGGAGAGCTGAAAGAGCTGTGACCTAGCAGATACCACTGCATCTGTTACTTACTATATGAGCATAATGACCTACCATAAGGAACCACTGCCCTCCAAATCTTAAACCAGTTCCTCTTATGCATCACGCCACTCTGGGACATAAAAACAAGCATACAAAATCTTCAACCAAGCCAAATCAGCACTGGATAAAGCCAAGCAGCAAGTCTGTCACCCACGGCACCTCTTATACCTCCATGTGTCCAGTGTCTCACCATGTTCCATGGCATTTGTCATCACAATGCCATGACCAATTCAACCCCTTTTCTCCATCCCCACGGCTAGTTTCTCATTGCCTCTTACCTTGAAGACTGGATGTCATTCTACCCTCTCTCCTCACTCTGTTGTATGTATCCTGGGAATCTTTTCCCCTGACATTTCTTCTGCCTACAAGATCCTTGTACTTCAGGCCTTGATGTAAATATTACTTCCTTCTAGAAGCACTTTTGGAGCTCTCAAAAATTTTGAGTTAGATACCTTACTTATGTGCTTCTGTGGTCTAGTACTTATTACAGATTAGATCTTACCTTTCTCCTTCTCAACACTAGTGTCTGGGATGTAGGGGCTCAATAGTCATTAGAAAATTGATAGGCTGGCTGGATAGATGGGTGGAGGAATTAGTAATACTCTCTATGCTGAATGTGTTTTCTTTCCAGTATCTTTTATACATTGAAATTCTATCTTAGAAAATATCATCTTCATCAGTAGTCTGTCATTACCAATGTCATATAGTTCCAGCCTATTCTCTTTACACATCTAGCAGTATTCATGTATATGAATCCTCTGCATTCCATCCAACAATGTTCATGGCTTATCTTCTAAACAAGAGTAACTATTTGCAATAATAATTTCCAAAACACTACTTTTGGGAGATGGACATTGGAACCAGGGCTTTATACATGCCAAGTACACACTGTATCACCAAGCTATACATAAAATACAATTTTTGCCGGGCGTGGTGGTACACGCCTTTAATCCCAGCACTCGGGAGGCAGAGGTGGGAGGATCGCCGTGAGTTCGAGGCCACCCTGAGACTACATAGTTAATTCCAGGTCAGCCTGGACCAGAGTGAGACCCTACCTTGTAACCCCCCCCCCAAAAAATACAACTTTTACTGAGCACATATCATATGCCAGGCATTGTAGAACATTGTTCATACCTTGTGTCTTGTTGAATTATCATAGCAACCTCATTTTTCTCATCTCCTTTAAAAAGTTTAGAAAGGGGCTGGAGAAATGGCTTACAGTTAAGCGCTTGCCTATGTAGCCTAAGGATCCCGGTTTGAGGCTCCATTCCCCAGGACCCATGTTAGCCAGATGCACAAGGGCGCACACGTGTCTGGAGTTCGTTTGTAGTGGCTGGAGGCCCTGGCATGCCCATTCTCTCTCCCTCTCTCTCTCTATCTGCCTCTTTCTCTCTGTCTGTTGCTCTCAAATAAATAAATAAAAATGAACAAAATAAAATTTTTTAAAAAAGTTTAGAAAGTCCTTGGCGAAGTTACAAAGCTCATAGATATGGAGATAAGTCTCAAGCTTTTGTATACTCTGATTCCAAAGTCAAGACACGAATCACTTCGTTGTACTACATCCTCCTAGTTTTTAGTAAATGGTGAAAATATTTAATTATGTGCTTACTCTATCTTAAACATCTTGCACAGATAATCATATCTGAATTCTCAAAACATCTTTATGAAGCTGAGTGTGGTGGATTACTCCTATAGTTACAAAACTCAGGAGCCTGAGGTAAGAGAATCCTGAGTTCAAGGGCAGTACAGACTACATGGAAAGTTTGAAGCAAGCCTATCTTAAAAGCAAGCAAACAAAAGCATTACAGAAGCAAGATGAAAAGAGGTAATGTATCTTACTATAAGCCACGTAGTTCAAAGGAGACAAAATTAGAAGCTGACCCCCAGTTTATTTGCCTCTAGAGCTAAACCAGCTAACCATTCTGCTGCACTACTCCTGGTCAGAGTCACCAACTTCCGAGGCTGGGAGGGACCTTTCTGGCCTAAGAGTCTTTGTTTCACGAGTCTGGAATAATTCTTAGAGAAGCTACAGGACTGCCCCTAATGGTGACAAATAGGGACTCCAGCTTACTGTCCCTTGCATTTCCATTATAAAATCTGTCTCCTCTAATAGAAGTTATGCTAGCCACAGTATGGTGAGAGCCAAGTCTTACCTATTGGACAGCAGGGAACACTTCCAGTCCCTGCTTTGCTCATGCTGTGCCCTCTGCCTATTTGAATCCAACTGGTCCTGGGGACATCTGCTTCCTGTTTTCTAAGAACATGAAGAATTGTGATTCAGGGAAACATCATGCCTATCTTCCAGGAGCTTCAAAACAAATAGGAACATTACTGATAGGAACACTGTACCCATTAGGCAAAGATTCTATGAAAACAAGCTCTCAAGACCTTCTCCATTCATGTACACACTGGAGCCAGAATGTCCTGGAAGCTGTGTGTTTATCCAGGGTGCATCCCAGGGGAAATTGGCACCTTCCTGAAGGAGACAGAATTTTACAAAGGGCTGAATAGCTGCATGAGTTAGAGCCCCTGTCCCTGAAGATGAGAGGCTGGATGGGACAGGGGTGCAACACAACACTGGGGGTGGATGGGGTCTCAGATTGAAGGGACAGAACTTTCTCATTCTCTCCATCATTTGATAAAACATAGACATGCACCTACTATAAGCCATGCTTTGCACAAGTGCTTAAATTAGACTAGCACTAAGAGAGGCCTATTCTGGTGAGATCTAAAACTATGAGATTGGTTAAACATAGGTAGTTTCAATGGTTCTAAGGTAAAAGAGAACATAGTACATGGAAGACACCCAAGGGAGGCAATTGTGCATAGGGAAACATCAGGGCATGGCATAATGGATTGGCTAACACACACCAAATCATGCATAACAAGCCCTTTAGCTCATTTTATGGATTTTTATAATTAAGGTGTGGTAGTCTTAAATTATTTGATATTTCTAATATTGAAAATAGCTATCTTTCCTTCCCTTTGTTTCTGGGCTCACAGATACTATGCTAGAGTCTAGGCACTGGTAAGCTCTACTTCTTCTCCTTTGGGAACCCAGTTAATATGTTGTAAGGAAAGCCACACAGCTTATGGAGAGGCTTTGTAAACAGACACTGAGGCCCCTGATTCAGCCCCAACTCATCTTGCAGAGAGTTATCAACAGCGTCTTGTTAACCACATAAGTGGATTTAGCTTGGAAGTAGATTCTCTATCCCCTATGAAAGCATCTCAGCTAATGCTGTAAGGACAGAGCTAAGCCTTTCCTGCTTACTCCTGCCTATACTATAGATTCTTAATGTAAATAAGTGGTAACTATTATGTTAAGGCATTAAAATTTGGAGTAGTTTGTTGCATTATAGGAACATAGGGAGCTAAGAAACCATTGGAGAACCCTGAATATTAAAAGAATTGTTTCTGGGTTGGGAAAATGGTTCAGTGGTTAAAGGCACTTGCTTACAAAGTCTTATGGCCCATGTTCAACTCCCCAATATCTGCATAAAGCCAGATGCACAAAGTGACACATATGGAGTTTGTTTGAAGTGTCAAGAAGCCTTGAAGCACCCCCATCTCTTGCCAATGAATAATGAATAAATATTAAAAATAAATAAATCTCACCAGGCATGGTGGTGCATATCTTTAATCCCAGAACTTGGGCGGCAGAGGTAGGAGGATTGCCATGAGTTTGAGGCCACCCTGAGACTACATAGTGAATTCCAGGTCAGCCTGGGCTATAGCAAGAACCTACCTCAAGAAAAAATAAAGAAAGAAAAAGAGAAAGAAAGAAAGAAAGAAAGAAAGAAAGAAAGAAAGAAAGAAAGAAAGAGGGAGAAAAAAAGATCTGTTAAATCTGTTTATACTTATGGGGTTTTTATTCCATGCAATGCAAAATTCAGTTACTCACCAAGTTGCTATAAGACTTGAAAGTGATAGTGAAAGTAAAGCATTGTGCACAGTGTTGGGCAAGAGCAAGCCTTCTGGAATGGTTATGTGTCGCTGTTTCTAGAGTTTAGGGAAGGATGAGGAACATATCTAAAGAGTCAAAGGCTAATCACTTGGACTAGACTGGTTAGAATCATGACAAAGTGAATGTATTAGAGAGCCACTTAGGATGCAGACTTGAGGGGCAGTCCTAACAGAGGAATGCATGGGGCCAGGGAGGAAACTCCAGAATAATCCCAAAGATTTGGGTCTTAAAGTTGGATCAACAAGACAACTCCTGAATGGCTTTCTAGGATCTTTTCACCCTCCAGATAATTTTATCCCAATTTACTTCTGAAAACTCAACATGTCTCCACTCTTAACTCATCTGAGTACAGTTGATCCATCTGACCTTGACAGATGCATTATCCAGACTGGGCCAGTCTCCCAGGAAAGTGGTTTAAGAATTTAGAGCTGACACAAATAGGCCAATCATAACCAGAAGGACTCAGTTCTATGGCTTTTGGATTGAATTGGGAGACGTCTCTTTCTTTACTTTTGAATTTGACCTTATTCCTATATATTCTGTATCCTATATTCAGTAGTTCAGTAGCTGAACTACTGAAGTCATCACATATCTGAACATAAAGATAGCACAGCTGGGGCTGCAGGGATAGCTTAGTGGTTAAGGCACTTGCCTATGAAGCCTAAGAACCCAGGTTCAATTCCCCAGTACCTACATAAGCCAGATGCACAAGGTGGTGCTTGTGTCTGGAGTTCGTTTGCAGTGGCTGGAGGCCCTGGTATGCCCACTTTCTCTATATATATCTCGCTATATGCCTCTTTCTCTCTCTCAAATAAATAAATAAAATACTTTTAAAAGATATCATGGCTGGTAGAAAGCGAAAAAAATTAAAGATAGCATAGGTGGTAAAAAGAGAGAAAAAAACCCCAGAAAGCAATGGATTGTTTGAACTCAGAACCAAGCTATACCTGAAATATAGTAACTGCTCACTTACATATGTTAAACAATTTCCTTTTGTTTTTACTTCATTTTTTAAACATAAAAATTTTTAATCCAACTCTATGGACCTTTATACTTGAAGGAACCCAAGTGCATTGCATTGGCAAAAGTGGAAAAGAAAACAGGTATTATAGCATCAATGAGTGGGATATTGGTGATTTTATAGAGCAACATTTCTAGATTGAGCATAACTTACAACAAACTCAAGAAATTGGAAGAAAGAAATGAAGATTATGAGTCAAAAATGTGGTCAGATAAATGCAAGCACAGATGACAGAGAGATTTGTATCATCTATGTATGCATTCATCCATCCATTCAGCATAAGGCTGTGCCCAATGCAGGAGAGTTTCATGGGTTGATATTCTCATTTTACATGCATTATTCCTTCCTCCCACCCACCCCACATAGGTATTTGGTCTACGTAGGAGGGTTACCTGGGTTGATACACTCATTAGATGTTTGTGCTCTTCCTTCCCCCCATGTACCCATCCACCCATCCATCCATCCACCCACCCAAGCATAGGGATGTGGACTATACAGAAGGGTTACACAGTTTAATATTCTCATTTGATGTCAGTTTCTTTTTTTTATTTCTAAGGCATGTATGATAATGTACTTTGAAAATAATTTTAAGGCCTAGAGTGATGGTTCAGCACTTAACGTGCTTGCCTCAAAGCCTAAAGACCTAGGTTTGATTCCCCAGTACCCACAAAAAGCCAGATGCACAGTGGCACATATATCTGTAGTTCTTTTGCAACAGCTGGAGTCCCTGATGCATACCCATTTTCTCTCTCTCTCTCTCTCTCTTCTTGAAGATAAATAAATAAAACTATTTTTTAAGAAAGAAAATAATTTGAGATGGCTTTTAAATATGACAAGTTTCTATTTTCTGTTTCCTTTCTCCTTTGGAAGAACTCTTTTTAAATTACTTATTTATTTGAGGAAAAGAGAGAGGGAGAGAGGGAGAAAGAGAGAGAGAATGGGTATGCCAGGGCCTCTAGCCACTGTAAATAAACTCCAGATGCATGTGCCACCTTGTGCATCTGGCTTTACATGGATACTAGGGAATTGAACATGGGTCCTTTGAATTTGCTGCCAAGCACCTTAACCACTAAGCAATCTCTCCAGCCCTGGAAGAACTCTTAAAAAGGAAAACCTTTGATTGGATAAGAATAAGAATGTTATTGGCTGGAGGGATGGCTTAGAAGTTAAGGCATTTGGCTGAAAAGCAAAAGGACCCAGGTTTGATTCCACAGGACCCATGTAAGCCAGATGCACGAGGGGGCACATGCATCTGGAATTAATTTGCAGTGGCTACAGCCCTGGCATGCCCATTCTCTCTGTCTCTCCTTATCTTTCCCTCTCTTTCTCTCTGTCAAATAAATAAATAACATATTTTTTTAAAGAACAAGAATATTATGCATAAAATATAGTTTAAATAAAGACAAATGCTGACATAAAAAATAAAAATCTGTTTCACCAAATACTAATTTACTATGACTTCATACAGTCTTTAATTTCTTGAAATTACTTAAAAACTTCTAATTAATATATTTGGATTGGTAAATAAAATTACATTGAAACAAAAATATGGTCATATGCTTGCTGTCAAATTCATTGCCAAGTATATCCTCAAGCATACTTCTTAACAAACTGTTCTCAGTTTAGAATATGCCAGTGTGGTAGTTTGAATAGATGGCCCCCATATTCAGTGTCTTACAGTTTGTAATTTAGATCTGCAGCCACCTGATTGGAGGAGGTATCATTGGACAGATCTTAGGGCCCAGACCTAAGGTGTGGGGGTGGATTTGAAATTCCAGTCTAAAGATGTGCAAAGTGGGCCTAGCTGGAGTTCTTGAAGTGTGCTGTGTGGTTTTGGCTTTTGGCTGTGTCTGTCTCTCTCTGCTTGGACCTGCGAAGGCAGGCCAGCTTCTTCTGCCATTGTGGAACTTCCCCTGGATCTGTAAGCTTCAAAAACATCCCTTCCTCCATAACTGTGCCTGGCCTAGAAGTTCATCTCAGCAAACCTAAAGCTGTCTGCTACAGCCAGTTAGTCTTTTGTGTGTGTGTGTGTTTCACTAGAAAGTCAACCTTCAATTATCCTTGGATGTCGCTTCTGCATCACCTGAATATGCCCTTCTCTGGCTCCATGGAAACCTGTGTTGTTTTTTTTCTTTACTCTCTGCAGCACCTTAGCAAAGTAGCTTTAAGTGAAACCTTCTAACTGCTTTTCTTTACTGTAAATGAAATTTGAACCCAGCAGACCGCATTATTTTGAAAAGTGATATGTAGTGGTGCACAAAACATGAAAATCTTCAGTTTCTTCAGAATCTGGTTGGCTTATTTCATGTGCATACATAGGAAATAAATAAATAAAATATATCCTATTGCTTCAAAAAATGTAGTTGTTACCTCCTTTATTAGTTACCAAAGAAAGGCAAATCAATCATGAAGTAATACCTTCACACATCTATCCAAAGGCAATTTCAACTCTCCGACTTTAAAAAGGCAATTTCAAGTATTGGTGAAGGCGTGGATCACTTAGAACTCTCACCCATGGCTGCAATGTAAATATATACAATCACTTTAGAAAACTAATGGAAAGTATCAGTTTACTGTTTTGACTGAATGCAAGAATGCCTCTGATCCCAGACATAGGACTAACATATTCAGACATGCACACACATCAATACCATGAGACATGTACAGGAATGTTTGTAGTGGTTTCTAATCGTGATACCTTCAAAGTGTAAATTACTCAGATTCTCCTTCAAACATAAAAGTGCATATTCATTTAATGATTTATCATTAATATACTGTACAAAATTAATGTACTACAGAGCTCAAAAACAGGAAGAACTGCACGTCAGGAATATTGGTTACCCTCAAGAAGGTAGTTATTAGAAGGAACAATGGAAGGGCTTCACGAATGCCAGGAGTATTCCATTTCTTAATCTGAGTTCTGACTACGTAACTACAAACACTTCTTTAAATGTCAGTGCCACCCTGATGTGGTGGCTCACTCCTGCACTCCTAGCATTTAGGAAGCCAAAGTAGGAGGATTACCATTAGTTGGGATGCATAACAAGCTCCAGGCCACAGTGCATAACAGAGTGGAGCCTGGTCTCAAACCCCACCCTCACCAGACAAAAAATTTCACTTACAATTTATGTACTGTTCTATGTATTCTCTATTTTACTAAAGTTCAAAGAACAAGCATAAATAAATGGAGAGAATCTTTTTTATTTATTTTTGTTTTTTGGTTTTTCAAGGTAGGGTCTCACTCTAGCCCAGGTGACCTGAAATTCACTATGTAGTCTCAGGGTGGCCTCAAACTCACAGTGATCCTCCTACCTCTGTCTCCTAAGTGCTGGGATTAAAGGCATGCACCACCATACCTGGCTTGTTCACTATGACTTTTTAAAATTAATTTATTTGCAAGCAGAGAGAGAGAGAAAGAGAAAGAGAGAGAGAATGGGTGCACTGGGGCCTCTAGCAGCTGCAAATAAACTCCAGATGCATTGCCACTTTGTGTATCTTGCTTTATGTGGGTACTGAGGAATTGAACTCAGGTCATTAGGCTTTGTAGGCAAGTGCCTTTACTGCTGAGCCATTTCTCCAGCCTTGAGAGAATTTATAAGAGAGGCTAGAGATCTGAAAGTGGGTGACATGACTGGATGTGTTTTGAGTTTTTCTAATTCTTGGAATCTCAGAAATGAAAGGACTAAATTAACTTAGAAATAGGTGACCTTCACTTACAGGAATATCAGATCTGGGTGTTGGAGTACTCAATGCTGGGCTTTCTCTGATAGACAAAATAAGACTGAGGCAATGGAGCCACTGTCCTAAATGAGGGAACTGTAGGAAATGCCTGTCCTTTTGGCTACTCTCATGGGCAAGTATCCTGGCTGGGGATTGTCTTTTGGGAATGGTTTCAGCGACCTTAAGAGAATCACAGTGGTAAAAAGAGGCATCAGTGTCTTCAGTCCTTTCACTTGAAAGCTCTCCTATCAACCCCACTGCCTCTTGGGAACAAGGGACTTCATGTAAGCCAGATAATTAAAGGATGGTGGAAGCAGAGAAGCATCTGTGCATATTCCAAGATAGACTCCTAGGTTCCATTTTCTTCACATCGTTCTCACAGTACTATTGCACCTGTGGAATCAGTTCATTCTTAACCTCTCTCCTGGAGTCTCAGGATGCCCTCGCCTCCTAGCTTACTGCCTCACAACTCTCCTTCCACAGAGCAGCCAGGAGAATCCTTCAAACATGCAAACCTGACCTTGCCATGCCCCCACCTATCATTCTCAATTGACCTTCTGCCTTGTGTGTCTCTCAAAAGTCAATCTCAACACACAAGGCCCAATGACCTGGCCCTTCAACATCCTGTCCAGTATCATCTTGGCCTCCTTGCAATCTCACAATCCAACCATCAGCTTTGTCAAGCCTCTGAGAGAGCATGTCGGATGCTGGTGGTGGAGCCTGCCTCATGCTCTATGCCTTTAGCCCAAGCACTCTTCTACTTCATCTATCTGTTGAACTCTTGTTTGTCTTTGAGAAGCATACTCTAGGAAGCCTCCCTGAGAGGGCCCATTCCTCTCTCTCTTACCCTGATTTTGTGATTTTTCACTTTACATGTTATGCTATACTATTCACTATGTGTGTATCTTCTCTACTGAAAGTCTAGATAGTATGGGATTATGTGCTACATATCCTATCCCCAGTTCTTACAATGGCATTTGGTAAAGGTAGGATTTCAATAAAATTTCTGTTTGTTTGCTTGTTTGGTTTTTGATTTTTTATTTTTGAGGCAGAGTCTATGTAGTCCATATTGGCCTTGAACTTGTGGCAATCCTCCTGCCTCCACCTCTTGAGTGCTGTGATTAATAAAGTTTTGATAAGTATACCCTTCTAAGTGCATTACAGATTACCACTGAACTATAACGTTCAGGAGACTTACTTATTATCTGTGTCTACATGCATGCATAATTTAATCATAATCATAAGCATAACTAAAAGTCTGTAACTGCTTGATGAAGGATACTAGTCATTTAATCCCTGCAATGGGAATCTGGCAAAATGGCATCTCTGAAGGCCCGCTCCCACAGAAGACTCCCACAGAAGATTAAAAAAAAAAAAAAAACAGAAATATTTGAGACTTTCTTGATATTTACATATTAGCTATTTTCAATGGCATGTTATGGTCCACAATATATTAAAGTATATTCGTGCATATTTGCACATTATCAAAAACAAATATACAAATATGCATATATTGTAGGTGAGTGCTTCACTGCGAAGTGCATAAGCAAGACTATATGGAGATGGTATGTTGGGGAACACATAAAGCTCCCTAGTCCAGAACTCGAGCAAGAAAGCCAGCCAGGTTGCCAGGAACATATTTCCTGTTTTATAACACTTCATTGCTTGAGTTTAATGCCTACATTCAATTTTCATCTCCCTGTCTTTCTAGTCCCTGCTTCCAATTGCTAGAAGTCACCAGTACAGTGCTTGCTAGAAGTCACTAGTTCAGTGCTTGCTTTGTGCCCAGCACTTCTATGTGTTACATCATTTAATACTTAGATTTCAATGAGGCAGTTTTTATTATCCCAGATTAAAGAATAAGAAGACTGATGTAGAAAGGTTTGCCCAGGTTCCCAGAGCTATAACTGGTAGATCTAAGATTCAGTCCTATTCTGTGTATGAGTTCTTTGAGTGACATTGAAGGGTAATTCTGGACTCAAATGTAGACTTGGTCAAAACTTGTTGAAAGACTTGTTAACACTACACAACATGATTATTTTGAATTAGAGATAAGTAACACATTGTTTTAATGCCAAGTGCAAAATCTGTAATAGCTCCCCATTCCAAACACAAATTGAGATGTGATGCATATGAGATACTACATTTCTGAAGGATGTTGCATACCTCCCAGTACCAATAGACAACTGCTCTTATACACAGCATAATTCTTCACCATCACTCCCCTTGCCACCCCTCCCATCATGAGAAGGTGCTCAAAATCATTAGATGGCGAGTACATCAGTGTTTAAAATGAATCACAAATGAAAAGTGCAGCAAACCAGTGCCTGCTGATGACACAACCTCACTGAACTGTGTTTGCTTGATGCCAGCAACTGAAAGAAGGGGGGAGGGAAAGGAGATTTTCCATGGCAGGCAGTGAAATAGACACCAGGGCTGCTGAGAATGGCTCCTACTACTGCTTCTCCAGTGGCTCAGGAACAGGTCCAGGGACATTGCTTTCCATGACCTTGCACACTTCCCAAGACTTCCCTGAAGTCCTCAGGAGCACACCATAAAAGGATCACCCTCTAGCTTAGAAATGTACTGTGTCTTGCACATCATTATCCAGCTTTCCCACCACCTAACAGCTTGTTGGTGAATGCATACCACTCTATGCCATCATGAACCAGAGCACAGAGAATTCACCACTCCCTGTGCTAATAAAACAACTTGGCCAAGGTCATCCTGAATTGGAATTAACAATGGAACTCAACTTGGTGTCTGCATATGGCTGCTGTGGAAGAACTTGCTGGGTTCAGAACCTATTTGTGGAGTATCAGGTTCGCCGTGTACTTGAGAAGTGTAGCTGAGACTTCATCTGTTCTTCTCTCTTCTCTTTGAGGAATGTGGTATAGCTGGGGATGGAGCAGGAACTCAGGTTTGGGTTGGCTTATTTCCAGTGCAAAGGGTGGAGGCAAGCCAAGAATCCAACTAAGATACTCCATTCTGCTGGTCAGAGTAGAATTAAGGAGGCATCAAGTTTCTAGTGAGTGACTAGAGCAAAACATACAAGGATAACACATCTTCAGAGCAGGAAAAACTCTTGTTGTAGATGATAAAGACGACAATGATGATGGCAAAGAAAGTAATAACAGCAGCACTTATTGAAATGACTATATGTCAAGAACTACAACCAGCATTTTACCTGCAGTATCTCATTTATGCTAACCTAAGATTATTGTTATTACATATATATATGTGTGGATGCAGAGGTGAAATGAATAACTCAGTTACCTTAAGTGACACAAAGACAATAGTGCTAAAAATCTGGTGTCTGACATCAGTAGCTGAGTTGAAGAATAGTCCTTTTAATTTGTGTTTTTAATTTGTATTAGACATGGTTACACAAGAGGATATTCTATTAATTATCAGAAACATTTCTTTCAAAGGACCATCTGACCTAATACCTAAATGGAAGTGTATGAGATAAAGCAAAACCAGAAACTGCTGTAGATGAAGGACAGGCTAGCAGGACAGAATATGATAACAATGCTTTACTTTCTTGGCTCCCAGTGGAAAGCCTCTGTGGACTACATGTGGTTAACTGCTGTTCTGTATCATCACCACCACCTCATTAAAAAAAAATTAGAATGACAAGACCCTACCTTGAAAAAACAAAAAAAATTAGAATATATATGTATATATTCATTGATTCTAAGTTATATGTGTGTGTGTGTGTGTGTGTGTGTGTGTGCACTCATTGGTGTTATTTTCAAATGACAATGAAACATAAAACTGAAACCAATGCAATACTGTCACATGAAACAATGTGGACCAGTTGTACAGATATAATACAAGTCAAAAAGCTAGGTATAAGGATTGAGGCTTTAGCTCAGTGGTAGAGCATTTGCCCAGCAAGCACAAGACCCTGAGTTCAGTCCCCAGCACTGGAAAATAAATGGCTAGGAGCAAAAAATATTCAATGATTTTTGTTTATAGAAACTAGTGGTAAACACAATCTATGGTGTTAGGACCAAATAAAAGTGATTGACTGGTTTTGGAAGCATTTTCAGATGGGCTAATGGCTCAGACGATGCCACATAAACATGAAGAGCAGAGTCCGGGTCTCAAGCACCCACATAAGTGAGAAGAAGGCATGACAGCCTGCCTGTAATCCGAGCACTCGAGAGGCAGAAACAGGGAATCCCTCAAGCAAGCTGGCTAAAATCATGAGTTCTGAGTTCAAGTACCCTATCTCAAAAAAAGGTGCAGAGTGATCAAGAAAAACACCAGACATCAGATTCTGACCTTCACATGCACATACCCATGCACCTATGCACATAAACACACAACACGCATGTGCACCACACACACATACACTTGGAAGAAGAAAAAGATTTTTAAAACTCCAGTGGCTGAAGAAATGGCTCCAATGGTAAAACATTTGCTGTGCAAGCATAATGATCTGAGTTTGGATCCTCCGCATCCATGTGGAAAGTTGGGCACAGCAGCAGACATCTGTAATCCCAGTGATGGGGACTGGAGGATCCCCTGAAGCTTGCCATCTAGCTAGTCTCTCCTTAAACATGTAGAAGAAGTCAAGTACCCAATTAGAGAGCTACAGGTTCAGCGAGAGAAAAAATAAGGTGAAGGGGAGCCAGGTGTGGTAGTACACACCTTTAATCCCAGCATTCGAGAGGATCACCATGAGTTTGAGGCCACCCTGAAACTACATAGTGAAGGTCATCCTGGGCTAGAGTGAGAACCTACCTCGAAAAAAACAAATAAGTAATAATAAAAATAATAGTAATAATAATAATAAGGCTCAGCAGCTAAGGCATTTGCCTGTGAAGCCTAATGTCCCGAACTCAATTCCCCGCTACCCACATAAAGCCAGATGCACAGTGGTGCATAAATATAGAGTTTATTTGTGGAGGCTGGAGGCCCTGGTAAACCCATTCTCTCTCACTCTCTCTCTCTCACTCTTTCTCTTAATAAATAAAACATTCCGTTTATAAAAATAAGGTGGAGAGCCGGGAATGGTGGCGCTAGCCTTTAATCCCAGCACTAGGCAGGCAGAGGTAGGAGGATTGCCGTGAGTTTGAGGCCACCCTGAGACTACATAGTGAGTTCCAGGTCAGTCTGGGTTACAGTGAGAGCCTACCTCGAAAAACCAAAAAATAAAAAATAAAAACAAAAAAGTAAGGTGGAGGAATGGCAAAGTGACTCAGCAGGTAACTGTTTTTGCTACACATGTATGAAGACCTAGAGGAACTGGTTAGCCCTGAGTTAGATTTCATAGCACCCACATAAACAGCTGGGTGTGGCCACACACACTAGTAACCCCAGTCTGGTGAGGAGCAGAGACCCAAGAATTACTAGAGCTTTTGGGACAGAAGAAGTAACTCTAGGTTCAGTAAGAAACTCCATCTCAAGGAACCATGTGGAAGAGCAATGGAGGTGGACACCCAACATTCTCTTCTGTCTTCTGCCTGCACACAGGGTATGCACCTCTGCATACACATGCTCATATAACACAGAGAGAGAGAGAGAGGGAGAATTCTAATAAGTTAGAGATTGATTAAGGAAGACATTCAACAGCAACCTCTGGCCTCCACATATGTGAGTGCACTCACATGCACACATATACACATGCCCACAGCATATGAAAACACATTTATGCATGTACACATACCACATATATGCACACAAAATAGGGGGAAACAAGCAAAGTACACTGTATAGTTCCACAAGCATAACTAAAATGCTGCATAAGATACAAATTAAAGTCTCTTTGAAGATATCAATAGCAAGTAGAACTTGAGGGACATTTTTTATATCTTGAACTGTCAGAGGAAGAAGTAAAATCTAAGCAGAAAGCATTGGGACAGTCCAGCGGCATTTGGCAGTGGGACCATGAGGGATCCAGAAGCAGTCCTCACCACCAACACCAACACCCCCAGAGACCATACTGTCATCAGTGTTGAGGCAGAAGAACCCTGGTAAGGGCTGCAATCTTACCATGATTCTGCTGAGTTTTGTTTTTTTTTTTTAAATCTATTTTAGAGCGACAGACAGAGAAAGAGGGAGAGAGGGAGAGGGAATGGGCGCCCCAGGGCCTCCAGCCACTGCGAAGGAACTCCAGACGCGTGCAGCCCCTTGTGCCTCTGGCTAACGTGTGTCCTGAGGAATTGAGCCTCAAACCGGGGTCCTTAAGCTTCACAGGCAAGCGCTTAACCGTTAAGCCATATCTCCAGCCCCATGCTATGTTCTTAACTGGATTGAATTACTGTCTGAGAAAATAAAATTAATCTGTCATCTTTTATGTACCAAATATACCAAGAAAAAGGATGGAGAGCAAAAGTAGACAGTGGAAACTGGTTCATAGGTATTCCAAATACTGAAATGATCATAAATAGACTTGGAAAAAAAAAAAAACTTGTTTTGGAGTTGCAGATGAATCTAGAACATGGTAGGCGAGCACTCTTCCATCGAGCTGCATCCCTGGCCCCACAACCACTTTCTTTAATTAAAGCACTGAGTTTTCAATATGAGAACTTCTCATTCCATACAGGAAACCATACTAGGAAGGTGGTCCTGAAACCAGATACTATTTAAATCCATTTATATTAACGTATCAGAGTAAGCATATGGAATGTAGAATAATGATTTAGGCCAGGAGGGCATACTGGGAAGAACTAAGAGGTAACTGCTACAGGAAGGATACAGGACTTGGTTTGGAGTAGTGAAATCCTAAATTTGTGATGTGATTGTATAATTTTTGTGAACATATTAAAAATCATTCAGTTGTACCCTCTATTTTATTTTTTTTTTAATTTTTGTTCATTTTTATTTATTTATTTGAGAGTGACAGAGAGAGAGAGAGAGAGAGAGAGAGAGAATGGGCGCGCCAGGGCTTCCAGCCACTGCAAACGAACTCCAGACGCGTGCGCCCCCTTGTGCATCTGGCTAACGTGGGTCCTGGGGAATCAAGCCTCGAACCCGGGTCCTTAGGCTTCACAGGAAAGCGCTTAACCGCTAAGCCATCTCTCCAGCCCCTATTTTATTTTTAATTCAAGGTCTCTATTTCAGTTCGCCCTGGAACTCACTATGCAGCTCAGGCTGACCTTGAACTTAAAGTGATCCTTCTGCCCAAGTGTCAGGATTGCAGGTGTCAACCACTATACCTGACAACTGTACTCTTCAACAGATGAATTACAAGTTAGTAAATTATTCCTTTGTAACAGTATTATAAAAGCTTATCAAGAAAGAAAGTCTCTAAGAAGCTCTCCCAAATCAAGTCCCAGGTACAGAAATGGTGGCATAAGCCTAATATAAGGTGTGTGCTTCACTTTTTCTTTTTTTGGGGAGGGAAGGGTGGTCCTCAGGATTCCCCAGGGTGTCACTATGTAGGTCAAATTTGTCTTAAACTTTTGATCCTCCTGTCTCAGCTTCCTGAGTGCTGAGATGATTATAGGCATATTCCAACAACACCTGTATTTACTTCATATTTTAAAATATTTCTAAATCATTTTACATGATCAGAAACTTCTAAATTTGTTCTCATTAAAGACTGAGCTGGCAAAAACAAAACTAAAGAATTAAAATCTAGTGGCAAGGGACTAGGGATATAGCTCATTTGGTGCTTACATAGTATTTTGAGGTCCTAGATTTGATCCCCAGCACTGCATAAACTGTGTATAGTGGCACACATCTAGAATCCCAGCACTCAGGAGATCAGCAGTATCGGAAATTCAAGGTCATCCTTGGGTACATGAGTTCACATCCAGCCTGTCTAAGAGGAAAAAAAAAAAAAATCAGAAAACTCCATTGACAAAATAATCTTGTTCTTTGGGACTTGCATTACCAGGCAGAATAGAAGAGCTGAAGTTGATTTCTAGTGGAAAAATACTATCAGGTCTAAGGACATCTTGATAGTGAAACCATCTCAAACAAACAAGTGTGTAAGGGTAACTTATGATTCTTGCCTACCGTGTCCTATGGAACACAATCATTCATTCCCTTTACACCAATACAATGTAACAAAGGTAATGTCTTTGTGCTGGTGAGATAGCCAAGTTTTCCCTATCCATAGAAAAGGAAAAAAAAAAAAAAAAACTTTCTTACAAAATTCAACTCTGTATCCTCACCTGCAGACCATATGCAGTTAAATGAGAAACTAAGCTTTAAATCAATAGGCTACAGAAGTTTCTTAAATGCCTTTCAGTTTCTAAGAAACTTTAAAAAATATTGTCTGGGGCTGGAGAGATGGCTTAGCGGTCAAGCGCTTGCCTGTGAAGCCTAAGGACCCCAGTTCAAGGCTTGATTCCCCAGGACCCACGTTAGCCAGATGCACAAGGGGGCGCACGCATCTGGAGTTCGTTTGCAGTGGCTAGAGGCCCTGGCACACCTGTTCTCTCTCTCTCTCTCTCTCCCACTCTTTCTCTGTCAAATAAATAAAACTAAAATATTAAAAAAAAAATATTGTCTGCAAACACTTAAAACATTTTGTCTCAATTTATTTGCGTCTGCCTTTAGATTAAATGAGTTTTCTTTATATTCAGTCATTTAATATGAAATATACTAATAGACTTGAATGAGTGAAATTGGCTAATGACAATTTTTCCTCAGCGAAAACCTAGGCAAAATTTTAATAAAATCAATGGTCATTTTGGTGTATCTTCAACCATTCTTGCATAACAGGAAAAAAGAAATTCCACAGCAAAATCAAGAGAACACAGTAGCTTTATAGTTGGAACTTGAATACATTTATGATAGAATCTCTGACAGAAAATTGTTCACTGCACTGGGAAGTGCAGAGTGATAAAGCAAGACAGCTGATTGTAGGCATATGGAAATGGAGTCAGCAAGAAATTACAGATCCTGACAAGGACTGCTAATGCAGAGGTACAAACTGGGCCACCTTGTTCTCATTCCCGAAATTACTCTGACATGAACTGAAGACCATGTCACTATAATTCATGCTGCAAAACATAGGAATAACACAGTATTTCTGAAAGAATTCTGAAAAACTTCATATTGCAGGGGAGTTTAAGGACATGGTCTGCATATGGTGAGGATTTAGTTTTAGCGCAAAAGAAAAGAACTTAATAAAAAAAAATTCCAATATTTCTTCAAGGAAATGTGTTTAAAATAGTGACTTTAAAAAAATTGTTTCAAATAAAAAAACGTCTTTACAGATAATCTCCATTTTAAAATTTCACCATGTACAAAAACAAAGGACACAGACCATTATCATTACTATTATTTATTTGTGTGTGCTCATGTGTGGGAGCTTGTGCGCGTGCCACAGGCGGGCGTGGAGGTCAGAGGACAACTTTCAAGTCGGTCCTTGCCCGGCCACCTCACTTGAGGCAGGGTTTCTCACTCTGGATTCTTGCTCTGCTGTTCTTTGCCGCTCGCCGTGAACTTCTGTGTCCACTTCCACGCTGCAGTCGGCATCAGCAGTGCAAGGCCTCCCGGGCCTGAGGCCTTTCTCGTGGGTCTGGGCACCAAACTCGGCACCCCGGCTCAGTGGCAGGCGCTCGCGCCAGTCGGCATCCGCCCAGCCTCCAAAGCTGTCTCCGGCGACTCGGCCCGATCACGTCACACCGACGCGGGGGCTCGAGGTCGGCCCCGCGCCTGTCCCGTCACTGCGCGCACCGAGCTCAACCGCGCAGCGCCCCGAGCTTCGGCGACTCCGGCGGGGGGCACGCACGGGCCGGGCGTGGCGCGAGCGCGGCATCCGGGGGCCGGAAGAGGACGCGCGCCCGGTGGTTAAACACGGAAAAGGACGGGCGGCTCCTCAAGGCAGCAGCCGTCTTACTCCGGAGCTCGGAGGCGGCGTCCACGTCCCTGAATTCCCCCGCCGCGTGGACCGTCCCGTAGCAGGCGAGGGCGAAGGCCAGAAGCGTCTGGAGCACGATATCCGCCGGCAGCGGCTCCTCTTCCTCCTCCGTCAACCGCATGTACGACCGATGCTGCGCGGCCGAGAAGGCCGCGTGGGCGAGAGCCAGGAGGCCCGCGGCAAGCAGCGCCTTCCACAGCGCCGGCGCCATGACTGGACCCACCGGCCGGGCGAAGGCGGCCCCGCGCTTCCGGCTTCCGGCTTCCGCCCGCGCGGCGCAGACACATGACGTCATCGGGGCCCGGGCCGCCCTGAAGCGGTGAAACTGTAAGGTGTGTGGGGTGGAGTTGGGTGAGGAACGGATGAATATACGATCGCCTAACATGCACTTCTCTGTTTTTATTACAATAAAGAACTTGGGATGCAGAGGCCGTAGACAGCTCCTACGTGAGTCATCAACTCCAGGATTCCTTATGACAAGAAACACACATCACTTTTTGGGTCACTTTCTGTGTTTGTGAGAGTGCATCAGGCCTGACCAGTTTTTCTTTCTGTCCTTCTGCACCAGCTAGCATCACATACTAGGTATCACGCACTCAACTGTACACACATACACTAATAACAGTAATAATAAATAAACAAGCAATCTGCAGCCATTGTTTGTACATTGTTACTCAAATCATAAGTCCTCCTTTAAGGTATCTGTAAATAAGACTTTGATCTTTCATATACAGAATTTTTGTTTTGTTTTTCGAGGTAGGGTCTCACTCTAGGCCAGGCTGACCTGGAATTCACTATGTAGTCTCAGGGTGGACTTGAACTCATGGCAATCCTACCTCTGCCCCCACAGTGCTGGGATTGAAGGCATGCGCCCCCACTCCCAGCCTGAGAATATTTTTTAATATCATCCTTCAACTCTCCCAACATACCAAGTACCACCTTGGATTGAACCAACCCAATCACTTGTCTACAGCTGATGTAAACTAGGATCATTGCTTGTATTTTTCACTGCGGGCATAGAGCCTGCAGAATTTCTGGTATATATTATGAGTTTCATAGAAATGAATGAATAAATAAGAAGCACTTAACATGACCCCTATCACACAGAATGCATTTGTTTGTATTTTTTGTTAGAACACAGAACTGAGAATCAACAGACCCAAGACAGCTCCTAGATCAATCATTCATTCTAGGATTCCTGATGACAAGAAACATTTCACTTCCTTGGGCCAGTTCCTTGGTTTGCGAGGGAGCATTGGGCCTGGCCAGCTTTCCTTTCTGTCTTTCCATACCGTCCTTCAATGCCAGCTGGCAATGGAATCAGCAAGGCCCCTACAGCAAGGCTGGGGCATCCAGAGCTTGTGCCACAGTGAATTCAGCCACCCTGCCAGCTTCTTGGTAAGGTCACTGTCTGCCCAGCTGGGAGACCTGCTGATAACTTGCAGGAACATTCTGAGAAAATAAAATTCCACTCTTAGCAACAGTGAGGCTATGTGACATGGGGTCTAGGGTGGATGTTGCTTGGGGATATGTGCCTGATGCCAAGCCCTAGATAACTAAAATTTCAGTTCTGTGTTCCCAAGAAAAGACCTAATGTCACACATGCATAGCCACTGGCTCCAAGGATAGCATTTTCTAATCCCTGTGGGATTCCATTTCATCTGTGTTTCGTCCTGTAGAGAACAAAACAAGTTTAGCTGCCTGTTTTCAGACCTGGACCTCCAAAGTGGCTAAATAGTGGGGTAGATGGAAGGACATCATTCTGGGGAAAATGATCCCCAAATTCTACACCTGCTTTTGCAAATAACTCATAATGCAACCCTGAGGATGGCCCTGCCTTCTCAGGCCTCACTTTGCACACACATAAAATGGGATGTTCTGCAGTAGCTTTGTGGCTTTAACAATGTCACTCCCTGACAACTTTGAGGAAGGTCTTTGCTCCCCCAGAGGAATTGTGACAAAGGGAGTAAAGTTATTTTATGGTGTTCTTTCACCACTGCCTGAGTTGAGCCTCCAAACAGAGCTACAAGAACAATTATGAGGCACATAAAATAAGCTATTTAATTTATGTTTCTGAGAGGGCTATAAGACATTTGGCCTACAAGCTTTTAAGACAGGGTCAGAGAACATAAACCTATATTTAATAAGTACAATGTACTAAAAATATCATTTACTGAGACAGACTGATGAAATTTAAAAGGCACCAGCTTAAGGATTGAGAAGCCAGGTTCCTGTTCCTGCTCAGCCCCAGCCTCCATCATGCAGCCTTAACCAGGCAACTGTTTTCCACATGTATAATGGTATCCCTGAGCTATTCCTGGCTCTAATATTCTGGAAGTCTCTTAGGGAGAATAAGCCTCAATGGTGTGTGGAGATTTCCTTCATGAACTTAGGTGAGTTTTTGTTTGTTTGTTCTTGTTTTGTTGTCTGCCGTTGCAGATAGCATCACAGGCAGACAGTGAGCCAGGAAGCATTTATCAGTCGGGTTGGATGCGCATGTCTCAGTAGGTGGATTGGACACCCATATTTATCAGGAGCTCAGAGGCCAATGCTGAGGACTGGCAGAGAGGTCTGAGCCCTTCTTGTTCTACCTGTGTTTGGAGAGCAGGTGAAACATCCCACTCACCTCTCCTGATAAATTGCCAGTCCCAACTTCTGACCCAGAGATGAGCCTACATACAGTCTAAGATCTGGATGGTGTCTCCCCAAATACATAGCAGGAAAGTAATCATTTTCTGCCCCAGTGACTAAATCCTGTAAAAGGGGAATGATACCCACAGGGATGTGTGCTTTTGTCAGGGTAGACATGCCAGATTCTCAGATTTACAAGCATTGTTGGATGCAGGCTAGTGACAAGTGAGGCTGTCACACATTTCTCCCTATAAGTGAGTGCTTGATGTAAAGATGAAAGGAGTTTTAAAAAGAAGGAAGGCTGATGGGAAGAAAAGTCAGAGGAATTGAGGAGGTAGCAGAGAAAATAATAAACGATTAGAGAGGAACACAGTAAATCCCATGGAGCTCTGAGGATGTGAAAAATGAATCTGAAGAGAAGAAAAGATTCAAATAAGTTTGGATGATGCTATCTGCTTTACATCCTCTCTTGTAAATTTATAGGCTGAAGTGGAAAATTAAGATACTCATAAATTTCTGTGATTAAAACCAACAAAAACTAAGCTTAACCTATTTCCAGGAAAACTTTTGACCACAGAATAAAGTTTTCTTGTAATGTATATTAATATTCTTGGAATGTTAAATAGTGAAATTGGTTTGAAGGAACTCAGTGCATTGGGGTGAAGAGGAGTTGGTCTCTGTTTCTAAGAAACTTTAAAAAAAAAAAAAAGAGTGAGATAAGATACCCAAATGCTAAATTGTGTAAGGCCTTAAAATGGAAAATAACTAATCTCTAAGTATGTGGTACAGACAGAATATGCTGTGCAGTCATTGGCTTATCCATGTATTTCATATGCCATGATGTGCCCTAGTAAATAGTGCCAAGCAAGACAATTCAACCTTGTGTTAGAAGTTTAATACTTATTGCTATTGAGCCAAGCATGTAGCAGTGAGCAGATGTAGAGGTCTTGGATTTCTGGACATATTCGTGGGAAGATGAAGAAGCAGATAGAGAACTCAATGCATAATCCAGCATGGTAACTCCCTGGAATGAGAAATGAGATCATTTTATAGAAACAATGTCATAGGGAAAATTAGGCAAGGTAATGTGGTAGAATAGGGTAGGAATATGAAAGAGACAGAAAGCTGATCTGATCTCAGAGCATTTAGTAGTTAAACTGAGATCTGAGTGCCAAAACCAGAAAAGACTTCATGAAAAGATGTCTGGAGAAAATGATATCCCAGAGAGACGAGGTGGTAAGAACTCTAAGCTGGGGAATGAGCACATGTTCCAGGGACCCACAGAATGTTTCTAAGTAAAGGGACTAGCACGATATGTCAAGGAGGGAAGAAATTAATGTTGAGCACCACTTAGCTAAAATATAACCCTCAAGTATGGAAGCTGAGGGTGAAAAGTTTGCAGTAGTAATCTGGTTAATGTTGTAGAGGAACTTGAATGTTAGGATAGAATTGAAGCACATTCTCAATCTATTTCCAGCGCACCATCTCAGACAATGTTCTCAGGCTTCATATACTCTTGCCAGCACACCCACACTTTCATTATTATCCACCAAAATGTTGCAGTTTATGAATAGGTATTAATACCACCTCAGTAATGGGTAACAACAGAAAGATTCTTGTCCCCTAATGCTCACTTTTTTATTGAATACATTTATTTTTAATTAGCATACATGCATATATATAAACACTAAAAGTTGGGATCCACTGTGAAAGAGAATATACATTGTTTATGTCTCTGTGTATGGGTGTGGTTACCATGCTTAATATAATACTTTCCAACCCCATTAATTATTCTGTAAATTTCATGTTTCATTTTTATGGCTAAATAAAATTGTATTGTGTATGTGTATCACATTTTAATGACCCATTTTTCTGGAGATGGATATCTAGGCTTGCTCCCTTTCCTTGGCATTGGGAATAGAATAGCAATGAACATGGATGCACAAGTACCTCTGTGGTAGTATACAGACTCCTTTGAGTGTATGTGTAGGAGTGATGTAGCTGAGTCATATGGTAGTTATATATTTTTTTTAATTTTCATTTAGTTACAAGGAGAGAAAGAGAAAGAATGGATGCTGCTGTAAACAAACCCCAGACACATGTGCCAGTTTGTGCATCTGTCTGGCTTTATGCAGGTACTGGGGAATTGAACCCAGGCTGTCAAGCTATGCAAGCAAGCATCTCAACTGCTGAGCCATCTCCCCAGCCCTATTTTTAATTTTTTGAGAAAATTCTACACTGATTTCCACATTGTCATTGCCATTTTTAATCCCCACCAGCAGTGAATAAGGGTTCTTCTTTCCCCACATTCTTGCCAGCATTTGCTATCTTTTATTTTCTTGATGATAGCAATGGTGAGTGGAATGCAATGGAATCTCAAAGTAGTTTTAATTTGCATTTCTTTGATGGCTAAGAGTCTTGAGCGTTTTGAGAAATATTTGTTGACGACAAACCTGTATGTTCACTTCATTATGCATGTATTAATAGGCAGTTAGGTCCTTTGGTGTTTAATCTTTGCAGAGACAGCATGGTGCTGGCACAGAGACAGGAATGTGGATTAGTGGAACAAAGTACAGAACCCAGAAATAAACCCACCAAGATATGGTCACAATATTTGTCACAAGTATCAAAAACATGCACTAGGGAAAAAAGGAGACATCCCATTCAATAAATGGTGTTGGCAAAACTGGTATTCTCTTACAGAATAATTAAATTAGATAACATTTCTTTCACCCACACAAAAACCAACTCAAAATTGATCAAAAACTTAATTGAAAACCTGAGACACTGAGACTGCTAGAGGAAAACACTTCAAGATATAACCACAAACTTTCTGAACAGGGCTCCAATAACCAATGAAATAGCTCCAAGAACTAAAAAAGTAGAATTAAAAAGCTTCCTCACAGCAAAGGAAGTTACCAGCAAAGTGAACAGACAGCCTAGAGAATGGGAGAAAGTATTTGCCAACTGTACTTTAGACAAGGGATTGAAATCTAGAATCTATAAAAAAAAAAAAAACTTCAAAAAATAAAACCCCCTTTTACTTCTTCCTCAGTAACATGACCACCAAGATTTTAGGTTGGAATGTGGCTGCCTTTCTCAAGATTCTTTGCAACTAATTATGGTCATATGACTAATAACTTCCTGCCAATAGGACTTAAAGAAAAGTAATAAAGCCAAGTTCAGGGATTTGTCCTTGTGGAAGGATCATGTCCCCTCTACTATCTAGATTATGGCTTTAACAGATTTCCATCCTGCGTGGAGAGGACATGGTCCTCTGCTAGAGATGGTAGATAAAGAGTTGGCAGAAGGGAGAAAGTTCCAGATACTAAACATTGGCTGCCTCCATGGAAGGATTAAGTGATTGGTGTCTCTGTTATAAACACCAAAGCTGTATACTCACTACTACTTAACTTGCGAACAGTTGTAGCAATGGCTGAGACAAGTGAATGATAACATATATTTTACACAGATTGAACCCATTCTACATACTTATTTTACAAGACAAATCTCTTACAAACAGCATTATTATTATTATTATTACTACTACTACTACTACTACTACTACTACTACTATTATTAGAGAGAAAGAGACAGAAAGAAGGAGAGAGAGAGGGCATGTCAGGGCCTTTCAGCCACTTCATATGTGCATGCCCCCTTGTGCTCATGTGCAACATTGCATGCTTGTATCACTGCGCCTGGCTACATGGGACCTAGAGATTCAAACATGCATTCTTAGGTTTCACAGGCAAATGCCTTAACCACTAAGCCATCTCTCTGGTCCAAACATCAGTTTTTTTGTTTGTTTGTTTGTTTGTTTTAAATCACAGGTGACTTGCAGCACAGTGAACAGTTCTAAGCATCATGTATCATGGCCCCAATGCAAAAACTTCCATGTGAAATGTAATTAAATAAGGGGTGGTTCTCTAGAGCAGCTGGACCTATGGTCCAATTAGAAATCATGTGATGCTTCCCATCAATGCACTGTAGCCTATGGATAAATGTGGGTCCCTTCTAAAGTTAAACATAATCCTCACCAGATGACCCAGCCATTCTACTAGTAGGTGCTTCATTTTCCCAAGGGAAATGAAAACATTTGTCCAAAGATTTATACAGGAATGTTCAAAGAGCTTTATTCATGTAGCAAAAAACTGAAACTAACACATGCAGATGTCTATCAACAAAAGAACTGAGTAAAAAAATGTGTTACATACTGTGGGATATTTCTCAGTAATCTAAAGGACTGAACCACTAATACACCCAGCACTGTGGCAAACCCTAAAGCCACCTGTAGTAGACAGCCTCAGGTTGCTGACATGAACTTCCAAACTAGGCACAGTTATGGAGGAAGGGATTTGTTGAAGCTTACAGATAGAGGGGAAGTTCCACAATGGCAAAAGAAGCTGGGGTACTTCCACAGGTCATGCAGAGAGAGAGAAAAGCAACCACCACTACCATAAACAAGCACCCTCAGGAACCCCAGACAAAGCTCCATCACTTTACATATCTTCAGCTGGAAATTCCAGATCTGTCCCCACACTTTAGAGCTAGACCATAGGATCTACCCTCAGTGACAACCACCTCCATCAAGGCATCTGGAGATCTAAACTACAAGCTTTAATACACTCCTGTGTCTATTGGGGGACATCCATTCAAACTACTACACCACCACACCAGAAAAGGCAGCCAGAGAGCAAGAAGAGCCTAAGCTATGGTCCCATTCATATAATATTCTAGAAACAGCCAAACCAATCTATAGAAGCAGAGCACAGAGCAGGTATTGCCTATGGCTACAGTGGAGGTAGAGTTGACAACTAAATAACAGAAGGAATTTTCTGGAGAGAGTGATGAAATTGTTCCATATCTTAATTGGGGTGGTGATCTGTCAAAAGTATACTTTGCTCAGAATCCATTAAATTGCACAGTAAAAATAAGCACACTTTATTGTTCATAACATATTTCAATGAAGTTGTTCTTAAATTTTTAAATAAAAATTACTGTGCTAAACCAGAAAATATTTTAGAGCAAGAAGGTAAATAGTGATTTAAAATTTGAATCCCAATTTCATGTCAGAGAGAAGATGTTCTAAATAGCAGATTTATTTTGGAGTCAACTGCTTCCTACTTGAAGCTCTGAGTAGCTATGCTTTACAGAATAGCAGCATTTGGGACTGATTTCCAAACACACAGCTCCAAGAGCCGACAGTGTAACAGGGAACCAAGGAGAGAGTACATGAAGGGCCAAGCTTGATGGTATAGAGACATCCTAGAGTGGTACTTCTCCGTTGATCTGTGAAGGGAAAGGTATTTCTTGATATTGTTTGGGTATAAGTTTTTAATCATATCATCTAGAAATCACAGAAATAACAAGTTGCTATGAAACCACTTATTTTTCTTTTTTGTGTTTATGTGAGATTGTGTTGTGTGTGCATGCTCATATGTGTGCAGATGCACATGTATATGTGTGCATGTGGAGGCCAGAGGATGACCTCAGGTGTTATTAGTCAGAGGCCATCCTCCTTTTGGCAAACAGGTTCTCTCATTGACCTGGAACTCATCAGCAGGCTAGACTGGCTGGCCAGTGACATTCAGGGATCTGTCTCTGCCTCCCCAGCACTGATATTACAAGAGTTTACCACCATACCAGGCTGTAAAACACACACACACACACACACAGAGAGAGAGAGAGAGAGAGAGAGAGAGAGAGAGAGAGAGAGTTGCAGTCAGATCTGCATTGCTGGTAGAAATCACCCAACCAAGAGCAGCTTTTGGGGAAAAACAGGTTTATTTTGGCTTATAGGCTCTAGGGGGAAGCTTCATGATGGCAGGGAAAACGATGGCATGAGCAGAGGGTGGACATCACCCCCTGGCCAACATAAGATGGACCATAGCAACAGGACAGTGTGCCAAACACTGGCATGGGGAACTGGCTATAACACCTATAAGCCCACCCCCAACAATACACTACCTACAGGAGGTGTTAATTCCCAAATCTCCATCAGCTGGGAACCTAGCAGTCAGAACACCTAAGTTTATGGGGAACACCTGAATCAAACCACCACAAATACACCCTCATACTTGCAAAGCAAGTACTTTACCCACTGAGCCATCCCCTCAACTTTTTCTTTTTTTAAAAAAATTTTTGTTCATTTTTATTTATTTATATGAGAGCGACAGACAGAGAGAAAGAGGGAGAGAGAGAGAGAGATAATGGGCATGCCAGGGCCTCCAGCCACTGCAAACAAACTCCAGATGTGTACACCCCCTTGTGCATCTGGCTAACGTGGGTCCTGGGGAATCGAGCCTCCAACCGGGGTCCTTAGGTTTCACAGGCAAGTGCTTAACCGCTAAGCCATCTCTCCAGCCCTCAACATTTTCTTAATGTGTGTACTGATCTCACTGGCATCACACACAGGGGTTACTGCTGAGCCTAGCACATGTCCAGCAGTCCTGCCCTGGCAGGTCCCAGAACACTTTGGGATGCATTTGGAAGAGATATGATCAGACAGTGGCAGGAACTATGAGTGGCTAGATAATGGATGAGTGTGGTCCTGTTTGATCAGTGACTGATCTAAAGAAATATGTTTATTAAGACTTTAGAACATGTGCATAAGTCAATAAAATTGTTTTAGAAAACTTCACTGGAACAGTTGCACAAGACAGGGAAGGATGAAAGGACCTGAATCTTGAGGAGGATGGAATTGCAATCAACCAGACAGGAGACAACTGGGATTTGAACCAGGATGGAAGCTGTGGAACTGGAAAATGGATTGTGGAAGGCACAGAATGACTGCCTGGGGGTAGAATTGGGATCAGAGCCCAGCCTTTGACAAGGAGGAGGCAGGCATGCTGGGGAACAAGGAGGAAAGGGAGGTGTGTGAATCTGGGGAATGCTCTGCTATGGGAAGTAGGTAAAAGGCTCTTGAGTGTGCCAGTACTTGGCCCAGCAGGCTCCTGGCTTTGCCTGCTTTGGTCTCCTGCCTAGCAATCTCTGACCCACTGCCATCCACAGTGTCACTCTCAGTGGGTGGCAAAGGGAGAAAACAGAGGGGGTGCCTTTATACACACAATTTCCCATGCCTAGCATGCTGACTTCCTCCTCCCCATGCACGACCTGTAATTCCTCCTCATCTTCAAGCCCAACCCAGGTATTACCTAAGGCAGAAAGAATCAGTCCCTCCTTTAAGTGCACGTGCACGGTACATGTGAGTTAGTTGATACATCACATCACAGGTACTTACCTAAAGCCCATCTATCCCCATAGGAGTCAGAAACAAACTTCTGCTTCTCTAACCTTGAGCCCAAAGGCCTGATGGAAGTCTCTGTGCTCATGGAGCAGCATACACAAATGAGAAGATAGCACAACATGCTGACAGAGAAACAAAGTCAGACAGGGAGTCTGTGGCATGGACTGGACAAGCACAGATAAGTAAGTGGAAACCAAAGGTCACCCAACTTTTGCTTCCCTCTGCCCTTTCACACTTGTTTGCTGACCATTATTTGAAACTCTTAAGCTTTCTCAATTCTAAACATGTAATGGTAATTCTTGGAAGGAAAACCAATGAGTAGCACATCAGGATAGGAACTAATCTGTGGGTTTGGACAGCATTATCAACAACACTCTTAATAGCCAGAAGACACTGGACGGAGATGGGAACTGACTGATGAACTGGGAAATTATCACCACCTATCCAAGAATAATAATCAAAACAAAAGCTGACAGGCTGGAGAGATGACTTAGCAGTTAAGGCACTTGCCTGCAAAGCCAAAGGACCCAGGTTCAATTCCCCAGGACCTATATAAGCACAAGTTGGCACATGTATCTGGAGTTCGTTTGCAGTGGCTGAAGACCCTGACATGCAAATTATATATATATATATAGAGAGAGAGAGAGAGAGAGAGAATTTGCATATATATCTGCCTCTCCCCGCCTCTCTGTCTCTTTATCTCTCTCTCAAATAAACAAAATAAAATAAAATAAAAACAGAAGCTGAGCTATACTTCTAATCTGCAGAGGCTGAAGTTATTGGCATTACTGTAGAAAGAAGTGGAATTATCACAGAGCTGGAGATAGATCACTGTGAACTTGCTTACTCTGTAAGGTGGAGAATAGTGGGCCAAAATGGCCTTGGGTTTCTCTTCTGGTCTTCTCTGATGGCTCTGTGCCCTACCATTGAGAGTCATAATGTTGTGAGCAACATCTCTTCCTACAACCCTTCAGCAGAAGGAAATATGACAATGATGTTTTAACCTAGCACAAGAGAAAAGAATTAGGACTACATATAGAAGTTTCTAAAACTATCAGGATAGGTAATTTTCTGTTGAAAACAAGGATTCTTGGACACAAGACTTTCATTACTGGAAACCAGGACTGTTAGTCAAGACTACTTAGACTAGGATCCTATTATCTATTTATAAAATACAATCTCACTAAGGGCAAGCAACTTGACAAAGTTCACACAGAAGCCAGCACCACAGGAACCTCCGTCTCCAGCTTCCCCTGCAATGCCCTGTCCCTTGATAGTGTATTCTCTCAGCATCCTTTGGAAGGTTGCCTTTTTTGTTTCCATGATAATAGCTACTTTCTTTGTAACCAAGCTGAGGACTCTCTAAAAGCTAATTGTTAGAAAAGCCAGTACCCCACATTTCTGTTCCTCTGGATGGGAGAGGAGCAATGAGGAAAGCCCCAAGGAAGTCATTGCTTGCTTCATAGTCCCTCCTCTCCTGCTGAGGCATACCATGCCTCTTAATTCTTCTCACCTTTCTCTAGTATGGAGTCTGTTTGGATAGAAGGATGTCCTCACCCAAGCCTGAAATGGTGAGGCTGCTTCTCTCTTCCTTGAGCATTCAAACAGACCGAAACAAAGGCCCAAAATCTTCACCTCATGCCACCTTGATACCACAAGGTAAAAGGGGTACAGCACTTAGTCAAGAGGAAGAACTTGGAACAAATTCTACACAGCTGCCCTGTTTACCCATGGATGACATCTCCAGCTTTGCTCTCTTCTCAATCCTTGGAGGACTGAGTGGTTCAGTGTGCCCTATACCCTGTGGCAGTGGGTAGTCCAGGAGCATGAGCCTCTGGGTTGAAGAAGTTCTCAGATGTGAGGAAATGCATGCTTCCCGAAGGGTGATAAGATAAGGTAGATGGACACATAGCAATACCTCCACAGCTTTTCAAAACAAGGACAGAAAATGAGCACTCTCAGCCTCACCTAAGCCCCAGGCCATCTGTTTACAACTGTTCTCGCCTCTCTTCTCATGCCTGAATCTGTTCTGGAATGGACTCCATGTCACAGTGGCAGCCATTGTAATGCCTCACATCCCAGGTATGACATCCCAGAATGAGTCAGGCAGGAGTGCCGACTGCAAGTCCCTCCTTTACTGCTTCATCATGGGATAGCAGACTCGTGAGCCAGTGTATCTGAAGGATCATAAAGGCAATGTTCAATCTATTGCCTAATTAGGTGAAAGATAAAAGCAGCAATATAAGAACATCAATTATAGCGATCCTACTTTCATCACTTTCTCATTTCTAAAGTCCTTTCATAGCCATATGCTCAGGGGATGCTTACAAACAGATACCTTGAGAGGAAAGCAAGACCAGTCAGCTTTAGCCAGTGGTCATTCTAAAGTCCTACATAGCCTGATGTGGATCAAGTAGGGACAGAGCTGAATTGTAGAAATTATCCACATATTAAGCTTTCCCCTCTGCATTGTACAGTGTCTGTCCACTTCCCTCCAGGAATGGGCATGCTGGACAATCCCTACTGTGCCCTGTCAAACTCACACTGGCTTTCACTGGTGGGATATGTGGTCTAGGTGAGGCACAAAGAAGTCAGCGCCAGAGATACGAGGATTGAGCAGAACCAAGTTGCATCCTAGCTTGAATAACCCTCCGACTCTCAAAATGTAGTTGTGAAATAGGGACAGGAGTGCCTATGTTGTAGATTTGTAAATACGAATTAAGTAAAATAAGGTCTGGGAGAGAGTAGAGATAGTACCTGAGCCATATCTGTGGAGTGAATAGACCTGCATTCAAGTCCCATGTTTTTCACTTGTAGCTTAGTTAAGTCATATCACCCTTCTGAGTTTCAGCTTCCTCATTTGCAAAATACAGATCTAGTTCATACCTGCTTGCTAGGCCTGTGAGGATGAAATGTGAACACACACACATGGCTTGCCAATGTGCCTGGCACAAAATAAGCATTTGATATTTACTGAATGATGAACTGAAACAATAGATGAGGCAGAGACATACAAGGATGACTGTCCAATGCCAGAGCCCAGGCTCTTAAGATTTATAAAATACTAGCTCTCAAACATGTTAAGCATCTCAACCAAACAGCTGGGTAAGTGGCATTCTTGAAATAGTTTGGTGATTATTGCTAAAGCCCCTTTCAATTTTCAAACATTCGTGCCACTTACCCATTTTCTTGGCAGTATTTCAAAGGCCTTTAAGGAGAAAGAACATGGGAAGGGAATGTAACTTCTGTACCGGGCTTATTCCTCCATATAGAGAAGTGGGGTGGCAAAAAAAAAAAAAAAATGGGAATAGATCTGGCCCTGTTCTGCCAACTAAAGGGTAAGGTTTCCATCTTCAGCTGGAAGTGTGCCAGTGCAGGAAGAGACCGAGAGAGAACTTGAGGCTCAGACAGATGAAGCAGTTTGTCCAAGGCTACATATCCAGGTAGTCACGGAGCCAAAACTGCAACCCAGGTGTCCTGACTTCCAGCCCCAGGCTTCTGCCACCACCTCCTTAATTAGATAGTTTTCAAAATCATTGAGCACAGGAATAGTTCAGTGTTAAGCTTTCCCAGGGGACTTCACTCAGTTCCTCTTGAGAATAAGTCATTCAGGGAGAAAAACCTGTGAAGTCTTTGGAAACATCGGAGGAGGGCTGGGCAGATAGCTCAGTAGGTAAAGTGTTTGGACACCTGAGATTGTCCTCTGACCTCCACACCTACATGAACCCATGTGTGTGTGCACATGCACATACACATGTACACACACAGAGAGAGAAATGACTATTTGAGGGATACATCATTCTGACTTCGCCTGTTGATTCCAAATTTTCCTTATTATTTGGATGGTTGAAGTGTCAGGCTGAGAATCCTGATGCATCTGATAAGTGCATTCCAAATGTCTCTGGGGTGCTGCCAAAGGCGTGGTTGGCCCAAGTCAGCCCTCACCAGAGGTTCGGACAAACAGGCTGCTCCAACCCACAGCCACGTTTATTAGGAGGGCCCCACCCACCTGGCCTGCCTGAGAATTCCAAGCATGAGCTCTGCCTGTCTTTTACATCTAGGTCACTGGCTTGGCTGGAAAAGGCATCCTGGAACCCCAGAATGTTGAAACGGGGCAGCAGCTCAGATAAGCTCTGATAAAACTCTTTACCTCTTTGTGGAGAGAACTGAAGCTCCAAAGAGGAAGAGGCTTGTCTAAGGTCACACTGAAGTCTCAAGGTGAATCCACAATCCCCCTTGACCTTGGAGCAGTGGTCTGAGCAAATCACACAATAGAGAATCTGACAAAGACGTTACATCTGAAAGCCAGCAAGGAGAAAGAAGCAAGCCAAGCATCTCTCTCTGACTGAGCTGCAGAGACACCGAGGACATTCTATACCTAACCTTGCCAGCAATCCCAGTGAGGCAAACCCCAGACCTAGGGTTACTCAGCGCCTCTACTGGATGCATACTCCTGACACATGGAGCTGGGCTTCCTTCACCGGCTTGCCCTCCAGAGAAAGTTTAATTTGTATCAGAAAGTATGTAGTCACATGCAAGGAAACAATCCAAGTTTGGGGACTGAGTGGCTTTTTTAAGGGATTTTCTTTTCTTGAGGTAATTTAATTAAAATACAAGACACAGGTCTTTGGAATGTATGGCTCCAGAACTGTAAACCTATAAGTTAAGTGTGAAAAATTTGCCTGTACTGAGTCATTTGCTTTTGCAGGGATAGATTTGAGTTTAGAAGATTTTCTTGGTTTTTTTGTTGTTGTTATTAATTTCTGTTTTAGTTACAAGGGTAGGGTCCTATCCTAACACAGTCTTTGTAAAGCACAAACAAAATAACCACAATCCATCCTCCAAATTAAATGAACAGTTGGGTGTGGTAAGAACGTGCATACAACAACAAAACAAATGGTGCTTCCTAAAATCACCTTCCACAGTGGTTGGCATAGGAATGCTTTTCATCCCAAACAACAGATCACATAGGCATCTGTAGGAATCAGACTCTAGAAACTATGCAACCACCAGATTGTGGGAGAGAATGTTGTTCCAAAACAACGCCGTGAAGTGTTTTCAGAGAATCCTGCAACATTGGAACTGTAAAGAACAGAAGTTTCTCCTCTCTCCCTCAGCTTTAACCTAAGCAATGCTTATTCTCCTCCTATAAACTCCTCCTGACAGGTAAAGAACCACCCAGATGCTGCCAGAAAGAATATATAAATGCAGTGGGCTCCAATAAATGTTTGCTTTACAAATAGAGGCAGGAGAACTTTTGTGGGTACTAGGGACATGGCACAGTAGATCAAATGCATGAGGACCTGAGCTTGGATTCCCTGCCACCCACATCTTAACATCTGGGCATGGTGGTGAGCACCTAAAATCTCAATACAGAGCAGGCAGAGACAAGAGGGTCCCTGGGGCATGCTGGCTATCTTGTCTAGCCAAATTGGTGACCTCTGAGTTCAATGAGAGATTCTGTTTCAAACTAAGGTGGAAAGGGATTGAGGAAGACACCTGTTAACTTCTGGCCTCTACGCACACATACACATGCAAAGGGAAATAAGGAAAGAAAACTTGTGTGGAAATTCTAACTAAAATAATGATCCTAGTCAAAGCTGTGGAGAGTGATAGGGGAAATGATTGTCAAGTTAGAGGTGAAAGTGGCTGTCACTAATGCTAAGGACAATAGTGATTCTAACAGGTATCAACTGTCTTCTATGCGCCATACATTGTGCAAAGTGCCTCAGCATAGTTATGCCAATTAATCCTTTGTATAACTTGATAGCATGGCTCTCTATTGCTGATGAGAGGCTTTGATAATTTCTCTGTAAGTGACAAAGCCTGGACCAGAACCTAGGGTATTGAACTGGAATGCTTATGTTTCTTAAGCCATCCTGTTCTACTGTTTATCAATCTAAGGAGCCTCTGCTAATGCAGTTAGATAATGTGGTTAATAATAGGTTAATTATTGCTGGGAGGGGGGACAATTTTTATTTTCATGAACTAACAGGAACTCAACTTCAAACCAAGCACATATCACTATATGCTGAATTTGGGGTTGAATCTGGTTCAGGAAATGCTAGGATTCTTCATTTAGCAATCATAGGTCCATTCATTCAAATCCATGTCAGCTCTATACTGGATAAACATAGGAAGCAATGAATAGAGAATTACTTTTTGTTGCTGTGACAAAACACCTGAAAAAAAGCAACGTAACGAAGGAAAGGTTTGTTTTAGTCCATTATGTTGGGGGAACATGGTGGCAGGAACTTGAGGCAACTGAATACACTGCATCCATTGTCAGGAAGCAGAAAGAAATGACTATTAGTGCTCAGCTTGTTTTCTTCTTATTTATTCAGTTTGAGCTCCCAGCTCATAGAATAATGCCACCCACAATTAGTATGAGTCTTCCCACCTCAATTAACCCAATCTACAAAGTCCCTCACAACCATGACTAGGTGATTCTAGATCCTATCAGGTTGACAACCATTGTTGACCATGACAGAGAATATGGAAGTCCCAACTTTGGTAGAGGGAAACAGACTTATTAAGAGCTTACCATTACTCAATATGGTGATTGATGTGTATAGAGTCCTGTAAGTACCATAGCTGTGGTAGTTTGCTTTGTTTTATGTCCCCCATAAAATCATGTGCTTGACCCCCAGCTGGTGACAATTTGGGAGTTAGAGCCTTGCTGAAGGAGGTTTGTTACTGGGAGTAGCCGTAGGGGTGATATAGCCAGCTCCCTCTTCCAGAGATTGGATCACTTTCTTGGTATTTTCCACCTGTTGAGGCAGAGGAGATGTCCAGTCTCTGCTTGTGCCATACTTTCTCCTGACATTATGAAGCTTCCCTTAAAGGTTGTAAACTAAAATAAATGCTTTTCTCCTCAGCTGCTTTTGGTCAAGAGTTTTGTCCCAGAAATGAGAAAGTAACTACAGCACACAGCAAAGGGAGAAAGGAAATTTGAAGCTTATTTAAGTTTGTGGATTGCAGCAAGGTAAGCTTGAGAGTAAATCCTAGATCCTTCATTTAACTTCAGTAACTTGGACAAGTTCCTTAACTTTCTGGGCTTTCGTTTTAGCACTTTTAAAATAATAACAAATGATTCACTCCTCACCCACTGCTACAGAATGACATAAGTGCTATGGTTGTTCATGTAGTAAGGGGTACATAAATGAATCCACTAGGGAAAGCTAGTCTGGGAGCCAGAGAGGATTCTATACTGGAATTGTCAGGAAAGGGTGTAGGATGTGGCCATTTCAGGATAAGAGAGTATAGCCAGAGCCAGAAGGATGAAACCCACAGCTGTGACTCTGTACCTGGAAAGACAGTACTCTGCTATGGGAAGAGAATAAAGACAGAGATAAAAGTACCAGTGTGAGGGCTGGAGGGATGACGTAGCAGTTAAGGCATTTTCCTGCAAAGCTGATGGAACCAGGTTGGATTACCCAGGACCCACGTTAGCCAGATGCACAAGGGACACATGCATCTGGAGTTCATTTGCAGTGGCTGGAGGCCCTGGCATGCTATTCTTTCTTTCTCTCTCTCTCTCTCTCTCTCTCTCTCTCTCTCTCACTCTGTGTGTGTGTGTGTGTGTGTGAAATAAATCAATAAAAATAAAAATATATTTTTTAAAGTACAAGTGTAAAAATCCAGAGAACGTTAGCAGGATCCAGTACTTTGGGAACAGGTATGCAAAGATGCATGTCCAAGCCATCCATTGCAACATTGTTTGTAATGAAAGTGAATGACCATATGAATGAATATGTATGCAAATGAATTACAGACAACCTCAATATCCATCTAAAGGAGATTAGTTAAATGAATTATGAGACATCCATATAATGGAATACTATTTGGACATTCTTAATGAGGTTTATGTCTATAGAACTTCCATGGAAAGACATCTGTAAAATAGTGTTAAATGAAAATTTCAGTTGCAGAAGGGTATATTAAAATGACTACAAATTTGTAAATCCATAGCAACCATACAGAGAAAATTTTA
This sequence comes from Dipus sagitta, assembly GCA_036346955.1. NCBI lineage: Eukaryota > Metazoa > Chordata > Mammalia > Rodentia > Dipodidae > Dipus > Dipus sagitta. The sequence continues at coordinate 36,849,178 of CM070782.1, read as the reverse complement.
TCAATCCATTTATGGTCATTATGTCTCTCATTACATGGAAAGAGAAAGGTATAGCTTATGTTTCAGTTTCTACTCTATTCACTTCTTTGATGTTTCAATTCTCTATAATAAGAGATATTTTATATTAATTTATAATGAAATGCTAGTAAATTTCAATGCCATGAAGGAGTTAAATTAGATTTTTTATCAAGCTTATTCATAATATATTTTAGTAGAAAACAAACACAAGCCAACAATCACTGACATTTTTCCCTTTGGGAGATTCTTTCTCACTGCATTCAATTTCCTACTAAGATGCACTCATCTTACATGAGAGAAGACTCGGCTTAATTTCTTTTTGTATTAAGAACATATTTTATATGGATACATCATGTCTTGGTACCATCTTTTCCCTCATTCCTGCACCCATTTCACAGGGGCCCTCTTCAGTGGGGTTGCATGGGGTGGTGGGTTATGTGTTGTAGGAGCAGCAGTTAGTTATTGGGGGAGGGAGTGCCTCTGGGCATGACATCCCAACCTGTAGCTCTTACAATCTTTCTGACCCCTCTTCTGCAAAATTTCCTGAGCTTTGGTGGGTGTGTTTTAAGTCTACTTCAGTGATAAGCTCTTAGGAGCCTCTGGATTTCTGCTTTGGTATATGTTGAGTATGCTTAGCGTCTGTCCCCTTCACCCTGGTGCTGACTGTCATGCTCACCATGGAAGTAGCACTCTTGCTCAACTCCGCACTTCCTCTGTGGTTTTTGCCTGGGCCTTGACTGAGGTGTTAAGGGTGGTTTATCTCCTAGGATCTCACTACCTTCTGAAAAAGAAAAAAACAGATTCTGCAATAGAGAGTAAAGTCAGCATAGATTAAATTGGATAAGCATTATTAATTTAAAGAGCGTTAGATAGACATAGCCTCTCTTTTAGCCAAAGACTAGTGGGAGCTTATCATTGGAGAGCATTATCTTTGTCTCCATAGGATCTCTTAGTCAATCAGAAAGTCATGGGTTACCCACCAAGGCTGTTTGCCACCATTGCACTGGTGTGTATTTGTTGTCAGAGTGGTTGCTTCTGAGTAGCTTAGACCTCTGCTTGTTCACCCCATTGCTGGCCACTTTCTCCCAGTAGCTCATGTAGTGCTTTCCAGAACTAGACAGGCTGTCTGGGGACTGGCTCTCTTCTGGATTCCAGCCAGGTCTCTCTGTGTCCTGTGTTGGCAGCATATGGTGTCTTTGCCAGTAGGGTCTTACCTTTTACCACAGGTGGGTAATGAAGTGCTTTGACAAAAGCATGTCTTGTTTTGGGGACCTCGTAGGTCTCTCTGATCAACAGCTTAATGTGGGTAGCACCTATTTCTGGTACTGTGAGTTACAAGTCAGAGCCAAAGTTTTTTTAAGGTTAGGCTTCATCCCACCCTCTCCAGGGCCCTTCTTTTTGGGCATTCCCCCTATACTCCTGTTGAGGGTTATATCTTTTAGTCCACCCTCAAAGAGAAATGTTTCTATGGTGCCAGTTCATTTTGGGTTTAGTTTTGTGTGTCATCCCAACCTCCACTTCTCCTCCCCGCAAACTCTTCTATCCTTATTGTCTGGGCCTCACGTTGCCTGTCAGGTATACCAGCAACTCAAGCTGATCCAGGTTAGGAACCACAGATGAGTGAGACCATGTAGTGTTTGTCTTTTTGTGATTTTGTGTGTTCACTGAGTATGATCTGTTCTAAGTAAATTAGATTTTTTTTTATAAAGAAGCTACTACTTTGTTTTGTTAAATGGATATGTTGTGACCTTCATTTATGTGTCTATCGATAAATGAGTGCTCTCAACTTTGGTCAAAGGAGTTTAATTTGGCAGAGGGCAGTGGTTACTGCAGAGACTCATCACTGGTCAACATCAGTGAATAAGTGACTGTTGAGTGCTCAGTTCTAAATGGGACATCTAAGTCATGCCCTCCAACACTCAGGGGACATTATAGAAGAGAGATCATAAAGAATGTAAGGGACTGGGAAGGTAGCTTAGCCATTAAGGCAGTTACCTGTGAAGCCTAAGGACCAAGGTTTGATTCCCCAGGACCCACATAAGCCAGATGCATAAGGTGGTTCATAAGTCTGGAGTTTGTTTGCAGTGGCTGGAGTTCCTGGTGTGCCCACTCTATCTGCCTCTTTCTCCCCCGCCCCATAGTAAATAAATAAAATATTTTTTAAAGTGAATGTAAGAACCAAAGGAAAGGGAGTGGTGCTGTGGACCACTGTCTTCTAGACATATTGCACTGCATTGCCTTCACGAGCTAACTGCAGCTGTGGTTACCTGCACAAGACTTGCACAAGATTGAGCCCATCAGCATTTCATTGTGGGTGGGGGAGGAGATCACGGACCCCATGCCTTCCTGAGGAAGGGAAGGAGGAACAGATGTTGTTGAAGTTGGAAGTGAACTATAAAAAAAGGAGGGGGTCAGTGGAGAGTGGCACAAAGGACGTTAATGAAGGCGTGAGGGGGAGTCAGCAAGCGCAGCTTGTCTGCCTACATGCAAAAGAGCCCACAGGATAGACGAGCACTGTGGAAGCTTCAAAAGGGAGTCCAGGGACACTAGGAAAGAATCAACCCAGCAGGAGAAACACATTTAGGGGAAAGGAAGGGAAGAAAGATAATGTTTGACTAGCCCAAGACTTCTGAGAAAATGGTGGGAGGATGCAGACCTCCCAATATTGGGCAGAAGGTGCTCTCCTGAGGTCAAGAAAGGAGTCAGGGACTGGATGAGTTGCGAGGACCTGATTTCTGACTGCTCACAGGCCTGAGACGGTACTCCTCTGATTTGCCCCAACAGCGGCTCTTCCAGCTAGCAGAGTAAGGCAGCCTCCCATTCCTGGACTCCCTGTGCCAGGTTTCCAGGCTCCCATGTGCCAACTACCCTTGGCGCTCTTCAGAACAACTGATTCTTTGTTTTCTTAACATCCCTAGGGATGTGAAAGTGAGGAAGGTCAGAGGGTGCGGGGCGTATGGCTGTAGCTGCTAACAATGCTGCTTCCGGGTATTTTGTCCCTGATGGAATAGGATTTGTTGTTGCTGTTAAAGGGGGAGGGGAGCACGGGTGAGGTGCCTTAGAGTATGCTGAGTGACTTAAAGGTCTTCAAACTCCGATTTTCCTCACTCCCTGGGTCAGCTGGAAAACATCAGTCTATCCTGCTTTGTTGTTGTTGTTGTTTAGTTGATTGCTTTGTTGGTCTGAAACTAATCAACAACTCATTAGAATTGGTGATTTTATTTCTGCTGAAATCATTCTCTGCAAATGGTATTTGGATGCGGAACAAGAGAAGAAGAGAGGGAGAGAAATGAGAAATGGGATGGGCAAGATGAATCTCCACATCTCAGAAGGGCTGGCCATGGTGACACCTACCTGTAATCCCAGCACTTGAGAGGTAGAGAAAGGAAGATCCAGAGTTCAAGGTTATCCTCAGCCATGTGGGGAGTTCAAGACCAGCCTGAGATATATAAAATTCCACCTACAGATAGATAGATAGATGATACATAGATAGATAGATAGATAGATAGATAGATAGTAGATAGATAGATAGATAGAAGATTGATCTCAACAGGAAGACAGACATGTGATAAAATAGAGGTCTGTGAACTGGTGGGAGGGCTTAAGATTTTGTATGAGTAAACAAGTTTATTTTTCTTTAGTCATTGAGTAATGATAGAAACATAAGATTTTCATGACAAGGGACCCACCTTCTTCCTCTTACACTTGGAGATTGGTTCATGAGAATGACTGGCATGCATGCAGCCCAATCTTCTAAATCAGGCTTGGAGCAGAAAAAGGCCTATACCAAATGAAACTGAGGCAGCAGCAGGTCAGGTGACAGTCATATGGCAGTAATGATGGTGATTGTGATGGTGATGGCAAGCCTTTCCTAATGCTGTTTTGCAAATCAGAAGGCACTTGGCCTACTACAACAAGAAGGCTATGAAGACTTAGTATCACTATGAATACCAGAGCTGGAAGCAACCTTCAAGATCTTAGAGAAAAACTTCATCACTTCCTCCTCTGTCTCTAGTACTCTTTGCATATGTCATTCTGTGTTATAACTATTGTCATGCAGCTGTAGACACCTTACCCACTGCTGCATTATTAAAGTGTGGCATCCAGCACAAAGTAGGTTCAGTGAATACTTTTGTTTATTGCATCCTATCTCACTCCCTTCCCCATTTCACCACTGAGAAAAAAAATCTGAAGAGATAGTCCAGGCTACTAACTTGCTCAGGCTAACAATATTTGCTCAGGCTAACAATATGCTGGCCAGAGGTTTAGTTTAGCCTGCAGTGTTCAGGTGAAAACATAAAGGCTTTCCAAAGTGTCTATCACGTTGGAGAAAAATCAATTCTAATGCAGTGAATGTGTCTTATGAAATGCCAACCCAGAAGCCATACTTTGGAAACAACCTTATAAACAAAAGAAATTTAAGGGAGTACCTAAGGAGACCAAGTCCCCAAAAGATTCTCTTACTCCAAGTAGATCACATGGGTTACTGTTTTTCCCATTGTGCCTTAAGGAGTGTCCCTATAGTGAAGCATGGTGGCTCATGTTTATACTTCTAGCACTAGAGAGGCTGAGGTACGAAGATTGCTGTTTGAGGCCAGCCTGGGCTACAGAGTAAGTTCTAGGTCAGCTTGGACTAGAGGAAGACCCTGCCTCAAAAAACTGAAAGAAAGAAAAGCATCCCCATCACTTCCACATGGGTAGTACAGGCCCTTGAAACTTTCTCACCTTAAGAAAGGCTGGGTGCAAGTCAATGGTTGAGCTGTACATTAGGGAATGGAGAATCTTTGAATTAATAATTTGTATAGCAGTCTGGACTTAGAATAATAGACAAGATGAGGTCCTGTTGGAGTAGTTTTTGCCAGAGTGCTTTTTAAAAATATATTTATTTATTTGAGAAAGAGAGACAAATAGACAAGTGTATATATACTATGGGTGTGCCAGGGCCTCTTGCCACTGCAGTTGAACTCCAGATCCAGTTGTACACCACTTTGTACATCTGGCTTTGTGTGGGTATTGGGGAATTGAACTCAGGCCAGCAGGCTTTGTAAGCCAGCACACTTAACTGCTGAGCCATCTCCCCAAACCCCAGAGTGCTTTTTAGTACCATGTAAGTCTTTGAAAAGAAAGAAATGGTTCTATGGCCAAGAAAGATGGACAAATGCTATACCGTGAACCCATCATATACAATTGTTCCTCCATATCTAAGGATCCAAATGTCAGTGAATTCAACCAACAGCAAATTAAAACTATTTTTTTAAGTTGTATCTAATTCCAGCATTTGGGAGGCAGAGAAAGGAGGATCACTGTGATGTCATCCTGAGACTACATAGTGAATTCCGGGTCAGCTGGGGGTAGAGCAAGACTCTGCCTTGAAAAAACAAAAAATTATTTAAAATAAAATTCTATTTGTACTTGCACATATGCAGACTTGTTTTTCTTGTGTTGAGCATCTGAACAATATAGTAGAATAACTACTTATATAGAATTGATGTTGTATTAGTTCTTATAGTGATCTAGACATGAAATACGGAGGATGTGGGTAGGTTATATGCAAGTCTTGGGCTATTTTATGCAAGGCATGTGAGCACCCTCACAGTCATGGTATCCACAAGAGATCCTAGAACCTTCCCCTATTGATACAGAGGAAGAACTAACTGCACATTAGGATACTAAGGGCCCTGAAATATTCTGCAGTCAGAAAACAAGTTGAACTTTATTCAACCTTGAATTACACAAAATTATGTCACCAGGGAACAACTTGTTCCAAATTATACTTAGGACAATGGCTCTCAGACATTTTGTTCACAGTGCACTTTCAAATTCTGCAGCATGGGGCAGCACACTTGAACTCATGAATCCACACATGTGTGTAGTCTCAGTGTGGAAGACCCCTCAGTAGGACAGTCAGAACAACTTGCTCAGTGCCCTTCAGCCTTGGCTTTGCCCTCATTGCACTTTGTTTTTATAAACTCCTAAAGCCAAGGTGCCACGTATTCTAGAACGTCCCTTCCTTGGAACATGTTGGCAACACACCACTCCTTGCTGTCTGCTGACCTTGCTCTGGCCGACATCATGCCGGCTATGCAGCTCAGCATTCTCCCCAGTAGGTAGCATTGCAATAGTACAACATGCAGAAAGCATCTTGAATTCTGAAGCAGAAAGATATTTTGTGCACATTTAGCAGTACATCTGGAACTGCTTGAAACCACACAGGTTGAGAGCACTGGCCTGAGAACGGTTGTTCCAGGAGGTAACCTGGGTGGAGAGCAGTGAACATGGGAGTACAGATGTCTCTGTGTAGATCCTGATTTGAACCCTTTTGAATATAAGCCCAGAAGTGGATGGCAGTTGTAGTTTTAACTTTTTAAGGAACCTCCATACTGCTGTGTGTATTGACTGCAGAAACTCACATTTCCCTCAATAATATACAAAGGTGCTGTCACACTGTGAGTTTTATGTTGTTAGGGTTGGGGCTGAGGCTTTGTTTGGTTTGGTTTTCTCCTAGAACCCCTTATGTAGTCCAGGCTGACCTCAAATTTTTGGCAATCCTCCTTCCTCAACTTCCCTAATGTTGAAATTTAGTCATGAGTCATCATGCCTGGACTCAATGAGATTTTGATTTGCATTTCTCTGATAATGACATTGTACACATTTTTACATTTATGAGAACCAACTATATATCTTCTTTGGAGTCCCTCTGTCCATTTTTTGACTGGTTATTTGTAGTTTTGTTATTGAGCTGTAGGTATTCCTTACATACATTGTTTATATATACTTTCGTGGTTTTACTGATACAAGGTTTCATAGCCCAGGTTGGCCTCAAACTCACTATGTAGCCCTGCAATCTGATCCTCTTGCCTCCACCTCCTAAGTACTGGGATTACAGTCTCATATTACCATGTCCAGCAGTTTATATATGCTTTCACCTATAGGTTTCTTTAAAACTTGGTTGATTGTTCCCTCTGCTGTGCAAAACTTCTCAGTTTGATGTATGTGGTCCTACTTATATAATTTTGCTTTGATTTGCCTGGGGTTTGGGTATCATAGCTAATAATGTATTGCCAAGACATTTGATATTTTTAAAGCAAGTAAATAAGACAATACAATCAATATTAAATAGAGAAAATATAATTAATCAAAGAGTATCAAACAAAAGCAAAGATCCCTGGGTCCCTTTCCTTCCTCATGTAGTTCTACCACTACATGAAGTTCAATTTTCTCTGTAGTAAACACTGGGGTGAATTTGCTAATCTTTAGGGTTCTTTCAATGCCAACATTATTCTTATTTCTGGAGAATGTTAGAATTCAAAATCAATACATTAGAAAGATAAATGAAGAAACAAAGAAGAATTGGATAACTATTTACCATTAATATTTTTGGAAAGGTAATACTGTGTCAGATGTTGGTCTATGCACTTTGCATGTGTTATATAGACTTCTTGTATAGTATAAACCAAATGTTATCATTATTTGTTTAGTAGACGAAGACACTAAGGCTCACAGAGGTTAGGTGGCCAAGACAAAACTCAAAACGGATCTGGAAATTGTATCTAGCAGCCACATTCGATTTGATTTTTTTCTTTTCAATTTTTTTTTCTTTCAAGGTAGGGTCTCCCTTTAGCCCAGGCTGACTTAGAATTCAATATGTAGTCTCAGGCTGGCCTTGAACTCACAGTGATCCTCCTACCTCTGCCTCCCAAGTGCTGGGATTAAAGGTGTGTGCCACCATGCCCAGCACAGCCACATCCTAGATCCACTGATTTTTCCAAAATACTAAAGTTACAAGTTTTTTTTATCAGATGCTGTTATATATGTAATAAAATATGCATGAGACACAAATCTAAGGGGAAACCCACAAAGACCTGAAGGGGGAGGATTTCTAAAAGAATATGGTATAATAAATCCAACTATCTATCTAGAAATTTAATTATCTATCCAGAATTCTCTTTCATGCATGCCCCAGAAGCCTGACATGGAGGTCTCAGGATTGATAAATTGGCACAGCAAGGTTCCAGAGCTCAGTTCAGGAAGGAGTGAGGTAAAGTGCAGGGTCAGCCCCAGAGGGAGGAAACTGGCATGTGTCCAGGGGAAGGTTGTGTGAGTCTGAAAATAGAAACAAAGGACTTTGGCACTTTACTCACTAAATAGCCTAGATGTCACCCCACCAACCTTCCACCTTTCAAAGCAGGCTTTCCCTTCCGAACACCCTCGTGGGTGTTTGCCTAGCCTATGCCTGAGCTTTACCAGAGACTGAGTATACTTTGCTTACCAGGTGGCCTATGCTATTGCTAGGCAGACATTATTAGACAGCTTTTTTCCTTTAAAGGAGACAAAATATGGGCTAGACCAATAACTCAACAATTTATGTGCACTTCCCATGAGAGGCTGACACCACCCACGGTTGACTCTCCAGAGCCCATATAAGCAGCTGAGCATGGACATGTCTGTCTGCAACACTAGTCCTGTGGGGCGGGGAGCAGAGACCAGAGAATCCCTGGGGCTCATAAAAAGCAAGCTCTGGAGTCAGTAAGAGACTCCATTGTCATGAAGAAAAGACAGGAGGGTAAGCAGTGCAGGGGGACACCTGATGTTCTCCTCCTGCCACCACAAGTGAGTGCACAAGGTACCAGTTCAGCACATACATGTGCATATACCACATACACACCACATATTAAATACCACACATACTAAGCACGTGCAGAAAAAGGGGAAATGCCAATACACATTTATCCTTTTTCCTGTGACAGGCTTCAGAAATCAGATCTACTAAGTCTTTTCCCAGCAAGCTAAAGACCTTGGCTCCTATCTTCATGGGGTAGCTTTGTCCCATTACCACCTCAGCCACTGACTAGATACTGTTGCCATTACTAGACTGGCAAAGGCCTATACCTTGTGCATCTTAATGTCTTTTATAGGTCCTAGCACAGGGCCTACCACACAGCAGTGGGAGCATTGTGATTGAATTGAACTGAACAAGGAAACTGCAAGTGGGAAACATCTACTTCAGGAGTGGGCCTTCGACAGTATTGGTTAGACATTGTTTAGATCCATCCCTTGACCTGGAGCCTCTCTTTATGAAGAGACATTTTCTCCACATGCTACAGTTTGGCTTTAGTGACACTGATCCCTTCCAAAGACTTGACAGAGAAACTTTGGTGATGAACACCATGATCTGGATACCTAATCAGGGCCTGGCTTATGGTAGTGCCAGATATACTAAACAAATCAACAGAGTACTTCATCATACTGCTACTAGGTGCCAAGCTTATAAGTTATTTAAATCTTATAACTCTATAATTAAAACACTAATATACTCATTTTACAGATAAGGTAACTGAGAATCTGAGAGGCTGAGATGCTTGCACAAAAGCTACTGTTATTATTTGGATATAAAATGGCCACAAAGAGTCATGTGTTAAAGCCTTGGACCCCAGCTGGTGGAGAGTGCATTATGAGGATATTAACCTCCTCACCAATTAATTAATTAATGATGAGCTCATAACTGAATGGGCTATTAAGAGGTGGAGCCTGGATACAGAAAGCAGAGGCCTTCCAAGAGTATTGAAGAGTCTTGGCCATGGCTCTGTCTTCTCTCTCTGGTTCCTGGCCACCACAAGGGGAGCAGATGCACTGTATGATATGCTCCCCACCACTATGTTCTCCCTTGCCACAGCCTGAAAGCAGTGGAGCCAGATAGCCACAACATGAAGCCTTCAAGACTGTGAGCCAAAAGAAACCTTTCCTCTTTTTCCCTGTTAAATAATTGTTTATTTATTTATTACTTATTTATTTAAATGTGTGTGCTCACACATGCATGCTTGCCAGGGTCTCTTGCAGCTTCAGGTAAGTGTAAATCTGTCTTTATATGGATGGCAAGGGAATTGAACTAGACTGGCAGGGTTTGCAAGCAGTCATCTTTAACTCCTTTAACTCCTGAGCTCCCAAGTTCATAAGCTGTTTCTTTTTATTAAATAGAAACTTTGCATGGACAAATAATGTGTTAGTACCATTCATGTCCTCCCTGGCCCCATTCCACTGAAGGCCTTCCTCAGTGGGTTTCCTGGTATTTCTCAGGTATTTTGTCATAGGGACAGAAAGTTGACAAACACAGCTAAAAGGTAGAAAAGCCATCATCTAATACCAGACTTGCCTTTTTCCTAAAACTACATTTTAACTTTATCACACTACCTCCTGGAGGAAAAAAAAATAAAGCAGAGAGCCAGGGAAGCATGTGGAAAGATAAAGAAGGAAGAAGAGAGAGCAAGTAAGGCAGCTTTGTGAGATATAAAATCTGTCAGAAGGACTTCTGAGAGCTAAAGCCACAACCAGAGACTGGAGTGCTCATTCTTCCAACCCAGCTCTTCTTCCAGGCCCTGCCACCTGCCACCATATCCTTCAAACACTAATAAGTGCATTGTTTCTGGCTCTTGTCCCAAATTATAACATGAGGGTATTATAGGTATGTGTCCTGGTCCCAGCATTGTTTTTAACTTGACCTCTAAGAAATCCTATCTAGAATATATCATCCCATTATATACATGTGAATGTAGGACCTTGAGCCAAGGAGGTGACTTTGGATGGGGTAAGGAGCCAGTGTCTGTATCATATCTGTGTTCCCAGCTTATTCTCTTCCACAAAGCCAGAAAGAGCTTACTGAAAAAGCAAACCAGATCTCATCACTTCCTGTGAACTTCTGTAAACTGTCCCAGCTCTTGCTGAGTCTGCAATTCAATTTGAATTCTCTCCATCCATTCCTGCAGCCTCTCAGCACTGGCAGTGCACTACTCACTTCTCAGAGCCTCAACCCTTGCTGCTGCCTGCCTGGGTTGGGTGCATTCTGGCCCCTCTGCCTGGAATCCACCTTCTCCTGCTATGGGCCAACTTTTTTTTAATTGTTTTATTTTTTTAATTGACAACTTCTATACTTACAGACAATAAACCATGATAATTCCCTTCCCTCCCCCACTTCCCCTTCACAACTCTGCTCTCCATCATATCCCCTCCCTCTCTCTATTAGTCTCTCTTTTAATTTGATGTCACCATCTTTTTCTCCTATTATGAGGGTCTTGTGTAGATATTGCTAGGCTCTGCGAGGTCATGGATATCGAGGCCAATTTCTTTCTGGACAGTTGTATTATAAGCAGTTGTACCCTACTTTTGGCTCTTACATTCTTTCTGCCACCTCTTCCACAATGGACCCTGAGCCTTAGAGGTGTGATAGAGATGTTTAAATGCTGGACACTCCTTTGCCCCTTCTTATCAGCACTATGTTGCCTTTTGGGTCAACCCAGTGGTCATCGCCATCTGAAAAGAGAAACTTCTCTAACCAGAAATGACAGCATTAGTATATGAATATGAACATTAAGTATACTGCTTTTAGAGCACTTTGGTGAGAATAAAATATACATTTATCCAGACAAGAGCAGGCTTTATACCCCTAAAAGCCTCATGACCTCCCCTGCCATAGGCTTGTGATTAGGTTTTCAGTACCAGGCATGTATGTATTCCCTCCCATAGAGCAGGACTCCAGTCCAATTAGAGAGCAGTTGGTTTCCCCCAGAGCACTTTTGCCACTATTGCACTTGTTCTGGACCAACTTTTTCTCCTCCCTGAAGTCTCCACTTAAGCATCCTTCCCTCAGAGAAACCAGCCCTCAGCCCCAGGCTAAGACTTGCTAACTTGTTTCAAGCCCCCAAAGACTCGTTCTTCCCACACAACACATTTGTACTTATTCATTTAAAGCAATTTGCCTTGACAAAGTCTTAGTTCAGTGAAGGCAATGACTACATTTGATGTGTCCTCTCTGTGTCACAGTTATGATGGAAAACTATCTGAGGGTTATGTGGGCAGCCCTTCTAGCCATGCATTTGCTGGAGTTAGCTGTGCGCCTGAGCCTCAGTGCTGCCATAACTATACAATGAGGTAGTTGGGCCAGGTAACCTCCAAGACTGCTTGTGATTCTGGTGTTCTAGGTTCAACAACTTGGGAATTCATACAGTATGGCTTCAGGCCAAAGAAAAGTAATTTTAAAGCCATACCACCCTTAAAGGAAGACCCTGGGAATATAAGTTCTTTCCATGGCGTGAGCTGTGTTTACAAAACAAACCCAAGTAATCATAAATCATTCCAAGTGGAGCTGCCTAGATTGAGGCAACAAGACAAAAATATATCTGGGCACAGCTCCTCTGGGCCCCCGCCCAGCTGAGGAGGAACAGGGCCAGCCAGCTCCGTGCCCTCTAAATCAGCTGCCAGAATCTCCTTTCTGTGCATGGACCTTTAATATCCTTCAGGCTTCTAATCACTGCTGGGACCATTCACCTTTCTGGTGCCTTACAGAGAGGAAATGACCCATCCTCTCAAGAAATTAAGTTCCACGTTGTCTGTTTTCGGAAACATGTGTAATCCTCCATGAACTTTTTTTTTTTTTTTTCTGGTCTATAGTCTCACCTCCCTTCCATAGGAGTTATAACACGTGATCCAGTGATCTGAAATAAATGTAGAGGGCAGTATTTCAACAGCTGAGGGATTCATAGAGGAATTACTTCAGGCTGTTGTTTCCAGCATGCTCCCTAGCTGACTCTTACCCAGAAAGGTCACTGGGATGATCACCTACAGCCTCAGAATGTTGTCTCTACTGGGGACTGGAAAGCTAGGCCTCCAGTCAAAGCATCCCTAGTACCTGAGTACCAGATGGTTGAATCAGCTTAGATTGGCTCTTCTTGCCTTGAAAGTAGATTACTTCAGCCTTGACAGTCCCTGGGGCAGGACAGGAACCCTTGTTCTAAGGTGGACCTAGTCCCCATTACTGCTACCAGACAAGAAAGCCTGGTCCCCTGGGACCTTATAGCTTGAACTGGCATGTAGCTGAGGGCTCAAATTATGTGTCTTGTCATGCAGACCTTGGTGAAGCTTCTCTTACCAGCTCCAAAGGCTTCTGTTCCTCTGCAGAGAAAAGGGAGTTTTGACCAATCTCAGTATTAAAGATGATAATGATCAAATGTAAACCATTTCTTTTTATGTACACATCACATGTTAGGCACTCAAAAACACTGTTACTGCTACTGTCATCATTGTTATTCTAGGGCCAGAAGGCTGCCCAGCCTGGCCTTCTCTCCTCCCCCATTCTAGCCTTACCCAAACTCCCAGAGTCTTTCCATGCCCCCTTTTGGCTGGCCTTTACCTTGTGTTTGTCTCTAGCAACTCCAAGGTATGTTCTTCTAAATTTACCATCAGTTTGTCTCAGGTTTACTCAACATACCTGTGGAAATGAAAATTTTGGACAAAAGTCCTCTTGATTAGCAAGTACTTAAGGTTCCAGTGTCATTGCTTGGATCTCTGGACACTCAGGCCACATGAACTGGGAAATAGATGACTGGGCTATTTAGAGAGGAGATTTTTATCTCTGTCATAAACTTTGCTCTTAGGACAATTAACACTGAAGTATTTAGTGCCCAACCCCAATCCAAGTATTCATAGATTAGAAAAAAAAAGCATTTTTTATTTGTAAACCTAGACAAAATTCTTTTCTCTAATTTTTTTTATTTGCAGAAACCCAATGCATTAAAATGTTTAAAGGAATGCCTACTAGATACCAAAGAGATGGAGCCGGCTCTTGCCTCAGGCTCTTCCTCATCCTCCTGCCCCTCAGCCCCAGAGCAGCCTAGAAATTCCCACTATATACATCAATAATACTTCACTGAGCTCTTCTTATGTGACTTACTTATGCCTGGGTTTCTTTGACTCTGAAAGGAATTAAAAAATAGTCCTACCTCCCAGAGTGTTTGCAAGAACTAGATGAGTTAGTGCATCAGCATTATCACCACTACTCTTAATGGCTAAGGTGTCTGCGCCAGGAGCCTGTGATCACAAGGCCTTGTGAAGAAGACAGGTGTGGTGGCTGCACATCACTTTCAGCACCCACCTCTACCATCACCTTAGACATAGTGAGAGATGCCATGTCACTTCACCAGATGGGCAAATTTTCTTTCTACTGAAAGCACAGGTTTTAGGATATGATATTCCTGAAACTCTTGATTCAGTTCTGACAGATGTTTACAGACTCTATGTCAGAGCTGGGACTGGGAGACAGGTTACACCAATGATGCTAGTCAGTCTTTTGTGTCTAGTGACCCCATGTAGCCATCCTTCCAGCTAGTACTTATTGTACATCTACTATGACCAGACATGCTGACAACACAGTAGAAATCAAGAAACACCAGGGGAGCTGGAGAGATGGCTCAATGGTTAAGTAACTTTCCTTCAAAACCTAATGACCAGGGTTTGATGCCCTAGTACACATGTAAAGCCAGATGCACAAAGTGATGCATGCATCTGGAGTTTGCAGTGGCTAGAGCCCTGGCATGCCCATTCTCTCTCTGTGTCTCTTTGTGCAATCAATCAATCAATTAAAAATATTAAAAAAACATAAAAACCAGACTGAGCATGGTGGTGCACGCCTTTAACTTCAGCACTCAGGAGGCAGAGGTAGGAGAATTGCTGTGAGTTTGAGGCCAGCTTGAGACTACCTAGTGAATTCCAGGTCAGCCTGGACTAGAGCCTGGGATATAAAAACAAATAAAACAACAACAACAAACAGAAAAAGGAAAGAAAGAAAGGAATACCAGGAGTTAGGGTGATGACGCTATTAGTAAAAAGCTTGCTGTGTGTGGTAGTCTGAATGAAAAGTGACCCTCATAGGTTCATGTGTTTTGAATACTTGGTCCCTATCTGGTGGCAATTTGAGAAAGTTGTAGAGCCTTTGGGAGGTGCAGTCTTGCTGGAGGAAGTTGTTGCTAGGGGCAGAATTTGGGGTGATATAGCTCAGTTCCAAGTTCAGAACGTGCATTGCTTCCTCTTCACTGCCATGGAGATGTGATGTGCACCTGACTATCTGCTAGTGCCATGGTTTCCCCTCCATGATGAAACTTCCCTAAAAAACTGTAAGACAAAGTAAACCCATTCTTGCTTCTGGCTAGTTTTGACTCAGTAACAAAAAGGAAACTGCAACACTTTGCAAGCTGAAGTCCTCAGTTCAAATCCATAGAACCATATAAAACCAGCCATGGTATCTGAGTCTCTAATGCCAGCACTCCTACAGCGAGATGGGAAGCAGACACAAGAGAATCCTGGAAAGCTTAGTGGCCAGGTAGACTGGCGAACAGAGCCAAAGATTAAAACAAAATCCCGTCTCAAATAAGGTGGAAAGTAAGGACAGACACTGAAGTTGTTCTCTGACTTCCACATGCACATTTTTCACACACACACACAGAGAGAGAGAGAGAGGGAGAGAGAGATTTAATAAATGATACAGAAACACCTGGCCACAGATGTGTGAAGCTTGCTCTCTGGGGAGTATGGCTAGTACTAAGTACAAAATAAAAGGTGGAAAATAAAAACCACAAGTAGTCAAGTTTGGGAGTGGGAATGAGGTAGGCAGAATGGCAACCAGGGCAACCTCTGCAGAGCAGAACTGGCTGCAAGCGAGGAATAAAAGTGCCACCCAGGCAAGGTGGGCTAAAGGAAAGGGTGTGTACAGAATTATTTACCCAACAGATTTCCAAGAACACTGATGTTCGCTGCTATTAATTTGCTCCTAGGAGGACACGCTCAACTCTTTTGGGAATCAATGTTTGCTTAAGTAAGCTCTTTTATAAACAATTATTATGAAAACATCTGACATAAATATATCTTAGACTGAAGTTAGCATTAATCTTTTCTTCATGATTCAAGGCCAGAGTCTTGTATTACAGAACTTTCATTCTGAGAAGTTAATTTTAAAAGAATAATAACTTCATTTAAAGGATATTGAACTTGACTTTTAATACAGGAAAAAGCTAAAGACTGAAGTAAGAGGTTCTGAAATTTTATTAATTTAGCACCTCTCTCTGGGCCAGCTTTATCTTTCATAGAATGAAGGATCTGACATCTACCACAAAATAAGAAATATCACATGAGATCTGACATGAAAGTGGCTTATAGACTTAAAGTGTATAGAAGGTATTTCTGTTTATCTTAATAACTTCCTTTCTTTGTTTCTTTATTTTCCTTACCCCCAAGCATAATAAAATAAGAGCAGTTATATCATTTTTGTTTTTCACTTTTTATTATTTAGTATTTAATATATGAACATATTGCAAATTGGTCCTATTCCCATCAGGCTATACTCTTATGTTCCCTCTCTTCCACCCCCATTCCCCTGAGGGCCCTCCTCAGTGGGGTTATCAGTATCAGGGGTCATGAATGCACAAGTCAGTCTCTGTGGAGGGGGAAATGCCACAGACTACACCTTTCCACCCTGTGACTCTTACATTCTTTCCACCCCCTCTCCAGCAATGTTCCCTAGCTTTAGAGGGCATGTTTTAAGTCTTTTTTAGTGTTGAGCTCTCAACAACCTGTAATTTTCTGCTCTGGTGAATTTAATGTCTCCAGGGGGTCTATCACCATCTCCCTGGAGGGTGTTCTTAGGCTAGCAGTAAGAGCAACACTCATATTTAATCTGAAACTTCCTCTTTAATGTTTCCTGGGCCCTGGAACAACACAGATGACTCATTTCATGCTAGGCAATCGGCTTTTTTTTTCTCTTGTCATACTGATGGGTCTTGGGTCTCCTCACAATTTGCTGCCATCTGTTAAAAGTAGATTCTCTAGCCAAGAGTGAGAACAGCATAGGTCAAAGGGAATAAACAGACATTTTAATATCCATAACCTCTCCTTTTAGTCAGCAAACAGTGGAGGCTTCCCTCTAGGATCTATGACCTTCCAAGCCCTATAGTTCTCATTACCAGCTATAAATTCCCTCACACTGAGTAGGCATCATATCCCATCAGAGAGCAGCTAGATTGCCCCCATAGCCTGTATGCCACTATTACACTGGTGTATACATCTTGCCTGTAGCTTATAGGATCCATTGTTTGTTCAAGTTATTGGTGACCTTTATCCCACAGCAGCTTGTAGATGTTTAAACACTGTGAGACCTAGCAAGCAGACAGCTGGCTTCCATTTAAGTTTTAACATGATCTCTCAATGTTCTGTGATGATAGCCTGTGCTGTCTTCAGTAATAGGTTGTTACCATTTAGGTCTCATGGGTAACCAAGTACTCTGGCAATGGCTGGCATTGTTTTGAGCTTCCCTGACCAACAGCTCACTGTAGGGGCTAACACAATCCTGGCATTGGGATGTTGTTGGATCATTTTTGTGGTTTCTGGTTTTGTTGTTGTTGTTGTTTGTTTGAGGAGGAAAGGAAAAATATAACCATGATGTTACAGGGCTCTTAAAGCCACCATGTCATGAAAGAATCTAATATAATCTGTCAGTAAAGTCAATTCAAAAACAACCTCCTTGGGTTGCCCTAACATCTCAAGTGAGCTGCTAGGCCCTTTGTTCTGCTTACAGATAGCTTACTCTGTGCTGGAATCAAGACTTTGGTTTCTACTGTTTACCACCAAGACATCCAAGAACTTAAAGTGTATTCTGGTAGATTTCATGGAGAATCCCAGCTCTGTCCTTCTTCCCATTGTCCTGTCCCTTTCCAACTCACCATGGTTTCCCTGAAGAAGTTATTTATTACTCATGAAATACCATGAAAATGGACACCCCATAAGATTGTTTCCAGTATTGACGGTGATTATCCATTCAGGGAGCTTCTGTATGATTTGAAATAATAGTCAAAGAAACTACTTATTACCCATATTTGCTTCCTTCTCTTCCTCCCTCGTCCTTCCTTCTTTCCCTTCCTCCTGCTTTCCTTCCCTTGCTTCCTCTCCCTCTCCTTCATCCTTTCTCCCTGTTCCTTCACTAACCCTCATTTGTCTTCTTTTCTCTCTTTGTCTTTGCTTCATGTGTCCAGCCCATCCTCCCCTCTTCTCCTCTCCCTGACAGCTACATGGGAGTTTGCTCCCACACTGGCTCCCTGCTACTACCAGGGCCAGTATCTGCCAGATGGAACCCATGCCAACCTGGTACTTGACATTAGATTACATCTTGGACTTGAATTTGTATTTGGGGAGGCACTAGCCATCATTTTTGAAAATTGTAAGAGGCTCAATGTCCCTAAGGACAGGAAAATGGTAATGTTCTATTGGCTTGGCCATTTTTGCTAAAAGGAGAGGAAGATTGATTCTAGTCATTTTAAGCTGTTCTTTTAATATCTAGTCAACTCTCAATGATATTCTCTCATGATCTGCAAGTACCAGGATGCAACTGAGCACAAGTTCTTCTCATCCTTCTCCTGGCCCTCATTTCTTCCCAGCCTAAATTTTGGTATCAAGCCTTGACACCAACTGGTTTTGTCTCTCCTGTACTGGAGTCTGAGCTCCTGTGGAACATAGACTGGCGCCTGACCCTAATTCCCTGCCAGGCTTACCTTGAATGTTTGTAACACTATGACATGGGGCCGGGAACAGAGGATTCAGATTCAGAGAGAAGCAAGGTTCAATTCTGTGTAGCTCACATTGTTTTGTGACTTTATCAGGTTGCTTAAAATCTCTATGTTAATTTGCCCATCCACTAATTTAACAAATACTTCTGGAGCACCTGCTGTGTGCCAGGCACTGGGCAGGAATCTGAGATGGAGCGATGAATGAGGCAGACCTAGTCTGTGTTCTGCAGGAGCTCAGAATGACAACTAATAGCTAACAACTGAAATCACAAGAAAACAAACAAAACCAGTGAGGTGAAAAATCCTGTGAATAATAATCTCGTGAGCTAGCAATAGCAAGAGAGATTAGGAAAAGCTGCTTTCACACAGTGCTCAGGGTGGCTTAGGACAGTGTTTCTCATCCTCAGCACTGTTGCCATTTTGGTACCAATAATTACTTGTTTGTGGAAGGGCTATCCTGAGCATCCCATGTTTAACAACATCCCTGGTTTCTACCACCACACCACACTATGACAACTAAAGGTGTCAGCAAATATTGTGAATGTTCCCTGGGGAGCGGGTAGAGGAACAAGATCACCCCAATTGAGAACCATTGGCTTAGGGGTTGAATCTACCACTTACTTGTTGTGGTGACTTTGAACAGGAAACTAGTATCTCTGAGCTTCAGTTTCCTCATGCTGAAGAGGCACATTGTCAGTGGCATCCCATCTTGGATTGCTGTTAGGCAGAATAAATGAGATAATGGTCCATGGTAAGCCATTAATAATGCCTCCATTATTGCTGATACCATTGTCAACATATCTACCTTGCCAATTGGCCACTGGCGCATTCAGGACAGGAAGTAGCTCAAAGTCACATCTACATCCCTCATTTTCAGAGCAGAAGAATCCTTACAAACATGGCGAACCTCGACAGCAATAGTTTAAGAAGTCTGTATCACAAAGTAGCCAGAGTTGACAATCAATGGTAAGCAAATGGCTGTGATTTGACTTGACCCATACATGTCCTACTCCAGTCCAAGTTAACATCTGATTACAATAAGGCTCTTCACTGTCCCCTAAAGAAGGCCATAGTTGAAAGCTCCTTCCCCACAGGGAGTGGCTGATGAAAGACGATACTGCCTGGGGTCTTCTTCTTCACCCTTGAATAATGGAAGGGACCTTTCCTTTTCCTGTTTGGCTCATTTGAAGCCCCTGGTTCTCTTTGGCCTGTCAAATTTTAGCTCCCTGAAGCCTTTGAGATGGAGCCAGTACACTACAAGGCATTTGTGTTCAAGCTTCTGTGCTAACTGGAGGGTGATCAGACTGACAATGTTTTTGCTTATATGGTTCTTCTTAAGGATTTTGTTGAATAGTTTCTATCCCTACAGAACCGGGCTTATAGGGAATGACAATGTCCAACTTCCTCCAGCCCACTTACTCATCATTCTCCCTGCCATCTCTACCTTATCACCCTTGAGTCTTTAAAGAGCTAATAGTCCTGGAGTCACTTATCTTTACAGAGCTCTGAGTAATTCTTCCATGGGCCAGATAAAAGCAAATCCAGAGGGGTGTCTACCTTGGTGGTTTCCTTCCCTAATAAATTATTTCTAATACATTCCAAGACCTTGCTTGCCCCTACACTTGGCAATACCCTTTAAAGTTCCCCTACCACTTCTAGGATCCTGTGCTGAAGCAATCTTGGCGAGAAGATAAGCTCTGAAAGTATGAGCAATGTGAGAGATTCTCTTCTGGATGCCTTGGGGGACACGGTGCAGAATAGGTGCACTTATTTTGGAGTTCCTGCATGACTTGCACAAAAGCAGTCATTAAATGCATGTTGAAGGAGGATGTTCTCCAACAGGGCAGGAGAGTGAATAGCCATCTGCTAAACACCTGCCATGTGCCAGGATCTTATTAGACACTCCAGGTACAAAGGTGAATGAGATACAATCCAGTAGCCACACTGAGACCTGGTGGAGACAGGTGCACCCAGAGAAGAATTGATACCATTTGGAAAATGTGGAAAGAGTGCGTTACACGTGCAGCTGGGCAGCAGCTACCTAGTCTTGGGTTCTTGGAACTTTCTTGAGGAAATATTGCCCCAGTGAAGTCAGGAACAAGAGCAAGAAAGCAGAAAAGACTTCCAAAACAATAACTGGGGTAAAAGAAGGGTGAGATTTTCTGGAAACTCTTGGGAAGGTAGGAAGTGGCACAGGAGACAACAGACAAGTGAGGGCTAGGAACAGAGGGCCTGGAGGAGCCACCCAGCTGTTGGCTAATCCTGATCTGCCTGCCAGCAGAAAGCCACCTGCTTTGTCCTGAGTCCCCTCCCACTCTAGTGACTGAGAAATGTGGCATTAGGAAGGCCTGGCTACATCGACTCTGCAGGGTAACCGAAAGGCAGCAATCACTCTTAATCTCCCCACCAGGTTGTCTGGAAGTCTGTCAGTCTCGCTTTGACTCCTTGCTCCACCCAGTCCTGCATCCTTCACCTCCCCTTCATAAGTATCCAGTGTTATACATCCTACACCACCAGGGCTGTCTCTGTCTGCTTCCAGCTCTGCCTACACCATCCGTGGATGCTAAACAAGGTCGGGCTCTGTTCTACTGCCAACATGGTTTAGTCATTTTCCTTTGCCACACACATTTCTGAGTAATGTGTCCGGATTCTAGCATTCTTCAGATACACAGGCTACCCTAGCTGTGAACTATTAATGCTTCCCAGAAAACTATATATAACTGATCACATGTCCTTTATTTCTTTTCCCATTCTTAGGGGAAAATATTTCTTCCTTTGTCCATGTTTCTACACAGAAGAAATTCATCTTTCCCCTATAGCACTCCTAGAAGAAGGAAGGGAACTGATCTGATTGGTCCATTCTTTTTTGTCTATGGGTGGGTTACCAGAACAAAGGGGACCGCCTCCAGGTCTATACTCAGGGCATGCAAGAAGTTTGGTGGGGTCAATTCAGAGCCCCATGAGATCTCTGGTGGACTTGCCCCCAAGAATGGATGAGAAGCACCTGCAAGCCATTTGGCTCCACAGCACCCTCTATGGGGTTTAAATAAGTAGTGATGAGGACATGCAGACCTTCAGCTGACTCCGTTCCCTGAGTCTCAGTGACTTCTGATCTTGGGCTGGAAGAAAGGATGTTTTATTTCAAGTCCTCCAAACTATCCTTACAACATAAGCTGTCCTAGCATGTTAACTTTTCAGTAGTCAAAGAATATCAGGAACTACTGTTGGATAAAGAAATGGTCAAGTAAAGGCATATTGCCCCTACCTAAAAGACAAAATCTCATCAACAAGCATTCTTTCTGCATAATTCTACACAGTAATATTTCATTCAAACTCACATTGAGATACCGTGCAGAAGCCATGGACATGAATCTGTGGACAGAATGATTTAATGACTTGCTTTAAGTTGCATGAAAGAATATTGCCTTAGTGGTGAGCCACAGCGTGTTTATTCAAGGGAGAAGCCAATAAACTCAACCTCAGAGCATTTTACACCTGGAATATAGCTGAATATTTTGAATGTGAGGACTATACAACCTCTAGAAAATACTAAAAGGACTCTCTCTAATCTAGGTTAAGTTAAAAGTTTAAACAAAGTGGTAGAACATGAGGACTTAAGGAGTCATGGAGATTGTTTCCTGACCCATTTACCAATAGACTGCCTAACTTACACCATTCCAGTCATTTTGACTCTCTCAGCTTCAGTGTCCACAATGAGTATTAAAACACCTCATATGCTGTCCTCACCAGGGACCTCACAAGCATAATGAGATAAGCATAATGTCTTATTTTAAATCTGTATGATAGCATTTATAAGTACTGTGTCCTGAAAACACTGCTAAGCATATTTATGGTTTTCACACTAAATCTTACTCTGTGGTGCTATAATTATCCCTCATTTAATGACCAGGAAACTGAGATACAGAGAGTTTAAATAATTTCCCCAGATTGTCACAGCTGATAGAGTTAGAGCCGGAATGCAGATCCCTTACCTACCTGATCCAAGGCCCATGCTTTTAGTAATCCTGCTGCATGTCTGAAAACAGTGAGATAAAATGGAAAGGATTCTGAACATTACATACATTCCTAGCTCTGCCTCAGGTAAACTGTGAACACCCTCTAGGATCCCATGCATGCAAGATAGGATATTTCCCAAAGATATTCATGTCCTAATGTCTGGAACATATTATTATGGTGTACACATGCCAAAGGGAAATTAAGCCAGGCATGGTGGTACATGCCTTTAATCCCAGCACTTGGAATACAGAAGTAGTAGGGTCTTTGTGAGTTCAAGGCCAGCCTGGGACTATAGTAAATTCTAAGTCAGCCTGGGCTAAACAGTGATCCTACCTAGAAAAAAAAGGGGGGAAATTTAAGTTGTCAATCGATTTACTTTAAGGTAGGGAGAGTAGCCTGGATTCTCCAGGTGGCCCCATGCAATCACAAGGAGCCTCCAAAGTGGAAAAAGTTTAAGAAGGAAGAGGAGGAATGTGAAGTAAGGACTCCATCTACACTGCCGGCTTTAAGAGATGGAAGTGTAGTCCTGGTTCAAGGAATGCAGGTAGCCTTAAGAAATGAGAGTAGCACTGACATTTTATGCCTGTGAGACTAACATTGAACTTCTAACCTATAGACCTACAACATAGTTGCTTTTTAAAAATATACTTCACAGTAATATGTTAGAGCAGCAGTTGCAAACTAATACACCAGGCTTATGATTATAAAATAAGAGTTGGTCTTGAAGTTGACTCCTGTGGTTTTTCTACCTCTGACACTAAGTCTATATGCTATATGTGATAGTTAAGGTGTTGTCAACTTGTCAGTTTGATCTGTTCAGTAATCCACAGAAATCCCTTTTGGGTGGTTCTCTGAGGTTGCTTCCTGGAAGTATTAAATGAAGGAGGAAGTCCTTTCCCCACAGACTGAGCCCTTCCCCCAGAGCCAGCAGCCCCTCTCAAAGGGGGACTTTATTTTTTTTTTTTTCATTTTTATTTTTTATTTTATTTTTTTTTTTTTTACAGTCAGTTTGGCACCATTGTTAGGCTCATCCATGACCTACCCCCTCCCCTTGGCCCCTCCTTGTTGAGGTATACGGGTCATGCATTGTGGAGTTAGCCCACACTTATGGGTAAGCTAAATGTCTCTGCATATCATGACCCAACATGTGGCTCTGACATTCTTTCCGCCCCCTCTTCCGCAAAATTTCCCTGAGCCACGTTGGGTCTGCTTCAGTAATGAGGTGTTGGGGGCCTCTGAGGCTCTGGCTCTCTGATTTGGTAGAAGTTGATTTTTCTCTGTGCTGATCTCCTTCCCCCTTGTGCTGGTATTCAAAGGGGGACTTTATATAAGACAGCTCTGGGTGAAAAGAGCCCCTTCCTTCCTTCCACTTGGCTGCCGGAGCTGCTTATTGCCTTCCAGCGTGGATTGAAGACCAGCGTGGACTGAAGACCACTGTCAACTGAAGACCTGCGTGGATCAAAACCCAGTGACTCCTCAGGAAGCCTCCAGGCCTCTGTGCTGGTTTGGGACTGCTGAGGCATCTGGCCACACGGACTGAGCAGCTACTGGGTTCCTTGATTCTTGGGCCAGCAACTGCAATTGGACTGCTGTAAGCTAATCCAATAAATTCCTTTTTAAATATAATTCATTCTACTGGTTCTGTTCCTCTAGAGAACCCTGACTAATACACTATAGTAATAAATAATTTCTTCTAAAATATGTGGAGTAGCAAAGAAATAAATGACAAATAGCTTACTTGGTAAAGTGCTTGGCTCACAAGCAGGAGGACCTGAATTTGATACTCAGAAATCACTTTCCTTTTTAAAGCAAGCATGGTAACATGTGCTCATAATCCCAGCACTGTGGAAGCAGAGACAGGTGGATTCCTAGGGAATCACAGGCCAGCTAGCCTATACACACATGTGCACATGCATCCATGCACACAATACACACACTTGGACACACATGAATACATACAATAAACAAACAAAAAATAAGTAAATAAAATAACAAAAATTTCTTTTCCCTAATATAATAGGGCAAAGAGCCAGAATCCCTATGCATGTCTATCCTGACCCAGACAAGACTGCCTTTCTTAGCCCCAGGTCCATTCCACACACCCTGTCTTCTTGGCCCTCCAGCTGTGCAGGATGGACCTCTGTAGTTCCTGGTCTCTGGATTGCCTCACTTTCCTGCTGGGCTTCTCACACATTTCATCCCCTCTGTGAACAAATCCCTGTGCTCACTCCCTCCTGCTTTAAGTACTTGAAGTTTTTCTTCTACCTTAACTAGAACTGACTGGTAATAATGTCTGTTGCTGCATTATTTGTCATAGCAAAAAATTCAGAAATGTCCAAAAGTCAGCTTTTGTCACTGTGACAAATTATCTGAAACAAGCAACTTACAAGAAGAAAAGGTTTACTTTGGCTAATGGTTTCTTGGGCATCAGTCCATTGTTGCTTGGCCTTGATGCTTTAGACCCATGATAACACAGTACATCATGGTGGTACAAAGCATGGTGAGGGAGACCTGCTCACTTAATGGAGACTGCAAAGTGAAGAGAGAGGGACAGAAAGAGAGAGATAAAGGAGAGAGCAACATATATCCTGATATCTCCTTCAAGGGCACACGTCTCAGTGACCCAACTTGCATTAGGCCCCACTTCTTGAAGCTTCCACCACTTCCCAACAGCACGACAGGCTGAGAACCAAACATTCCACACACGAGCCTTTGAAAAACATCCAAGACCCAAACTAGAACATCTTAAATGTTTATCACTCAAGAAACTGGAAAGAAAACTATGTAGTAATTTTAAATTAATATAAATTTAAACCATCAACATAGGAGATGTTTAATAGAAAGAAGGAAGTCACAGGGCAATACTACTAGAGAGTTGACATATGTCTATGCTTTAAATCATGAACCAACTCTCTATATTTTCTATGGTTTTATATAACCTTCAGTTTACATATAAAATGTGTACATTTACATAAATATCTGGGAACAGTTTATAATAAATTGACTGCATTATTATATCTTGGAGAAAGACATAGACGTGTACTAGATTGACAATGAGAAAAGAGAACTTTAAATTGACCACAGTGGGGGCTGGAGAGATGGCTTAGCGGTTAAGCGCTTGCCTGTGAAGCCTAAGGACCCTGGTTCAAGGCTTGATTTCCCAGGACCCACGTTAGCCAGATGCACAAGGGGGCGCACGCATCTGGAGTTCGTTTGCAGTGGCTGGAAGCCCTGGCGTGCCCATTCTCTCTCTCTCTCTGCCTCTCTCTCTCTCTGTCACTCTCAAATAAATAAATAAAAATGAACAAAAAAATTTAAAATAAATAAATAAATAAATAAATTGACCACAGTGTTTCAAGATTTTAAAGAAACATTTATGACTCTTTTTGTTTTTGGATGCAAAACAGGACCAGTCAGGGTCATTTATTATACAGAGTGAGCAGCCTTTAAGATTCAAAAGTTCCAAGAGTGAATTTTGTTGGTTGCTTTGAGGTTTTTACTCTTTGTTTGCACTTTCATGGTTTTTTTTTGTTTGTTTGTTTGTGTTTGTTTTGCATCAAACAGGTTCTTTCAAGAGCCTGCTCACAAGGAAAATAAAACAGAGAAATCTTCAGTAAAGTGAAACAGGAGCTGAAACAGCCTGTATGTGAAGAACAATGTTAAAAAACTCAAAAGACACAAACCACACCAAACACTCATTCCATTTAATTTCCTGTCACATGCATCCAGGAAACCAGGAACATGAAGCCTCAGGGCAGCCGTGCTCTGAGATTCTAGCTCAGGCCCCTTCTTGGTGAGATCGTGCACACGTACCCACACACACCACTGACCCAGGCAGAAATACACATGCATGCACAAGTGGCCAAAGAACCACTGGGTGAGAGAGGAGATGCTGGGCAAGGATATGCCAGCAACTGGAAGCTGGGGACCCAGAGAACCCTTCTGTTGAACGCTTCAAAGAGCCAAAATTGAACCAAAAGCTAAACACAGGAAAGAGGAGGATGCTCAGACAAACGGTTGGACAGATGAAGAGGGAAAGATGCAGGAGGAGTTTTGGAACAGCAGCCTCAGCGGGGGAGGTCTTTCTTTACCCGGAATGCAGAGGGGCAGTGCTTGTGACTCCAGTGATATACTGAGGCTTAGGGAATGTGCCGCAGCATTGCTCTACATCCTGTGTCCTCTGCCAAGGTAGAGGGAAACCACAAACACTCACCCTCTAGCCCTGCTTATTAGCACTCTTAAGGACTTTTCCCAGTACCCAAAGAAGAAACAACACCCCGCCCCAACACACACACACACACACACACACACACACACACACACAGAGTTAGGTCCAATATAGGCCAAATTTATGCCAAACAAAAAGCCTCAGTAACTCTTCTTGGTGGAACCAAAGCCAGAGAAGCCCGTCACAGGTGCCATCTCTCATACTCTTCCTCAAATGTCAAGTTCTCCCTCCTCAGCCCTCCTTTTCTTCTCTTTCTGTTTCTCTTTCTTGTATGCTTTAGCCTTTCCTTCCTCTTCTCTGAGCTTTCCTCAAAATCATAATCTTTCTTCTTCTCTTCCATCTTCTCCTTGTTGACCTCAAAACGTTTCTTTAGTTGATCCAGAGTAGAACATTCCACGCGCATAGACATGCCTAGGTTTCGCTGATGTTTCTTTCCATTAATGTGATCCAGGAAGTTGATAGAGTCCTTCACCACACCATCATAGACATTGCAGTAATATCCTCCAATCTCATACTGTGGAGTGGGTGGTCTTGATAATGACAGCTATCTTCCCAAGCTTGGATTCCAAGTCCACTTTGTAGTCCCTGTGCCGTAAAAGCTCCCACTTGACGCGCTGCACTGATTTTCCATCCTTCTCTCTTTCTTCTGTGGGTCTCTTCTCCATGAGCTTCACATATTCATCTTTGTCCCATTTTCTGTGAAAGTCTGAGCTTTTTGTCCTGCTGCCCAACACCATCTTCACAGTGAAGTAACATCTATGACTTTTAAAAGTGAAACTTAATTTTAAGGGCTAGAGAAATGCTCAGTGGGTAGCATTTGCCACACGAGCGTGAAGACCTTAGAATTTGATCTCCAGGACCCATGCAATCATCTGGGTGTTGCCATGCAGACCTGTGGGGAGTGGAGGCCAAAGTGTCCCTAGGGCATGCCGTCAGCTGGTCTGAATGAAAACTGCAGCTGGAGAGTCAATTAGACTCCATCTTAAGGAAACCTGCAGATGAGCAATAGGAGGACATTCATAATTCTCCTCTGGCCTCCTCAGCTGTACACATGGGGTGCACACAAGTGTACAACATGCACATGTGCATGTGTGCACACACACATACACATGCACACACAGAGACAGTTATTTTGTGACTGTATTGTGAAGCATCTGAAATAGCAAGGTGAGAGTTGGTGCTGAATTCTATAAGACTGTGAGAAAGATATGTGGATGGTCACACATGATGGGATCTGGCTATGCTGCCATCTCCTCCTAAGGTTGTTGTAAAGTTTGGATAAGGGAATGTGTGTACAGGAACCCATGTATGATGTACAGGCCAGAACTCAACATAAGGTGCTTCCTCAATCATTCTCCACTTCTGTTTTGAGACAGGGTCACTGATTCAGCTAGACTTGCTAGCCAGTAGGCTCCAAGGATCATCTGTCTCTGCCTCTCCAGCACTGGGAATGCATGTGTGTGCCACTGTGCTGGGCATTTTATGTGGGCGTTAGGGTTAGAGGCAAACTCAGATCTTCATGCTTTCACAGCAAGCACTTTACCCACTGAACCAGCTCCCTAGCCCATCAAACATCGTAACTCTTTAACCTTCATGTTATAGATAAAGATGTTAAGTTATAAGAGAGGTGAAAAACCCTATCAAGATCACACTGCCAGGGCCCGAGAGATGGGTCAGAGGTTAAGGATGCTTGCTTGCAAAGCCTGCAGCCCAGGGTTCATTTCCCCACTACCCACTGAAAGCCAGATGCACAAAGTGGTGCATGCATCTGGAGTTTGTTTGCAGCAGCAGGAGCCCCTGGTTCACCAATTATCTCTCTCTCATAAATAAAAACATTTTAAAAGATGATCACACCACTGGTAAGTGTCAGAGCTGGGATTCCATCCATTAGTACACCATCAATATTTATTGAATGGTGAATGAACTGTTAACACAGCACTGAATTGTGTTATTCCTGATGCCTGGGTGCTCCAGTTAATCCTATTAATAGTACAGTTTGTTTTAGGTGAATCATTAGCTTAATTGACAGTGTCCCTAGGGAGGTACAGCTTAGGAGGAGAAGACAGCTATATTCTCTACTAAGAGGCAGAATGGACTCTTACCATGCTGCTGGTGGAGCTAGAGACACTGAGCAGAGTGCTGACAGATGTGTAGAGACTCACCAGCTCCAGATGGCATTATGTGGGTTTTTAGAGAGCCCTCCCTGTAAAGTCCCTGAACATACCCAGAGCTTTGAGAACAAGTTCTGGGAGCCATGGAGAACTGGTGATGTCAAGGAGTTAAAAAAATAAAAAATAAAAAAATTTAAAAAAAAGCTCCTGACTCAGGCCAGAGAGATTATCTGTCATTCAGTCCCAGCCTTCAGAGACAGCTTCCAGAAGCCACAATTTTCCATGGAGTCCCTGTGAGGTGAGTCCCAGTCCCAGAAGCAGTAAATGAGGATCTGTGTCTACAGAGGTCAGAAAGAAAAGTGCTCATATTACACTGACAGTCAAATTCACCCTGCTCCTAGCATGTGCCAGGTCACCATGTGAGGGGCTTTAGATAGATTGTCTCCTACAACCGCCCTGGTGTTTCCTTCACCATTGATTGGGTAGATTGATGTGTAAAGCCCCTGTGTATGGATGAGGTAAACACTGTTTTTAACTCTGTGATAGATGTGAGGAAACAGAAACTTGGATATTTTCTGATACTTCCCGCCTGTCTCACCAGCCTGCTGCATCTCTACTCAGAACTGCCATTGGAAACCACCGTATATTCCTGTCAAGTGATAAGTACTATACTGCAGTTGCCACCAGGAGTTATTCAACAAGATAAGTGCCTGGCCCATAATACATGTTTGGTAAAGATGAATGAGTGTTGGTTTGTATATTGTATGTTCTAGTATATTGCATATTCTAATTTTGTGTCTGCTAGTCTGGGTCACAGTTTGCAGATATTTGGTCAAACACATTTGGATGTGGCTCTGAAGGTATTCTTTCACACCTGAAACTAAGGTTCAGATTAGCAGATTTTAAGTAAAGCTAATTATTGTCTATAATGTAGATGGATTTTATCTAATCAGTTGAAGACCCTAAATAGGTAAATAAATAAACAAATAAATACCCAAGTCCCTTAAGGAAAGAATTTTGCTAGTAGACTTCCTTTATAGTCCAATGGCAAGATGACTCTTGCTAAAGTTCCAGACTCCTACCCACCATGCATGTTTTGAATTTGCCAGCTCTACAATGGTATGAGCAAATTTGTGTGTGTGTGTGTGAGAGAGAGAGAGAGAGGGAGGAGTGTGTGTATGTGTGTGTGTGTGTGTTGGATGAGCAGATTGGGGAGGTCTATATTATAGGCAAAGACTATGACCTGACAGAATTCTAATTCTACAGCTCCTAATGGAGAAAAGTTGCTTGTCTCTGTCACAAACTTTAACTTGTACAGAAACAATTGATTTTCCTAATTTGGTTAGCTATTGTTGCTTTGAGACAAGGTCTCACTGTATTGTATCCCAGGCTGGCTTTGAACTCTTGATCCTCCTGCCTTAGCCTTCCAAATACTGGGATTTCAGGCATGCACCATCACCACATACAACCAGGAGAGTCATCTTCTAATCTCAGTTATACTCTTTCTCCTGCCCCTCCATGTTTGCTTCCTTGACAAAATATTCTTTAAAAAACAAGCAAACAAACAAAAAAAACTATTTTGACCAGGTATGATGGCTCGTTCCTTTAATCCCAACACTCAGGAGGCTGAAGTATAAAGCTCACCATGGGTTTGACGCCTGCCTGGCCTACAGAGTGAGTTCTAGGTCAGCCTGGTCTAGAGTAAGACCCTGAAAAATAAAAGTGCTTTATTTATGTGTATGTGTCTGTGTACACACATGTATATGTGCAGGGGTCACTGGCTACGGGGAGGTGGGGGTGAGTTGGTGCATGTGTGGAATCTGAGGACAACTTTCAGGTCCAGCCTTGCCATTCTACCTTGTTTGTAGCAAGTTTCTCTGCAGTTGTTTTGCTGTGCTCATGTAGAACTTCCCAGAAATTCTCCTATCTCTGCCTTTCACCTCACCATCACAGTGCTTGGAGTGCACAAGTCTGCTATGGCTTCTGGCTTTTTATGTGGGGGTCTAAGGATCAAACTCAAGTACTCAGACATGAGCGCACACACTTTATCACTGAGGCGGCTCTCCAGGCAAAATATGAGGCTGTGTAAACATTGTAACGAAACTCGTCACTTTGTAAAATTAATATACTCTAATTGGCCATTAAGAAAATAAGGACACGGTCCATTTTAGGAAACTCTGACAGAGCTCTCTATGACAGCCCCTGGACTTAGGGTACAGGTAAAAGAAGAAGCAAGTGTTGTGGGCCAGTCCCAGGCTCTGCTCACCAGCCTGGTGACTGCACAGGCCCCATTTGTGGATCCAGACTTCAGTATTCTCCTTACTGAAAGAGAAATTTATTATAAAAGTTTATTCTAAAAATCAAAGTTTATTATAAAAATTAAAACGCACCCCTGAAAATGCTATTATGTCTGATTTTGTTTTGGTTTGGTTTTTAATTCTCAGAAAGAGCAGTCTAGGCTGTTGAGTAAACAGAAGCAGTTTTCTGGGCTCAGGGTCAGAGCAGGGTCAGTCCTCAGGAGCCAGAGTAGTCTCCTAAGGCCACCAGTCATATGCCTCCTTGCGGCAGACAGGGAGCCCTTGAGTCTGACAGCAAGCCATGTAGGAGAGCAAAATGACATCAGCCTTCTCCACAGCCGAGTCCCTCTCACCACAGCTGGGCCACAGGAGACAGATAAACTCTAAAAAAGAGAAATTAATGTGAGAAAACAGGAAAGTATCAGCAAGATTCCAATCAGAGCACTGGCTGCCAATAGAACAGGGAGTCACTTATCAGCTATCTCCTGGAACCTAAACTCTACATATCACTTTTTCCATTATCCTCGGATTTGGAGACACTGAAGTGCATTTTCTTTGACTGAACTCAACCACTAACTCACTCTGACAGCCAGCGAGTCAATGAGGCTTTCCAAGCCTCTGCTTTCTCTTCTATACAATTACAAAGCTGAAGGAAGCCAGAGCTCCCAGACCTCACTATTAAGCCTCCAGGGCACAATTTCACCTCATATGAGCCTCCAAACTGTTATTGTTAGTCTGTTGTTGTTCTTTACACATATGTATTAATTTAGAAAGCTAAGTTAATTCTTAAACTTTTATTGGAAACGTTAATGTGTAAACATATAATTTGGTCGTATTCTCATCAGGCTGTCCCCACCCCCATTCCACTGAGGGCTCCTATTTCAAGATAGTTCTCACTCTGGTTTGTTGTCTCACTCCTTAAGAAGCTAACTTTCTATGACCACCTAATTCAAAAATCTACATAGCTTTGTTCATTGGTTTTCATATGAATACATAGTTGTGGTTTAAAAAAATGTATGTCAGGTCCTACAAGCTTCGTTCAGACTGTCTTCTGGGATCACTGACCTAAATGATCCCTAGAGACCCTCCAGCCATGTCACCCCACTGTGAAAGCCATGACTCAGAGCAGCAAGTCTGCCCTCCCTGCCTGAAGCAGTGACTGAGTGTTTAGCTCAGCAGTGGGATCTAGAATGGTATGAGCCCTGTTAGGATGGACACGTGCCTGACAGGGCTACTGCACCAAGCCTCAGTTCCTTTACCCAAGCAATGTGGGAAAATTTTCTCCAATAAAAGGAATCTGACAAAAAAATAATGTTAAAGTAATTTTGGTGGGAAAGGCAGAAAGGACATAATGTGGTATTCTAAAAAGGTTGGCCTGAAAGGGAAAATTTGTCAATTTGAGGTGAGAGCAACATATTTAAAAGCAAAGCAAAGAAGCCACTCCAAACATGGTTTCCCATGTGATTATAGTAACAACCACCACTGACATTTATTTTGTAGTTATGATTATGTTAAGTGTTTTTAATCTTTAATATAATGATTGTGTTAAGTGTTTTAACCGATTTCATTTAATCCTCACAACTATTATTATTCTACTCTGCACATGAAAAAATCAAGATTCAGTGACACGATGTTATTGTCCAAGAACACAGCTAGAAAGTGGCAGAGTGGGGATTTGAACTCAAGTCTCTGTGATTCCTGGGTTCCTGCTCTCATTCCAAAAGCATAAAGTAGCACAGTCCTATTCCTATAGGCTCAGTGCCAATTGACCCCTGTCCTCTAAGGGTTCTGTGCCTTGTCTATGATCAACTGATCAGGATTCTTGATAAGTTTTGCTGCCCAGGCCTTATCTTCCCTTGCAATTGTCAACTTCCTTCTGAGTTTTCCTCTCCACATGTGCTGTGCTGATCATGCCTGTATCACCAGATGGATGACCCTCAGCACAGCCTTCATCTGATTGCAGGGGCCAGTGCCCCTTCTGCCAAGGGGCAGGAGTGACAGTGGCTTTCAGGGGCCTATGTCACAAAGCACCAGCAAATTTAGCAGCATCTAACTGGAGTTCCAAGCCGGGGTCTCAAGGAGAGAGCAACTGCATAAAGGAGGGCCAGCTTCATCTTTACGACATAAATCCTGCCTCTGTAAAACACCATTTGAACAAGGCTAAAAGTGGAAAACTTCCTAATGCATCAGCACTCAAAACAGACAGTGGAGGCTCGGGAATTCTCCTGGCCATGCCCCCTCAGAAGCTGTCTCCAGGACTCATCACCTCCTAGTTACTTTAGAATGACCAGCCTTCCTTGAAGCTCTGATAGATATCAAAGGATTCATGTGTGGGTGAATCAACGTAGGCAAGAGTATAGAAGGGATTAAAAGCAATGCCTGTGGGTGGAGAAATGGCTCAGAGGTTAAGAACACTTGCTTACAAAGCCTTGCAGCCCAGGTTCAATTCCCAAGCATTCACATAAAGCCAGATACAAAAATTAACACAAGCATCTGGCGTTCATTTGTAGCAGCACAAGACTCTAGTGTGACACACACACACACACACACACATACACATACACACAAATTTGAAATAAAAATAATAAAAACAATACCTCTCTTCATCATTTATAATAACCATGCTCTCTTTGTTTCCATGGTACCTCACTTTTACTAATACCAACTCCTGTTCCTGATTTCATTTTGCCTTTCCTGTCCCTCTGAGTGCCATGTCTTCCCTGTCACCCTTCCAAATTATATGGAGTCTTTAGGTTCTAACTCCAGCTGACTGTCCTCTCTAATCAAACAGCGTGGGCCACTGATTTGACATTACCTGATATAACCTCCAGCACAAAGACATCTGTCTCACTTGTGCTTATTTACCTGTCCTGGTTCTCACTACCTCTCTGCCTTTCCCCCAGAGATTTCTGGCCATCCTGGGATGGTAAACACTGTCTGGGATATCTGCATTGTTAACCCCTTCTTCCCCAAAGCTCACTGACTGAGTTACCACATGAGTATGGCTGCATGTCTTAGGACCTCTACCCTTAATCCTGCTCTGAGTCAGTCTGGCCCATGAATGAGAAAATAGTGGATAAGCCAGGATGAACTGAAGATGAACATTCTAAACACAAGAATGCTTGTCAAGGGTCAAGACATTTCATGATTTAAGACAGCTCTGCTGGAGCCCTTTCCAGTTTCCAGTATATGGTGAGGGGAGCAGAGTGCCCCAACCCCACGGGCATCACCCTGAGCAGAAGCTATGGAAGTGCAGCCTCTTCAGCAACAGCAAATCCAAGGGCTTTGAGCTACATTCAGGGAACATTGGGCCAGGGCTCACCTGTTCCAGCTAGGCAGTGATTATAAATCCAAGAACAAACAAATATTTTAACCTGGAGGGGCTTAACTTTAGGCTTTGAATTTTAGTTCTCTATGCCTCCTGGCATGGGTCTCCCCCATCTCCCCATTCTCTGGAAATTGATTCTGTCGGGTTTTTTGTTTTTGTTTTTGTTTTATTTTGTTTTCTTTTGTTTTGTTTTGAGGTAGGGTCTTGCTCTAGCCCAGTCTGACCTGCCACTCACTCTGTAGTCCCAGGCTGGCCTCGAACTCACAGTTGATACTCCTACCTCTGCCTCCTGAGTGCTGGGATTAAAGGCATGTGCCACTGTGACCTGCTTCTGTGTTTTAAATTAAATATATAATTAATTCACCTGTGAGGCATAAACATGTGAGACCCACAGTCAGGAAAATTAACACACTACTATCTACTTTGAGATCGTATTCACATCAAAAATAGGAACCTTTAAAGTGAGGTCCCTAAGTGGATTTAGGATATGACTTGAATTATAATATATTCAGTTTAGCCACAGCTTTTCTGCAATACACACAGAGCATGAATCAAGGCCAATTTGGA
The DNA here is from genome assembly GCA_036346955.1 of Dipus sagitta. Lineage (NCBI taxonomy): Eukaryota > Metazoa > Chordata > Mammalia > Rodentia > Dipodidae > Dipus > Dipus sagitta. The sequence continues at coordinate 36,814,235 of CM070782.1, read as the reverse complement.
GCCTGGGTCTGATAAATACTTTCTACAGAAAGATTCAACATACCGGTCCTGACTTCAATGTGTACCTGAGTTATTTGGAGAGCTCATTGTTATGCAGGTTCCTAGGCCTTCCTCCAGCACTACTATCATTATGTCTAAGGGTGGAGTACATAATTTACATACTTAATCATCTCCTTAGGTGAATGGGTGCAGGCAGCCCATATGCCACACTTTGGAGTGCTCTCTTACTAGGTCTTAAATCCTTGGTATTCCTATGCCTAGAACAAAGTTACCACACAGTTTCTGCAAAGCTTGAAGATTCAGTGGCTGGACCATTGCTCTTCAAAGAGGAAAGCCTCTTTTCATCCTAGAACTGGAACCAGACTCCAGTGATAACACCTGCAAACCACACACACCTGCAGCCCCAGATAGCCAAAAGCTCAGGCTCAGTTATGTAGATGGAGGCACAGGAGGCCAAAGATGGAAGAGGACTCATTCCCCAGCCCTGGCAAGCTAGATGGGCTCAGGGGGCAAAGGTCCCTCTGCCAGCCCTGCTCAACCTCCAGGTTGCTGCAAAATGGCTTTTCCTCCAAGAATGAGCTTGAGAAAACAGTGGTGCCCCTATTAGAGTTTGTCCCCAGGCTGTACATGTCTCCTTCATGTTATCATAGCTGATCACTAGATATTATTCTGGTGAGCTGCAGGAGATACCTACCTGTTTTGTGTGCCAGAGATTCTAGCATCAAATACAGTGCCACGCTCATTGTAAAAGTCAGTAAGTATATGGGGAGACTGATAGAAGCTAAGGTGGCATCTCCTATGGCATAGAAATAAGAATGTTGGAAGAAGTATCTTCTCAGGCTAAGAAGTCTTCATCCAAATGTCACAGAAGTCAGAGGAAACACTCTCACGTGAGGGCCTCGATGTTGGGATTGGGTAAACAGGCTTTGGCAAAATTTCCAACTTATAACAGTGTACACATTTAACATTTTTATTCAGTGAGTCTGGGTACAGATATTAGACAATAGAAGTGACTTCACACTAGATTTTCCTCTCCCAGAGGCTGGGGTCTGGCTGTGCATTGCCCTCTAGTGTCACTAGCAAGTGTCACTAGAATGTGATCTCCTTGAAAAATTCAGTAAATAACTTTTTACAGGTCAGGTCTGTGTGCATTAGTCATGTACATGTTTGTGAAGGGTATGAAGTCCATAGATACAGTCATTTACTGGTTCAACAGCTGATCACATGGACAGCGTGTTCAGGATGGCACCATGTGAGTGGGTACAACCCTGAGCAGGTCAGACATGCCCTTGTCTATGGGCGTTCTACCACCAAACAGAGAAAGGTTATACACCACTGTGGGATTTTGTGGAGGGAAGCATACGCAGCACTAACATGGACTAGAAGAAGTAGTTTGCAGATGAAGAGTTAGCAAAGCTTAAGTGAGGAGGGGTAGGGAAGGGAAGAAAAGAAAAATAATGCCCAGCCCTGTGAGCCTGAGGCAGAGAGGGCAGACCAGGGCAGCCTGGGGTGCACAGATGAGGCTGCAGAGGTAGGTGTGCCATCAACCCCCTCACTTTCACACTCATGAGGAAACTGAAGTCCATACAAGTAATATGAGTGGGTCACAGTGACACAGATCTGGGTGGTGATGGAGGAGATGAGGTCTGGGTGCCCAAGGTGGATGCTTCTGTAAGTAGGGTAGGTAAGGACACAAGACTGGGGCATTGAGGGTCTCCTCCAACCTGACAGGGCTGGCTCAACAGTAGCTGGGAGGCACCTGAGATGTCACCTGAGCCTCCGGATCATTTGACAGGTGTGGTAGTTTCAATGACCCCCAATCAACTCAGATGTTTTTATTAAAACTTGTGTTTTCAGGGCTGGAGAGATGGCTTAGCAGTTAAGCGCTTGCATGTGAAGCCTAAGGACCCGTGTTGAAGGCTCGATTCCCCAGGATCCACATTAGCCAGATGCACAAGGGGCACACACGTCTGGAGTTCATTTGCAGTGGCTGGAGGCCCTGGCGCACCCATTCTCTCTCTCTGTCTCTCTCTCTCTCTGCCTCTTTCTCTCTCGCTCTGTCGCTCTCAAATAAATAAATAAAAATAAACAAAAAAAATTGAAAAAATAAACCTTGTGTGCTCAGCTGCCTGGCTGGAGGAGGTGTCACTGGGGTGGATTTGATCTCTTCCCCAGAGGTGTACAGAAAGCAGCCCCAGAGCGCTGCCTGCTTGCTGCTGGCTCCCTGCTGCTGTGCTTGCTTGTGTGGGGTGCCAGTGGTAGATTTTCTCTCTCTCTGCTTGGGTCTGTGAACGGGGGCCAGTCTCTTCTGTCATCATGACACTTCCCCCTGGAAGCCTGAAACAAATCCCATTCCTCCCATAAATTGTTTCTGAAAGTTCATCCCAGTGATGTGGGGCTGACTACAACAGCAGGGAAGACAACAGACCAGAGGATAACCTGGAACATCACCAGTGGTGGGCAACCCCCTCTGCCACATCTGCGTGATATAGGCAGGACCCATGCCCTTGCCTCCTACAGAACTCCGGCCCCTGGGAGAACACCACCATCCCATCAGTCCTGAGCTCTCTTGGCCTGTGGGTGTTTTAGCTCTATGTCCGTCATCATCACCCTGGGACTTCAGGGCCCTCGTGGACAAGCAATATGACCCAAGGGACCCCTGCCTCACTGCTGCCCTGCCCCTCTTCTACCATGTCTCCCAGGCTGCTGTGCCCTCTCTCCTTGTGATGCCCACCCACCCAGTGACTGTTGTCTTCCCTCAGAGCTCTTCCCCTCCCTAGCCTGGCTGGCTGCTGCTCATCCCCCAGGTCTTGACTTGCACTTTCTCCTCCTACCCTTCCCAGATCCTCCTCACTGAACACCGATGATGCTGCACGCTGGTTGCCTGTTGTGGCAGTTTGAATAGACAGCCTCCAATATATTCAGTGTTTTATTAGCTTGTAGTTTGGATCTGTAGCCACCTGGCTGGAGGATGTGTCACTGGGCAGATCCCTAAGGTGTGGTGGTGGGTTTGAAATTCCAATCTAAAGACATGCAAAGTACCTAGTTCCTCCTGGAGTTCCGGAAGTGTGCAGTGTGGTATGGCTTTTAGCTTGTGGCTTTTCTCTCTCTGCCCAGTCATTTAAGAGGGGGCCAACCTCTTCTACCATCATGGAACTTCCCCTGGATCTATAAACTTCAATAAATATTCCTTTCTCCATAACTGTGCCTGGTTTGGAAGTTCATCTTAGCAAACCTGAAGCTGTCTGTCTATTACACCTGTTTTCTAGTCTGTATCTGCAGCTAACTTGAGTCCCAGAAGTCAAAGACTATGTCTACCTCACTTTCTCTTGAAGCCCCAGCAGCTAATAGTGCCTGCCACTTAAAAGGTGCCCAGAGCTACCTAATACTTGAATGAACGAATGAACAAACATATGAATGAATGAATATAAGTTACTCTTATTCTGGATTCCTGCTTTTAATCACTATGCCTTGTGTTTTTCTACTCCACCCACCCACCCATTGTCTCCTGTATTCTGTATGCCTGTTTAATGCTGTAATCTGGCCTGCAAGAAAGAAAGCTTTCTCTTCCAGCACAGATACTGATTTGTCAACCATATTACTGTGGAACCTGCTGGTGTCCCCAGGTTCTCCCAGGGGAATGTGGACTGGAAAGCAATAAAGAGCTATTTATATTTCAGAGTTATTAGACTTTTTCCACACTGAAAGTTATTCCCCTAGTGACTAGAAAATATTTAAAAGTTAATTTTTTACTCATGAATTTTTATAATATTGTGAGACTTGGCTTTCTCTGGGGGAGCCTACAAAGCCACCACAGATCCCCAAGACCAAAATTCTTTTCCAAGGTACTTTGTGCAAGGTAGCTCTCAGATCTGGTATGAATCAACATATTCCTCAGCCTACATGATAAGCAACACTGGTAGTGTCAAACCAGGGCTGTGTATTTATTAGACTTGGCTACATCTCAGTCTGATTTTCATGAGATGTTTTGATGTGGTCAGACTGGTCCCTGCCCTTCACAAAATGAACATCTTAATGTAAAATGCATAGTTGTGTAGTTTATTACAATTATTCAATGACAATTGAGATTCAAACTGCAGAGGAAGAGCTCAAGATGTCAAAAGAACATAACTTGGGCAGCAGGTCACATCTGAGAGGTTAGGGTGGCTGGCCTGAGGCTGTTTGTCACCTTTAGGCTGAAAGCTGAAGGGTCATCAGTGTTAAATGGGCAAAAGAGGGGACAGCTTGCATGCTGCCCAATGTGTGTGTGCATGACACAAGAATGTTCATGGAAGCATACAGTTTTGCACACATGTGCATGCATGTGCATAAAATGTGTGTGCGTGTGTGTGTGTGTGTGCGTGTGCAAGGGCATTCACATGGCCTTAGTATACTGTGTATGCACATGTGTACATGGGCATGTGTATAAGCATGTCTGTGCCACAAGCGCACATTCTTATAGGTTCATGTTTGTATGTGTCCAAGTCCATGTGTGTCTCATGTCTCAGAAGACGTTCAACTTTTGGCTGTCCTTCCCATCCCAGGAAGTCAATCATTGTAAAGCAGAGCTCATGGCTTCTGTACACAGAGCAGTGTGCTCAAACTTCTTCCAGTTTCCAGATCACTTCAGGAAGAACAACAATAATAAAGCTACTCCATGTTAGCTGTCTGGCAGTCATCCTGCCAGATATTTTAAATGTGTTCCTATGTTCGTCTCCAGAAACCCCAAGAGGCAAGCATGTTTATTATCCCAGTTTACAGAAGAAACAGAGGCTCTTTCCCAAGGTCACCAATAATTTAGTGTTGGAGCTGTGGTGTGAACACAGTTCTGCATCGCCCAAGAGCTTGTGTTCTAATCCACAAAGCTGTTTCCCATCACCAGGGTCAAGGCAGATGCCCTTTCACACTCAGTGCTATGGTAAAACCCCCAGGTCACCTCTCTTCTATAAAGCCCTAGCCCTGTTCAGTCACTGATTCACTGTGTGGCCTTGGGAAAGTCCCTCCTCCTTTCTTTTTCTGGATAGTTTCCCAATCTCTGCCATTCTGCATGAATAACTTAATTCCACCACCCACAAACTGCAGGCAGCTTACATAATCTTGCATGAGTTTCTTCCTTGTCTCTATACTGAAGCGCTCAATGGCATGTCCCCAGTCACTTCATAGGGACTGACTGAGCTCATGTTCTCCTAGTGCATGCTCCCATGCTGTCCCTGAGGCTGAGGACAAGGGACAAGCAGCTGCTGAGAGTGTCAGCTGGGGAAGCAGAAGGGCCCAAGTTTACATGCCCACTGGCTTTCCAACAGCAGTACAGCCTTGGCCAAGGTTACTTAGATGTTTAACTTTCTTCACTTGTAAAATGGGAATTAAAATAGCACCTGCTTCATGGGTTTGTTTGAGGAATAAATGAGATAATAATGCTCTTAGCTCTTTACTACTATTTATATTGAGAAAAATGATAAACAAAGATTGGGTCTACTGCTGTTCTACTCAAGGTTTTAGGGGAAAAAATGAAAGAAAACATCTAGTTTTAATGAACAACAACAAAAAAGAACAGACCTGATTCCCGGGTCAGTGGAAAGTCAGTTCCTCTGTGGTTATGAGGCTGGCAGCAGTGCGGTTTACTGGCTCACAGTTTGGTTAGGTTCAAGACCATGACTACAAATAAGTGATTCACTATGGCTAAAAATTATAATCATGGTCATATTCTAAATATTTGAGCTACAGAAAACCAAACTGAGCTGACCTTCAGAGGCTAAGAGTATCATTCCTTCCTTCAAAGGAGCTCCTTCATTCCTCTATCTGTGGATTCTTGACCATTGCCTTCTGTCAGACACTCAGCACTGGTTAGACCAGTGGTTGATGGAAACCATGGGCTTCTCTAACTGCTTTGGAAGGCACAAGCCAATCACCACCTCAGGGGTGGCAAGTGCTCTTTGTCTGCACAGGATCCTGGAGAGAAGGCAAGATATATGCTTGGAGTATCATGCACAGTTTGGGCTGTCCTTGATGGCCCTGTGGTGGCATCTTAAGCAGTATACACATTTTTTAAAAATATTTTTTAATATTTTATTTATTCATTTATTTATTTATTTATTTGACGGAGAGAAAGAGGGGAGGGAGAGAGAGAGAGAATGGGCATGTCAGAGCCTCCAGCCACTGCAAACGAACTCCAGACACATATGCCACCTTGTGCATCTGGCTAACGTGGGTCCTGGGGAATTGAACCTGGGTCCTTTGGCTTTGCAGGCAAACACCTTAACCCCTAAGCCATCCCTCCAGCTGTTAAAAAGTATTTTTATTGATTATTTATTTGTAGCAGAGAGAGAGAGAGAAAATCAGAGAGAGAGAGAGAGAGAGAGAATGGATGCACCAGGGCCACCTGCCACTGCAGATGAACTCCAGACACATGTGCCACTTGGTGGTATCTGGCTTTACATGGGTACTGAGGAATCAAACCTGGACTGTCAAGGTTTACAAGCAAGCACCTTTAACTGCTTGAGCCATCTCTCTCGCCCAAGCACACACATTTTATAGTGGGGAAAGAGAGGCACTGAGATCACAAAGCAGGCTCAGGTCTTCCACTCCTCACTCAGAGTCCAACACCTCCCTTGGGGAGCCCATCCATTTCTCCTTCATTCCCCAAGATTTTATCCACTTCATTTCACCCAGCAGTGGGCTCGCCAGCCCACCAACTACTTCAGACATAGTGGTATAAGGAATGCAAAACACTCTCACCAGTAACTCTATCAGCTACTTAATGATTACTAGGTACTTTGTTAAGCAGTTGATATCAATTCCCTTTTTATGGCCTCATCAGGTAAGTCTTTATCACTAATACTGAGACTCAGAGATAGAAAGGTATTTTCCCAAGGAAACACAGCTAGAAGTAGCAAAGCCATAATTGAATTTAACACTGCCTGGCTTCAAGCATGTGTCCACCATCCAGTTTCCTATCAGTAGGATAAGGTGCCCAGGGGATTAGTGCTCCCACATCATCCTCCTGAGTTCACTCAGGCTGGCCAAGGTTTGAGGCCAGAGGCCAGAAATGAGGAAGAAGGAGCAGCAATCAGAGGATCAAATAAGATCCTTTAAATCTAATCTCAGAATTGAGCACCCATTAAGATCAGGAAGTGGTGAAGGGGAGTTAGTCAAGTAACTTTATTCTCAAGAAGCCAGTTAGGAACCAAAGAGATGTCACACTGCCAGCTTGAGCAGAACAGGAATTCAGCTTCTGAGCCAGTCTCATCTCATCTGCTCTCTCTTGCCCCCTACTTAGGTGTGCTGACCTCTTTCTGAGCCGGCCCCTGAGCCCAGACCAATCAGCTCTCTCTCAGATTCACCTGAACCTGAGGGTAAAGCCCACCACAACAAAATTATAAATAGATGCTTACTAGGAAGACACCACCTCTTTTTGATTATTCGTCTCTCCTAAGGCTTGAATCCCCAGGTCCCTGCTCTGGTAAGCCCCTATCATCACAGTTGGGAAGTGGAAGAGGGGAACCCTAGTCCCACATGGACCCTCTACCCCCTCCCGCCTTCCACATGGTGGGAGATCTCTGTACTGCCTTCTCTTTTCTCCTCTTAATCTAATAAAGTCTCTATAAATCTCACTCTCTGGTCTGTGGACTTTAATTCCTTAAATTCATAATCCAGGGATACCTCAAATTTATTGGTGCATTTGCATATATTGGGGTATTGACAAGGAACCCCTAGACTCTAATTACAGTGGGGCAAACTCAAGGGGGTGAAGAGGAACAGCAATGGAGAGCTGGATGTCTGATGGGGAGGTGGGCTCACCATGCTCCATCTTGTGTCCCAGGGTGGGGGTTATGCAGGGCAGTGAGAGCACCTGTGTCATGTGGCATGGGGCAAACCATTTCTTCCCTGCTAGAGAGAGCACAGTGGTGACAGAGCCCATGGCCTAGGAATCCAGCAGTCCTTCCTCTACAGTGTAACTTCTTATGCACTTTGTATGGTTCGCTCCTCTCGAGAATGGGCAAAATCTTGCCTCTTCATAGTATCATTAGAAGAGATAAATGAGGTAATATATGAAAAGCATTGGGACAGTACATGTATGATGTGTGTGTATGGGCTAATGTGAGTGTGAGAATATATATGCCAGGTGAACTTGTGGAGGTCACAGGATACCCTCCAGTGGAAAACTTTTTTTTATTTTTTAGAGAGAGAGAGTGAGAGAGGAGAGGAAGAATAGGCATGCCAGGGCCTCAGCCACTGCAATCGAACTCCAGACACTTTTGACACCTAGTGGCATGTGTGACCTTGCACTTGCCTCACCTTTGTGTGTGTGGCTAATGTGGGATCTGGAGAGTAGAACATGGGCCCTTAGGCTTCACAGGCAAGCAGCTTAACCACTAAGCCACCTTTGCAGCACCCTTTTTTTGTGTGAACTTATTGGGCCTCCTTTTATTCACCACTGCATGTACCAGACTAGCTGGCCTACAAACTTCCAGGGATTTTCTTGTCTCAGTCTCTCTTCTGGCCTCCCAACTGGAGGGACAGAATTATAGACACTCACTATTGCTACTGGCTTCATACATGGTCCCTGGGGATCTGAACTCAGGTAACAAGTGCTCTTATTCACTAAACCATTTCTCCAGCTCCCAAAAATGGTTAAATTATAGAAACAAGAGTTAAGAGAGATTATTAGAATTAAGATGTCTTTGGCTGTAAAATACATAAGGCTTCATGAAAACTAGCTTCTTATTCTGTTTATTTTGTTTGATTTGAAATTTTTAAATATTTATTTATTTATTTAAGAGACAGAGAGAGTGGGTGGATACGCCATGGCCTCCTGCCACTGCAAACGAACTCCAAATGCATTCACCACTTTGTGCATCTAGCTTTATGTGTAGTGGAGAATCAAACCTGGGCTTGCAGGCTTTGCAAGCAAGCCCTTTAACCACTAAGCCATCTCTCCAGCCCCTTGCTAGAAATTATATTTTATTTTACTAACAGGAATTATTTTAATACAGAGAGGAAAAGAGGGGGATAAAAAGAATGCAAGAAGATTGCCGGGCGTGGTGGCGCACGCCTTTAATCCCAGCACTTGGGAGGCAGAGGTAGGAGGATCGCCATGAGTTCGAGGCCACCCTGAGACTCCATAGTGAATTCCAGGTCAGCCTGGGCTAGAGTGAAACCCTACCTCGAAAAACCAAAAACAAAAAAAAAAAAAAGAATGCAAGAAGAGAGAAGGTATGAGGAGAAATAAGAGAAGGAGAGTGTGACATGAATAAACAGCTTGATGGACCACTTAGTAGTGAAGAGCCAGCCCTCTAGCCATGGTCTTTTTCTGTAAAGGGCCAGGTAGTTAACATCTCTGGATGATGTGCCCTACCCCCACTACTACACCTGCAGTAGACAATATGCTGGCAGATGAGTGGGTACCCGTTCAACTCAGCTTTATGCCAGCAAGAAGAGGACCCTCAGGTGGTGACTGTCTCCCCATGACATGAGGTGACAACCTAGGAAGAAGACCCTTACCCCTGCTGCTCCTGAATCTTGGCTGGGTCCTTGAAGAAATGAGGTGGGCTAGGAGGGGACTGTCGTGGATAAAGAACTCATGATTCATGGAAAGGGGACAGTTACAAAAACCAGTGTTAGATTCTATAGCTGTTTGGTGGAGACCAGAAGTACATATGTGTGTCTTCTAATTATTAAGTAGTAGCAATCACTTAAGATCTTCAATCTCTTGGAGACCAAATAGCTATCTGGAAACCAGTGTGACTTGAGGGCAACCAGTCTGTGACCTCTGGCCTAGGAGATCATCCTTCCTGAGCAACATGCTAGGACAACCAAGGACACATGATACATCTGAGTGCTATGATCCAGGAAACTTAGTGCACCATCAATCTGACCCACTGCTAATGGAATGTGTTACTGTCACTTCCTGCCTTGTGGCCCAGCATAGGAGAGAAGCCATTCACACGATGATGCTATTAGCTCAGGTGCACAGGAACCCCAGGGCTGTGCCTGTGGTGCTCTTCCCACCTCACTAGTCTCCCCACAAACAGTGGTGGCATCATCAGTGTCCCATGATCTCAGGTGCTGGGTAACAGCCATCATACCAACCTTCATCTCAGAGAAGCAATGAGATCATGTCATTTGCAAACCATAAAACCACAGAGACAGTAACTTAACCAGTTTCTGGCTTCCTTGGCCCCAAACACTAATTCAAAGGCTCCAATACTGAGTACAGTCATTCTGTGGTAAATGTAGGGGTTGGTCCCAGGCCCCACTGCTTTCAATAGAATTCTGCGCATGCTTAAGTCTCTTATGTAAAATAGTGTAGTGCTGCATATAACCTACATGCATCCTCCCAAATACTTTAAATCATCTCTGGATGGCCTCTCATACGTAATACAATAAAAATGCTATGTAAATGGGTTTTACACTGTTATTATTCAGAAAATAATGACAAGGTGAAAACACTGGCACCCACAGTACTGGCTCAATGTTTTTCTGCATTTTGCAGTCATGATTAACTGAATCCACAGAGGCAGAACCCAGAGGGCTGACTGCTCTTTAGAGAGACATCAAAATCCCCAGCAACATGGCAAGCAGGACAGACACAAAGCAAAAGGACTCTGGGTAGATGTCCTCCAGGTACAACAGCCCTCAGGCTGTGTCCAGCCCTGCTCTGAAGACACCCAAGCACCATAGAGATGACTCATGCCTACAAACAGCTCAGCCTGTGACACCCTGTCCTCACCTGTCGGCTGGCTTCTTGGCCCCTCCTGCCCATTGTGGTAACTGACAGCACTCTAAGCACTTGCCTGGAGCTCATCTGTCTCCTGGCTGGGCTCTCCATCTTCCTGCCTTCTGCCTTGCTGTTTGCCTGGCTCCTTTGCTTTCAGGGTATGCTTGCCTGCCCCTTCCATTCTCTCGAGATGTGCCCCCGAAGACCCTCAGCTCTGCTGGCAAGTGCCAAGATTACCAGTATCCAATGCCAGACCTGCCACCATGCTTTATTCTGCTCTTCTTGCTAAGGACTCTCAGCCCATGTTTATGACCTGTTGAGGACATCTACCTGGGTGCCACCTACTCAGGTTACAAAGATCACTGCAAGCTACATTTTGATTCCTCCAGGCATATTTTGAGAGAGAAGAGAGGGATGAGAGAAAACAGTATCAGCACCCCCATTCCCATATTCCCTGAAGCCCCAGTGCTCCACCTTGTCCCTCTGACTCCGCTCTTGCCTTTGGGACCCAGGTAGGAAGGCTGAGGGATCAGTGAGGGGAACAGAGCAGCTTCCTCTTATCTTAGAATCCTGCAAAAACCCACGTGTGAGGCTAAAAAGATGTTTCAGAATTAAGCGTGCTTCCTGCACAAGCAGAATGGCCTGGGAGGACCTGAAATTACTGAAATGCAGGTCTTCAGAACCCACACAAACAGCCAGGGTGGACCTCGCATGCCTATAACCCCAGTCCTGCAAAGGGGCATAGAGATCGGGGAATTGCCCAGGCTCACAGAACAACAGCAAGCTCTTGAATCAGTAAGAGACTCTGGTTCAAAAACTGAGAATGGTGTTGTGAAGAGGTACCAAAAATTATAAGAATCATAGTGTGGGTAGGAATAGCCAGAGATATGGCCACCCCCTACACAGAGACTGACTGAGGCCTTCGTGACCCCACAGTGAATACCAATAGTCCTACTGAGGAGGGTCCTCAATGGAATGAGGGTAGGGAGGAGGGGATATAAATCGGGTGTGGTAGCACATGCCTTTAATCGCAGCAATTGGGAGGCAGAGGTAGGAGGATCACCATGAGTTCGAGGCCACCTTGAGACTACATAGTGAATTCCAGGTCAGCCTGGACTAGAATGAGACACTACCTTGAAAAACCAAAAAAAGACCATGAATATAACATTTTCAAGAATAGAATATTAACAACAACAACAAAATAAGAACAGGCAAGAGATCAGGACACTCCTACATTCTGCTCACACACACACACATGCCACATTATACACACAAGCCAAAAAGAAAACTATGTTTACAAAACTGGACTCTCCAGTCCAAGAACTCCTGTACTAGCCACTATGCATCCACTATGCATAGCCTAAGGAAAGCAATCTTCAAAATTTTATTTATTTATTTATTTATTTATTTATTTATTTATTTATGAGAGAACAAGGCAGATAGAGAGAATGGGTGAACCACGGCCTCCAAGCCACTGCAAACAAACTCCAGATGTATGCACCACCTTGTGCATCTGGCTTATGCAGGTACAGGGGAATCAAACCTGGGTCCTTAAGATTCACAGGAAAGTACCTTAACTGCTAAGCCATCTCTCCAGCCCAAGAATTTTTTTTTAGTTTTCGAGGTAGGGGTTTCACTCTAGCTTAGGCTAACCTGAAATTCACTATGTAGTCTCAGGGTGGCCTTGAACTCAAGGTGATCCTCCTACCTCTGCCTCCCAAGTGCTGGGATTAAAGGCATGTGCCACCATGCCCAGCACAAGCAATTTTTTTGACAAAAAGAAATTCATGCAAGACTGGACTAAATTTTTGTTTGTTTATTTTGTTGTTTTCTTTTTTAAGATAGGGCCTCCCTCTAGCCCAGGCTGACGTGGAATTTACTCTGCAGTCTAAGAGTGGCCTAGAACTCTTATCAGTCCTCCAACCTCAACTTTCTGAGTGCTGGGATTAAAGGCATGAACCATCAAATCCAGCTACCATCATCATTAGTATTATCATTAGTGATTATTATTTTGTTTCATAAAAATATTTATTTTTTGTTTTTTTTTTAAGGTAGGATCTCACTCTAGACCAGGCTGACCTGGAATTCACTAAGTAGTCTCAGGGTGGCCCTGAACTCACGGCAATCCTCCTACCTCTGCCTCCTGAGTGCTGGGATTAAAGATGTGTGCCAACACGCCCGGCTAAAAATATTTTTATTTATTTTCAAGCAGAGGGAACAGAGGAGAGAGAGAGAAAAACGGGTGTGCCAGGACCTCTAGCCACTGAAAATGAACTCCAGATGCATGCACCACTTTGCACATCTGGCTTTACATGGGTACTGGGGAAATCAAACCCAGGTCATTAGGCTTTGAAGGCAAGTGCCCTAGCCACTGAGCAATCTTTCCAGCCCCCCTCTCTTGTTTTTTGAGACATTTTGTTATATAGACCTAGATGGCCTTGAATTTCTCCTTTTTACATCTCTAGAGTGGTAGAGTTTTAGGTATGCCCAGGCCTGCTTAGGAGAATATTTCTAATACTTTATTCTGAAATTAGACAGTAAAGTTGTGGTACTTTGATTCAGATGGCCCCATAAACTTAGGTGTTCTGGATGCTAGGTTCCCCAGCTGATGGCAATTGGAAATTAAAGCCTCCTGGAGGCAGTGTATTGTTGGAGGTGGGCTTATGGGTGCTATAGCCACTTTTCCCTTGCCAGTGTTTGGCACACTGTCCTGTTGCTATTGTCCACCTTACGTGGGCCAGGGAGTGATGCCCACCCACCCTCTGCTCATGCCATGGTTTTTCCTGCCATCGTGGAGCTTCCCCCTAGAGCCTGTAAGCCAAAATAAGCCTCTTTTTCCTCCCACAAGCTGCTCTTGGTTGGGTTATTTCTACAAGCAATGCAGACCTGACTGCAACAAAAGTATTTCCTGGGCTGGAGAGATGGCTTAGCAGTTAAGGCATTTGCCTGCAAAGCCAAAGGATACCAGTTCAATTCTCCAGGACCCATGTAAGTCAGATGCACAAGTTTGGAGTTTGTTTGCGGTGACTGGAGGTCCTGGCACACTCATTCTCTCTCTCTTTCTCTCTCTCTCTCTCAAATGAATAAAATATATTTTTTAAAAAGTATTTCCTAAAACTTTCCTAAGGCCCTACTTAGTGCATAGACCCTCATGACCACCTCCAGAGAATTCCCAACAGAGCAAAACCTCTTAGAGAGGCATCTGGCTTATCATTTAAGTTCAGGTTTCTCTCACATAGCTTCTCAATTTCTCCTAGGGGATTGTCTTCTGCACTAGTAAGCAGCCCAGACCAAAGATGCAGATGGTAAGGGAATGGTCAAGGGAGTTACTGTGTCAGCTGAGCTCAGTCTAAGGTCCTACCTGTACCCTATGCTGCTGGCCCCCAGCCCAGCTAGAGGGCTGCTTTGGGAGGGAGATTTGCAGGTATGAACATTGACCAACTCTGAAAGAGCAGGAAAAAAATATCCTTAAATCATACCTTCTAACACTCTCAGGGGCAGACTTAAAACTCAGACTTGGGAGGAGGCAGATACCCAGCGCTGCATGGCTGAGTTCTGTACACACCTCAAAGACTCTGGCTAAAATGTAGTTCACTCTGTAGAAGAGGTGGTCATATGAGACCACTCACCACAGGGTTGCTCAGAGGACTGACAACACCGTAGCATGACGATTTTAGTATATTGTCTGGCCCAAAGGAGGCCCGCTGTAAGCATCAGTGCCTTTAGTTACACTGCTTCTGTATGAAGTGAGACTGTCTAGCACATACATGGGAACAACTACCTCCAACTCTGAGACTGTTTCCCTGGAGTCTATACCTATAAGGTGGGCAGCCTGGATGATTTCAGGAGGTTTTGCTGATCACATGTACAGCTCCTGCCATCAGGGGTCTAATAATAAATATCTGAAGGAGAATTTTGCATGTTATTCATTTCTCTATCCTATTGTTCTTGGTGATGTCCCCTCTACTCTCACCAAACTCAGTTTTTGGGCTCTAGCTATTTTGCTCACTCATACCCTTAGATCAGAGGAGGAAGTAGTAGGTACACAGTCTCCCAGACCTTATTTCCTCTTAATACTCCAGTAGGTCAGAATCAGTGCCCTTCATGTAAGGCAAACACTAGCTTCTAAATTAATGGTGTAGGCAAAGACTTATGGAAAGTCAGTCTGCAGCTATCTGGTCAGACGCAGGACATCACTGGGCTGACGGAGAACAATCTGCTAGCTATTCCCAGCTCTATTTTGAGGTCACCACTCAAGAGCACTAAACTTCAACTTGAAAACCTCTAGCTCCCCCATCTAAAGCAGCCACTTTCATCACTTGTTTATTTAACAAACATACACCAAGACCCCCTCCTCCAGGAGCCAGTTACTGAGTTGAGTACTGTGTTGTTAATGCTCTTACTATTTTGTTTTGATTTATTATCCAAATGCTTCCTGTGAGAGGGGCATAGCTCTCAATGTTTCCTCCCTGTCTTCTCAATCACCACAAAGGCCCTGACACTTCCCTCTTGGTGGTAACCATTTATGCCAGTGAGTCACCAGAAAGATTTTCACTGCATCACAGGGAATTCACTTCCAACTGACATTTCCTTTGTGTCTCATCCTCAGAAAAGCCACCCAGTAACACCAATGACTGGGCATGGGAGTGGCCTTAACTGAAAGCTACTCTCAAACCCATATTCTTCCCCCATACAGGGACAAGTCTTCCCCTAATATACAAGGTGAGGCTGATGAGAAAATCCAGAGTCTGCCTCTGTGCCTGCCCCCAACTCTGGCTCCAGAGACAGCAGTTCCAATTACTGCTGAAGTCAGAGCCAAGGGAGGCACTGGAGGAAAGGGAAAGAGAAAAAAGAGATGCATCTGGATGAGGGTCAGTGATGCTCTCTGTGCACAGCAGTGTCCCTAGGATGTGAGGAGACCACCTGGACCCTCACACTCCACCAGGGCCAGGAAACTCAGGCCAGGCCATTGTTCCTGTGAAATCTTTCCACCAAGGAGTCTCCCAGAAGGACCAGCTGTTTGACTATGTTTAAACTGTCACCCAGCCAAGGCAACTTAGTGACACGCCCAAACTCTGTAGTCCATGCCAAAACTCATTTAAAACACTATTTGAAACAAACAGCCAGTCAATTTGAAAATCCTCTGAGTGGAAAGCCAATAAGATTTGAAAACAAAGAAAGTGAGAAAATAAAAGTTAAGCATATTCATTTATCAATTTTGTTATAATTTAAACCTTGCTTTTTTCCAAAGAGGATTTAAGATGGTAAGATATTATTTTTAATATTATATATTTTTTTAATTTTTTACATCCTGTGTGAGTGTGTATAGAGTACTGTGGTGTGGTGTGGTATGTGATATAATATGTGTGTGGTGTGTGTGTATGTGTGTACAAGAGTGTGCACAGATATGTGCATCTGGTGCATACCTAAGCAGAGACCAGAAGAAAACACTGGGTGTCCCCTTTCACTCCACTGCCTGTTTCCTTCAGGTGGAGTTTCCCCCTCAACCTAGAGCTACCGGTTGCACTACTTTTTGGTCAGCAAGCCCCAGCAGTCCTACCCTACCAATAGGACTGGGGTTATAGAAGGGCATGGACATACCCAGCTGTGTATGTGAGTGCTAGTGAATCGAACTCCGGTAGTCTCAGACCCTCTCAGGCCTTTGTGCTTGCACAAGTGCATTTTAACTGTCAAGCCACCTCCCCAGCCCCTATATATGTTCTTTAAAATTCAATGACATCATGAAAATTCCACATAGGATATCATTCAAAACAGTGTGCACATGTGTAGGTATATGTGTGGCTTAGCAGATGAGGAAACTGAGGCTCAGGGAACCTAAGCTCCTTGCCAGTGTGGCACAGCAGTCAATTGCAGTACTGGGACCTCCACTGAGCTCTTCTGCTACATACTATGTATGTGAGTGTGTGCATGGGTGTGCACACTCACGTGTGCACATACAGAAGCTTCCTTCTCTTTGCTTTCCATCATTGAAAGAAGAGTTGTTACATCTCAGTGTTTTCTACCCGAGTCGCACATGAATTCTGTCAGAATAATTTATTGAACCCTAAGCATGAGCCACCCACTGAACAGAAGGCTCGAACACACAAAGCTGACAAGCCAAACAGCTCAGAGACCAACAGCAAGTGCTCTATGCTCAAACTGGAGCATTCATGCTTCTGGCACTGGGAGCTGGAACGAAGGTGCTCAGAGGTCACCTGATCCTGCTTTTCCAAAGCCCGGCTCTTCCTGGACCAACCTAGTGTTTGGTTTTTTTTCTTCTTCTTTTTCTTTTTCCCTTTTTATCAAGGTAGGGTCTCACTCTAGTCCAGGCTAACCTGGAACTCACTATGTAGTCTCAGGGTGGCCTCTAACACACAGTGATCCACCTACCTCTGCCTCCCAAGTGCTGGGATTAGAACCTAGTGGTGTTTGTCATATGCCAGTAGGATGCTCATATAGTCATTTAAATATTCTTATCCATGTAAACACATTTACTTTCAGAGACAACCCTATATCACCCTCATAAATGGGAAACTGGAATCACCACTCATAAATAAAAGGCAACTATAAATAAATACTGCATGACAGAACCAAAGCAGTGTTTGCATTCTCATCTAGGTAGATGCTGGTGGCCTCAGGGGGACGCTGAGCCTGCAGCTTGTTCTTGCTTTGCAGAATGGTGATGTGAAAGGCACTGAAGATACATTCACTCCGTATGGGCTTTCTTCTTAATCAGGAGAGTTACACAAGTCCAACAGGCACAGCTTTCTACAGTATGATTCATTGTTTTTATACTGTGTCAGCTCATCATGATATTTAGGACATAGTTCTCTTGTTCAACCCTCTTATTGTGCTAAAGATGCCAGAGACTGGAGAGTCAGGCAGCAACTCAGCCAGAGTTATACAAGCAATTGAGCAGCAGAAAGCAAGCACAGGTCCTGTGTTCCCACTAGACCAGCATGCTCTGCTATAGGAGGCTGCAGATTGCCCAGCTAATAAGTTCTTACTTTTGCTCATCACCATGACAGAAAACTGGTCTGCTTTTGCTTTGGGGTGGGAACCATCATCAGCATCAAAGTGATAGATGTGGGGCTGAAGAGATGGTTCAGTGGTTAAGGTATTTGCCTGCAAAGCCTAACGACTCAGGTTCAATTATCAGTACCCATGTAAAGCCAGATACACAAAGTGGTGTGTGTATCTGAAGTTTATTTGCAGTGGCTGGGGGGTCCTAGTGTGCCCATTCTGTCTCTCTTCTCTCTAAATAAATAAATAAAAATATTTTTTAAAGTGAAAAATGTAGAGAACCCTCTCATTAGCCAAGTAGGAAATTTTCCATTTTTTGTGTTATCTAATCATTCTCCCTGCATAGAATGTCTTACAATAGAAATATCCACTGAAATACCAAATAACATCCAGTTATTTTAGACTTTGAACACCCCACAGTTCAAGCAGGATGCTCAGATAACCTTCTGGAGAGGACTTGGTGGTGTTGACTGTGTGTGTCTGTGTGTGTGTGTGTGGTGTCTCCAAGGTGGGGGTGGTGTTCATGAAATCCCTAGTGTGTGTTTTAGGCTCAGCACTTTCACTACAAGTGGAATATGTCTCTAAGCATGGCTTAAGATATAATGGAGGAAAATCCTCCCCTGCCCACCCAGGTCATCTGCAGAAAGCCTCCCCTAGCCCACCTCTGCCATGGTCCTCATAGAAGTGATTGTATGTCAGGGCACACAGAGCCAACTGCTTGAAAAGGAAGGAGCTTACTTGGCAGCCTGCTCAGTTTTCTCTAGGAAAAGTGAAGCCAGTTTTCCATACACCTTTCTTCCAGATCAGAAATGAGGGAGAAGGTAGGACAGGGAATGAAATCTATTACTTGGACCTTTTCTTTGTGGAGTTGACACAGGATCTTCACAGGCTCTGCAGAGGGACTGAAATTCGTACTTTCTAGGTAGAACTCCAACTCAGCCTCTCCCAGCCTCTGGGCAGGTTGGCTGCTTGGCCTCCCAGGGGACACAGCACTGTTCAGTCTTATCTGAGCAGCAAGGTGACTTGGCAAGCACCTAAGCAAAGAGAAGGGGCTCTTGTTGCTAATGTGCAACAAACAGTACTCCCTCCCGTGCAGCTGGCATTTCCTCAAATAGAACAGGGCTTGAGCAAATGGCGTTCACAGGGCCTGGCCAGCGGGAAAAGCGGAGTGCACCTCAAGGCTTCATTAGGGTGCTGACTCAGACCTTCCCTCCCACTTCCCTACCCTTCTTCCTGGATCCAGCTTTGTTCCAGTCATCATGCTCAACTGTCAGATTAACTCTTCCAAGACACACTCTGCTGTTTCTACCAGACTAGTTTAGCTCTCGAGAGGCCACATCTCAGTCTTTCTTCTTTTCTTATCTTCTTCACCCAGTTCCTGTTTCTATTTTGAAATTGATCAAGTCTTGAACAACAACTCGGGTTTATTTCCAGACACCTTCTGTCTGGCTCTGCCTCCATCTGGGAGACAGGAAGATTTATATTGATCTCAACCAGAAACAAGGTGTCTTCTGGAACTGTTTTCAATTTCTGGGCTAAGGTCCAGTGTGGTGGTTTGATTCAGGTGTCCCCATAAACTTAGGTATGCTGAATGCTAGGACCCCAGCTGATGGCAATTTGGGAATTAAACCTTCCTGGAGGCAGTGTATTACTGGGGACAGGCTTATGGGTATTATAGCCAGTTTCCCCTTGCCAGTGTTTGACACACTCTCCTGTTGCTGTTGTCCATCTGATGTTGGCCAGGAGGTGATGTCCACCCTCTGTGCATGCTATCATTTTCCCCTGCCATCATGGAGCTCCCCTCCCCCAGTCTGTAAGCCAAAATAAACTCTTTTTTCCACATGCTGTTCTTGGTCGGGTATTTTCTGCCAGCAATGCAAACCTGACTGCAACTACCAGAATTGGTTGGAGAAAAGAATATCAAGGATGCTGATTCAGCAATCAGAGCCTGAGACATACTGCACCCCTCAGAATCCATCTCCAAGTATTCATCTCTGTCTCCACTGAGTTCTTACTCAGTCAATATCTAGTGAGTTTGGATGATGAGCCACGCACTGTCCTTGAGCAACAGATATGGAAAAGCTCAACTACCCTCAGGACAGAAAGGTCTGCACTGGTTATTCTGAAAGCACTAGAGGGGTCCCAGAGAGAAGCAGGCACCCACTCGAGCTGTGTTAGCTTCCTTGCTCTTCATCCTGCTCCTGGTTGCCCTTCTCTTCCTTCTGCTAGGAATGATCTTTCCCCATCTCTGCACTTGGACTAGATATTTCCCATCCAACAGTCTCACAGAGGTGTTTCACAGTGCTGTGGTTTGGATGTGCCCTATAGCCTCATGTATTTGTGATTGAGCCTCATACTTAGTCCCCAATTGCTAGAGCCCTTGGGAGTGGGGACTAGCAGAAGGAAGAGTGTCACTGGGGTGAGCCTCAGGACTTGATAGTTGAGCCCTCTTGCCAGTGCAACTTGGCTGACTCTTTCTGGTCCTTTCCAACTAATGTGTCAAGATGTGATGCCCAACATGTACTCCGCCATGCCAAGATTTGCTTCCCCTCAAGACTGTAAGGTCAAATAAACCCTTTCTTCCCATATACTGTTATTGGACAAGTGATTTGTTTAACAACACAAAGTTAACTTCTACCCAGGCTCCCCACATATTCTCTTTTTACATTTTTAAATTTTTTTATTTCTTTCTTTATTTTGTATTAGTTATGTGCACAGTGTGTATACAGTCATGTTGGTACCATCATTAGCCTCCTCCCTGTCCTCCCCCCTGCACAGGGACCCACCTCATTGGGGAATATGGGTCATGAATTGTGGGGTTAGCCATCAGTTATGGGTAAGAGGCAATGTCTCTGTACATAATGACCCAACTTATGGCTCTAACAATCTTTCCAGCTCCTTTTCCGCAAATTTCCCTGAGCCATGTTGGGTTCATTTTAGGTCTACATTAGCTATGAGGTCATGGAAGCCTCTGTGTATCTTGATATCTGGTTTGATAGGAGTTGAGTGTTCTCTGTGCCTATCTCTTTCACCCTCGTGCTGGTACCAGGTTCACCAAGAAAGCAGCACTCCTGCTCATTTCCTCAATTACTCTTGGTTTCACCTGGGGCCCTGTTGAGGTGCAATGGTCTGATTCTCTCATCAGGATTGCATCCATCTGCAATAGAGAAGCCAATTCTCCAATGAAGAGTGAAGTCAGCACCAGATAGATGAGATAACCATTATTATTTTAGAGAGAATTTAATAGGTGTAGGCCCCTTTGTAGCCCACAACTGGTGGGAGCTTGATAGTGGAGAGCAGTCTCATTTTTTGGATATGGTTCTGACTTGTTTCCCAGCTCTAGCTATGAGTTCTGTTCCACTGAGTGAATCCATTAGCCAAATCAAGAGCAGTTGGTTACCCACCATGGCTGTATGCCACTATTGCACTTGTGTTGAGCATCACATCAGGTTGTTTGCTGCTGGGTCGCTTAGACCATGAGTTACTTGGACAGATTTTGGTCATTTTCCCCCAGTAGCTCACAAAGCACCTTCTGGCACTAGGAGCTAACAGTCAGGGGACTGACTATCTTCCAGATTCCAGCCAGGTCACTCCATGCTCTGTACCAATGGCATATGGTGTCTTCAGCAGTAGGGTGTTGCCACTAACCCTTGGTGGGACATCAGGTACTCTGACAGAAATCTGTCTACTTTTGGGAAACTTTGTAGGTCTCTCTGATCAACAGCTCATTGTGGTTGTTAACCACATGCTGGTATTGGGAGTTACAGGTCAGCACGAAGGAAAAGAAAGAAGGAAAAGTTAGGTAATATAAAGGAGATAGAGAGAAAGAGAGAAACAGGAGAAGATTAAGGTTAGTCTTCATCATACCCTCTCCAGGGCCATGTGATTCAGGTGTTCCCTCTAAGGAACTGATGAAGGTTCAACCATTTAGTCTGTCTTTTAGGATGTAGAATTTTATGGTACCATTGCCATTGGGTCCAGTTTTATGCCTCCCATCCTCAACCTTACTCTCCCCTCCCACCCCACCCCCCCTATTGCCAAGTCCTTGAGATGCTTATTGGGTATGTCGGCATCTTGGGCCAATTCAGGTTAAGAGCCACAGATGAGTAAGATCATGTGCTGATTATCTTTCTGTCATTGGGTGAGTTCACTAAGAATGATCTGTTCCAGGTTCAACCATTTTTCTTCAAATTTCATTGTGTCATTTTTCATTACTGCTGTGTAGAATTCCATCATGTAGATATACCACATCTTTGTTATCTATTTGTCTAATAATGGACATATAGGTTGATTCCAGCTCTTAGCTATTATGAATTGAACACCTATAAACATGGTTGAGCAAATCTCTCTGAACTGAGGTATGTAGCTTCTAGGGTAAATGCCCAGTCAACTGCTTTAGGAGTCTCCATATTTCTTTCCATAGTGGTTGTACCATCTTTCATCACCACAAACAGTGAATGAGGGTTCATATTTCTCCACATCCTCACCAGCATTTGTTTTCATTTCATTTGTTTGCTATCCTTACTAGGGTAAGGTAGAATCTCATAGTTGTTTTAATTTACATTCCCCAGATGGTTAGGGATGTTGAACATTTTCTTAAGTGCATGTTTGCCATTTGTATTTCTTCCTCTGAGAACTCCCTGTACAGTTCTCTGCCCCATTTTATGAGTGGGTTGTTTGACTTTTTATTGTTTATGATTTTGAGTTCTTTGTAGATTATAGAAATTAGGCCTCTGTCACTTGTATATCTGGCAAAAATTTTCTCCCATTCTGTGGGCAATCTGTTGGCTCTGTTTATTTTATGTTTGTTTGTGAAGAAACTTTTCACCTTCATGAGATCCTGGTGGTTGAGTGATTGTTTAAGTTACTGAGCTACTGGGATTTTGTTCAGGAAGTCTTTTCCAATTCCTATATCATGGAAAGTTCCTCCTATTTTTTCTTCCAGTAGTAGCAGTGTATCAGTCTTATCTTGAGGCCTTTGACCCATTTGGACTTGATTTTTGTGCCTGGCAAGACATGTGGATATAGTTTCATTTTCTTGCATACGGTTATCCAGTTTGTCCAGCACCATTGGTTGAACATGCTGTCTTTTTCCAGCCTACATTGTTAGGGCCTTTGTCAAATATTAAGTAGCTGTAGTTACTTGACCCAAAGTCCAGGTCCTTGATTCTGTTCAATTAGTCTATATTCTTGTTTTTATGACAGTACCATACTGTTTTTATTACTATGGCTTTGTAATATAGCTTTAGGTCAGGTATGGTGATGCCTCCAGAGGTGTTTCTTTTGCTGAGGATATGTTTAGATATCTAAGGCCTTCTGCCATTCCTTATGATTTTTTTTTTTTTTTTTTTTTTTTTTTGGTTTTTTGAAGTAGGGTCTCACTCTAGCCCAGGCTGACCTGGAATTAACTGTGTAGTCTCAGGGTGGCCTCGAACTCATGGTGATCCACCTACCTCTGCCTCCCAAGTGCTGGGATTAAAAGCTTGCACCACCACACCCAGCATCCATATTAATTTTGAGATCATTTTTTCTATCTCTATGAAGAACAATGTTGGTATTTTTATTAGTATTGCATTAAATCTGTATGTTGCTCATGGTAAGATTGCCATTTTCACAATGTTAATTCTGCCTATCCAGGAGCATGGGAGATCTTTCCATTTTCTCAATTCCTCCTCAATTTCTTTTTTAAGTGTTTTTATGTTTTCATTGTATAGGTCTCTCACATCCTTGGTTAATGTTATTCCAAGGTATTTTGTTGTTGTTGTTGCTATTGAAAATGGGACAATGTAGAATGCAGGGATGGCTTAGCAGTTAAGGTGCTTGCCTGCAAAGCCAAAGGACCCAGGTTCAATTCCCAGGGCCCATACAAACCAGATGCATAAGGTGGTGCAGATGTCTGGAGTTTATTTGCAGTGGCTGGAGGCCCTGTGTGCCCATTTGCTCTATCTGCCTCTCTCTCTCAAATAAATCAAAATAAAATTTTAAAAACTTTTTCTTTAAAAAAAAAAAAAAAAGAAAATGGGAGGCTCAGGTGAGGGTGCACACGGGCCTTCGGCATGTCGGCCACCCGGTTCCTGTGTCAACGTTGCAGCCAGCCCCTGAGAGTCGACACGCTGCAGGAGAAGAGGCCCGGCCCGGCCCAGGAGCAGCCCGCGGAAGTCCAGGACGGCCGGGGACCGTGCACCCAGACGGCACTTGCAGAGAAGCTGCCGGTGGAAGCGTCCCAGGGGTCTGTTTCCGACAGCGGCAGCAGTGCCAGGAAAGATGCCATCCACTTCACCCTGCTGGGCGAGATGTTGTCCCTGAAAACCCTGAGCAGCATTCAGAACACCACTGTGGACATGTCTGACATCCTGTCCGGAGCGAAGGGCTTGGACCACCCGCTCTGTCAGGAGTGCATTGACAGCCTTCTGGCCCAGGTGGATGCCCAGCTGGCTGCCGCCGAGCGCGACAGCAACAGGTACCGGCGTTGCCTGGAGGGCAGGCGTCTGGCCCAGGAGGAGGAGGAAGAGGAGAGGCGCGCCCTGCACGCCGAGCTGCGGGCCCTGCAGCAGGAGGAGGCCAGGCTGGCCCGCGTGCTGGAGGACGTGGACCAGCACGCGGCGACGCTCGAAGCCGAGCTCCGGGCAGTGGAGGCGGAGGCGGAGGAGCTGTACCAGCAGGAGAGGCGGTACCGGGCGGAATACTGCGCCCTGAAGTGGCAGCAGCTGGAGCTCACGGACGATCTGAGCAGCCTGAAGAACCGGCTGCGGTACGCCAAGCGGCAGCTGCAGCGCCTGAGGAAGACCAGCATCTTCAGTGCCACCTTTGCCATCTGGGAGGACGGCCCCTTGGGCGTCATCAACCACTTCCAGCTAGGCCGCGTGCCCGGCGTGCGGGTGGCATGGGGCGAGATCAACTCCGCCTGGGGACAGGCGGCCCTGCTGCTCCTCACCCTGCCCAGGAAGGTTGGGGTGCAGTTCCAGAGGTACCAGCTCGTGCCCAGCGGGAGCCGTTCCTACCTGCAGGCTCTGACGGGCGACCTGGCCGTGCTGCCCTTGTTCTCGGACGGGAGTCACAATGTCTTCTTCAATAACAAGTTTGACCGGGCCATGACGGCTTTCCTGGACTGCCTGCAGCAGTTCGCCGAGGAAGCCAGGCAGGGCGAGCGGGACCTGCGCCTGCCCCACCGGGTGTGCGTGCGCGAAGGCGCGCTGCAGGAGGCTGGGGACGCGGGCCAGCGCTGGCCCATCAGGACCCACCTGAACACCGAGCAGCGCTGGACCAGGGCCTTGAAACTCATGCTGGTCAATCTGAAATGGAGTCTCAGCTGGGCCTCTTACAAAAAATAGTGTGGGGAAACAAGAACCCAGTGAATTTGTGATTCAAAGGTAATGGTCATACTGATTTTTTTTTAAGTTTTTTAATTTATTTAAGAGGAGAGAGAGAGAGAATGGGTACTCCAGGGCCTCCAGCCACTGCAAACGAACGCCAGATGCATGTGCATCCACCTTGTGCATCTGGCTTACGTGGGTTCTGGGGAATCAAAACAGGGTCCTTTGGCTTTGCAGGCAAACACCTTAACCACTAAGCCATCCCTCCAGCCCCTTGTTTTTGTTTTTGTTTTTGCTGCAGCGCAGGTTCACCCAGAACTCACTCTGTAGTCCCAGGCTGGCCTCTAACTCACAGTGATCCTCCTATCTCTGCCTCCTGAGTGCTGGGTTTAAAGGTGTGTGCCACTATGGCGGCCTCCAAAAGTTTATGTAAAATATGTAACATTTTATTTGTTTTTTAGTTTTTTCGAGGTAGGGTCTCACTCTAGCTCAGGATGACCTGGAATTCACTATGTAGTCTCAGGGTGGCCTCGAACTCACAGTGATCCTCCTAACTCTGCCTCCTGAGTGCTGGGATTAAAGGCCTGCGCCCAACACGCCTGGCAAAATATGTACCATTTATGTATTTTTAAAAAACATAAAAACTGAAAAACCGCCGAGGCTTTTCAATCGAATTTAAGAGAACTGGATCCCTATTAACCTAATTTGGGATGAGATGAGAATCAATAACTGTTTATAAAACATTGTCAAAATTCCACCAATATGAAAGTTAAAAGGGTGCTCTTTGGGGAAAGAAAGGGAGAGGATGGGAGGAGGGAAAAGAGGGTATGAGAGGCAAATCTAATTACACTGGATACAAGTATGAAAATGTTATAATTGTATGCATGTGTGCTATTCAAAAATACTAATAAATAAATGAAAAATACGTGTTAATGTTGTTAAAGTTAATAAAAATTTAAGGAAGTATCAGATAAAAAAAAAGAAAATGGGACAATGTCACTTATTTCTTTCTCTTTCTTTTTGTCTTTTGCATATGGAAAGGCTACTGATATTTGTGCATTGATTTTGTATCCTGCTACTTTGCTGAAGGAGGTAATCACCTTAAGAGTTTTGAGATGGAGCTTCTGAGGTCTCTTATCTATAGAATCATGTCATCTGCGAATCAGGCTAACTTAACTTCTTCCTTTCCAATTGCATCCCTTTTATTTCCTTCTCCTGTCTTATTGCTTGAGCTAGGACATCTAGTACTATGTTGAAAAGCAGAGGTGAGAGTGGACACAACTGTCTTGTTCCTGATCTCAATGGGAATTCCTTCAGTCTCTCCCCATTAAGTATTTATTTGGGCTTTATGAGCTTTACATATAGCCTCTATTATGTTGATATATAAACCACCCATGCCTATTCTCTTCAATGTTTTGATCATGAAGTGATGTTGTATTTTGTCAAAGAACTTTTCTGCATCTATCAAAATGATCATGTGGTTTTTGTATTTAAGTTTATTTATGTGGTATATGTTACATTGACAGATTTCCATATGTTGGACCAACCTCGTGTTCCTGGGATGAAGCCTACTTGATCAAGGTGGATAATGCTTTTGATGTGTTGTTGATTTCGGTTTGTGAGGATGTTGTTCAGGATCTTTGCATCTAAGTTTATCAGGGAAGTAGGCCTATTGATTTATTTTCTTGTGGCATCTCTGCCTGGTTTTGGTATTAGGGTGATACTAGCTTCATAGAAGGAGTTGGGGAGCTTTCCCTGTTCTCCAATTGTGTGGCACAGTTTGAAAAAAAAAAAATGGTTTCAGTTCTTCCATGAAGGTTTGATAGAATTCAGCTGAGAAGCCATCTGGTCCTGGACTCTTCTTCTTGGAGAGGTTTTTGATTACATTTTCAATCTCAATGGGTGTGATAGGTTTGTTTAGGAGATAATCTGCTCTGAGTTTAGCCTTGGTAGGTGGTATGTGTCCAGGAATTCACCTATTTCCTCCATATTATCCAGTTTTGTGGAGTAGAGGTTTTGGAAGTAAGTCGTGATGATTCTTCCAATTTCACTTATGTCTGTTGTGATCTCTCCTTTTTCATTTCTAATTTTGTCAATTTGAAGTATCTTTATTTTGCTTGATCAAATTGGCCAGGAGTTTATTAATCTTGTTTATTTTTTTCAATGAACCAGCTCTTTGTTTCATCATTTTCTTAATTGTTTAGTTTCAAATTCATTAATTTCTGCTCTGATCTTAATTATTTCTTTCTGTCTGTAGCTTTTTGGGTTGGATTCTTCTTGCTTTTCCAGTGCCTTTAGGTGGATAGTTAGGTTATTGATTTGGGATCTGTCTTTGTTTTGAAGGCATTTAATGCTATGAAATTTCCCCTGAGCACTGCCTTCTTTGTGTCCCATAAGTTTTGGTAAGATGTGTTCTCATTGTCATTCATTTCTAGAAATTTCACAATTTCATTTTTTTTATTTTGTCCACTACCCATTTATTGTTCATAAGTGTGTTGTTCAGTTTCCAGGAGCTGGTAGGTTTCCTGGTGCATCTTTTGTTGTTAATTTCTAGCAATATGGCATTGTGATCTGATATCATGCAGGAAATTATGTTGATCTTC
This sequence comes from Dipus sagitta, assembly GCA_036346955.1. Lineage (NCBI taxonomy): Eukaryota > Metazoa > Chordata > Mammalia > Rodentia > Dipodidae > Dipus > Dipus sagitta. The sequence goes on along the minus strand of CM070782.1, from coordinate 36,786,579 downwards.
CTAAATATATACAGGCAGGCATTATGGACAGTATATAATCTATTTTAGAGAAGGTTCCATGGGCTGCTGAAAAGAATGCGTAGTCTGTGGATTTGGGGTAGAATGTTCTGTAGATGTCCATTAGGTCTAAGTGATCTATGGTTTTGTTGAGCTCTCTTACTTCCCTGTTAATTTTCTGTCTGGATGACCTATCTGTTGCTGAGAGTGGAGTACTGAAGTCCCCAAATATGATGGTATTGGTGGTTATTTCTGTTTTGTTGTCAAGTAGATTTTGTTTTTTGAATTGTGGTGCACCTGTTTGGTGCATAAAGATTGATGATCATGAGATTTTTTTGGATTGTTCCCTTGATAAGTAGGAAGTGGCCTTCCTTATCTTTTTTGATTACTATTCATTTGAAGTCTATTTTATTTAATATTAGTATAGTTATGCCTGCTTGTTTCTTCTTATAGTTTGCTTGGAATATCATTCTCCACCCTTTCACCCTGAGGATGTGTCTATCTTTAGTGGTGAGATGGATTTCTTGAAGACAACAGATTAAGGGATGTAATTTTCTGATCCACCTTGTTAGCTTATATCTCTGGATGGGTTAATTAAGGCCATTCATATTAAGGCAATGACTGGGATATTTGATTTAATCCCTGCCATATTGTGGTAGTTTGCGTGATTTGGTATTTTCTTGGACTTTGTAGGTTTTTGTGCCTTCTCTGAATTTGATTATTGTGATCTGCTTCTTTTAGGCACTTGAGGTTGATTATTTGATTCTTCTGTGTGGAGAATTCCTTGAAGTACTCTGCAGATTTGGCTTTCTGTCCATATAGTTGTAAAGCTGAGTTTTATCATGGAAAATTTTTCTTTCACCATTTATTATGAGGGATACTTTTGCTGCATAGAGTAGTTTGGGGTGGAAGCCATAGGTTCTTAGACTTTGCAGTGTTCTATTCCAGGCTTTTCTGGCTTTCAGGGTTTCCATTGACAAGTCTGAAGTAAATTCTGATGAGGTTACCTTTATATGTAATGTGTTGTTTTTCCCTAGCTGCTTTGAGGACTTTCTCTTTGTTATCAGTGTTTAGAGTCTTAATGGTAATATGTCTTAGAGAGTTTCTCCTTTCATCCAGTCTGTTTAGAGTTCTCTTAGCTTCTTGTATCTTGATGGCACTTTCTTTTGAGAGTATGGGAAAGTTTTCATTGATAATTTTATTGAATAAGTTCACCATGCCTTTGGTCTAAATTTCTTCCCCTTCTGGTATTCCTATGATCTGAATGTTGGGACATTTAAGGGTATCCCATAGTTCCCTCATGTTCTGTTCACAACATTTTTAAACTTTTTGAAACTTTTAGACTCATGAACTGTTTATTCTGTTTTGTCTTCAGTTCTGAGTTTCTATCCTCATGGCTGATTCTATTCTTGACAGCTTCTACAGAGGTTTGGGCTTGTTCAATTTGGTTTGTACTTTTTACTACTTTCTTAGTGTATAGTTTCCATCTCTCTGTTGAGTTCCCTTTTCATGTCCTTTTCTGATTTTCTTAATGCTTCTTGGAATTCATCCTTGCAATTCTTTATGTCTTCATTGAGCTTAGCCAGGTGGTTTTTGAGGTTTTTTCTTTTTTCTTTTTTTTTCCGCTCTCCTTCAGATCATTTAACTGTCTTTGGATCTTTTCCTTGTTCTTATCTATTAGGTATAATCTAGCATGGACAGCATTCATACAATTATCGGCCCTTTGTTGCTTTTCTGAAAATTATGGGATTTGCTTGGTCAGGGTGGCATAGTGTGTATCTTTATTTTGGGGTTCTGATCCTAATGTCTCTGGTATGTTTTGATTAGAGAAACCCATTGTGGGACTGGGCAATCTTACTAGATTTATTTGCATTTGATTTTTCATGTTATTCCTTTTGTGCTGTGGTCTGCCCATTACAGTGTAGGAGTCTTATTTAATTTAGGAGGAGCCAGTAATCTACCCTGGGGGAATGCTACCCTGCTGGCCTGAGTCCGTTCATGGGGCTGGGGGTCAGTGGCAAGGGGGGACGGTGTTCACAAGCACGCAAGCATGGAGGAGTGCGGCCTGGGTCGCCTTGCCTGCAGTTAGTGCAGAAGGAACCTGCAGCTGGGACTATGGATAGTGCAGCTGCTTGAGGGGGTGGGGGACTGGGGCACTACCCAAGAGCATGAGAATCAGTGGATTCCCTTTTTTTTGCTCCTCCATGCCCTCCCACTGGAGGTCTATTAGAGTCTGCTCACCCCTAGAAGACCCAATGAACCCTCAACATCTTGCCTTTTCTTCCCTGGGAGGTGCAGTGTGGTTAGGCAGATGCCATCTTGACCAGAAGTCCCCACATATACTCTTATTACCTTTTCTCTCTGCTAGTATAGCCTCAGTATCTGGCATGGCCTTGTTATCTGTTTGTGTGTTGCTTATTGCCTGCTTCCCTAAAGCAAAATGTAATCTCTACAAGAGCAGGTGCTTTGAATCTATGTTCATCACTATAGCCTCCATACCTACAGGAATATGAATGAATAATCTTTGTGGAAAAATCAAGAAAGGTTTTATAAGGATACTGTGCTATAAAGTTGCTAGGTGAACAAGTTCACCAGGTTAGCATTGTCCATACAAAAACAGGAAGTGCTAGACAGTGGTGGACAGGTAGTGAAGAATAGGATGGAGGGACTTATAGAAGCTGAGAAAGCAGTAAGCCCCTCCCTGCATGCTGATAGTCTTTGGATACTAAGATCACTATTTTTTTTCTCCTAGGATAATGCCATAATTTGAATATCTCCTTTAAAACTCTTAAATTCTTATGCTCGTGTTATCTGGAGAAGCCCTTGGGAGGTAACAGGGATTAGATACAATCATCAGGGTGGGTATTTGTGATAGGACTGGTAACCTAATAAGAAGAGGAAGGACTCGAGTTGGTACACACTTGCTCTGTCCTACCATATGATACCCTCTGCCACAAGACCTTCACCAGATGTTGGCCAGACATTGGCACCATGTCCTTAGACCTCTCAGTCTCCAAACCCATGAGCTAAAGAAGTTTCAATTCTTTGTAAGCCTCAGGTATTTCTATAGCAAAGAAAATCAGACTAAGATCAGCAGTGACAAGATTGCTGATCACTTGGGAGGCAGAGGTAGGAGGATCGCCGAGAGTTCGAGGCCACCCTGAGACTACATAGTGAATTCCAGGTCATCCTGAGCTAGAGTGAGACCCTACCTCAAAATACCAAAAAAAAAAAAAGATTGCTGATGAACTAACTCTGAAGGAGGCAGTAACCATATTTCACAAAAGTCTTCTGCCTATATATGTGAGGGAACCAGGGATATGCTATAACATCTCTCAGGCTTGATGCCAGCACCCTTATTAGTATGATCACTACCACTTTCTAAACACTCACCATGTGTCGAGCACTTCACATGTACCATCCTGTTTGACCTTCATAGCATTTTAAAGAGAGATTTTATCTTCCCTGTTCGCAGATGAAGCTATGCATAATGTAAGATTTTCTTAGAATCTGCTAAGTAGCATAGCTGGAATTGGAACCTGGGCATTCCAACCCTGGAACCCTGTCACACAGCCTTCCATTCTATAACTGGAGAGAGCTTTCTGATTGTGCATAAAAGGGTCACCAAAGTAGAATGTTCCAGATTCTTTGCTACCCTCATTTTCAGGCATAAGCCTGGGTATCCAGGCTTCCATCCCCTGCTACCTCTGCTCTGGTAACATTCACTGAGGCAGCCTGTGTGACCATCCCCAATTAATCTCTTTGTCATAATTTAATGTCTTTGGATCTCACTCTGCTCAGTGCCTGATTTCTGTCTTCAAAACTAGGGTTTGAGGGACTGGAGAGATGTCTCAGCAGTTAAACACTTACTTGCAAAGCCTAATGGTTCAAGTTTTATTCCCCAGTACCCATGTAAAGCCAGATGCACAAAGTGGTACATACATACAAAGTGGTGCATACATGTGGAATTCATCTGCAGTGGCATAAGACCTGCTATACCCATTTTATACATATGTGTGTGTGTGTACATATATATGTGTGTGTGTATGTATGTATATATATATATATTCTGTCTCTGCTTGCAAATAAGTAAAAATATCTTTTTAAAAAACTAGGGTTTATACTAAGGACCTGTCCATGTGGAGCACACAACTGGTCAGACATCAGCTGACTGGACAGTACTCTCAGAGTAAAAACGCAGGTCCCCATGAGGTCCCTGCTTAGTCATCCTTCAAATCCCCGCTGAGTGGCTTCAGAGAAGTTTTCTCTCTTGTGTCAAATTCCTCTCCACTAGGATCTCAAAGCAACTTGCTTGTCTCTTTGCTCTTAGCCCAGCAGTACTCTCTTATTTATCTGGGTGATTATAGGTTTAACATCTGTCTTCCTCGCTAGAAAGTGGGTTCTGTGAAGACAGGGACACAACTGCTTCCCAAATTGTTGCAGTTCTAGGTCCCAGAACAGAGTCTTCTCAGTCTGTCCTCCCTGCAAATGCAGATTGCATAAATGAATGTCGAGTTGGGAGGCAGCTGTTACTGTGACGGTGGCAGGGCCAGGCACTTCATCTCTTAAACTTTCTCATGTGTGATTTACACAATCTGCTCTAGGTTCCTCTCAAAGACCATGAAATAAATTGAAGTGCTTTGTATATTTTTAAGTGTTGTATCCAGTATTTCTATTAAGACTGAGTCTATCTCCACTTTTATAAATGTCAGCATCCAGAGATGAAGCTGAGGTAATAGAGTGGAGGCATCCCATGCTCACTCCTTGTCTGAAAAGAAATGGCCAAAGATCAGACCATTCAGCCATCACCAAGTCACCTGATGCCAACTACATACCTAGGCATAACTTAAAAAGTCATGCTTGAAAAGGACAGAGCACTGTGGTATTTATAATTGAATCTAAAGGGTTGGAGGTCATGGTTGTTGTCAAAACAGACTGGCTGTGTGAGCATGTTGTCTACGAGGGAACAAGAAGAGACCTATATCTGTATCATCTGAGGAAGAGAAGCTTTGATGAGTCCCCAGCTCCAAGCATGCAAATAGCTTTGCCGTTGGAGAAGTGAACTCACAACACTTCCCAGAGAATGATATTAACCAACTTTTCCCATGTTCAATTGTTGCTCAGTATCTTAGTTGAGCCAACCTGGGAGAAAGAACCCCTGATTTTCAGGTTGAAAACATGACTCAAATTCAAGAACATAAAAAGGCCAGTAAAGACTGAGTTTCTGCTGTTTTCCAGGTGCTGGGCTGAGCATATAACACATTTAGTGCCCTTACCTACCTCAAGAATTCTTGAGGACCTCCACTCCCATTCTATGGGTGAGAAAGGAGCTCACGCACTCACCCAGGCTGGCATAGCTCAAATGTCTGCTAGGTCTTGTGCGGCCTGTGAAAGGTAAGTAAGCAGCTGACAGCAGGGCACTCACGTGGTCTGACATGGATGAACATATGCGATGCGAGGCTCCTTGCACCAACAGAGTCTCATCATCTTAAAGCTTGTAAGCAATGCTGAACTTAAAATCCTGTTCCTGGCGGCTAGATAGATGGCTCAGCGGCTAAAGAGTTGAATCTAAAGGGTTGGAGGTCATCGTGGTTGTCAAAACAGACTGGCTGTGTGAACATGTTGTCTAGGAGGGACCCAGGTTCAGTTCCCCAGTACCCACATAAAGCCAGATGCACAAAGTGGCACATGCATCTGGAGTTCATTTACGGTGGCAAGAGGTCCTGGCATACCCATTCTCTCTCCCCCCTCCCTCCCTCCCTCTCTCTCTCTCTCTCTCTCTCTCTCCTTGTAAATATAAAAATAAAATCCTGTTCCAATAAGTGGAGTCAGAATGTGCACTTCCCCTCACACGGTGCACATGCTCATGAAAATGTTGAGATCCTCCCATATACAAGGTGATTAATATAGGGCTATGAGTTACAGAATGGGCATCTGCTTCAGTATTGTCTCCTCTTTTAGGTTAGGGGGAGTACATTCCACTAGGTTTGGATTACTCCTGGCCAGTCATTCTCAACCTTCAACATGAACACAGATCAACTGAAGATTTTGATAAAACATACTTTTTTTTTTTCAAGAAGGTGGGGTCTCACTCTGGTCCAGGCTGACTTGGAATTAACTATATAGTCTCAGGGTGGCCTCAAACTCACGGCGATCCTCCTACCTCTGCCTCCCGAGTGCTGGGATTAAAGGCGTGCACCACCACGCCCAGCTCATAAAACACACATTCTGATTCAGTGGGTGTATAGTGGCCCCAGAAACTACACTTCTGCTTTGCTCCCAGATGATACAGCAGGGGCCATGAAACACTATCTTAGTAAGGAAGAACTGTGACAGATAAAATGCCTGAATCTGCAAAAGTGGAAAACAAGTCCTTCTACTTGAATAGCTGCAGTAGAGAAAGACATTTCTATTAGCAATGCCCAAAGACAGGGGCATCTCTATTCCTCTTGTGCTCTCCCCGTCTTCCAGAAAAGAAACAAGTGTCATCCCTAAATGCATGAAGACATCAGACAATCCTCGCTTCCCTGCTCAACACTGTCCAGTGGCTTCCTAGATACAAGAACCCTACCCCTATGTTTCTCCCAAGGCCCTTAGTGCACCCTCCTCATTCCTACCACCCGAAGTACCTCTGCTTCTCAAATACTCCCAGCTTTGTCCTGCTTCAGGGTCTTGGTACCTACTTCCCCTTTACCTGGAATGCCCTTTCTCCTGCCCTCTGCGTAGTTGGCTTCACCTTGCTATCCATACCTTAGCTCAAATTTCACCTCCTCAGCAAGGCTGTCCCTGACTGACCTGCCTAATCTGATATACCAACACCCAACCCCAAAGCTACCATGCAATTTTTTTTCTTAACCCTTATTGACCAAGCAATATTTCATTTCTTTATTTAATTACTAGTCATTTCCCCTACCCACGCTCTGATTCGTTATGAAGGTATTGACCTTGTCTACTTGCCCTGGTACATAGCAGGTGCTCAGTAAATAGCTGTGGAGTGAATGTATGAGTTATCTGACACATCCGAGGAATTCCTGATGTACTTCTGCTGTCCAAGTAGGAAAGGGGAAGACTGAGATCAGTGGGGGCCAGAAAGAGCTTCCTCGTCCCTCGTACACCCAGAAATGGGGCTACTAGCAGGGCAGGCCTTCTGAGGAGGTAGTGGAAACTTTACCCTAAAAGGTGAAAGGATTTTCAGGCAATTACAGGTGAAGATAGCTATGCAGGACAGAAAAGGCAGCTTGGGCAGGCACAGAGGTGTGGGAAATACTGCCCACAACTATCCTGTAGAAATTCTATCCTTGGCCCACCCCTGCCTCTAAGCAGGACAACCCTCTTTGAAGATATGACAGGGCTGGGAGGACTCCTGTACCTTAGCAAGGTGAGGTCAGTACCTCCCTCCGGCAGACTATACCGCACCTTCAGCCTAGAGGTACTCAGCCTTCCAAGAAGGTGAGGCAAGATAACAGGACAGGACAGGTAGAGCCAGTGTGAGGTCACCTATCTCAAGTCTCTCAGCCCATGATTGATAATCTTTTACTATAAAAGACCAGATAAGAGGTAGGAGCATCACCTGAGTTTGAGGCCACCCTGAGACTACAAAGTGAATTCCAGGTCAGCCTGCACTAGAGTGAAACCCTACCTCGAAAAACCAAAAATAAATAAATAACCAGATAGTAGGACTGGAGAGCTGGCCTAGCAGTAAAAGCACTTGCCTGCAAAGCCTAATGACCCATGTTCCACTCTCCATATCCCACGTAAACCAGACACACAAGGTGACACAAGTGTGCAAGGTTACACATGCACACAAGGTGGCACACGTGCCTGGAGTTCAATTACAGTGGCTACAGACCCTGGCACACTGATTCTCTTACTCTCACTGTTGCTCTTAGTCTCATTCTTGCTCTCTCACATAAAAAAGAAAAAAAGAAAGAAAAAAAAAAGGCCAGCCTGTTGGGCTTGCCTCAGAAAAAAAAAGACCAGATACTAAACACTTTAGGGTTATGGGCCAGATGGGCTCTGCTGCCACTGCTTTTCTGTGCTGGGTGGCATTAAACCACTTTAGACAGGCCAAAAGGAAATGAACATCTATTTCACCACTTGTGAGATCCCAAAGCCTTCCATGACCTTGTCCATTCCCTCCTGTACATCCTCATCTGATGGCCCCTTGATCCTCAGGGTATCCTCATACACATGATTCTCTCTCACTCCTCACATCTGGCTCTGCTCCATGCAGAACCCCCATAATCACTTTAGTCTGAGCAACAACCCAACTGGTTGAATGTTAAGAAGAAGCCAGGCTGTTTCCTTTGTACACTGGAAGCCCAGAACATTAAAGGTCATCAGTAAATAAACAGTTGTTGACTGTTACTAGGTTCTGGGCCAGAAGATGTGTTCATTCATTCCCTGCAACAGATCTAGCATCTATTGTGTGCCAGGCCTCCCACTACACTGTGAAGTATGAGAAGGAGACATAGCACAGGTCTTACATTGTATTTGGAGACACATTCTAGGGATTGGATTCTATTTGTTCCACTCTATGACCTTAGCAAACCACTTAATTTTATGTGCTGCTTAGAAAATAAAGGGAGGCAAACTAAATAATTTAGTTTCAAGTTCTGAACTAAATTATGAAGAATCCTGGGGTCCCATCATGCTTCCTAGGTTTAGCCAGTAATATGTGTTTACCATACAAGAAGAATGAACGAGCTTAGGTAAGTTACTACTGCTGTTTTGTATGCTGGCATCCACTGAAATGATACTGTGTATAGTAAGTTATACTGCTAAAAAAAAAAAAAAAAAAAAGTTGGAAGCAACTTGCTTAATCCAGTCTCACCAGGGCCATCGCATGGATTAGAGGAAGAGAAAGTAGAAACTAAACACTCCTCTGAGGGGGAGGGACAGAAAAAGCAAGCCAGCTGTGTGTGGCAGTACAACACTCTGGAATGCAGAAGGTGGAGTCTGAGGAAATGCTGTGATGGGGTATCATGCAAATAAAGAATATTCTAGTACAGTCTAGCAGGATAAATTGGAGACAGACCATCCCCGGGTCTTGGGCCCACAGAAAGGCATGCTTGGATGTTGATCAGAGGCCCAGTGCAGGCAGAAGAAGCATCTGGAATGTCTGAGAGCAGGTGACAGTCCCAGAGCCTCAAAGAGAGAGAGATGTAGGTAAACAAGGCCCCAGTCTTGGAGACTCTAGGACTTACATTCAAAGAGACAAGACAACACCGGAACTGAAGTCCAAAGCAGGAAGTTGTTGATTTCTAAATGGGGATCCATGACCCACAAGTAAGGTCAGTGTCAAAACTGCAGCAAGATGACTTTATGGTCCTGATCAAACAGTCCTTAAGACTTTAAGTCTCCCTCCAATGCTTGTCCAAAGCCACATGGCAGCATGAGGGAAGATACAAATAGCCCCAAGGTCCTCTGAAACAGTGTTTTTTCACTGCTTAGCCTAAGCAGACCAACTACAGTTCAAATCAAAATGAGATTTTCCAAGCTAAAAATCACTGAAGTAGACATGAGTTGTTTACCAAGTGCTTAGTGAAAGGGAGATAATTTACTCTCAACCAAGTCCTGGCTCCTGTCCTCAGGCATTAGACTGACATGTGTGCTCCTGGCACCAGCCCCTTAGGGGAACTGCATGGGTTTTGACAGTCTCCAGGTTTCTCTGGAGGAATAATAATGGTGATCTTAAAGTGCTGTCTACATAATATGAACATATCAGGTCAATTAGAAAGGAAGGAAGGGAGGGAAGAAGGGAGGGAGAGAGGGAAAAAGAAAGAAAGAAAAGAGAAAAGAAGAAGAAAGGAAGGGAGGGAGGAAAGGAAGAGAGAAAGGAAAGAAGGAAGGGAGGGAGGGGGAGGGGGAGGAGGAAGGAAAAGAGGAAGAGGGAGGGAAGGGGGAGAAAAGGAAGGAAGGAAAAAGGCAAAGAAGGAAGGAAATAATAAATACTAATAATCTAACCTGTAATCGAAAATAAATATATAATAAATAAATAGTTTGAGAGCACACATTGTTTGCTTTAAACATCATCACAAGGACCCTAACCACAGAGGAAGAAGAGATCATTCCCACTCCTGCCTCTAACCCCTCTAGTACCTCATCGAGTTGTTCCCCAAAGCAATTATTCTCTTAAGTAACAATCTTTCCAATCATTTATTTTAAATATCTTCCCCCTAGAGATATTTAAAGTAGATATGGGACCTAGAAAATGAGAACATGAGACAGGATGTGTGCCTGTCTTGTGAAGGAGTTTATCTCCAAGGCTGAAAACCTGATAAGGGACTCAGGGCATATCTAGTACAGGAAGTAAAAGAGTCAGATCTGTATGTTTTGAGTGAAAAAGTAGGTACAAATATGTCTGATATGGCCATGATAAATCATCCTGAAAATGGGCTTCAGAAGAAATAAGAAGAGAGATTCTGTTATACTTTTTGTATCTCTACATTTTGAGTGGAAAAACATTGAGGGATACCTTTACTACTTAATATATAAAGACACAAAATTTATTAATAGTGTTGGGGAAGACTTGAAAAAAGACACCCTGTCAAACTTTGCCAGAATAAACATTGACATGACTACCATGAGGGAATTCATCCACTTCCATCAAGTCAACAGACACACATATCCTGCATTGGGGAATTGATCTCACATATATAATCACATAGGGTGGGTGTTGAAAATGGGAAATGAGAGCTGTGTAAAGTGTTGTTTATGATAACAGAAGATAAGAGACACTTCAAATTGCCACCACTAGAGGACCAGTTATATAAACTATGATTCCCAACATGCAATGGAAAACTTTGCAGTTATAAAAATAAATGAAGATGTTCCTACTATATTTATAAGAAAATTTTTTTATTAAAAATATAAGTGCTTGAGTTAAAAATAAGATAAAACAACAGAATACATAGAACGCTCTAATTCTAAAAACAATGGGGAAATATGTCAATGAGTTGTTTGTATAAGCAAAAAAATGTCCTGGAAGAATGCACAAGAAACCAATAAAATGTTGCCTGTAGGTATAGAATATAGAGGCAGGTAAGGAGGGAGGATTTGCATATCATACTATGTTTAATTTTTATTTGGATTATGATGATGCATTATATGTTCATATACAGTACTTTAAATACTTTTTAATGGGATAAAGGGATGACTCAGTAGTTAAAAGTGCTTGATTACAAAGACACAGTTCCATATAAAGCCAGATACACAACTTGTGCACATGACTTGTTTCCTTACAGTGGCAGAGGGGGCTGGCATCTCCATTCTCTCTCTTTCAATTATTTTAATACTTTAATAAATATTTAAATAATAAATAATTCTTAAATAAAGATGAAAGATTGCTTGGAGAAGTTCCGTAGGCAGATTTTTGTTATTATAAAGTAGTATCTGAGATGATCAGCTTATAAAGAAAGATTTCTTGAGGCCATCTTCCCAACCCCATAAGGTCTGGGAAGGAGGCATCAGTCCATGGGCGGGCCCTACTGCTTTGGGGCCTGTGATTAATCAGCCAGTCATGGTGAAGAGCACATGGTACAAAGTTGCTCACCTCATGGTGCCAGGAAGCAAATGAGATAGAGGAAAAGTGTACTGCCCCACCTTCAAGATTACACCCTCAGAGAGCCAGTCCTGACTGTAGACTCCACATCTTGAAGTTTCCACCAAGCCCAAGACTAAGCTTTTAACACATAGGGAACATTCTAGAGCCAAACTATGGCAACTTAAAGCAGAAGATCTGACAGTGACATGGGCTTGCTACTGATGTTAACTTCAGGTTAAGGATTTCCCTACCCTGGGCCTCAAAGTCCTCATTTATAGGATAACAGGAAACTAAAGGATTTTTAAAATGTGCCTTGCTGCTCTGACCTTCAGGCAACTACTCTGTGTCTAAGTTTTATTTAACTTGAATTGCATCATGTGCTCTATAGAGGACTAGTAGTTACCTTCAATACATTGCTGGCCCAAGCCACCCAACCAAAAGCAGCTGATGGAGGAAAGGATTTATTTTGGCTCATAGCCTCAAGCGGAAGCTCCATGGTGGCAGAGGAAAGATTGTAGAGCAGACACAGGACCTGACACAGAAGATAAAAGACAAGGGGGAGCGGGCTATGATACTCTACATCCTCCCCCAGAAACATGCTGTTTCCAGCAAGGCTCCAGCTCCCAAATTGCCACCAGCTGGGGACCAGGAGTTCAAAATGCATGAGTTTATGGGGAATACCTAATTGAAGCTAACACAATACTGGTTTTAGGTTAGTTTCCTCCCTCTCTCTCCCTCTCTCTCTCTCTCTCTCTTTCTCTCTTTTACTTTTTCTAGTAAGAGTTCCTCTGTTAGCAAGAACCTAGGTCAAAAGCATGCCTATGAGCTTGGAATATGGTTGAAGGGGGACCCTGAATGGATAAATATGACCCAAAAGAAGACATGAAGAGGCAGAAAGAAATAACTTCCCTGGGAGGGAGGGAGCATATCCATGTTGAGCCCTTGGACTCAGTTTCCCAGACGGGTGTTCCAAGCAACCAAATGCCGCTCTTTCTCACTAGCACATGCCTTCATTATGAGTAATCAGAATTTTGATGAGGTAAGACGTACTGATTTCATCTTGTGGAAGTAAACATTCCCCTTCCAGTAAAGCCACTGTAGTTTCCTACTTGGGAGCTTCCTTCGATCATCATAGGCCCCTGTCTTTGTGTTCCATCCCTGTGCCTAGAGATGTTCCAGGCTCACCAAAGAGTTGACTGTTTCCTGTCATGGTGACCATCATTAGGTGTCCCGGCTTTCACGTGAGAGCCTGGGGAATAGTTCTCCAACTTGGGTGAGCTGATCTGGCTGAGATTCTTCTATGGAAGTTTCTTCTTAGTAAAGTTTGGTTCTACCTCACTTGACAGCCTTAAGGAAAAAAATCCTGAATAAGAATAGGTTGCTCTGTGTAATCTATCCTGGGAAAGGTGTGTAAAATGAAGAGCTGACGGACACTGTCCTGAACTACAAGGGGCTTAGTAATGAAGACAGAAAGCAGAACCCAGAGATAGTGACATAGGAAGGTACTGTCAAATTGCTCTTGGAACCACTTTGGCTTTTAAGTCACATGAACCAATATACTTATTTCTTCTTAAATTATTTAAAACAGTTTGGATTCAACCTTTTTTTGTTTGTTTGCTTTTTTGTTTTTTGAGGTAGAGCCTTGTTCTAGTCCAGGCTGACCTGGAGTTCACTATGTAGTCCGGGGATGGCCTCAAACTCACAGCAATCTCTGTCTAAGCCATGTCGACATGCCAGGCCACACCCCTCACCCACTTCTGGGCACTCCAGGTCTTGAGAAAGATGCACTCTTAACACCTCAGGTCTCTCTCCAGACTACCAAGCCCCAAGGGGTGTCTCTCAGCTCAGTTTGCTGGCTTTGGGACTCTTTCCTCCTTCCCTCTCTGCTTCTTTCCTTCCATCTCTGCTCTCCTCCTGTCTCCTCTTAGTGTCTGCACCCTCTCCCTCTCATCTGAGATGGGAAACAAGGCCTCTAAATCAGTCCCCATCACCCCCCTGGCTTGTTTCATTAAGAACTTAAAACCACTGAGGCTATAGGATGATATTAAACCTCACTGCCTATTTTTCACTATAATGAAGCTTAGTCACAATATAAATTGGACAACAGGTGTATATGTCCAGACAACAGTACTTTCAATTTCCAAATTCTTACTGATTTAGATAACTTCTGCCACTGCATGGGAAATTCCCTATATTCAAGCATTTTTTGTTCTACATGCCCATCCTTCTCTCTGTTCTGCTTGCCCTACTCACCATATTCTTCTGGCCAAGGCCTCGGGGACAAAATCAAATTAAACACCCCCTTATTATTCCCCAATATCAGTTCTTGATCTTGATGCCATCAATGACCTGCTCCTCCTCAACCCCCCAACCCACCTCCATCTAACCCATCATCACCACCTCCACCCTCTCCTTTCCCTCCCCTCTCCCCTCCTGCTCAATGTACCCACTCACACACAGATTGAGTTTTCCCTCTATGAGACAGGGTGGAGATGGTGGGAATTGTATGTGTCCATGTCCCATTGTCTATGCCTGACCTGTCTCAAACTGAAGCACATCTAAGATCCTTTTCTTCTGACCCTATCCACTATACTAAAGAACTTCACTCCCTTACTCAGGTCTACAATCTTACCTGGAATGATATCTATGCCATCCTGTCTATCACTCTCACCCCAGATGAACGTGAACATGCCTAGGTGGCTGCTCAGGCCCACGCCAATGATATCCATGTAACCAATCCAACCTATCCAGTTGACGCTGTGGCAGTTCCCAGGAAAGACCCAAAGTGGGTCTACCAAGTCCCTGCCCCTACCACTGGAAACCCACACCTCCCCTTCCACAGGGAGGGTGGCCCAGGATCAGATGGTTGTCTGCCTCTTGGCGGGCCTCCAAAAGGCTCCCCACAAGGTTATTAACTTTAATGAACTCATCCCAGTAGCTCAAAAACTCAATGAAAACTCAGCAGTATTTATGGGATGCCTAACAGAGGAACTTATTCAATATACCTACCTCAATCCCACTTCCCAGGAAGTTGTTCTGATTCTAAATACCCACTTCCTTTCTGGTCCCTGGATATTCCTATCTTGCCCCAGATTTAGAAACTTCACAGTTGCTGTTGTTTTTTTTTTTTCAGTTATTTTTTCTTTAAATGGGCTTTCTGTCTCTTTTACTCTCTCTTCTGAAATGTGTGCTATGCAGACAGCACTGTTGATGAAATCTCATAGATCTCATGAGCTGTCTTCATTCTCTTCTCTTTTTTCTATGCAGAAATTATCTTCTGCATAATTTCAAATGTTCTCTTTGAGCACACTGATTCTTCTGCTTGGTCAAATGTGCTGTTGAACTATTCTATCAAATTTCCTTCAGTTCATTTATAATACATATATATATATATATATATATATATATATATATATAATTAGTATATATCAATTAAAAATGAGTATTAAAGAAAGGAACTTACATGCAGATGCCAGCTCCAGGTTGCCCCGGCCAACGGGGAGTTAAACAAGGACCGGAGGGGAAAATAACCTGGATGAGAGACAAGAGACACAAAGAAGGAGACCAAGTCTAGAGTCTGATCAAGGTCTCAAATTTATTCAGGCAAGCACAAGCTTATATACAGAAAATAAAGCTTTCTAGACAGTGTCTAAAGTCTGCTCCACAAATGCCTCTGTGTCTGAAGACTGTTTGCCAAGGCCATACAATAAGGCCTCTGTGCCCGGAGATCCAAAAACAGCTGTAGTTCTCATGGTCAAAGAGCAGCTACAGCTCCCAACACCAGGTGACTGAGTGACCACCTGATGAAGCAACTGATTTTTGCTGTTGTTGTTTGCTCTTGTTTTGTTTTGAGACTGGGTCTCAAACTCAATATGTAGCTGAAGGTAGCCTCGCACTCTTAATCCTCTAGTTTCCATTTCCCAATTTCTGGGATTATAGACACATGCTACTATACCCAATCTGACAAAGTATCTGATAGGAGCCTCAGGGCCTGATATGTGACCACAGCTAGTGAGGAAAGTTTGTGGAAAGAGATGTGAAGATGGTATATCTCCTGACTAGGATGAAACTACTGACTCAGGACTCTGCCTCATTCTGCACCTGGCAGGGTTTCATATTCTTCAAGGCTTAGTCTGTCAGGTTGGGACATGGGGAGTGAGTGATGGCATATATTCCAGAAGAGCAAATTTCCATATTTGTTTAAGGATTTAGTGGATGTTTCAGTACTCCTGGAGCTATACTGATGCTAGAGTAACTTTGTTCCCAGAGCCTGACCTCAAAGAACTAACCCTCCAAAGGGGAAATCAGTGACTTTGAGTGCTTTGTGCTCTATCTACTCCTCAGACCTGAAATGGTTAGCAGTCAATAAATAGTGAAAATACACCCTGATGCTAAAAGCATATGGATTACAGATTATACAGGTATTGGGAAGTTACTCCTAAGGATGAAATAATAAAATGTTGCTCTGCTTATTTCTTACCTGTATTCATGGTTTCTCCAACATGAACAAGTTGATGTTGCTGTGATTTTCCTTAGTAGAAATTTTCTTGATTCTCATACCACTTAACCTCAGGGGGAAAAAAATCTGAATAAGAATTGGGTGTTTTCTGGAGGAGATAAAAAGCATTCACTCAAATATTTTAAAACCAGAACAAGCAAATATATTTTTAGAGAATCAGTTTATGAAGTTGCTATTTGCATCCAATAAATTCAATCTTTTTTAGTTCTCATGAGTCTTAGGGTTTTAACAAATAAACTCAATTTTGACAGAAGAGTTCCATCACATCAAATAATTCCCCTGTAACCTCCATTACTCCTAGCACTGGGTAGTTACAGCTCTATTTTGTGAGTGTGCAGACTTTCAAAATGCCATATGGATGAAATTATGTATATGGAGCCTTTAAACTCAGACTTCCTACAGTCATCGTAATGTACTGAAGCCACTGCATGCATTAACGTAGTCTATATTTGTTTCAGGATTTGGTGGATGTTTCAGTACTCATGGAGCTATTCTGATGATAGAGTAACTTTGTTTACCTAGTCTATCTGCTCACTGGCTGACAGTGACAACTATGTGTAGAGCCACTATGCATGTCTTTGTACAGATTTTTGTGCACAAGTTTTCATTTATCTTATATAACTAAAGAAATATGATTTGGGGGTTACTTGAAAGTATCTGAGGCTGGAGAGATGGTTTATCAGTTGAGGCACTTGCCTGTGAAGCCTAAGGACGCATGTTCAATTCTCCACATGCCATGTAAGCCAGATGCACAAAGGTGAGGCAAACACAAGGTCATACATGCCCACTAGGTGGCACAAGCATCTGAAGTTCAATTTCAGTGGCTAAGGCCCTGGCATGCCAATTCTCTCTCTCTCTCTCTCTCTCTCTCTCTCTCTCTCTCTCTCTCTCAAAATAATAAAAAAATTATTTTTAAGTGAGTGCAATATATTACCAAAGCATTTTTTTTTCACTATGGCTGTTCCATTTTGCATTCCAAAAAGTAATACAGCCATCTTTATTTTCAAATGGGAAAAAAATCATTTTATGTAGGTATGTTTTATATATGCTATGTCTTCACCAAGGCTTAAGAAACTTCATGTCTATGACCAGAGCAAAGTTACCTATAAACATCACTTAATCATTTCTCTGACACAAGATGCACAGACACCAACTATAGATGAGGGTCAAAAAAGACACACACTCAAAACCTTGGAGTTGGAAAGGATATTCAAGGCCACTAGCTCAACATCTTTGAAGAGAACCCCCCCCCCCACTTTGGTTGTGCCAGGGCCTCTAGACACTGCAATTGAACTCCAGATGCCTGCACCATCTTGTGCATCTGGCTTACATGGGTACTGGGGAATCAAACCTGGGTCCTTAGGCTTCACAGGCAAGTACCTTAACCACTAAGCAATCTCACAAGCCCCTAAAGAGAACTTTTTAATCTAGCTATAAATAACTATGACTCCCTAAAGCCCTACTCAACAGGATACTTCCCTTGTGAAATTGGGTATGTTACTTAACTGCTTGAAGTGCCAATTTCTTTACCTCCAAAGAGTTATAATCAAAAGAAAAGTACACAGAAAGGAACTTTGGAGTTAGGAAGCAACTAAACATTAAGCGTTAATAAGAAAGACATTGCTAGTGGTTTTGCTTTCTCTGGTGACCTCACTGTCTGGGTGCACTTAAACCCTAAAGCAGGAGTTGGAGAGATAGCTTAGTGGATGAAGAACTTGCCATGCAAGCGTGAGGATCAGAGGTTAAATTCACAGCATTGACATAAGGCTGGATGGGCACAGCAGCCTACTTACAATCCAAGTACTTAGAAGACAGAGACTTGGAATTCATGAGTCAAGCTGGCTAGCTAAACTGGCTGGATGAAAATAAATAAATAAATTGGCTCTGGGCTCAAGGGCAAGGTCCTGCCTCAGTAAAGAAAATTGAAGAGTAAACAGGGAGGACACCTGGTGTCAGCCTCTGGCTTCCACACACACGTGCTCACATATATACTCACATGCATATGGACACACACACATACACACCCCCAACATATACAGACAAGCAAATCTAAAGTACAAATCACGTAATTAGTGAATGTTAGAACTTAAGGAAATTTGGAGCTCTTCAATCAAGTCCTAGCTCTTCCCAGTAGTGTTCATAAGGAAATGGAGGCCCTGACATCCAAGAGCACACAAAGCTACTGGCTGCTAAGCCAGTTGGTGAACTCGGGACTTCTGACTCTGCCAAGTTCTCCTGCACTCCTTCTTGCCCAGGCTGGTGTGAACCTCAATGGAAGCAGCCCATCCTAAGCAATTACAGCATGCAAGTCCCTGCCACAAGGAAGACCCCAGTGACCTCCATCACATCTCCCTGCCTCATCTCCATCAGAGCACCACTGCTCACCTGCACCCTGTTCTGCTGTCTACTTCAGTTACCCTCAACCAGGGGGCAACCTCTGTGATCTACCTTGATTGGCACCTAATAGGTTCTTAAATGTTTGTTGAATGATGATTAGATAAATGTACTTTAGTCTGTGGTTTGAAGGTTTTAGGGTAGATGCCCAGTAAGGGAATAACTGGGTCTGTTGGTATCTCTATACTCAGCTTTTTTTTGCTTTCCAAAGTGGTTGTACCATCCTACATTCCCACCAACAGTGGATGAGTGTTCTCCACATCCTCGCCAGCATTTATTTTTATTTGATTTTTTGATGTTTGCTATCCTTATTGGGGTAAGGTGGAATCTCATAGTTGTTTTAATTTGCATTTCTCTGATGATTAGGGATGATGAACATTTTCTTAAGTGTATGTTTGCCATTTCTATTTCTTCCTCTGTGAATTGCCTGTTCAGCTCTTTGCCCCATCTTGTGAGTGGGGTGTTTGACTTCTTACTGTTTAGATTTTTGAGTTCTTTGTAGATTCTAGAGATTAGTCCTCTATCAGGATAACCCACAAATATTTTCTCCCATTCTGTGGGTAATCTATTGGCTTTGCTTATTGTATGCTTGTCTGTAAAGAAACTCTTCAGCTTCATGTGGTCCCATTGGTTGAGTGACGGTTTAAGTTCATGAGTCACTGGGGTTTTGTTCAGGAAGTCTTTTTCCATTCCTATATCATGGAAAGTACTTCCTAAATTTTCTTCCAGTAGTATTCGAGTTTCTGGTCTTATATTGAGATCTTTGATCCATTTGGACTTGAGTGTAGTGCATGGTGAAATGTGTGGGTCAAGTTTCAGTTTCCTGCATATGGTTATCCAGTTTGTCCAGCACCATTTGTTGAAGATGCTGTCTTTTTTCCAGCCTATATTGTTTGGGCCTTTATTGAATATCAAGTAGCTATAGTTACTTGACCCAAAGTCCGGGTCCTCAAGTCTATTCCATTGATCTATACTCCTGTTTCTATGCCAGTACCATGCTGTTTTTATTACTATGGCTTTGTAATATAGCTTTAGATCAGGTATGGTGATGCCTCCAGAGCTATTTCTTTTGCTGAGGATATGTTTGGAAATGCGAGGCCTTCTGCCTTTCCATATGAAATTTGAGATCATTTTTTCTGTCTCTGTGAAGAACACTGTTCACACTCAACAGATTTGGAAAATGATAGAAACATTCTTTGCTAACTTTTTAAGCCACTTGTCTTGGAATTCTTAGATATAGCAGGCCAAATGGAAGCATGAAAATTGCTCAGGCAACTGTATGCAGGAAGTCTAAATCCTGTTGCCATGTTGTAATCTCCTGGACCTGTTCTGTCTTGCTCCTGCAAGGGACACGGTGTATAAACAGCATCAAGTGTTAACTTGTTAAATTGGTTACACCCAAAAAATGTTCAGATTGTTTAACAATGTAATTCTATGAAGTCATATCAAGAATTCCAAGGACAGGCAGAATTTTCAGACACTCCAGTTCAATGCCCAGGGAGCTATTGTTTCAGAAATGATTTTTGGAGAACTGAAAACTCAGTGACTAACCCCTTTCACAGTAATTCATTGTGTCCAATTCTCTAATTTGAAATTCTGTATTTTAGAGCCATTCCATAGTCATCTTATTAGTTTTGCTTTGTAGAAGAAACATGAAGTAAATTGTTCCAAATTTAGTCAAACTGCTATAACCCTTCTGTGTGAAGAAGGAAGAGTTCATATCTGCTACCCATCTACATAAAGATAGTTTCCATTTGCCACCAGTGGGCAATGTTCAGGAATATTCTCAAGGGATTCTATATCTGGGACAGGGACTTCAGAGTTTTTGTTCACTTGTCTATTTCTAGAGATTGGGGCAATGCTGGGCACACAGAAGGAGTCCAATAAGTGTTTTCTGAATTCAGAGGTAGGAGGATCACTTTGAGTTCAAGGCCAGCCTGAGACTACATAGTGAATTCCAGGTCAGCCTGGGCTACAGCGAGACCTTACTTTAAAAAAGCAAAATAAATAAATAAATAAATAATACATGGAAATAAGGAGTCAAAACCACCCGTGCATTATCCAGAAAAAACTGGGTGTCCAATTAAGGTTCCTCCTGTAGAGCAAAACCTCATGCTCTTACGGGCATGGTTTCAGGCATTAGACGTGGGACTCCCGTGTATGTGGCTATCTTTCCAGTCAAGCTAACTTATACTGTTTTTCCAAGAGCCTAATTGTGCACTGATACTGAACTAAGTGCCAGAAATTACTTCTGAAACAAAAGGAAATCTTATAAGAAGAAAGGTGAAGTGGTTCCATAAGGATCATGGGATTAAGATTAAAGAACAAAGCTGATCACGCCCACACAACATAACTAGTATGGGAAACTCCACTCACCTAGTCACATTCTCCACTGTGGCCTCATACTAAAACTAGAAGGGGGTCTTCAGATCATGAGCTATCTCTTTTAAGAGTCTCCAGACTCCATGGTTCCAGAGTAAGCTTACATGATGAGTTCACCCAGGGTGAATCCACCCAAAGATGAGCCTATCTCTTATAGATGCACATAGGGAGGTTCTGAAATTGTTGCTGCACCTGTCTATGGCCAGGACAAGGTTGTGTCTACCCACTTGGAGAAACAGGCTACTTCCTGGTATCTTTCCTGCTTTTCCTAGTTCCTTTGGCCTCTCACAGCCTGCACATGTGTGCAAGGAGTTGCACCAAGGAAGATGTAAGGAAACAAGCTGAATTTTGTGAAAAGCAGATGAAAATGCATCCTTATTCTTTTTTTCCTATGAAAATAATCTTCAAAAGTCCTCTCTTAAAGCCCAGTCTGGTTACTAATTCCATGATGGATCCCAGTGAACCATACTTGCCAATATTCTTGCCAGTGAACAGTCTCCCTCTGCAGATCTGGGCTCGGTCTTTGTAACAAACACAGTGCAGCCACAGTGACCCAGGGCCTTCTGGGGGCAGGTGATAAGAAGCCCCACAGCTGCCATGTAGAATCCTGGAATGCTAGGTAATACTGCTTGGAATTATTCTCTCTCTCTTTCTCTCTCCCTACCCGGCTCCACAGACAGTATGTTGCAAGAAGCCCAAGCTATGTCTCAGTGTTCCAGTTGACCACAGACTCAGACCAACTTCCAGACCTCAAACAACAGCCAGCATGAACCACCAGTCCTGTAAGGCAGCCAGCACATATGTCCAACCTAGAGAGAACACTGTTCTCCTGGCACAATATAGCTGTTTCCTTCTTAAACTCTCAGCAGCTGTAATGATCATTCTCAAGAGACCTGCACAAGATTTGGGAGGAGCTCATGAGGCCCCACACCTTCTGGAAGAAATATAGGCAGTTCACAGTTATTAGTAGAGTGGTTTATGAGGCTATGTCCCTCCCCAAGAAAATATAAGCAGTTAATGGTTGCTAGGAGAGATATGTTCTTCATTGGTATAGTCACTTACAAGTTGTCCATGTTCCAATAAATAACTCCTTACCCATTGTGATAGTTAAGGTGATGTCAACTTGATCTGTTTAGTAATCCACAGAAATCCCTTTTGGGTGGGTCTCAGAGGTTGCTTTCAGGAAGGATCAACTAAAGGAGGATGTCCTTTCCCAGAGCGAGCAGTCCCGCTCAGTGAGGGACTTCATAGAAGGAAGCTTTGGGTGAAAAGAGCCCCTTCCTTCCTTCCACTTGGCTGCCGGAGCTGCTTGCTGCCTTCCAGCGTGGACTGAAGACCTGCATCAACTGAAGACCCACGTGGATCAAGACCCAGCGGCTCCTTGGGAAGCCTCCAGGCCTTCCCTCCAGGCCTTCTGGAGCCATCTGCAGTGCCCGATAGGGATTTCTGAGGCATCTGGCCAGGTGGATTGAGCAGCTACCAGGTTCTGTGGTTCTTGGGCCTGAAACTATTGTAGTACCATAAACTAATCCAATAAATTCCCTTTTTAAAATAATTCATTCTAGCAGTTCTATTCCTCAGAGAACCCTGACTAATACACCTAGGTTCCTATAAATTATCCAAATTAAACTTCTTGGTTCATCAAACTATACTTGGGTAGACTTTGTTTTTGGTCTATTGTTAGTGCCTTAATTGAGGCGAATAGTTTTCTTGTTGTTTTTGTTTATCTTCCCAGGAGAAGTACACACAATAGACCCCAAGCAAGGACTACACTAATGAGCCAAGTCAACACCTCAGTCCCACAGGCAGAGGTGTTCTTTCACGGCACAAAGCTTTGGAGTGGTTTATGATGCAGCCATAAACAATTGGAATATTGCCTCAAATTCCTTTTCAAATTTTTTCATGATAAGCTGTGCTCACAGCCATTTATGTTCATATATGCCAGACTTTGCCCTTTTTTAACAAAAGCTCATAAGTAGTATACTTGATTAAAATACTTCAAAATTAAAGTTTGCATTTAGTATTTTCCTACTGAATTTGGGTAAGATTCCACTGGATATAAAACAATAAAGTTGTGTATTTAAAATATATTATAAAACAGTTTGGCCCCAAATACATCCCCATGACTCTGGATCTATGGCTCTTTGTGAACATGTTTTGTCAGAATTATCTCACTTTCAAGTAATCTTTTCCATTAACTGTCAGGAGCTGCAGCTGCTCTTTGACCTTGGGAGCTAAGAGTGGTCTCTAATCTCTTAACACAAAGGCCTTATCGATAAGGCTCCTGATACTAAGGCATTGTTTAGTATACAGCCTAGGTGGGGTGGGCATCAGACACAGAGGGATTAACATACAACCCTGGTGAAGCTGACCTTAGGCACGTAGGCATTGTCCAAAAAGTTCTATCTTCTGTATATAAGCTTATGTTTGCCTGAATAAACGCTTGCCTTGATCAGAACTTGTCTTGGCTCCATTCCTTGTGTTCTTGTCTCAGATTCATTCCCACTCCCTCCTTCGAGGCCCATTTCAATCTTTCTGCTGCAGGCCGGCACATCGTGGTGCCCAGAAGAGGGACTCAAATACGAGAGGCTTCAGTGAGGAATGCCAACATCAACTCGGGATCCGCGGAAGAAAGTGAAATTTAAAAGAGGACTGTAATCGCCCGCTCGGTCTTCTGGAATAAGAAAGAAAATGGAGCCAGATGGTTGCCAGAACATTTGGTCCGGTATGCAGGCCACAAGATCAAACAAGAGGACACTGCTGATCCTGATGATATGGTGTCATCTACATCTTGCTTACAGTGAAAACTGAATGGGTTAATGATTGGGCTACTGGACTGTCCTCAGGATTGTGGTGGTCAGACAATGGACATCAGCAAACTTACGTGTGGAAAATTGCTGCTGCTATGGGAGGTATCAAGGTTACATCTGACAGCAATAATTCAAATAGTCTTCCAAAGGGAACTGTTATGGTCTGTGTTACACCACCTTATGCCCTGATGTTCGGAAATATAAATATTACTTGGTATCACAGTTCTGAAGGAATGTTTATTGTTACCTGTGATAATTGTAGTCTGTCCAATTGTGTTTCTCATAATTCTGAAACTGTAATGATTGTCAAACAACCTGCATTTGTTATGATTCCCGTTAATCTTTCAAAGTCTTGGTATTCTTTTTTTATTTTTCTTTATTAGTTAGTTTTGTATTCAGCAAACACAGTCAGTTTGGTACCATTATTAGGCTCATCCATGACCTACCCCCTCCTCTTGGGCCCTCCTTGTTGAGGTATATGGGTCATGCATTGTGGAGTTAGCCCACAGTTATGGGTAAGATAAATGTCTCTGCATATCATGACCCAACATGTGGCTCTGACATTCTTTCTGCCCCCTCTTCTGCAAAATTTCCCTGAGCCATGTTGGGTTCATTTTTGGTCTGCTTCAGTGATGAGGTGTTGGGGGCCTCTGAGGCTCTGGCTCTCTGATTTGGTAGGAGTTGATTTTTCTCTGTGTTGATCTCCTTCCCCCTTGTGCTGGTATTCAATTCATCAGGAAAACAGCACCCTTGCTTGTTTTGCCAATTTTTCTTAGTTTCAGCCGGGGCCCTTTGGAGGTATGATGGGGTAGCTCTCTCCTTAGGATCTACATCTATCTGAAAAAGAGAAGCAGATTCTCCAGCGGAGAGTAAGTTAGCACCAGGACAAAAGAGATAACCCTTACTTTTTTTTATAGAGAATTTAATAGGTGTAGGCCCTCTTGTAGCCCATGATTGATGGTAGCTTGATATTGGCAAGTGGGCTTATGTTTGGATATGGTTCTGACTTGTTTCACAGCTCCAGCTATGGGTCCCGTACCACTGAGGAGATCAGTTAGCCAAATTAAGAGCAGTTGGTTCCCCACCATGGCTGTGTGCCACTATGGCACTTGTGTGGGCATCACAACAAGTTACTTGCTGCTAAGTATGTTAAACCATGAGTTGGTTGGACAGATATTGGTCATTTTTCCCCAGTCGCCCATTTAGCACCTTCTGGCACTAGACGCACTGACTGTCTGGGGACTGACTGTCTTCTAACTTCCAGCCATGCCATTCTATTTTGCATGTCAACCACATAAGGTGTCTTCAGCAGTAGGGTCTTACCACTAACCTTTGGTGGGTCATTGACAAGGCTATTCAAATTCTAGAGGAGGTTAAAAATAGTTTAAGTAGACAAAAGAGAGTTGTAGGTTTAATTATTGCTGGGATTGTTGCATTTATTACATTATTAGCTTCTATTACTACTGCTGCTGTTGCTCTTACACAAGAAGTTCATACTGAACACTTTGTTAATAATCTAGCTAAAACCATTTCTGTTGCTTTAGGAACTCAAGTAGCCATAGATAAGAAGTTAGAAGAAAAAATAGATGCTTTGTTTGATGTAGTGACTTACTTAGGAGAGCAAATTCAAGGTATGAAGATTAGAGCTTTATTGGAATGCCATGCAGATTACCAATGGATCTGCATCACCTCTAAAACTTACAATGCTAGTTATGAAGATTGGGTAAAGGTCAAAATGCATTTAGAAGGAATTTGGCACCATGATAACATTTCGTTAGATTTGGTTAATTTACATTGAGAAATTCTAGCTATACAGAACAGTCATCTTGATTTTGACACCACTAAGGCTGCTGATGATTTACTTGCTGCAATTAAGTCTGTGTTGCCTGGTTGGGACTCTCTGAGTTCCTGGATAGGCAGCTTTTTTAGCTATAGGGAGTTTGCCTTTTGCCTATTGCCTATTTTCTTCAAGTGTCTAATGAAGTCTATTGTGAATGTTCGCACAGAGGTCCAAGGTATGCACTATAGAACATGTCCTTGACTCCCTCAGACCTTATACTAATTCTCCCTGAATTTATCCAGCTGGCAGCCAGAAACAGGTAAGATTGGGGGAGGAGGCATCCAACCTAAGACAGGGCATGTATTGAAGGATAATACATTTGTCCAGTGATGGGTAAGGTTGTTCTTCTGCCTCTGACAACCTAAGACAGGCACAGTCGCTTCTTTTTTTTCTCAATTTTTATTAATATTTTCCATGATTATACAAAATATCCCATGGTATTACCCTCCCCCCCTTTCCCCTTTGAAATTCCATTCTCTACAGTCGCTTCTTTTAATAAATAAAGAAGGGGGAGAAAAAGAGGTATGCATTATAGAACACGTCCTTGACTCCCCTCCTTTAGGAGCTGCATAGGATTCAGACCTATGCATATCGGCTCACAATAAAGTGAGTACGATATGGGCACCAACATGGGTGCAAGGCAAAGCACCGCAAGGGAAGGTCCCTTTCTGACCACTTCTGAATTCCCTGAGAGGAAAACCTGACTTGCATGGAGGTTGGTACCACACCTATTATGATCACATAGGCCCTGCCTCCCCTCCCCAAAAGGTACCAAGGGCCAAGATTGTGGGACGAAAAAATGACAGCCCACAGGAGGAGTCAGGTTAATACTCCCCCAGTTGGTTAAAAGCCCACTGCTGAATAGCGGGTCTCCACCTCTTTAGTATAAAAAGAAGGGAGGAGATGTTGGGAGCCACAGCTTTTCTTTGACCTTGGGAGCTGAGAGTGATCTCTAATCCTCTAATCTCTTAATACAAAGGCCTTATCGATAAGGCACCTGATCCTAAAGCATTGTTTCCTATACAGCCTAGATAGAGTAAGCATTGTTTAGTATACAGCCTAGATAGAGTAAGCACCTGATCCTAAGCATTGTTTAGTATACAGCCTAGACAGAGTAAGCACCTGATCCTAAGCATTGTTTAGCATACAGCCTAGATAGAGTAAGCACCTGATCCTAAGCATTGTTTAGTATACAGCCTAGATAGAGTAAGCACCTGATCCTAAGCATTGTTTAGCATACAGCCTAGATAGAGTAAGCACCTGATCCTATGCACTGTTTAGTATACAGCCTAGATAGAGTAAGCACCTGATCCTAAGCATTGTTTAGTATACAGCCTAGATAGACTAAGCACCTGATCCTAAAGCATTGTTTAGTATACAGCCTAGATAGAGTAAGCACCTGATCCTAAGGCATTGTTTAGTATACAGCCTAGGTGGAGTGGGCGCCTGATAGAGGGATTAACATATGACCCTGGGGAAACTGACCTTCGGCACAAAAAAGTTCTATCTTCTATATATAAACTATGTCTGCCTGAATAAACCCTGAGCCTTGATCAGAACTTGTCTTGGCTCCATTCCTTGTGTTCTTGTCTCAGGTTCATTCCCACTCCCTCCTTCGAGGCCCGTTTCGATCTTTGTGCTGCAGGCCAGCACAATTAACCACAGAAAGTCTCTAAAAATACAATTCTATGTCCAAACTGAACCTTACAAGCTGCCTCTCACAACAAAGAGAAGTATAGAAGTCCCAGCTCAGGTTGCTTACTTTTCTTGTAGAGAAAAAGAAAGAAGAAAGAAAGAAAAAAGAAGAAGAGGGGTTGGAGAGATGGCTTAGTGGTTAAGCGCTTGCTTGTGAAGCCTAAGGACCCTGGTTTGAGGCTTTATTCCCCAGGACCCACATAAGCCAGGTGCACAAGGTGGCACATGCATCTGGTGATCTTTGGCAGTGGGTGGAGGCTCCGATGTGCCCATTCTCTCTCTCTCTTTGTCGAACTCAAATAAATAATTAAAAATAAAAAAATTCAAAAGGGAGGGAGGGAGAGAGGAAAGAAGGGAGGGGAAATACCACCCCACTTTCATAGCTCAAGTTCACTTTCTTCTTTGGATTTGAGGCGCTGCTTATCTAGTCCATTAATGCCCTCCTGAACCCGAGCATGAGGGAACTGAACTCATAAACATATCAGCACATATATAACAATGACATAAGTTGCAGAGAAATTTGTTGTTTTCTCTAACTTATTTTCTTTGTATATCTTGGTTCCTTCTGGAGTTTTTTCTCTCCTTTTTTTTTTTTTCACTGTATCATTAGCTTAAGTCACAAGCTTAGAGAAAGGTCTGAAATATTAACTTCCTATTATATTCAAGTTTTCATGGTAAGTGCATTGGACATGTTATTTCACAATAACCATGTGATACAGGTGTTTATCACTCCCATTTTATAGTTGAAAGAGCCATGGCTCAGAATGTTGATGCAGTTTCTTAAGGACTCACACATATTCTGAGTATTTTGAGGCCATATTAGACCTTGTATCTGCCTCTCAGGTGACATAATGGAGCTGAGGAAAATCTCTGAGTTTGCACACACCCAGAATTTGCAAAACACTTGTTGAATGTTTTTTCAAAAGCCATATTCCAGCCAATAGTACTGTATACCCTGGGAAGTCACTGTGAGAAAAGGAAATTTATCAAAAGGAGCAGATCACAAGGTAGAAGAAAACATGGAACAGCCAGAGAATTAGAGCAGCATTGGCAGTCTCCCCTCTCCCACCGCCGCCAGTGCCCAACTCCAGTGAACAGAGCAGCAGTCCAGGGACCTGGCCACACCTACTTGAACCAAAAGTGGGACTCAAGCAGGAGCATAATAACTGAGACCAAAATCACCCCAAAAGGTAACTGGAATTACACCAGGTCAGTACCCACCTAATAAATCTGGTATATAGGCCTGAACCAGAAGTGCTAATTGCACCTCCCATATTAAGATAAATTATATGTTAAATCAGATGAATGGTCAGATTTGCCATTCTTAAATAAGCTATATTTTGGGCTTGTTATTTGCTGCTTCTCGATTCGTAGTGGCTTTGTTTCCTCTACTGTTATACATTAGGGAAGGGTCTCACCTGGTCACAAGCTGACTTGGAACCCCCTACAGACTAGAAATCTTAACCTCCTTGTTGTCAGGATTAAGGGAGTGGGTGAGGCACCACACAGCCTAAGGAACAGACAGAGGATCTGGTTGTCATAATGCCTACTCTTGGATAAATACTCTGTGCTGTTTTTCATTGAAAGGGTACATTGTTTAGTTAAATTTTAGAAACTATGTGTATTTGGTTCCACTCAGCCTACTTGAGTACTCTCATAGCAGGTAAACCCAACACCTAGAGTCACTTTTGTAGATACTCTGAGAGTCTTGTGAGCCACAACTAGCACCTAGCACCTTAAGCTCCTACCCGGAAGATATATAACATCAGATTGATTGATACATCTAATAATACCCAGCAAACTAGAAAATCCTATAATTAAATAATCGAGGATGAAAAATATATACATTATAACACAAGAAAAACCAAAAATCAAGTCAATATAAATCCACCAAAAAGTATTAATGCATCAGAAATGACCTCCAGTGAGAATGAGTTAGAGGAAATGCCTGAGAAAGATTTCAAAAGAATGATTATAAATATGTTCAAAGAACTCAAAGAAGAAATCAAAGGAAGCAAAGAAGACACAGGATGCCAATTTAATAAAATAAAGGGTCAACATTAGAAATAAATAAGGAAATGGAAATAATAGAGAAAAACCAGTTAGAATTACTTGCAATAAAGAACACACTTAATGAAATAAAAAAAATCTGTAGAAAATCTCACCAGTAGAATGGGTGAAGAAGAGGACAGAATATCTAAGCTAGAAGACCAGGTCGCAGATCAAATACAGTCCAACAAACAGAAAGACAAAGTAATAGAAAAGTATGAGTGGTGATTTCAAGATATTTGGGACACTATGAAAAGATCAAACATAAGAATTCAGGGCATAGTAGAAGGAGAAGAATTTCACTCCAAAGGCATAGTAGGCATCTTCACCAAAATCATAGAAGAAAACTTCCCCCAAATTGGGAAAGATGTGCCAATGCAGATACAGGAAGCCTTTAGAACACCAGCCAGACAAAACCTGGAAAGAACCTCTCCTCATCATATTACAATCAAACTACCAAACACACAATCCAAAGAAAATATATTGAAAGCAGTCAGAGAGAAAAATCAACTTACCTACAAAGGCAAGCCTATCAGGATTACAGCAGATTACTCAACACAAACTGTAAAAGCCAGAAGGGTGTGGAGTGATGTATTCCAAGTTCTGAAAGATAACAACTGTCAACCAAGGTTAGTTTATTCTGCAAAGCTATCCATTCAAATAGACGGAGAAATAAGGACATTCCATGAGAAACGCAAGCTAAAGGAGTTTTTGAAGACAAAACCAGCTCTACAGAAAATACTTGAAAGAATCCTCCATGCTGAAGAAAAAGAAAAGCACACATATAAGGAACCAGGAACAAACAAACAATACTCAAATACTAGTTAACACAGGAGAACAAAGGTAAAACCGGAAGAACAAAAAAAAAATGGCAAAAATGAATATATACCTTTCAATAATATCTCTTAATATAAATGGCGTCAATGCCCTAACCAAAAGAAATAGGTTTGCAGACTGGGTTAAAAAGCAGGACCCTTCAATTTGTTGCCTCCAAGAAACTCACCTTTCTACAAAGGATGGACACTATCTTAGGGTGAAAGGTTGGAAAATGGTGTTTCAAACAAATGGACCTAGAAAACAAGCAGGGGTTTCTATCCTAATATTTGACAAGATATACTTCAGTCCAAAATTAGTTAAGAAAGATAAGGAAGTGCACTTTATATGGATTAAAGGCACCCTCCAAGAGGAGGACATTACAATCCTAAACATATATGCACCTAACATGGGGGCCCCCAAATTCATCAAACAAACGCTATTAGAACTAAGATCATAGATAACACCAAACACAGTGGTAGTGGGTGACTTCAACACCCCACTCTCATCAATTGACAGGTCATCACGGAAAAAAATAAACAGAGAGGCATCTGGACTAAATGAGATCATAGAAGGAATGGACCTAACAGATATATACAGGACATTTCATCCAAATGTTGCAGAATATACATTCTTTTCAGCAGCACATGGAACATTCTCTAAAATAGACCATATAATAGGACACAAAGCAAATTTTAACAAATACAGGAAAATTGAAATAATTGCTTGCATTCTATCTGACCACAATGGAATCAAACTACAAATCAATAGCAAGAAAGGCAATAAAGCATACACAAAATCATGGAAATTAAGCAACACACTACTAAATGATGAATGGGTCAATGATAAAATCAAGAAGGAAATCAAAAAATTTATAGAGTCCAATGATAATGAGAACACAACATACCAAAATCTATGGGACACAGTGAAGGCAGTCCTAAGGGGTAAATTTACAGCTTTAAGTGCCTATATTAAGAAATTAGAGACTTCCGGTCAAGATGGCGGCATAGGAACCACGCCTAAGCAGCCTAGGGGAGAAAAAGCCAAAGAAAACCCAGCAAAATACACAAGGGAGGTGTATAAGAGATTAAAACAGCAGCGGAGAAGTAGGAGATATCCAGAGCCCACACGGGCAGGCCGAAGCAGCTCCGGCAGTGGCAGCTCGGGACCCGGTAGCGGCAGCTCGGGATCCGGCAGCGGCAGCTAGGGACCCGGTAGCGGAGACTTGGGCTCCGGCAGCAGCACCTCGGGACCCGGTAGCGGCAATTCGGACTCTGGCAGCGGCAGCGGCAGCACGGGCACCGGCAGCTGCATCTCGGGCTCCGGCAGTGGCGACTCGGGATCCAACAGCGGCGGCTCAGACCCCGGCAGTGGAAGCGGCGGTGGAAGCCGGAAGCGGCGGTGGAAGCCGTGACTCCAGCCCCAAAAACACCATCAGCTGCTCCGGTACCGGCCACAGCGGCTTCAGGGCAGCGAATCCAGCAGCGGAGGCTCCAGCGGCTTCAGCGGCAGAGGCGGATCCCGCAGCGGCAGCACCAGCGGATCAGCGGGGGCAGACCCAGCAGCGGCAGCTCCAGCGGATCAGCGGGGGCAGACCCAGCAGCGGCATCTCCAGTGGCGGATCCAGCAGCAGTGGTCCCAGCAGCGGCAGCTCCAGCAGCAGCAGCGGGGATCCAGCATCAGGGGCGCCAATCTGCAGGGCCACAGTTGCCAGGCTTGGTTTGCCCCACAGGAAAAGCCAGTACCCAGTTCCAGAAAGCAGAACAGCGGCCCAACATCCCAGCCAGCAACTTGACTGAGACCAAAAGCATCCAAAGAGGTAACTGGGATTGAACCAGGGAAGGGTCTCACCTGGTCACAAGCTGACTGGGATCCCTCAACAGACCAGAAATCTTAACTTCTTTGTTGATAGAGGATCTGGTTTTTATAATACCTAATCTTGCATAAATGCTCGGTGATGTTCTTGACTGAATGTGTATAGGGTTTAGTTAAATTTTAGAATATACCTGTATTTTATTCCACTCAACCTATTTGAATACTCCCATAGCAGGCAAACTTAACCCCTAGGACCACGTGTCTAGATACTCTGAGAGTGGTAAGAGCCACACCTAACATCTTAATCTCCTACATAGAAGATATACAATATCAGATCAATAGATATAGCAAAGGATACCCAGCTAACTGGAAAATCTAAGCAGTAACTTAATCCAAGATGCAAAAATACATACATTATAACACAAGAAACACCAAAAACCAAGGCAATATAAATCCACCAAAAAGCATCAATGCTTCAGAAATGACCTCTAGTGAAAACGAGTTAGAGAAAATGCCTGAGAAAGATTTCAAAAGAATGATTGTAAATATGTTCAATGAACTCAAAGAAGAAATCAAAGGAATCAGAGAAGATACAGGACACCAATTTAACGAAATAAAGAAATCAATACAAGACATAAATAAGGAAATAGAAATAATGAAGAAAAACCAGTCAGAATTACTAGCAATGAAGAACACAGTTAATGAAATAAAAAACTTTGTAGAAAATCTCACCAGTAGAATGGATGAAGGAGAGGACAGAATATCTAAGCTAGAAGACCAGGTGGCAGATCTAATACAATCCAACAAAGAGACAGACAAACTAATAGAAAAGTATGAATGGGAATTTCAAGATATCCGGGACACTATGAAAAGATCAAATATAAGAATTCAGGGTATAGTAGAAGGAGAAGAATTTCAATCCAAAGGTATAGTAGGCATCTTCAACAAAATCATAGAAGAAAACTTCCCCCAAATTGGGAAAGAGGTGCCAATGCAGATACAGGAAGCATTTAGAACACCAGCCAGACAAAACCTGGAAAGAACCTCTCCTTGCCATATTATAATCAAACTACCAAACACACAATCCAAAGAAAAAATATTGAAAGCAGTTAGAGAGAAAAATCAAGTTACCTACAAAGGCAAGCCCATCAGGATCACAGCAGATTACTCAACACAAACTTTCAAAGCCAGAAGGGCTTGGAGTGATGTATTCCAAACTCTGAAAGATAACAACTGTCAACCAAGGCTACTTTATCCTGCAAAACTATCCATTCAAATAGATGGAGAAACAAGGACATTCCATGACAAAAGCAGGC
This sequence comes from Dipus sagitta, assembly GCA_036346955.1. Classification (NCBI taxonomy): domain Eukaryota; kingdom Metazoa; phylum Chordata; class Mammalia; order Rodentia; family Dipodidae; genus Dipus; species Dipus sagitta. The sequence continues at coordinate 36,753,404 of CM070782.1, read as the reverse complement.
TAAAAGAGTATTTGAAGACAAAACCAGCTCTACACAAAATACTTGAAAGAATCCTCCATGCCGAAGAGAAAGAAAAACACACATATAAGGAACCTGGAAAACAACAAACAACACTCAAATACTAGTTAATATAAGAGAGCAAAGGTAGAACCAGAACCACAAAAAAAAAAAAAAAATGGCAAGCATAAATACACATCTTTCAATAATATCTCTTAATATCAATGGCCTCAATGCTCCAACCAAAAGACATAGATTTGCAGACTGGGTTAAAAAGCAGGACCCTACAATTTGTTGTCTCCAAGAAACTCACCTTTCTACAAAGGACGGACATTATCTTAGGGTGAAAGGTTGGAAAACGGTGTTTCAAGCAAATGGACCCAGAAAGCAAGCAGGGGTTGCTATCCTAATAGCTGACAAGGCAGACTTCACTCCAACATTAGTCAAGAAAGATAAGGAAGGTCACTTTATGTTGATTAAGGGCACACTCCAACAGGAGGACATTACAATCCTAAACATATATGCACCTAACATGGGGGCTCCCAAATTCATCAAACAAAGACTGTTAGAACTAAGGTCACAGATAACACCAAACACAGTGGTAGTTGGTGACTTTAACACCCCACTCTCATCAATTGACAGGTCATCCCGGGAAAAAATAAACAGAGAGGCATCTGGACTAAACGAGGTCATAGAAGGAATGGACCTAACAGACATATACAGGACATTTCATCCAAATGCTGCAGAATATACATTCTTTTCAGCAGCACATGGATCATTCTCTAAAATAGACCACATATTAGGACACAAAGCAAATCTTAACAAATTCAGGAAAATTGAAATAATTCCTTGCATTCTATCTGACCACAATGGAATCAAACTACAAATCAATAGCAAGAAAGGATATAGAGCATACACAAAATCATGGAAACTAAACAATACATTACTAAATGATGAATGGGTCAATGAAGAAATCAAGAAGGAAATCAAAAAATTTATAGAGTCAAACAATAATGAGAACACAACATACCAAAATCTCTGGGACACAATGAAGGCAGTTCTAAGAGGTAAATTTATAGCTTTAAGTGCCTATATTAAGAAATTAGAAAGGTCGCAAATAAATGACCTAATGCTTCACCTTAAAGCCTTGGAAAAAGAAGAACAAGGCAAACCAAAAATCAGTAGACGGGAAGAAATAATAAAGATTAGGGCAGAAATTAATGAAATAGAAACCAAAAAAACAATACAAAGAATTAATGAAACAAAGAGCTGGTTCTTTGAAAGGATAAACAAGATTGATAAACCCTTAGCAAATCTGACCAAAGGAAAGAGAGAAGAGACACAAATTAATAAAATTAGAGATGAAAAAGGTAACATCACGACAGATGCCAGAGAAATTCAAAAAATCATAGGGACATATTATAAAAACATATACTCCACAAAGTATGAAAATCTGAAAGAAATGGATGATTTCCTTGATTTATATGACCTACCTAAATTAAATCAAGATGAGATTAATCACTTAAATAGACCTATAACAAGCATGGAGATCCTAACAGTTATCAAAAATCTCCCAACTAAAAAAAGCCCAGGCACAGATGGATTCACTGCTGAATTTTACCAGACCTTCAGGGAAGAGCTAACACCATTGCTTCTTAAGCTTTTCCATGAAATAGAAAAAGAAGGAATTCTACCAAACTCCTTCTATGAAGCCAGCATCACTCTGATACCAAAACCAGGCAAAGATAGAACAAAAAAGGAAAATTACAGACCAATCTCCCTCATGAACATAGATGCAAAAATTCTCAACAAAATATTGGCAAACAGAATACAAGAATACATTAGAAAGATCATTCACCCTGACCAAGTAGGCTTTATCCCAGAGATGCAGGGATGGTTCAACATACGCAAATCTATAAATGTTATACATTATATAAATGGGTTGAAGGACAAAAATCACATGATCATCTCATTAGACGCAGAGAAAGCATTCGACAAAATCCAACATCCCTTCATGATAAAAGTCCTACAGAGACTGGGAATAGAAGGAACATATCTCAATATAATAAAGGCTATTTATGATAAGCCTACAGCCAACATATTACTAAATGGGGAAAAACTGGATGCTTCTCCACTAAAATCAGGAACAAGACAAGGGTGTCCACTGTCCCCACTTTTATTTAATATAGTTCTGGAAGTCTTAGCCATAGCAATAAGGCAAGAGACATGCATAAAAGGGATACAAATCGGAAAGGAAGAGGTCAAGTTATCATTATTTGCAGATGACATGATTCTATATATAAAGGACCTTAAAGACTCTACTAGCAAACTGTTAGAGCTGATAAAAACCTACAGTCATGTAGCAGGATACAAAATAAATACACAGAAATCAGTAGCCTTCATATATGCTAACAACAAACACACAGAGGATGAGATCAGAGAATCACTCCCATTCACAATTGCATCAAAAAAAATAAAGTACCTTGGAATAAACCTTACTAAGGAAGTAAAGAATCTATACAATGAGAACTTTAAAACACTCAAGCGAGAAATTGCAGAAGACACTAGGAAGTGGAAAAACATCCCTTGTTCCTGGATTGGAAGAATCAATATTGTGAAAATGGCAATCTTACCAAAAGCAATCTACACATTTAACACAATCCCCATCAAAATTCCAAAGGCATTCTTCACGGAAATAGAAAAAACAATCCAAAAATTCATTTGGAATCACAAAAAACCTCGAATATCTAAAATAATACTGAGCAACAAAAATAAGGCTGGTGGTATCACCATACCTGATTTTAACCTATACTACAGAGCCATAGTAACAAAAACAGCATGGTACTGGCACAAAAGCAGACTCGTAGATCAATGGAACAGAATAGAGGACCCAAATGTAACCCCATGTAGTTATAGCCACCTGATATTTGATAAAAATGCCAAAAATACTCATTGGAGAAAAGACAGCCTCTTCAGCAAATGGTGTTGGGAAAACTGGATATATATCCGTAGAAGGATGAAAATAGATTCTTCTCTTTCTCCGTGCACAAGAATTAAGTCCAAATGGATTAAGGACCTTAACATCAGACCTGAAACTCTGAAACTGCTAGAGGAAAAAGTAGGGGAAACCCTTCAACATATTGGTCTTGGCAAAGACTTTCTGAATACAACCCCAAGTGCTCAGGCAATAAAACCACAGATTAACCACTGGGACCTCATGAAAATACAAAGATTTTGCACTGCAAAGGACACAGTGAAGAAAGCAAAGAGGCAACCTACAGATTGGGAAAAAATCTTTACCAGCTATATATCTGATAGAGGATTAATATCTAAGATATACAAAGAACTCAAGAAGTTAAATAATAAGGAATCAAACAAACCAATCAAAAAATGGTAAATGGAGCTAAATAGAGAATTCTCAAAGGAAGAAATAAGAATGGCATATACACATCTAAAAAAATGCTCTACATCCCTAGTCATCAGGGAAATGCAGATTAAGACTACATTGAGATTCCATCTCACTCCTGTCAGATTGGCTACCATCATGAAAACAAATGATCATAAATGTTGGCGGGGATGTGGAAAAAGAGGAACCCTTCTACATTGTTGGTGGGAATGCAATCTGGTCCAGCCATTGTGGAAATCAGTGTGGAGGTTCCTAAAACAGCTAAAGATTGATCTACCATATGACCCAGCTATAGCTCTCCTAGGCATATATCCTAAGGTCTCATCTCATTACCTTAGAGATACTTGCTCAACCATGTTTATTGCTGCTCAATTTATAATAGCTGGGAAGTGGAACCAGCCTAGATGTCCCTCAACTGATGAGTGGATAATGAAGATATGGCACATTTATACAATGGAGTTTTACTCAGCAGTAAAGAGAAATGAAGTTATGAAATTTGCAGAAAAGTGGATGGATCTGGAAAGAATTATACTAAGTGAGGTAACCCAGGCCCAGAAAGCCAAGCGCCACATGTTCTCCCTCATATGTGGATCTTAGCTAGAGATGATTGGGCTTCTGTGTGAGAAGGAAAAAACTCAGTAGCAGAGGCCAGTAAGTTAAAAAAGGAGATAGAAAGGGAAGAGAAAGAAAGGGAGGAGGGCTTTTATTAGGTTGGTATTGTATATATGTAAGTAGAAAGATTGAGATGGGGAGGGGATATGATGGAGAATGGAATTTCAAAGGGGAAAGGGGGGAGGGTAATACCATGGGATTTTTTTTGTTATCATGGAAAATATTAATAAAAATGGAGAAAAAAAAAAGAAATTCAGGAAAGAGAACATCATTGAGTTTGCAACACAGTCTTGTGTTTTGGAAATGGCCATGGGCAGTGTGAAGCAGGTTTGCTGGATGTCTGCATGGAGACTCGATTGAGCCATGAGGATGAACCGTGGATTGCAGTGGAGACCCAGTGGAGATGCCGGGACCACAAGATGGCTGCTAAGGAAAGCTGCCGGCCTCGATGAAGTTTTCCAGGACTGTGAGTAGCCTAGCTGGAGGGGCAGAATTAGATTGGCAGAGACTTATTGCTGATTAGAATTATCAAAATTGGATATTTGTCCCCATCTAGAGTTGTTGGTCTTGGAGCTATAGAGTTTGATGTTTGCCCTGGTTGTTTTAAATCTTGTATTGGCTGAATGTTTCTTTGCTATGCCCAATGTCATCTTTTGTAGTGTGAATGTTTATTCTGTGCCATTATGGTTTTTTTTTGAGGTTATTTTTTGGTATTCTGGCTCAGTTTAAAGGTCTTGGACTATGGGGATGTATGAACATCATTGGGATTAATAAAAACTATGGGGACTTTTAAAGTTGGACTGAATACACTATATTTTACATCATGTATGGATTTCAGTTTATGGGGGACAGGGGCGGAATGTGGTGGTTTGATTCAGGTGTCCCCCATAAACTCAGGTGTTCTGAATGCTAGGTCCCCAGCTGATGGAGATTTGGGAATTAATGCCTCCTGGAGGCAGTGTTGTTGGGGGCGGGCTTATGGATATTAAAGCCAGTGTCCCCTTGCCAGTGTTTGGCACACCCTCCTGTTACTATGGTTCACCTTATGTTGGCCAGGGCGTGATGTCCACCCTCTGCTCATGCCATCATTTTCCCCCTGCCATCGTGGAACTTCTCGAGCCTGTAAGTCAAAATAAACCTCTTTTTTTTCCCACAAAAAAAAAAAAAAAGAAATTAGAAAGGTGGCAAGTAAACGACCTAATGCTTCACCTTAAAGCATTGGAATAAGAAGAACAAGGCAAATCAAAACTCAGTAGACAAGAAGAAATTAAGGAAATAAAAACCAAGAAAACAATCCAAAGAATCAATGAAACAAAGAGTTGGTTCTTTGAAAGGATAAACAAGATTGATAAACCCTTAGCAAATCTGAACAAAAGAAAAAGAGAAGAGACACAAATTAATAAAATTTGAGATGAAAAAAGGTAACATCACAACACATGCCAGAGAAATTCAAATAATCATAGGGACATACAATGAAAGCATATACTCCACCAAGTATGAAAATCTGAAATTAATGGATGATTTCCCTGATTTATATGACCTACATAAAGTAAATCAAGATGAGATAAATCACTTCAGTAGACCTATAACAACCATGGAGATCCAAGCAGTTATCAAAAAGATCCCAACTAAAAATCCCAGGCCCAGATGGATTCACTGCTGAATTTTTACCTTCAGGGAAGAACTAATGCCATTGCTCCTTAAGGTTTCCATAAAATAGAAAAAGAAGGAATCCTATCAAACTCCTTCTATGAAGCCAGCATTACCCTGATACCAAAACCAGGCAAAGATAGAACAGAAAAAGAAAATTACAGACCAATCTCCCTCATGAACATAGATGCAAAAATTCTCAACAAAATATTGGCAAACAGAATACAAGAATATATCAGAAAGATCATTCACCAAGACCAAGTAGGCTTTATCCCAGAGATTCAGGGATGGTTCAACATATGCAAATCAATAAATGTAATACATTATATAAATGGACTGAAGGAAAAAAAAATCGCATGATCATCTCATTAGACACAGAGAAAGCATTTGACAAAATCCAACATCCCTTCATGATAAAAGTCCTACAGAGACAGGGAATGGAAGGAACATATCTCAATATAATAAAGGCCATTTATGACAAGCATACAACCAACATATTACTAAATTGGGAAAAACTGGAAGATTTTCCACTAAAATCAGAAACAAGACATGGGTGTCCACTGTCCCCACTTCTATTTAATATAGTGCTGGAAGTCTTAGCCATAGCAATAAGGCAAGAGACACACATAAAAGGGATACAAATTGGATAAGAAGAGATCAAGTCATTATTTGTAGATGACATGATTCTATATATAAAGGACCCTAAAGACTCTACCAGAAAACTGTTAGAGCTGATAAACATCTACAGCCATGTAGCAGGATACAAAATAAATACACAGAAATCAGTAGCACTCCTATATGCTAACAACAAACACACAGAGAATGAAATCAGAGAATCACTCCCATTCACAATTGCATCAAAGAAAATAAAGAACCCTGGAATAAACCTAACCAAGGAAGTAAAGGATCTCTACAATGAAAACTATCAAACACTCAAGCAAGAAATTGCAGAAGACACTAGGAAATGGAAAAACATCCCCTGTTCCTGGATCAGAAGAATCAATATTGTGAAAATGGCAACCTTACCAAAAGCAATCTGCACATTTAATGCAATCCCCATCAAAATTCCAAAGGCATTCTTCACAGAAATAGAAAAAACAATCCAAAAATTCATTTGGAATCACAAAAAAACTCGAATATCTAAAATAATACTGAGCAACAAAAATAAGGCTGGTGGTATCACCATACCTGATTTTAACCTATACTACAGAGCCATAGTAACAAAAACAGGATGTTACTGGCACAAAAGCAGACATGTAGATCAATGTAATAGGATAGAGGACCCAGATGTAAGTCCGGGTAGCTATAGCCAGTTGATATTCAATAAAAATGCCAAAAATACTCATTGGAGAAAAGACAGCCTCTTCAGCATATGGTGTTGGGAATACTGGATATGTACCTGTAGAAGGATGAAAATAGATTCTTCTCTCTCTCCATGCACAAGAATTAAGTCCAAATCCATTAAAGACCTTAACATCAGACCTGAAACTCTGAAACTGCTAGAGGAAAAAGTAGGGGAAACCCTTCAACATATTGGTCTTGGCAAATACTTTCTGAATATAACCCCAATTGCTCAGGCAATAAAACCACAGATTAACCACTGGGGCCTCATGAAATTACAAAGATTTTGTACAGCAAAGGACACTGTGAATAAAGCAAAGAGACAACCTACAGAATGGGAAAAAATCTTTTCCAGCTATACATCTGATAGAGGATTAATATCTAGGATATACAAAGAACTCAAAAAGTTAAATAATAAGAAATCAAACAAGCCAATTAAAAAATGGGCTATGGAACTAAATAGAGAGTTCTCAGAAGAAGAAATACAGATGGCGTATAAGCATCTAAAAAAATGTTCTATGTCCCTAGTCATCAGGGAAATGCAGATTAAAACTACATTGAGATTCCATCTCACTCCTGTCAAACTGGCTACCATCATGAAAACAAATGACCATAAATGCTGGCGGATATATGGAAAAAGAGGAACCCTTCTACACTGTTGGTGGGAATGCAATCTGGTCCAGCCATTGTGGAAATCAGTGTGGAGGCTCCTAAAACAGCTAAAGATTGATCTACCATATGACCCAGCTATATAGCACTCCTAGGCATATATCCTAAGGACTCATCACATTTCCTTAGAAGTACGTGCTCAGCCATGTTCATTGCCGCTCAATTCATAATAGCTGGGAAATGGAACCAGCCTAGATGTCCCTGAACTGATGAGTGGATAATGAAGATATGGCACATTTATACAATGGAGTTCCACTCAGTGGTAAAGAAAAATGAAATTATGAAATGTGCATGAAAATGGATGGATCTGGAAAGGATTATACTAAGTGAGGTAACCCAGGCCCAGAAAGCCAAGTGCAACATGTTCTTTCTCACATGTGGAATCTAGCTACAGATGACTGGTCTTCTGTGTGAGAACCAAAAAAACTCAGTAGCAGAGGCTAGTAAGCTAAAAGAGAGAAAAAAAAGGGGGGGGGGTAAGGGAAAGGAAGGGAGGAGGGTACTTAATAGGTTGGTATTGTATATATGTAAGTAGAATAGATTAATGGGGGTGAAAAGGCCCAGAGTGAGGTCAGGGGAAGAGATTGAGTAAAGGAAAGGTGGAGGGAGCGCTAATCAAAATCTAAGAGAATATAAATAAATCATATGGAATCTTCCGGTTTTGGACAATAGAATACTCAGGAGCCATAGTTCGTTGCTAGAAAAGTTTCAGTGCCAGGGATGGGATACTTTCCAGTGAATTGTTGGCCATGGAGGTCCCTCATGCCCCCAAAACATTATAGGGCATTGCTGAGGCCCTTGGTTTCCCACCAGGAATAGATAGTAAGACCCTATTGCTGAAGACTCCACACACTTGGGCTGCAAGGCCACTGAGAAATCCTGCTGGAACTGAGCTGATAACCTCCTCCATGTAGACCAGCTGACAGAAAGCTGGAAGAAGCCATTCTGCATGCAGTTCAATGGGAGAAAGAGAAATCACCAGTGATGATACTCAACAGTGGACAATGAAAGACTTATAAATGGCCAGCCAGGCCAAATGAGCCAATGGGTGCAGTAGTGGCACATCTATCATGGTGGAAACCAACTCCCCTCCAATTAGCCTGCTCCATGGGAGGGAATACATCACTGATACTGAAAACTTAAAACAGGGGTAGTCATGAACCATAGAGGTGTAATATCTGCTGCTGTCTGGCTAAATGGATATACTATGCTTATCAAACTGCCCAGTAAGCACTTCTCTTAATATTCATACCCTTATATTAATGCTACTCTCACTTTGGGTAGAGAGTCTTCTCTTTTCAGATGTCAGTGACCTTAGGACGACTCAGAAGGTATCATAGTGCTGGAAAGAAGTGACTGGAGTACTGAGTAACATCTCGATCACACCTTCCAAGGCTCAGGGTGTAATGCAGAAGCGTGGTGGAAAGAATGTGAGAGCCAAAGGAAGGGTAGGACTCCTTACAATGTGCTGTCCCTCCAGACATAAAATGGCCTGGATATCCATGACCTCATAGTGCCTGACACTACCTACACAAGACCATCATAAGAGGAGGAAAAGATTATGACATCAAAATAAAAGGGAGACTGATTGAGATGATAAGGGGATATGATGGAGAATGGAATTTCAAAGGGGAAAGAGGGGGGAGAGAGGGTATTACCATGGGATATTTTTTATAATCATGGAAAATGTTAATAAAAATTGAGAAAAAAATTTAAAAAATGAACTATAAAACTGAATAGAGTTCCCAAAAGAAATAGAAATGGCCAATAAACATCTAAGAACATTTTCCGTCTCCTTAATCATCAGGAAAATGTAAAATAAAACTACTTGAAGGGTTGGAGAGATGGCTTAATGATTAAGGTGCTTGCCTGAGAAGCCTAAGGACCCAGGTTCAGTTCTCCACATCCCACGTTAGCCAGATGCACATCATGGCACATGCATCTGGAGTTCGTTTGCAGTGGGTAGAGGCCCTGGTGCATCCATTCTCTCTGTCTCTCTTTCTCCCTCTTTATCTAATAAATAAATAAATAGATAAATAAAATGATAAAAATATGTTTAAAAAAACTACTTTGAGATTCTTTCTCACTCCTGTAAGAATTGCTATCATCAAGAAATCAAATGACAATAAATACTAAGGAAAGCAGGGGGGTGGGAGGAAGAGGAACACTTCACCATTGCTGGTGGAAATGGAAAATGGTACAGCTGCTGTGGACAGCGTGGAGGCTCCTGAGACAGCTATAATCATATGTACAATATGACCCAGTTATACCACTGCTCTGCATGGACCTTAAAGACTCTACATATTAGTATAGAGATACTTGCTCAGCCATGTTTATTGTTGCTCTGTGTAAAATATTGGAACCAGACTAGCTGCCCATCAACTCATGAATTGATAATGAAGATGTGCTACATTTACACAATGGAGTTTTAAATTAAGCTATAAAGAAAAAAATTAAATTATGAAATTTATAGGTAAATTGACTGACCTGGAAAATATACTGAGTAAACCATGCTGAGAAAGTCAAATACTACATGTTGTCTCTCATATATGGATCCTAGCTTCGAATGTTTAGATTCATGTGTGAGTTGGAGTAAAAGTCAGTAGTAGAGGCCAGGCACCTAGAAATGAACCATGAAGGATGGAGGAGAGGGAAAATCTAAGGGGGAGGATAATATACATACATACATACATACATACATACATACATACATACAGAGGGGCAGAGTACTGGTAGGCAGAATGGTCTAAGTGGAGTCAGGAGAAAGGATAGAGAAAAGAAAGGTTACTTCAGACTTCTCAATGGAAACCCTGAAAGCCACAAGGGCCTGGAATGGAACACTGCAAAGTCTAAGAACCTATGGCTTCCAAACCAAACAAGGGCTTTTTTTTTTTTTTAATAGAAGGTGAAAGAAAAACTTTCCATGATAAAAGTCAGCTCTACAACTACATGAGCACAAAGTCAAACTTACAGAGAGTACTACAGGGAATTCTCCACACAGAAAAGTAAAACAACCAATACCAAGAGCCTAAAGAAGCACATCACAATAACCAAACCTAGAGAAGGCTCAAAAAACTACTAAGCCCAAAAACTCACCAAACTCCATAAAGCCCCACAATATGGAAGGGATTACATTAAACCTCACAGTTATTACACTAAGTACTAATAATCTTAATTCACCATCAAGAGATACAAGTTAACAGGGTAGATCAGAAAAATGGACCCCTCAATTTTCTGTCTTCAAGAAACCCACCTCATCATTAAAGACAGACACCTCCTCATGGTGAAAGGGTGGAAAATGATATTCCAAGCCAACAGAAATAAGAAACAAGCAGGCATTGCTATACTTATATTTGATAAATTAGACTTCAAACCAAAAGCAAGCAAAAAAGACAAAGAAGGCCACGTCTTATTCATCAAGGAAATGATCCAAAAAGAGTATATCACAATCATCAATCTTTATGCACTAAACACAGGTGCACCACAATTCATAAAACAAAACCTACCTGACAATAAGACAGAAATAAACACCAACACCATCATAGTTGGGGACTTCAATATTCCACTATCATCCATAGACAATCATCCAAACAGAAAATCAACAGGGAAGTAAGAGAGATCAACAATACCATAGATCAGGTAGACCTAATGGACATCTACAGAACATTCTACCCAAAATCTACAGAATACACATTCTTCTTAGCAGCCCATGGAACCTTCTCCAAAATAGATCATATACTGGTCCATAAAGCCTGCCTCCATATATTTAGGAAAATCAACATGCACCAGGAACTTCATCAGCTCTTGGAGACTGGACAACACAATTTTAAACAATAAATGGGTAGTGGAAGAAATAAAAAATGAAATTGTAAAATTTCTAGAATTGAATGACAATGAGAACTCATCATACCAAAACTTATAGGACACAATGAAGTCAGTCCTTAGGGGAAAATTCATAGCACTAAATGCCTTCATAACAAAGACAGAGATATCCCAAATCAATATCCTAACCATCCACCTAAAGGCACTGGAAAAGCAAAAAGAATCCAACCCAAGAAGCTACAGACAGAAAGAAATAATTAAGATGAGAGCAGAAGTTAATGAATTGGAAACTAAGAAAACAATTAAGAAAATGATGAAACAAAGAGCTGGTTCTTTGAAAAAATAAACAAGATTGACAAACCCCTGGCCAACTTGATCAAGCAAAATAAAGATACTTCAAATCAACTAAATTAGAAATGAAAAAGGAGAGATAACAACGGACATAAGTAAAATTGGAAGAATCATCAGGACTGACTTTCAAAACCTCTGCTTCACAAAACTGGGTAATCTGGAAGAAATAGATAAATTCCTGGAAAAACACCACTGACCCAAAATAAACTCAGAGCAGATTAATCTCCTAAACAAACCTATCACACCCATCAAGATTTTAAAGATAATCAAAACCTCCCCAAAAAGAAGAGTCCAGGACCAGATGGCTTCTCAGCTGAATTCTATCAAACCTTCATGGAAGAATTGAAACCAATTTTTCTGAAACTGTTCTATATAATCAGAGAACAGGGAAAGCTCCCTGACTCCTTTTATGATGCTAGCATCACCCTGATACCAAAACCAGGCAGAGATGCCACAAGAAAAGAAAACAGGCCTATTTCCCTGATAAATTTAGATGCAAATATCCAGAACAAAATCTTCACAAACCAAATTCAACAACACATCAAAAGCATTATCCACCTTGATCAAGTAGGCTTTATCCCAGGAACATGGGGTTGGTTCAAAATGTGGAAATCTGTCAATGTAACATATACCACATAAATAAGCTTAATCACAAAAACCACATGATCATTTCAATAAATGCAGGAAAGGTCTTCAACACAATACAACACCACTTCATGATCAAAACATTGAGGAGAATAGTCATGGACGGTTTATATCTCAACACAATAAAGCATACATATAAAGTTCCTAAAGCCCAAATAATACTTAATGGGGAAAGACTCAAGGAATTCCCATTAAGATCAGGAACAAGACAGGAGTGCCCACTATCACCTCTGCTCTTCAACATAGTACTAGAAGTTCTGTCCCAAGCAATAAGACAGGAGAAAGAAATAAAAGGGATATAAATGGAAAGGAAGAAGTCAAGTTTGCCCTATTTGAAGACGATATGATCCTATACATAAATGACCCAAGAGCCTCCATTTCAAAACTCTTAAAAGGGATTAATTCCTTCAGCAAAGTAGCAGGATACAAAATCAATGCACAAAAATCAGTAGCCTTTCCATATGCAAAGAACAATGATAAAGAGAAAGAAATTAGGGACACTGTCCCATTTTCAATAGTAGCCGAAAATAAATAAATAACTTGCAATAACACTAACCAAGGATGTGAAAGACATATATAATGAAAACATAAGAACACTCAAGATAGAAATTGAGGAGGACTTGAGAAGATGGAAAGACCTTCCATGTTCCTAGATAGGCAGAATTAGCATTGTAAAAATGGGAATCCTAACAAAATCAATATACAGAGTTAATGCAATACCAATAAAAATCCTAACATCATTATTCACACAGATAGAAAAAATGATCTCAAACTTCATATGGAATGACAGCAGGCCTCAGATATCTAAGCATATCCTTAGCAAAGAAACACCTCTGGAGGCATCATTATACCTGACCTGAAACTATATTACAAAGCCACAGTAACAAAAACAGCATGGTTCTGGCATAAAAACAGAAATATAGACCAATGGAATAGAATTGAGGATATGAACTTTAGGTCAGCTACTTGATCTTTGACAAAGGCCCTAATAATGAGACTGGAGAAAAGACAGCATATTTAACAAATGTTGCTGGACAAACTGGATAACCATATGCAGAAAAATGAAACTAGACCCACACATCTCATCACACACAAAAATCAAGTTCAAATAGATCAAAGACCTCAATATAAGACCTGAAACTCTTCTACTAGTAAAAGAAAAAATAGGAGAAACTTTCCATGGTATAGGAGTGGGGAAAGACTTCCTTAACAAAACTCCAGTAGCTCAGGAACTTAAGCAATCACTCAACCACTGGGAACTCATGAGACTGAAAAGTTTTTTCACAGACAAACATACCATAAACTGAGCTAATAGATTACCCACTGAATGGGAGAAAAGTTTTGCCTGCTATACAACTGACAGAGGCCTAATTTCTAGAACCTACAAAGAACTCAAAAACCTAAACAATAATAAAAAATCAAACAACCCACTCAAAAGTGGGGCAGAGAACTAAATAGGGAGTTCTCAGAGGAAGAAAAACAAATGGCAAACACATACTAACATCCCTAACCATCTGGGGAATGCATATTAAAACTATGAGATTGCACCTTACCCCAGTAAAGATAGCAAACATTAAACAATCAAAATAAATATTGGTGAGGAAAATAAATGTTGGTGAGGATGTGGAGAAATAGAAACCCTCATTTACTGTTGGTGGGAATGTAAGCTGGTACAACCACTATTGAAAGCAATATGTAGACTCCTAAAAAGGTTGACTATAAAGTTACCAACAGAGCTAGTTATTCCCTTACTGGGCATTTACCCTAAAAGCTCCATGCCTCAGTTCAGAGATATTTTCTCAGCCATGTTTATAGCTCCTCAATTCTTAATAGCTAAGAACTGGAGTCAACCCAGTTGCCCATCATTAGACAAATGGATAACCAAGATGTCATAATCTACATGATGGAATGCTACTCAGCAGTTAGCAAAATGACACCATGAAATTTGTAGAAAAATGGTTGAACTTGGAACAGGTCATACTGAGCAAACTCACACAATCACAGAAAGACAATTGTTGCTAACCTGGATCAGCCCGAGATGCTGACATACTTAATAGGCATCTTGAGGCCTGGGCAATAGGGAGGGTAGGGCTTGAGGGGAGGGAAAGGGCGGGGGGGGGGGTAACACAAAACTGAATCCAAGTGGAATAGGTACCATAGAATCCTATATTCTGGAAGACAGACAGAAAGGTTGAACCCTCAACAGGACCTTAGAGGGAGCACCTGAGTCAAAGGACTCTGGAGAGAGAGAGAGATAAAGCCTAACCTTAAATTTCTCCTGTTTCTTTTTTCTTTCTTTTTTTCTATTTTCTTTCTTTTTCTTTTTTCTTTTCCCTTGGAACTGGCCTGCAACTCCCAGCACCAGGATGTGGTTAGCACCCACAATGAGCTGTTAATCAGAGAGACCTAAAAGGTTTCCCAAAACAAGACAGACTTCTTTCTGAACACTTGATTACCCACCAAAGTTTAATGGTAAGACCCTACTGCTGAAGACACCCTATGCTGTTTGTATGGAACATGGAGAGACGTGGCTGGAATCTGGAAGAGAGCCAGTCCCCAGAATGTCTAGTTCTAGAAGGTGCTACATGAGCTACTGGGAAAAGTGGCCAACATCTGTCCGAGCAACTCAACACCTAAGCTACTCAGAAGCAAACAACCTGACATGATCCTCACATAAGTGCAATAGTATGGCCATGGTGGGTAACCAACTGCTCTTGGATTGGTTAACAGATATGCTCAGTGGAAAGGAACCCATAGCTGGAACTGAGAAACAAGTCAGAATCACATCCAGATAATAAGTTTGCTTTCCAATATCAAACTCCCAGTAATCTTGGGTTACAAGAGGGTCTACACTCATTAAATTCTCTGTAAACTAATAATGGTTATCCCATTTAACCTGTGCTAACTTCACTCTCTGTTGGAGAATCTGCTTTTCTTTTTCAGATGGAAGTGGGAGCTGAGGAGAGAAACAACCCATCAAACTTCACAAAGGACCCAGCTGAAACCATAGAGGAATTGGGCAAATGAGCAAGAGTGCTGCTTTCTTGGTGAACCTGATATCAGCACATGGGTAAAGGAGATAAGACACAGAGGACACTCAACATCTACCAAACCAGAGATTCAGAGGCTCCCAAGAGCCCATCATTGAAGTAAACTTAAAATGAACCCAACATGGCTCAGCTCAGGAAATTTTGTGGAAGAGGGGGTGGAAAGATTGTTAGAGCCACAAGTTGGGACATTATGCACAGTGACATTGCCTCTTCCTCATAAGTGATGGCTGCTCCCACAATGTACAACCCACAATCCCTATGAGGTTGACTGGCATCCCCAATGAGGAGGGTCCTTTTGAGGGGACAGTGATGAGGGAAAGGATGGTACCAACATGTGTTGTTTACATACTGAGTATTCCATAACTAATGAAAGACAGAGAGAGAGAGAGAGAGAGAGAGAGAGTTTGGACAGAAGCACCCTATAGCGATGGATAATGCTGTGCCAGAAATCATAGATTGTTACAAGAAAATTTTAGTGCCAGGGGTGGGATACCTTCCAGTGAGCTGTTGTTCAGGGAGCCCCCTGGCACCCCCAAAACATTATAGATTATTGCCAGGGTTCTTTGTTGCCCACCAGAACTAGATGGTAAGACCCAATTGCTGAAAATTCCACATGCTTGGGCTGCAGGTCACTGAAAAATCAAATTGGAGCTGAGCTGGAAGCCTCCTCCCTGTTGACTAGCTGTCATGACGTTGAAAAGAGCTATGAAGCCTAGTTGTAAAGAAAAGTTATTAATGGTATTAACCAGCAGTACACTCTTCAAGTTTTATGACTGGAGAGTCAGGCCAAATACACCAACAGGTGCAATGGTGCCATGTCTGTTATAAAGGAAACCAACTGCTTCCTGAAAGGATCTGAGACATGCTCCATGAAAGGAAATTCTTATCTGATACTGAAAACCTAATCAAAAGCCTATGGCTTGGGAAGTTTTAAGGCCTAGTAGAGAAATGACTGCTGTTGTCTGGCTAAATGGATATACTATGCCCACAAAACTACCCTCTAGATACTTATGTTTTTGTTAGAGAGGCTTCTCTTTTCAGATCGTGGTGACTATTGTGGTGACTCAAAACTCAATAAAGTGCTGAGAAGTTACAGCAGAGTGTTCAGCACTGAGACATTTCTATCACAGCCTCCAAGGCTCGGAGATCTTATAGAGAAGGTAGCAGAGAGAATGTAAGAACCCAAGGAAATGGAAGAGTGCTTTGCAATACTGTCCTACAGACATTATTTGGCTGTGACCCTCATGACCTCACTGTGCCTGATGCTACCTGCATAAGACCTGCCTAATAGAAGAGGAAAAAAATGACATCAAAAATAGAAGACAGGCTGGACCTGGTGGTGCATGCCTTTAATCCCAGCACTTGGGAGGCAGAGGTAAGAGGATTGCTGTGAGTTCGAGGCCACCCTGAGACTCCATAGTGAATTCCAGGTCAGCCTGGGCTAGAGTGAGACCCTACCTCAAAAAAAAAAAAAAAAAATAGAAGACAGGCTATCTTACCAAATAATTGTCGCTATATTTCAAGCTTGATTTCCCCTGCTTCATTGCCTTATTTAAAGAGAAAGTTAAAATCCTATTTCTGAGTCAGCTCCTGTGCTTTGATATAAGACATAGGATTTTTTTTTTTTTTTACTTCACCCTGAATATAGCAGGGTGGCTGAAAAGTTTGGATGATGGTCACTAGGTCCACTAACTAGGGCCTGACCATATCTAGGCCCCTAGGATTTGGACATACACAAGTGAATTCTTTACCAACTAGCTGATATAAATTCACTTAATCTTGGTTCTTCACTATATTTGAGTATTTGTCTTCAACATAGACATAATATACACACATACACACACACAGTGTTGTACTACTGATTGGCAGACAGGAGGGAATTTAAGAGATCCTCAGGTTAATCTGGAGACAGTCTTGTAAGAGTCACAACAGAGGCAGAAGGAGCTCAGAAGTGGTGATGAAGAGCACCAGCCCTGGAGCCAGATCACGTGAGTCCAGCTCCTGTCCCTGCTGCTCACATGCTACCACACTTGGAACCAATTACAGAACTTCTCTGAGCCCAGTTCTCCCCAACTGTGGGATGGAGTTAGTAGTACCACCTGAGACTGCTGTAAGCACAAAATGAGATGATGAGTTCTTATCCAATGCCCAATATGCAGCAGGGGCTCCGTAAACACTGAGCGGCTTTCATTTGTTTTAGAGTACACTTGGTTAGAATGATAATAGCCATTATTTATGGAATATGTGTTCCATACACAGCCCTGGGCTAAGTAGTCTAAATGTACAAAGCAGGCTCCTGAGTACCTCATTTGACAGCAAGGAAACTGAAACATGGAGAGGTTAACTTATGTCTCTAAGGTCCCAACACTACTAAGTGTTGGTGTCTTGATAGTCTGACATTTTGTGTGTGGTATAAGTACTGTGATTCTAGCCAACTCCCCCCTCCATGAACTTCAGCCCCAAACCCAGAACTAGAGCTACATATGGAACATCTATAAACCCTCTTCATAGCCCTTTCAGGAATCCCTCTTAGTCTCTAAACCTTTAGAATGGCCTTTTATTCTATTTATTTTATTTATTTATTTATTTTGAAGTAGAGTGTTGTTCTAGCCCAGGATGGTTGGAATTTACTACGAATTCTCAGGGTGACCTCAGATTCACAGCAATCTACCTACCTCTGTTCCCAAGCACTGGGATTAAAGGTGCCATCACACCTGGCTTAGAATGGCCCTTTAAATACCAAAGGCATTCACTATGAAAGGGCAATGACTCCATGTGGGGTACAAACTAACATGGAAAGGATGCATTCTTCTCTGTGGACATTCACTCATACCACTACACTAATTTACTGTTAAATTCTTATGAGATTCTCCCAAGGCCAGGGACAGAGGGAGGGTGATAGAGAGCAAGCAAGGCAACAGATAACCCTGGATCTGAGTCCCAGTGATACCCTATGTGTCTTGCATGCTGGTGGGGATCCAACCCAGTGTCTCACACATGCTGAACAAAAACTCTGTTAGCTGAAGCCTCAGCTATGCCAGTTTCTACTATAATTTAAGCATGCCCCCCGCCCAGTTTGTATGCTTAAACCTGATTCCCAGTGCAGGGGTACTGAGACATGGAGGGACTATAAGAAGTAACTAGGGCATCAAGAGGGATGAACACCTCTCTAATTGGAGTTGGTTAGTTCTCAGCACAGCAAGTCATCATCACAAAGCAAGTCTGTCCTTGTGTTCCCTTTGCATATGCCTTCCTATTGTCTACAGTGAGCTGAGGCAGCATGAGGCCCTCGTTAGCACCATGGTCTTGGACTTCTTAGTCTTCAGAACCATAAGCCAAATAAACCTCTACCATCTATAAATTATCCAGTCTCACTTATGTTGTTAAAGCAACAGAAGATGGATAAGACAGTTTCCTCACACATGATGGGAACAAGAACATACTCCTCCTCAAGGGTTGTTCTGGGAATTAAATTGGATCATTCATTACATAGTACAGAACATAGAGGAAGCCTTAGACAAAAACTCTTATTAGTACTGCTAGTATACAAGTGTCCAAATAATATTATTATATATCATTGCTATTAATATTCATTTTTTAAATTAGTTATATCATAGTTATGACGCTGGGAACCAAGGTTTGGAGAGGCTGTTTGCCTTGCTTGGGGCCCCGTGGGGCTGGCAGCAAGCCCAGCGCTGTTTCTGCAGCCATCTATCAGCAGCTGAGGGCAGCAGAGCAGAGGCAGCATTCACAGGTGGGTAGTGTGTGCTTCTTGCTGTGCTCTGAGGAAAGGAACTTTCTTTTCTTCGTGGAATGCACAAAACAAACTCCTCCCAGTTATAAATTAACTGTTTCCTCAACAACAAAGCCATTGCCAGCCTTAAGGAATCATTCTGTATCTCGCAGTGTCCAAGGTCTCTAAAAGTCTCTTGAGCAGGCTCACCTTCATTCCTTCTTTGGGTCAGATGCTACTATGGTCCTAACTGGATCCTCTTCTCATCCCTTCCAGTAGCAATAGCACCAACAAGTCCCTAGACCTTGCAATTGAGTGGTTGAAATGCCACCTGTGGGAGAGGCTAAGATCACAAAAGACTTGTCATTCCAGTGAGGGTGACTAACTTCCAGGTAGAATCAGAGACTCTTGCAAACTGCTTTTGTAGAAATTACACTTACTGCTGTCCAGCCTGTCCTGAATCACTCCATACTCACAGAAGAAGCATCTGAGGTCAGAGAACTCTACAAATAGGACAAATAATCACACAGGGCCTGATTTGTGCAGATGGCCTCCTCTTGCATTTGAAAGTGCTATGCTGATGTCATATTAGCTGCCAGCTTTTTCTGGCATCAAAGGGAAGCGACAAAGCTACTCTGACACAAGCGAGTTAAGTAACCTTGGGTGACCTTGGGTAAAGACCACCTTTTTCTGATTCTTCCTTTGTAATATAAAAGAGCTAAACTAGGTCTATAAAGCCTACCAGCTACCCTAGTTACCACTTTGATAGAAAAATTATCTGAACATCTGTATATTTAAGAGATAGTAAGAGGTACCTTAAGTTGCTACTTAGCTGTTTTATACAACAGCTTTATGAAGTTGGCATCACCAATATTCCCATACTCCAAATGCAGAAATAAAAACCTAAAATGGTTGGGTGTCTTGCCATAGATCATGAACAGTGGGGACTATTACCCAGGCAGAATATTCTGGAATTCTGTGCTTTTAACAACTAATAATAATGATGAAAATACTAATGAACTGACCAGGTATGCAAAGTGTTCCAGATCCTTCTTTTCTACACGTCTCCATTTTATCCACAAATAGTGCATGCATCAGCTCTCAGGCATCATGTAGCAGATATATATCACCTAGGCTAACTGTTCTTAATTCTTCATCCTTGGGCATACGTTCAAGGATCAATGAACCTTCTCAAGTTAAGTGCAAAATGTGGATGTGTACATAATTGCAAGGGGTGATCTCATAGCTTTTTGTTTTCAGATTTTCAAAGAGGGCTACAAACTCTTAGAGACCAACTCATATTTTGATGTGTAGTAAAACCTGAGACTTTGGGAAGGATGTGGACTTGTCCAAGTTGCGTGCAAGTAGTGAAGAACTGGGCTTGCATCCCAGATGGCCAGATCCCAAGCTGTGAACACTTGGGCTCCATCACATTGACGTAAGTGATATCCCTCCCACCCACACTGAGAGCCTGCTAAAGTAGAAATGCTATAGTGGGCACGAAAAGCACAGCTCACAGGCTTCCCATGTATCTGAGTGTAGCCTTGAATCTCTGGGTCCCATTTTATTCAAGTTTTTGCCATTGATAATCACCACTGATCTACTTGCCTGCTTATTTTCTTTTTTATTATTTTTTTAATTTAATTTTTTATTTTTTTATTAACAACTTCCATGATTATAAAAAAAATACCCCATGGTGATAACCTCCCTACCCCTACTTACCCCTTTGAATCTCCACTCTTCATCATACCCCCTCCCCATCTCAATCAGTCTCTCTTTTACTTTTGATGTCTTGATCTTTACCTCCTCTTATGATGGTCTTATGTAAGCAGTGTCAGGCACTGTGAGGCCATGGATATCCAGGCCATTTTGTGTCTGCAGGGATCATGTTGTATGGAGTCCTGCCCTTCCTTTGGCTCTTACATTCTTTCCACCACCTCTTCTGCATTAGACCCTGAGCCTTGGAAGGTGTGATACAGATATTGCACTACTGAGCACTGCAGTCATTTCTTTCCATCACCATTATACCTTCTGATTTGTCCCAAGGTCACTGCCATCTGAAAAGAGAAGATTCTCAACCAAAAGTGAGAGTAGCATTAATATAAGGGTGTGAACATTAACAGAAGTGCTTACTGGGCAATTTGATAAGCATAGTATATACATTTGGCCAGACAACAGCAGACGATACACCCCTAGGGCTTATGACTAGCCCTATTTTAAGTTTTCAGTATCAGGGATGTATTCCCTTCCCATGAAGCAGACCTCCAGTCCAATTGGGCAGTTGGTTTCCCCCACAACAGACGTGCCACTATTGCACCTGTTGGCTTATTTGGCCTGGCTGGCCAATTGTAAGGCTTGCAGTGTCCACTGATGAGTATCTTCACTGGTGATTTCTCTTTCTCCCATTGAACTGCATGCAGAATGGCTTCTTCCAGCTTTCTGTCAGCTGGTCTACATGAAGGAGGTTATCAGCTCAGATCCAGCAAGATTTCTCAGTGGCCTTGCAGCCCAAGTATATGGAGTCTTCAGCAATAGGGTCTTACCATCTATTCCTGGTGGGAAACCAAGGGCCTTGGCAATGGCCTATAATGTTTTGGGGGCATCAGGGATCTCCCTGGCCAACAACTCACTGGAAGATATTCCATCCCTGGCACTGAAAATTTTCTAGCAACAATCTACGGCTCCTGAGTGTTCCATTGTCCAAAAAAGTAGGATTACATATGATTTATTTATATCCTCTTAGATTTTGATTAGCTGTCCCTCCACCTTTCCTTTACTCATCTCTTCCCCAGACCTCATTTTGGGCTTTTTCACCCCCATTAATCTATTCTTCTACTTACATATATACAATACCATCCTATTAAGAACTCCCCTCCCTTCCTTTCGCTTCACTTTCTATCTCTTTTCTAGCTTACTGGCCTCTGCTACTGAGTTTTTTCCTTCTCACATAGAAGCCCAGTCATCTGTAGCTAGGATCCACATATGAGAGAGAACATGTGATGCTTGGCTTTCTGGGCCTGGGTTACTTCCTTTCCAGATCCATTCATTTTCCTGAAAATTTCATGACTTCATTTTACTTTACCGCTGAGTAGAACTCCATTGTATAAATGTGCCATATCTTCATTATCCATTTATCAGATGAGGGACATCTAGGCTGCTTCCATTTCCCAGCTATTGTGAATTGAGCGGCAATAAACATGATTGAGCATGTACTTATAAGGAAATGAGATGAGTCCTCAGGATATATGCCTAGGAGTGCTATAGCTGGGTCATAGGGTAGATCAATTTTTAGCTGTCTTAGGAACCTCCACACTGATTTCCACAATGGCTGGACCAGATTACATTCCCACCAACAGTGTAGAAGGGTTCCTCTTTTTCCATATCCCCGCCAGCATATATGGTCATTTGTTTTCATGATGGTAGTCAATCTGATAGGAGTGAGATGGAATCTCAACATAGTTTTAATCTGCATTTCCCTGATGACTAGGGATGTAGAGCATTTTTTTTAGATGCTTATATGCCATTTGTATTTCTTCTTTTGAGAATTCTCTATTTAGTTCCATAGCCCATTTTTAATTGGATTGTTTGATTTCTTATTATTTAACTTTTTGAGTTCTTTGTATATCCTAGATATTAATTATCTATCAGATGTATAGCTGGAAAAGATTTTTTCCCATTCTGTAGGTTGCCTCTTTGCTTTATTCACAGAGCCCTTTGTTGTACAAAATCTTTGTAATTTCATGAGGTCCCAGCAGTCAATCTGTGGCTTTATTGCCTGAGAAATTGGGGTTATATTCAGAAAGTATTTGCCAAGACCAATATGTTGAAGGGTTTCCCCTACTTTTTCCTCTAGCAGTTTCAGAGTTTCAGGTCTGATGTTAAGGTCTTTAATGGATTTGGACTTAATTCTTGTGCATGGAGAGAGAGAAGAATCTATTTTCATCCTTCTACAGGTACATATCCAGTATTCCCAACACCATATGCTGAAGAGGCTGTCTTTTCTCCAATGAGTATTTTTGGCATTTTTATTGAATATCAACTGGCTATAGCTACCCAGACTTACATCTGGGTCCTCTATCCTATTATATTGATCTATATGTCTGCTTTTGTGCCAGTACCATGCTGTTTTTGTTACTATGGCTCTGTAGTATAGGTTAAAATCAGGTATGGTGATACCACCAGCCTCATTTTTGTTGCTCAGTATTATTTTAGATATTTGAGGTTTTTCGTGATTCCAGATGAATTTTTGGATTGTTTTTTCCATTTCCTTGAAGAATGCCATTGGAATTTTGATGGGGATTGCATTAAATGTGCAGATTGCTTTTGGTAAGGTTGCCATTTTCACAATATTGATTCTTCCGATCCAGGAACAGGGGATGTTTTTCCATTTCCTAGTGTCTTCTGCAATTTCTCGCTTGAGTGTTTGATAGTTTTCATTGTAGAGATCCTTTACTTCCTTGGTTAGGTTTATTCCAGGGTTCTTTATTTTCTTTGATGCAATTGTGAATGGGAGTGATTCTCTGATTTCATTCTCTGTGTGTTTGTTGTTAGCATATAGGAATGCTACTGATTTCTGTGTATTTATTTTGTATCCTGCTATGTGGCTATAGGTGTTTATCAGCTCTAACAGTTTTCTGGTAGAGTCTTTAGGGTCCTTTATAAATAGAATCATGTCATCTGAAAATAATGATAACTTGATCTCTTCCTTTCCAATTTGTACCCCTTTTATGCCTGTCTCTTGCCTTATTGCTATGGCTAAAACTTCCAGTACTATATTAAATAAAAGTGGGGACAGTGGACACCCTTGTATTGTTTCTGATTTTAGTGGAAAATCTTCCAGTTTTTCCCAATTTAGTAATATGCTGGTTGTAGGCTTGTCATTAATAGCCTTTATTATATTGAGATATGATCCTTCTATTCCTAGTCTCTGTAGGACTTTTATCATGAAGGGATGTTGGACTTTGTCAAATGCTTTTTCTGAGTCTAATGAGATGATCATATGATTTTTGTCCTTCAGTCCATTTATATAATGTATTACATTTATCAATTTGCATATGTTGAACCACCCCTGCATCTCTGGTATAAAGCCTACTTGGTCTGGGTGAATGATCTTTCTGATATATTCTTGTATTCTGTTTGCCAATATTTTGTTGACAATTTTTGCATCTATGTTCATGAGGGAGATTGGTCTGTAATTTTCTTTTTTTGTCCTATCTTTGCCTGGTTTTGGTATTAGGGTGATGCTGGCTTCATAGAAGGAGTTTGGTAGGATTCCTTCTTCTTCTATTTTATGGAAAAGCTTAAGAAGCAATGGCATTAGTTCTTCCATGAAGGTTTGGTAAAATTCAGCAGTGAATCCATCTGGGCCTGGACTTTTTTTATTTGGGAGATTTTTGATAACTGCTCAGATCTCCATACTTGTTACAGATCTATTTAAGTGATTAATCTCATCTTGATTTAATTTAGGTAGGTCATATACATCAAGGAAATCATCCATTTCTTTCAGGTTTTCATACTTAGTGGAGTATATGTTTTTATAGTATGTCCCTATGATTTTTTTAATTTCTCTGGTGTCTGTTGTGATGTTGCCTTTTTCCTCTCTAATTTTATTAATTTGTGTCTCTTCTCTCTTTCTTTTGGTCAGATTTGCTAAGGGTTTATCAATCTTGTTTGCCCTTTCAAAGAACCAACTCTTTGTTTCGTTGATTCTTTGGATTGTTTTTGTTTGTTTGTTTGTTTCTATTTCATTAATTTCTGCCCTAATCTTTATTATTTCTTCCCTTCTACTGATTTTTGGTTTGCCTTGTTCTTCTTTTTCCAAGGCTTAAGGTGAAGCATTAGGTCGTTTATGTGCCACCTTTCTAATTTCTTAATATAGGCACTTAAAGCTGTAAATTTACCCCTTAGGACTGCCTTCACTGTGTCCCATAGATTTTGGTATGTTGTGTTCTCATTATCGTTGGACTCTATAAATTTTTTGATTTCCTTCTTGATTTTATCATTGACCCATTCATCATTTAGTAGTGTGTTGCTTAATTTCCATGATTTTGTGTATGCTTTATTGCCTTTCTTGCTATTGATTTGTAGTGTGATTCCATTGTGGTCAGATAGAATGCAAGCAATTATTTCAATTTTCCTGTATTTGTTAAGATTTGCTTTGTGTCCTAATATATGGTCTATTTTAGAGAATGTTCCATGTGCCGCTGAAAAGAATGTATATTCTGCAACATTTGGATTAAATGTCCTGTATATATCTGTTAGGTCCATTCCTTCTATGATCTCATTTAGTCCAGATGCCTCTCTGTTTATTTTTTTCCGTGATGACCTGGCAATTGATGAAAGTGGTGTGTTGAAGTCCCCCACTACCACTGTGCTTGGTGTTATCTGTGACCTTAGTTCCAATAGCATTTGCTTGATGAATTTGGGGGCCCCCATGTTAGGTGCATATATGTTTAGGATTGTAATGTCCTCCTGTTGGAGTGTGCCCTTAATCAATATAAAGTGACCTTCCTTATCTTCCTTGACTAACGTTGGACTGAAGTCTACCTTGTCAGATATTAGGATAGCAACCCCTGCTTGTTTTCTAGGCCCATTTGCTTGAAACACCATTTTCCAACCTTTCACCCTAAGATAATTTCCCTCCTTTGTAGAAAGGTGAGTTTCTTGGAGACAACAAATTGTAGGATCCTGCTTTTTAACCCAGTCTGCAAACCTATGTCTTTTGGTTGGGGCATTGAGGCCGTTGATATTAAGAGATATTATTGAAAGGTGTGTATTTATGTTTGCCATTAATTTTTTTTTTTTTGTAGTTTCCATTCTACCTTTGCTCTCTTGTGTTAACTAGTATTTGAGTATTGTTTGTTTTTTCCAGGTTCCTTATATGTGTGTTTTTCCTTCTCTTCAGCATGGAGGATTCTTTCAAGTATTTTCTGTAGAACTGGTTTTGTCTTCAAATACTCCTTTAGCCTGCTTTTGTCATGGAATGTCCTTATTTCTCTGTCAATTTGAATGGATAGCTTTGCAGGATAAAGTAATCTTGGTTGACAGTTGTTATCTTTCAGAACATGGAATACATCACTCCACACCCTTCTGGCTTTTAAAGTTTGTGTTGAGTAATCTGCTCTAATCCTGATGGGCTTACCTTTGTAGGTAACTTGATTTTTCTCTCTAAATGCTTTCAATATTTTTGTCTTTGGATTGTGTGTTTGGTAGTTTGATTATAATATGGCAAGGAGAGGTTCTTCCCAGGTTTTGTCTGGCTGGTGTTCTAAAGGATTCCTATATCTGCATTGGCACCTCTTTCCTAATTTGGGGGAAGTTTTCTTCTATGATTTTCTTGAAGACCCCTACTATGCCTTTGGAGTGAAATTCTTCTCCTTCTACTATGCCCGGAATTCTTTTTTTTTTTTTTTTTTTTCCGAGGTAGGGTCTCACTCTAGCCCAGGCTGACCTGGAATTCACTATGGAGTCTCAGGGTGGCCTCGAACTCACAGTGATCCTCCTACCTCTGCCTCCTGAGTGCTGGGATTAAAGGCGTGCACCACCACGCCCGGCAAAACTCTAACCCCCAGGCAATCTCCCAGTTCCTGAATTCTTATGTTTGATCTTTTCATAGTGTCCCAAATATCGTGAAATTCCCATTCATACTTTTCTGTTTGTCTTTCTGTTTGTTGGACTGTATTAGTTCTGCCACCTGGTCTTCTAGCTTAGATATTCTGTCCTCTCCTTCATCCATTCTACTGGTGAGATTTTCTACAGAGTTTTTTATTCAATAACTGTGTTCTTCATTGCTAGTAATTCTGACTGGTTTTTCTTTATTATTTCTGTTTCCTTATTTATGTCTTGCATTGACTTCTTTATTTCATTAAATTGGTGTCCTGTGTCTTCTTTGATTCCTTTGATTTCCTCTTTGATTCCTTTGATTTCTTTTTTGACTTCTTTGAGCATAATTACAATCATTCTTTTGAAACCTTTCTCAGGCATTTCCTCTAACTCATTCTCACTGGAGGTTATTTCTGATGCATTAATACTTTTTGGTGGAGTTATATTTCTTGATTTTTAGTGTTTCTTGCATTATAATGTATATATTTGTGCATCTTGGATTAAGTTAATGCTTGGATTTGCTAGCTAGCTGGGTATTCTTAGCTGTATCAATTGATCTGATGTTATATATCTTCAGGGTAGGAGCTTAAGGTGTTAGGTGTGGCTCTTAAGCCTCTCAGAGTATCTACAAAGGTGTTCCTAGGGGTTGGGTTTGCCTGCTATGGGAGTATTCAAGTAGGCTGAGTGGAACAAAATACACATAGATTCTAAAATATAACTAAACAATGTACACATTCAATGAAAAGCAGCACCGAGTATGTATGCAGGAGTAGGTATTATAACAACCAGATCCTCTATCAACAAAGAGGTTAAGATTTCTGGTCTGTTGAGGGTTCCAAGTCAGCTTGTCACCAAGTGAGACCCTTCCCTGGTGCAATCCCAGTTACCTTTTTGGATGATTTTGGTCTCAGTTATGCAT
The DNA here is from genome assembly GCA_036346955.1 of Dipus sagitta. Lineage (NCBI taxonomy): Eukaryota > Metazoa > Chordata > Mammalia > Rodentia > Dipodidae > Dipus > Dipus sagitta. The sequence continues at coordinate 36,725,607 of CM070782.1, read as the reverse complement.
CCCTCTTTGGTGCCCTGTGGGTTCAAGTAGGCTGGCTGTATCACTGGACCACTGTTCTGTTTTCTGGAGCTGGGCACCGGCCTTTCCTGTGGGGCAAGCCGAGCTTTGCAGCTGTGGCCCCACAGACTTGGCACTGCTGCTGCTGAAGCTGCCGCTGCTGGATCCGCCACTGCTTTAGCTGCTGCTGTAGCCACCGCTGCTGCCGCTGCTGGATCCACTGCTGCTGCTGCTGCTGGATCCACTGCTGCTGCCGCTGCTGGATCCACTGCTGCTGCCGCTGCTGGATCCACTGCTGCTGCTGCTGCCGGAGCCAGCACTGCCAATGCCGGAGCCAGAGCCAGAGCCACTGCTGCCACTGCTGCTGCCCGAGCAGGCACTGCAGGAGCCACTTAGGCCTGCCTGTGTGGGCTCTGGATGCCCTGAATCTCTCCTACTTCTCTGCTGCCATTTTAATTTCTTATACACCTCACTTTTTAGCAAAAGTGTGTGTTTTGCTGGGTATTCTTTGGCTTTTTCTCCCCTAGGCTGCTTTGGTGTGGTTCCTAAGCCGCCATCTTAACTGGAAGTATGCTTATTTTCTATTAATGAAAACTTAGCCCAAGGAATCTCATTCAAATCTGGTTCCATCTGCTTCTATCTGACTCCATTCCCTGTCTATGCAGATGTTTATGGCAGTTGAGCATTTGTCCTTCACTGTTTTGATTGAAATAATCAGCCCCAAATAAGCTGACAACAGCTTAACTTCACAAAGCAAAATGTGTTAATGACTAGATATTGGCCAAGGAATCCAATTAACCTGACAAAATGCAGATCAACTCAACTTAAACCAGGAAAGCTAGAGTTAGTAGAAATAAAGCCACAGTGAACAATTCACCATGAGCCAGGCGTGGTAGTGCATGCCTTTAATCCCAGCACTTGGAAGGCAGAGGTGGGAGAATTTCTGTGAGTTCAAGGCCAGCCTGGGACTATAGAGTGAGTTCCAGGTCAGCTTGGGCTAGAGTGAGACCCTCCCTCAAAGAAAAAAAAAGAGGACAGGAGAGATGTCTTAGTGGTTAATGCACTTGCCTATAAAGCCTAAGGACCCATGTTCAACTCCCCTGATCCCATATAAGCCAGATACACAAGGTGACACATGTGTAAGGTCACACATGTGCACAAGATGGCCACACTTCTGGAGTTTGATTACTGTGATTGAAGGCCCTAGAATGTCAATTCTCTTTCTCATTGTCTCTCTCTCCCTCTCATTCTCATTGTTGCTCTCTCTCATGAAGAAAGGCCAGTCTATTGGGCTTGCCTCAAAGAAAAGGAAGGAAGGAAAAAAGTCACAATTGCAGAAGATACAATTTTAAATTACAACTGATAAATTCATTCTTATAAAAATTCATGTGCAAAAGATTTAATCTGCATAATAATGCTAATAAAACAGTTTTTAAAAATGGAAAAAGTTGCTGGGCATAATGGTGCATGCCTTTAATCTCAGCACTTGGGAGGCAGAGGTAGGAGGATTGCTGTGAGTTCAAGGCCAGCATGAGACTACATAGTGAATTCTAGGTCAGCCTCAGCTAGAGTGAGACTCTACTTTGAAAAACCAAAACCAAAAGAGAAAATGTAAAAAAGTAGAAGTGGGTTAGCTGTATCATATGGGAACATTGATCTTAGAATTGGAATGATAATACATCTTAAGAAAAAAACCTTTCTTAACAAAAATTTGGCTGCCTTTCATGTGTTCATGCATGTGCACCTGCTTTCAGTGTTGCACTTATAAGCCTCAAATAATGGATGATAAAATGTCTGCCTGGTTAACAGTAGGATCAAATAGCAGCACCAATATGAGAATGGTAAGTGATGAGCATGTTTATTTGCAGGAGAGGTTCTGGTATAGGAGATAGACTGACAATAATTTTGATAAGAGCTCATTTAAATTGCCAAGCAACTAGCCCAGACCACATGCCCCCAGACAGGTCTTAACCCTACAAGTTCAACGAGAAAGTGAGTGATTTCCCAAAGGCTGGGGTATGGGGGATTACTTGAGGATTTCACTTACAAAGAGTCTCTTTCCTCTTTGCCTTCTACCACCAGTGGGTCCCAAAATTACTTGCTTATTTCACCCCAGTGTTAAGTACCTGCCCACTTAGCCATAAGAGGTAAGGCCACTCTCTGGCCTCAACCTGAGCATTCTAGGGGCCCAGGAATACCCATTCTGACAGCCAACTCTTGAGTTTGAAAATATTCTATGAGTTATTCTATAGAGTTAAATTATAGAAAAACATGTCTGTATAAGTACATCACACTGATAGAAGATAATAAATATTCAAAGCTCCTTACTCCTAACTAGTTTGGTTTGCTTACTCTCTGTGCTCTAGTGGTGTTTACACCCCTGGTAGCTGTGTGGTAGGAATACTGGCCAGGGCCGAGCCCCACAGAGTCTTTCCCAACTTCTGATGCTGTGATGTCACCTTAGCACCTTGAAATTGATCAAGGTGGGAATGTCCATGCCACAGAAATGTGGAAGATTAGCTTAATTTATTGTTTTGTTGATTAGGCTGAAGAATGCCATATCAAGAGTGTAGTTTACACTTGAGACTCTGATGCCTATACTAGGATAAACATGACTATAGAATGCTGTCATCCAGGCATGACATGACTGTTAAATTTATAAGCTCATAATGACTGTAATAACTTGCATAAGACCCATAAAATACTGGGCCCATCACATTTCATCAAGGACAATGGAGGAGGGCATGAGGCCTCCATCCCTTCTTGAGGAGTTACAGGTGGTTAATGGTGGCTGAGGGAGTAGGAGACACTTTCTGCAATGATCTGGCCACTGGTAGGATTCACATGCTTTGGTAAATAATCTTCCACCTGTGCAATTCATAAAACCTTAATTAAATGCAGACTGCCACACCTAAATACAAGAAACAAAAGGACATAAATATAGAAGGACTAGTTAGGAAGAAGGGACAGGGAGAGAGGTCAAGAGAAAGTAATGGGGAGGATTATGATACATTATTTACATGAATGAAGTTGCCAACATATAAAAATGTGTTAAAATTTTAAAAACAGAATATTCCTTCTGATTGACACCCATTAACAAATGGACTATTTTCTAGCATCTTTGTTGTTCCACTTACATCTTAATTGTTCACAAAAATGTGAACCAGAATTAATGTCAAAGCTCCATTTGTTATTCCATGGCAACCACTGTGATTCTAGATAGACAAGACCTGTGAATCAATTAATTTATTTTCTCAGAATCAATTGCCTGAATGAAATGTATAACAGAGTATCACTGTGTTTTGTTATTTGTGGATCGTATGCTATATGTGCCTTGTAAAAGTAAGTTTATAATAATCCTAAGCCTGCGTGCACACACACACACACACACACACACAGTGTTCTTCAGAGTCCTACCCCTGATCTCCTTCAGAAGCCTCTCCATCATTTTCTAGATCTCCAGGACCTGTCACAGCCACCAGGCCTTTGGGCTAAGTGAGGTCATGGTGGGCCCAGGGATGTTCCTGGAAGCTTGAGGCCAGAGGAGAGGAAGACTGGTGTTTACAGTGAAAGCTGGCTCCAGAATGGCTTTTGTCTGCTCAGGGCTTTTATTTATTTTCAAACCAACATAAAGTCTTTGACCCTAGTTTGAAGTTAAAAGACAGGAAGAAAAGTCCTATTTTTTCATGGGGATTGGCCACGTGGTTGGCTAGGAGAGACCTTTAGGATGCTATGAAGAAGGCCTGGCCCAGAATATCCCAGAACCCAGGAAAGATCATTCAGTCAAAACTGGAAAAAGAATGACTCCCTAGAGTCTTCCTGGAAGTTGGATGTCTTTCGAGTCTTCAGTAAGTCCATACTCACACATGTACCTCTATTTCAGGTCATGTTGTTGTCCTATAAAGAAAGGGCATATTGACTTATTTTATTATTTTATCCATGTATAAGTACCTCTGTCAATAATGAATAGAGTTAATTCAATTATTTATTCATGCATTCTTTTATCCAATAAACAAATATTCCAATTCCAGGATCTTCCAAGAGTCAGGTAGTACTCTAGTGCTATGGGTACAGTTGTGCTCCAGACAGACAACCTCTGACCTCATGGGACATAACCAAGTGGAAAATACAAATATTGCACTGGCTTTGCATTCATACAATGCAAACTATGTAAGTACTTTCTGTACATCCTACAAGATAAATTCATTATTTTCTTGACCCACCCTCCCATAGCAGTTATGATCTTGTTGCTGGGGCAAAACATCCAGCCAGAAGCAGCTTGTTGGAGGAAAGGGCTTATTTCAGGCTTACAGTTTTGAGGGGAAGTTTTATTAAAGCAACCAGCTTACAACAGCACATATATGTAGCAAAGAGAAAACAGCAAGTGCAAGCCAGCTCTGAACACACAGTAGGCTGTGCTCAGCAACCCTAATGTCCACACCTAATGACACATCTCCTTCAGCAATACTTTACTTCCCAAAGACTCCACCAACTAGAAACTAAGTAGGAAACTTAATTACAAACACCTGAAGCTATTAGGGGCATTTACATGCTACAATCCACTACACCATCAAAAAAGAAAAAAAAAAAACTTCTGAAGTGTCTGTTACTATTGTTACACTTTATGTATGTAACATGTGTCATGTGCTGTTCACATATTAACTCATCTGAGGGCTGGAGAAATAGTTTAGCAGTTAAGGCACTTTCCTGTGAAACCTAAGGTCCCATAGTCTGCTCTCAGATCCTACGTTAGCCAGATGCACAAAGATGAGGCAAGTGCAAAGTTGCAGTTCAATTGAAGTGGCTGAGACTCTGGTGTGCCAATTCTCTCTCTCTCTCTCTCTCTCTCTCTCTCTCTCTCTTTTTCTCTCCCTCTCTCTCTCCACAATCTCTTTCTCAATTGTTCTCTCTAAAATAAAATTTAAAAAACTCATCTGATAGAACAATCTCATAAATTCAGTTAAAACCCCTATTTGCCAGAGATGAATGTGAGACACTGAGAGCTGGAACCCTTGTCTGATGAACAGTGGAGTTGTTCAGTGGCACCCCCAGTCACTAGATAGGATATTCAAGTGAACAAAATCTTTACAGCTTTAAGTTCCATGGAATTTAGCCAAAGCCTAGCCTAAATTTTAAGCAATATTTACAATATGAACCAAGTTTGGTTAGTACCCCATCTCTACTATTTGCTACCTATGGGATTTTGGATAAGAGCTCATCTCATATTTAGCATCCCTGAACTTTTTTCTTTATATATGGAAAATTATACTACACAGTTAATTCTTGGGAGGATATTAAGGGGAGTCAGTGATATAATATGTACAACTTTAGCACAGTGTCTGGGGTTTATGGGCTCAAATCTAAGCTGTTCTTGGTAGGGTTAAAATGACAGAGAAGGTCATCAGAGAGCTCTGGCCTACCCAGATATCTACAGGCTCCATGTGACCAGCAACTGTCAAATCCCTTGAATGGGATAGTGTAAATGTATGGCCCCATAGACTTGGGTGTTTTACTAAAATTAAACTTGTAACTTGGGTCTCCAGCCCTTTGGCTGGAGGAAGTGTTACTGGAGGGTGCATCCTTGAGTCCAGCCCTGAGGAATGTTTGAAATTGGATCTGAATTTCAGCCTAAAGGTGTAGAGAGAGCAGTTTGAGACTCTGGCTCTTCATATTCTTGCTTGTTGGTGTTTGTTTACTGCAGCTGTTTCTCTCTGCTAGGATGTATGGATGGAAGCAGCTTCTTCCACAACTGATGGAGCTTTCCCTCGATTTGTAAGCTGAAATGAACCCACTTCTCCCATAAACTGTGTCTGCTTGAATTTCATCCTAGCAATGTGAAGCTGACTATAACACCTTGCTAAGTAGAATGTGGGTTTAACATATAAGGCATGTTGAATATTTGTTGGCTAGTTGACAGCTGGCTGGCTGGACAGATGGAGAGATGAACGGGTAGACAGGTGAATGGATATATGGCTCTCCGCCTCTTCTATACGATATATGAAATATACTTGGACTTCTCTTAGTCCTTCTCACAGGATACAAGCATTAGTCTCCTCTGAGCAGGCAGACAGGTGCTCAAGGGCCAGAGATTAAGTCTATCTTCCTGCACTTTATGACAAGTTCAACCTATAATTCTTTTTTCCAAGGTAGGATCTCACTCTATTCTAGGCTAACCTAGAATTTACTATGTAGCCTCAGGTTGGCCTCAAACTCACGGCAATCCTCTTTCCTCTGCCTCCTGAGTGCTAGAATTAAAGGTGTGTACCTCCACATCCAGCTAAATTTATAATTCCGAAGACTTCTTTTAGGATTAGGATTCTGAAACAATACTCAACTATCTAGGTCCCAAAATACTTTAAAGATGTCACCTGTTTCCTGGCTTCCTTTATAAAAGAACATTCACTGACGTAGGAGTTTCTGGGGTGATTGGTGCCATTACATTTGTACAAACCAGATCACTGCCCCTGGACTTTCTGGCTCTCTCTCTTCCTTAGAACCCAGGGAAGCTATCATATGTTCATAGGGAAACGTTTCTCTTCTAGATTCTGAGTTCTGAAAGCAAAAATGTATAGTCAGAATTACATAGTTCTTAAAAGTATTGCTTTTTGCCAGTCTGTATCTTTATACATGTCCTAACAACTTGGAGCTTGGTTTCTTCACCTGTTCATGAATTATTTAGCACAATGTCTAACAAAGGCATTATTCCTCAGTATAACTACTCTCTGTTCCAAAGTGAGGAAGTGACCCACCACAACTATCACAAACTTTTTAACAAGTGAAGATCATGCTAATTATTATTTTTTTCTTCTTTTTTTTTTTGTTTATTTTATTTGTTTATTTACTTGAGAGTGACAGACAGAGCGAGAAAGAGGCAGAGAGAGAGACACAGAGAGAATGGGTGTGCCAGGGCCTCCAGCCACTGCAAACGAACTCCAGATGCGTGCGCCCCCTTGTGCATCTGGATAAAGTGGGTCCTGGGGAGTTGAGCCTCAAACCGGGGTCCTTAGGCTTCACAGGCAAGCGCTTAACCGCTAAGCCATCTCTCCAGCCCTCATGCTAATTATTCTAAACAATTTTTATGGGACACCTACTTTGTGTATGTGCAACCCTATCACTCAATATCCCAATCTCTTATGAGCAAAAGGCAGATAGAATATTTAGGTACAGCATTTAGCTTTCAAAACTTAGCCAAAGCTAAATCCAGAATTGCATTTGTTCATTTTTTTTGTTTGTTTGTTTTTAGAGAGGAGGTCTTGCTATGTAACCCTGGCTAGCTTACAACTCGCTATGTACACCAAGCTGGCCTTGAACTTGCAGTGATCCCCCTGCCTCTGCCTCTGCATTTTACCACTACTTTAACTTTGAAAAAGAAGTACAATGTATAGTCTAATGACACAAAGGGAAAAAAACTGAAACAGATTTGCAGATAACTGGAAAGAAAGGAATGCTGGCTTGGAAGCAGGTCAGAATGTCTGTATGTAATCCCTTAGGACTTTAAAATAATATGAAATGCAAATCCTTGAAGCCAGCTCTTGGTTTGGCTTCCTTTCCCACCACCCACCACCCACTGGCATCCCAGAGCTGCATGTTCTGGGATGGATACGGCAGTTTTGTTCTGCCTCGTGATTAACTAGCTGTTGGTCACCAGGATCACCGTGCAGCTGTTGTTGCGGGCTGGTTTGTGGTAGCTCCCCTGGGGAGGAAAGCAGATTTAGCTAGTGTCACTTCTGCCTGGGGTAATGCTCAGAAAATTCAGGGACCTTTCTATGAGCCTCTCTATGAAACAGGGTACAGTATATCCCTGGAGGAATAGCCAACAAATTCCTCAATTCAAAAAAAAAAAAATTCAAGAACAAAAACGTCATCTTCACACATTATATTTAGGTCATGCAAAGAAGATGAGGTGGTTGGGAGTCATGTCCATCTCAGTCAAATATGACACTCTAGATCTGAGAGGCTAAAGTAACAGAAGAGACTCCATTTCAGGGATAGTAAGTCTTTGCAATCCCAAATAAAATAAAATAAAAATAAAGTGGGAGCATACAAGTAATAGATAATTAAGGTTCTACCACTATTGGTACATAAGAATTAACATTCCTCCCAGGGTTGGAGAAATGGCTAACTGGCTTGCTTGCAAAGCCTGCTGACAGAGGTTCCATTCCCCAGTACCCATGTAAAGCCAGATACAAAATGACACATGTGTCTGACATTTGTTTGAAGTGACAAAAGAGGCCCTGTTGCACGCACGCACACACACACACACACACACACACACACACACAATTTTGAAAAGAAAAACATCTCGACATGAATGTGGGCTTTCTCTATTTGTTTCAGCTATTTGTTTCCTGAGACAAATTTAGAGAAGGATGTTCCTGACAGCTTTTCCATGATGTCAAAATCAGGTTATTCTCCCAAGCGTATTACCTTTCTGCTGCCCCCGTTCAAGTTACAGGGACCATGATGAGGAAGGCTCGGGAGGCTACCCCTGGCTGCCTCTCTTGCTTAGGTGTTCACAGTCTTCTGTTCTCAGCTCTGGAATCTCTTCAAAGTTCCCTTATTTCACCCTACTCCCCACCTATAATATTCTTCAAAATTTAATTTAAAAGGACTGAACCTGATGCCATATCTGGTATAATCCTAGCACTGGGTATGACTGGCTATATTGACTTGCACTCAGTTTAACTGGAATAAGATGTTTAAAAAGGGAATGCATTTCATGTCATAAGAAATAAATGTTGTTTAGAAAATATGTATGTTTCTTACCCATAACTGTGGGCTAACTCCACAATGCATGACCCATATACCTCAACAAGGAGGGGCCAAGGGGAGGGACTAGGTCACGGATGAGCCTAATAATGGTACCAAACTGACTGTATTTGCTGAATACAAAACTAACTAATAAAGAAAAAAAGAAAATATGTATGTTTATGCATATCTGTACTAGAATACAGCACAAAATGCCTTTATTACTGAGGGTCACTATTTGTTTTGAAGCTGCTGTTCCATGCTTCTCCAGAATTATTACATTCTTCACTAACAATGTAGACGAACTAGTTAGGAAAGACACGATTGCCCCCTGCTGGACATCTTGGTTTCTTGATCACCCTTCACATAGGCCATCCTTCTCATGCCTGGAAGCTTCCCCGGAAGAGCCTCACCCTCTGTGCGCTGACACTGACTGAGTCAGAGACGACCCTAGAAGTGGGAGCTTGAGTTCCCACCGCTAAAACAGTGGTGAAAGCACAGCATCCTTCCCTTCCAACTGCCTTCAGTCAGCCTCGGAAGAAACTAAGGAGAGCAGCCCCAGTTGGAGTCTCCAGGCCACACTTGTCATTCTTGCTCTCACCTCTGATCCATCTCAGATGGCCAGAGTCGTGACTCCTAAGCCACCAGTGTCTGCCTCTGGGGAGAAGACAAGCCTCAGAGTACAGTGTACCAGTGGCAAGTTCTCAGAGCCTCAGTCCACTCACCCTGCTGAGTTCCAAACCACTGGCTAGGGTTGAGGCACAGAGAGATAAACCAGGAAAGAACTGCCACCAACCAAGGCAACAAACTGCACTAAGGTTCGAAGCCCAGGAGCTACATGTGCCCCTAACACACCCTTAATTGAGGGGTGGGGCAAAAACTGATATACTAGGAATCTGCTTAGTCCTGCTTCTCTGTGACAGTCAATAGAATTGAGGGTGCCTGCCAATCATACACACACATTATTTCCAGTAAAACTCCAAGCAGTGCATGCATTGGGGTTTAAAGAGGCAAAATAACTTAACCTGGTCCCTCAGTGAGGTTGGCTTCAGACAGAAGGATCCATGCATGCAGAACCAGGGTGCCACCCACAGCTGCTGGGTAAGCTGTGCCTATTAACACCAGAGTTTAAACCAGAAAGAAAACTCTGATACACTTGCAAAGTGACTGACAAAGCCCAGTAGGAGAAAGGTCCAAGCCGGGCATGGTGGCGCACGCCTTTAATCCCAGCACTCGGGAGGCAGAGGTAGGAGGATCGCCGTGAGTTCGAGGCCACCCTGAGACTCCATAGTGAATTCCAGGTCAGCCTGGGCTAGAGTGAGACCCTACCTTGAAAAACCAAAAAAAAAAAAAAAAAAGAAAGAAAGGTCCAAAACTTAATTTTAAAATAAACTGATGGGTGGAGTCAATTAGAGGCATTTTTAGAACATTTTTAGATGGATATCTTATTGACTCTCTTTACAAAATAACCCCATTTGTTTTGAGTTCTGCATGAGGTTTCTTCCTTTCTTGGGTAAAGGATTGTCCCCAAACATAAATTTGTTTCGACCACTTCCTCGTCTTATGAAATAAACATCTTTATGGAATTATCTAATGTCTGCTCTCTGTGCTGGGTGCTCTGTGCCTGACATGTTCACATATACTGCTTGATATAAGTTTGACAGCACTTGGCTCAGAAAAGTTATTGATTTGCTGATGTTGCCAGGAGTGGTGGCACATGCCTTTAGTCTCAGCACTCAGGAGGCAGTGGTAGGATTGCTGTGAGTTAGAGGCCACCCTGAGACAACATTGTGAGTTTCAGGTCAGCCTGGGCTAAAGCAAGACCCTACCTCAAAAACTCAGTAAAATAATAATTAATAATAATAATAATAATAATAATAATAATAATAAATTTGCTATTGTTCACAAAGCTGGTCAAAACCAAATTCTAGAGCTAAAAAGATGGTTCCACTGTTAAGGAACTTGCTTGTAAAGGCTGAGGACCCAAGTGGTGCATGCATCTAGAGTTCTTTGGCAGTGGCTACAGCCCTGGTGGTACACCCATTCTCTCTCTCTCACTCACTCCAATCTCTCTCTCTCCCTCTCACTTTCTCTTCTCTCTCTCTCTGTTAGATGAATTTTTTAAAAAAAAAAAAAAAAGCAGATTCTAGGGCTGGAGGGATGGCTTAGCAATTAAGGCATTTGCCTGCAAAGCCAAAGGACCCAGGTTCAATTCCCCAGGACCCATGTTAGCCAGATACACAAGGTGGCACATGTGTCTGGAGTTCATTTACAGTGGCTGGAGGCCCTGGTGCACCCATTCTCTCCCCCCCCTCTTTCTCTGTCAAATGAATAAATAATTTTTTTAATTATTTTATAAAAGCAGATTCTAATGGAGCACATCCAGCTCTAGATCCTAGCCCTTGATGCCGCCTTTGTAAGTGCAGAAACTCCTTGTTCACCCTCCTCACTTTGGCCCTTGTCTACACATCTCAATAGGAGCAACTATTACATGGAAAGGAGGCCAACTGTTGAGAGGGGTGTAGAGTTAGGGTGACTGGACCCCTGAAGTTCATCTGAAGCACAGGAAAGTCTGCACTTGCTAGAAATCAAAGATGCTCTGACTTCTTATCTCTTGCCTACTGCCCCAGACCTATTTTTCCACAAATAGTCAGGACCCTTCCTGGGAGGAAGGTCTTTCATAGGATTGAAACATTGTGGTTGGTCAAGTTCAGTCCCCAGAACTTGGTGCCAGAGCTAATCTCTTCCTGAGACAGTCCCTAGTCCCAACCAACCAGCTGGCCCTCTGGTTTACCTGAAGACAGCCCACCCATAAGGTCATAAATACCTTTGCAAGGGGAAGGAAAAATTTTCTCTCTGATCACTTGGGAACTTCCAGCCATGGGTGAGTTTTTCCCTCAGCTTGGCCCAGGCTCAGGTCCAGCCAGGAGGGCCCCTAGCCCCTACTCTCCACATGTGACCTTTAGCCCCTCCAGGGCCCCACATGGCAGGACTTCCTTGAACTTTCTTTTCTCTTTTCTTTCCATGCTTTTTTCCCCAGGCCCTCCACGTGGCATCTCTGGCCACGTGGGTGCCTTTCCTTGGCTCTACTTCCCCCAATGTATACAATAATTTAATAATTATCATTCTCAGTTTTCTTTTTTATTCAGTTCTTTGACTAAAATTAAAAACAAACCCAGGGTTTGGGGTGCAAGGACTTTCCTGGACCCTTAACACTCCATTACATTGTCAAGGTCATAAAAAGCAAGAAACAACAGAAAATGTCACAGGATTGAGCTGCCTAGGGACAGGTGACAGCTTCATGTAACATACTACCCTAAGCTATATCCTGGCTCAGAAAAAGACATAGGAAATTGACACAATCCAACAAAGACTGGAGTGTATATCAAAAGAACAAATTCTTAATGAGTCTCCCAACTTCCCTTTCTGTCCTGTAATCCATTCTTGCCCTGCTTCCAGAATCATCTCACTAAAGGACAAAGCCTACCAGGTCTCTCTTCTGCAGCTTGCTATCTTCCTCAAGGTGAAGTCCTAGCACCCTCAGGATCTATCTGCAGTCTCCCCCTCCCAAGTACCTAACTCCACCCCAGCCTCACTGGACTCATTCCTGCTGGCTGAGGACCTCCGCTGTCATAACCAGCCTACATTAAGTTCTCTTCCACTCAGGTAGCCCTCCGGACACCCTAGCTACTGTCTGATAATGTCCCACCAACACCCTGGGTTTGACTCCCACCGCAGTGCTGTACAGTATACTTCACAGTCACACAACCCTTTCTGCTCTCCTAGCCCAGTCTCTACCGCCCTGTACGGGGAAGATATGCCAGCATTATGTCTTGGATGTCATCGACTCACTGTGAGGAGGTCAGTCTTCTTCACTGATTCCTCTGCTTCTTATGTTGCCTGAAAGGAACTCGATTGGTTGTTCCCTCCAGTCCTCCACTAGCTAATCCCCCTAGGGAGCTCATAGTAAGCACAGGACCAACCTTGGATTTACTGGGTTGTTCTGTTGCCACTATATTTGCACTACTTGCAGAATTCTCTTTATGGAAAGCAATACAAGTTTTTCTTTTGTGTGGACCATTCATCCTTCACAGAACGAATTTGCCTCAGTAAAGGAAGCAAATTAAGGTTTTAAAAGGTTTGGGAAATAGATCTTCAGGTGGCGCAAGTAGTGATAAATAGGCTCAAATGCACGTGCATATCTGGTTACATGCCACTGTGAAGTAAGACCAGAACAGCCGCTGTCATCCACACAGCTGAGTTCCTGAGTCAGAGACCTGCAGCACTGCTGCGTTTGCACTAACTACCTATGGGGTTAGGAGAACACTTATTCCCTGTTTCTCAGATTACTCAAACTGTATAAAAACAAAACAAAACAAAAAAAACAGTATTGGGTATAAGAAGATGTGATCCCCATTTCTGAACCCCTTCACCTCTTGTAGTTCCTCTCAAAATATATTTCTGTCAAGTGAATTATATTAAATTTACACAACACCAGCACAATATTTATATGTATATATTTATATAGAAAATGCATTACAAAAGTATTTTAAGATCATGGAAATAAAGCAGTCTTGTGGGCTGGAGAAATGGCTTAGCAGTTAAAGCACTTGCCTATGAAGTCTAAGGACCCTATTGCATAAGGAAGTGGTGTAACTGGAAGCTAAAAAAAAAATAAAAAATGTTACAGGGTTTTTTACAATGTTGCCATTCTGCTCTTGTTCTTTATTTAGAAGAGAAATAGGAGCCAAGAATTAGGTAACCTGTAGAAGCTCAGCAGGAGGAGTGGCATAGAGGGGTGACTCACTCACGGCTGTTTGTGTGTCCCCAACCTGCTTGCACACAGGTCAGAGCCAACCGCCACGTCGATCTGCACACCATGAGGAAAAAGGGCACCAGCACAATGCCAAGAGAAATAGCCCACATTTTTAAAATAAGACTTCCAAACACTTGTCCTGTGTGTGTGGTGGGGGGGGTGAGTCCAGAAGACAACCTTGGGTGTTATTCCCAGGAACGCCATTACATGTCTTTTGAAACAAGGTCTCTCACTGGCCTGGAGCCCGCCAATTAGGTTACCCTGACTAACCAGTGAGCCCCAGGGATCTGCCTGTTTCTACCTCCTTAGCACTGGAACTACAAGCATATGCCCTCATGTCTGGCATTTTTACATGGGCAATGACATTGAACTCAGGTCTACATGCTTGCAAGGTAAGCACTTTATAATCTGAGCTATTGCCCCAGTAAGAAAATGTTAATCAAAAATTCTAACAAATGTAGCTCGAAAAGCCTTCACTTTTGTATATACCTCTGTGTGAACATATGCATATGTGTGTGTACACTTTCAGCAACTGAACAAGAGCTGATCAAAGAGAAGTTCATCAGGCTAGAGAGATGGCTCATCAGTTAAGGTGTTTGCCTGCAAAGCCAAAGGACCCCAGTTTGATTCCCCAGGACCCACATGAACCAGATGTTCAAGGGGGCACATGTGTCTGGAGTTTGTTTGCAGTGGTTAGAGGCCATGCCATGCCCATTTCTCCCTCCTCCTCCCACTCTCTCTCTTTCTCTCTCTCTCTCTTTTAAATAAATAAATAACTAAAATATATTTTTTAAAGAGAGAGAGGTTCATTTGAGAAATACAGTTTCACATGAATGTGAAGCTCACTGTGAGCCAAAGATAGGGTATGGCTTCTGGGGAGAAGAAAACACTTAACGCAAGCTTACAATATAGCATATAATTACATTTATCCTGGCAGCACCCTTCGTAGCCCTCATCTACCAATCAATACCAAAATCCTGGTGCAGTTCAGACAAACAGCATCAAATCTGACCAGAAGAGGCTTTCAGTGGGAAGGGGGGCAGATTGTATAACTCGAGTTAGCTGGGGAAGGGATTGTGGAATGGGTTCCAGGCTAAGCAAGCCTTCTTCAAATATAAGACATGCAATTGCTCTGGAATGCATGTGCCCTGACCATCCCAAAGAAAGGAGTCTGCATGGGGGACTAGACTGGCCAGCCTCAACCGCAGCATTCCTCCCAACTTGTGGATTTTGTAGCTTTGGTGGGAGCAAAATTGCATCTGTTTTACATAAAAGTGGATTTCATGATTCATTTCCCTTCTGGGGAATAACACTTGTAGAAAGCATATGTTAACAACCCAAATCCCTCAAACAAAACATACATGATGATATGTCCACAACCTTGGTAGGTAGAAGATATAATGGTGACTCATCAGACTCCTCCCTTCCAACCCCACCACACAGATATCTAGTCTGCCCCTAAAGGTTAGACATGAAGGCCACTTGGTCTGACAGTCAAATCTAAATTTCCAGGCATCAGGTAGAGAGTGTGATGGCCAGACCTCTTCCATGTGTTCAGAGCAAGGGTGAACCACCTGCCTCTGGATCACTGGAATTGCTTTCCAGTCTTCATGCTCCTTCATATCCTTGACTTGCTGAACCAGAATAATGAGCAGCAGGAGCCAGAATGTTCATGGTCAGCATGTTCCCAGGAGATTCATACACACACTGCCTGAGAGCCCCTGTCCTAGAACAGTGCTCTCCTAAATTACTGCACACCAAATCATCTGGGGAGCATGCAAAAGCTGGCCCCCGGGGCTATATTTCAGACAATCTCAGTTAGACAACTGATAGCACTGGTCAGTAAAATATAATGTGAGTTCACTGCCTGAGAGAATTCCTGGTTTCATTATCAAAGGACTCAGAAACAATGGTAGGAAACTCCTGAAATTATTATAGTGATAACCTACCTACTGATATCCATGTCCTTAATAAGTTGGTCCCGGTGACTCTCTTATAATGAGTAGAATAGGTTAAACAAAGGAGTAGATTCTGAATTAGGCAAGGAAAAGATGGTACCTTTGTTCATTGTCACTCTCACCCTCACTCTTGCCTTTTCTGCCTTGCTCACTCTGATGAAGCAAGCTTCCTCGTGGTGGCCTGGCCCATGGAAAGGCCCACATGGCCGCTGTGGCCAACTGCTAGGAAGGACTGAGCCAACATCTTCCAGCAGCCATGTGAGTGGGAAGCAGTTCTTTCTCTGGTTGAGCCCAAAATGACTGCACCCCAGCTGAAACCTTGATAGCAGCCTTGTGAGCTGCCCTGGGCCAGAGGACCCAGTAAGGTTACACTTGGATTCCTGCCCTCCAGAAACTGTGCAATAGATAATAAATGGTGTGACAAGCCACTCTGCGAGGTATGGAGTGACAGGTAACTAATAGAGGAGCTTTACAAAGGAGCCACTGTGAAATCAGGGAGACATCTTGATATTTAACCCATTCTTCAAGTCTTCTATTTCATCTTCACCCATGATAAAGGAGACAAAAATATATGTATAAATGTAAATGGCCAGTACTTAATGACATATACTATTTACATGTAATTTATGGCATACTTTTCTTAATGCTCAATTTTCAAGCCTTAGCCCTAGGAAAGCTTTGCTGGAGTTTCTGGGAGGTTGTGTGGGAGCCCAGTGTTCAGGTAGGGTGGAGAAGATGAGTCCCAGTCAGACTGTAAGCCTGTGTATTCCACCTACCCATTCTGAGGCTGTGTCCTTTGAGCTGAGGGCACATTGAATACTCTCCTGACACTCCATGTGAATGTGTGCATCATTAACTCCTTTGGTTATGAAAAAATAAAAGAAACTATGGCTCTTCCACTGTTAACGGGAGGTTTCTTTTCCTGAGAACACTGGTGAAGGGCACCCCTGGCCATCTGCTAGCATTTTTTCCTCAGTAAGATGCCTGGCTTCCTCACTGTGAAGAAGGTTTCTCATGTTCGCCAGAATCAGGTGGAGGAAGCACATTCCAGAGCTGTTTGTGTGGAGGACAGTCACCTGGACAAGGCGCCAGGTACAAAGCAGTGATCCAGGTCTCCTCGCAGCTCCAGCATCAGCTCCTGGTGGGACCCTGATGATTCCTTTCCTTCTGGGCATCATTCTTCTTTTTGTAAAATTGAGGAGGTGACATGGACCCTCCTAGATTGTATCTGTCAATAGCAAGAGGCCAGAAATGGACAGCTCTCCTTAGAGTGCCAGGCCCCCGCCACTTAGCCACCGTGCCCTCTCTGAGGAGCAGCCCGAGGGATTGTTGTGCCACAAGGGGCTCTGTGAGATGTTGTCCAGCCTGTTCCTAATGGTGTCTTGCAGTTCCTTGTCACCCAGTAGGACTGCTGCAGCCAGTGCCAATAGGAAGTATTCCATGGCATCGTGGGCATCCTAACCACAGCAGAGGGACCAAAAGAGACATCATTAGCTTCCAGGACAGCACACTGGAAAACAATGTTGGGAACATTGACATTTTTCTGATCAATATCCCATCCCATGTCCCTGATCCTCGGGAGAACTCCTCCCCCACTTCACTGTGGCCCCAATGGGATTGCCAATCACAGTGTCCCTCCACCCCAGGCACAGAGGTGGCATCTTCCCCAGCTGAGCCAATCATGATGCATCATTTCCCTGGACACACTACTTCAGGGTTGTGTGCCTGATCTAAACCTGACCTATCTATCACTCTCTGGCACTTCTCTGTGTGACCAAATAAGAGAAATGACCCCTCATTCTTTTGGATGTGAGTTGAGCCTCCCAGTTACTTTTAGAGAAGGAGGCCAAAAACCACAGAGGAATAAAAGCACAGAATGTCAAGAAGGAGGTTGGGAAATCCATGGTGATGGAGGAACAAGACCCAGAACTATAGAAACTAAATCTGCCCCTCAGCTTTCCATGATTTTTTGGTCTGTTTGTCTGTTCTGCTTAAGGTTGAATGCTTCCCTTTGCAACCTCTGGAATCCTTGGTTGATGCAATCAGAGCTTGCATTCTCTGTCCCTGAACTTCCTGAGAACTGTGAGACTAGCACAATGTGCTAAGGAGACCTTCACCTCCCCTGTCCCTCTCTCCACAGCATAGATGAGAAACAGATGCCTCTTTGGGTGAGATGCAACAAGAGACACTTGATTCCCTTATCCCTCATAAGCCAATAATTAATTCAGGCCAGAAACAAAGTCTGGCCAGCAAAGAAAGGACAGCAGAGCTGCCCTGAGTATCCCCATGGAGCCAAAATTGGATGAGACTCAGAAGTCACTGTAGGGCTTAAGGGATATACTGGGGATGACAGGGACCTTTACTAAGAGAAAACTAAACTTGGGGACACAGTTCTAGGGTCAGGGTTGTAACATAGGATTGCAGACCAATATAGGTACAGACATGAGTGGAGACATGAGAAGTTCTAGATTCAACTATAGCCAGAAATCAGGAGAATCAGAATTAAAAGCTCTTTAGGACCTAGGTATACTTACATGCAAAGGTTCCATATCTCTTTTATCTCAAACATGTTCACATGCATGAACAGTTATTGTGCAAGAAAGTTTCACATAACTTTACAAGAAATGAGCTGCAGTTGAGTATAACACTTTGTGGGCATATAAGTATTCACTGTAATTTTGATGTGGGAGCTTGTATTATTGGGGTGGGGTCATGTGTTTTTGCAGGTTGTCAAGGGACTCACAGGCAATAAGCAATAGACCCAGAATATCTGATAGGTAAACTAACACAGGGCAAGGAGAAAGAGATGTGACTTGTCTCCTCCAGAGATGGAAGCACCTTAGACTTCTGAAGGGGTTGGGGCTTAGTTGTAATATCCATTATGTCCTTGGTGGAACTATTCCCACCCTGTTCGTAAAGGCTTCCCATCTTGGCCCAGTCGTCCTCATTCCTCCGCCTCAAGATTTCCTCACCACCTTTGCTCGGAAAAGGCATGGTTAGACAGTAGCTCTCACACAGCCTAATCACCCCTTACCTTCAACTGGTAGAAGGTGAGTCGGCCCAGGCGATAATACACCTTGGCATAGTATAGTGCCTCCTTAGGACTCTGAAGCCATGGTGGGCAGAGGGACAGAGTCTTTAGGTAGCAGTCCTCAGCCATCTCATACATGTGCAGGGAGTAGTATACAGTAGCCAGACGGTGAAAAGCCACCAGCTCCTGCTTCGGATCTCCTAGGAATTACAAGACTGAGAAGGGCGCCCTGTAGACAGTACTAGGCATCATTCATGCATGCACTCATTCTGTAAATCTTTCTGAAAGTCTACTAGATGTCAAAGACTGCCTGGGGCATAGGAAACTGTCAACCACAGACACTAAACAACACAGGCACTAAGCTCCCCATGGGGCCTGGTGCCTCAGGACACAGACATTCTTACAACATCCCATAAACAATCACATAGAACATGGCTCCTATGAACAGTGCTACGAGAGAAAACGCACCACTCTCTGAGCATGATTAAATTAAGCACAACGTGCATCGGTCAAGGCTTTCTGGGATGATTCCCGGAAGAAAATGGGCTCTGTGCTGCACATGATAATAGAATTCAGGATTCTGAGATGGGACATGGTGACAAGATTAGCTTAACCCAGCTACTAGGAATTCCTTACAACAAATAATTCTGGACAACAATTATCCTCTCCATAAATAAATAAATAAGAGAGCTCTGGTGCCACCAAGTAGCCATCATTTCCCAATTCGTTACCCTCTCATTCTCAGTTCATACTACAGAGACCCTGTCCTCTTTCTTTTTCTTTTTCTTTTCCTTTTTCTTTTTCTTTTTCCTTTTCTTTTTCTTTTTAATGTAGGTGTATGTGCAGAATGTGTGTGAGAATGTGGGGTGGGGGTTTCAGAGGACAACCTCGAGTGTTATGCCTCTCAGATACCATTCATCCTTTTTGAGACAGGGTCTCTCATTGGTCTGAAGCTTGCCAAGTAGGCTAGACTGGCTGTCCAGGGAGTCCCATGCATCCACCAATTTCCATCTCCCCAACACTGAGAGGCAAAGTAATCTTTTCATAGTACTTTGATGTGGGTGCTAGGAATTAGAATCAGATCCTCGTCTTTAAAGGCAGCATTTTACTGACTGAGCTAGTGCTCTAACCCTCTATCTTTTTTGGACACTTGAGTCATTGGCTTCTCATGAGCATATAGCAGTGTTTAAGGTATCAGTGTGTTAATTGACTTAATAACTAGCTACTTTAATACCAAATGATCTTTTACAGGGAACAAAGGCTCACAATCCAATCATATATTTAGACTATTGGCAAGACGGCTGGAGTCTATCTAAAATCATCACTTAAGTTTCAAAGGGATAAAAGCCAAAATTTAAAAAGAAAACCCAGAGAGAAGTCTGTGATATGGAAAAATGCAAGTCTAGTCTCCTTTTAGCTCCCTTTCAGATAGGGATGGAATACTCAGAGTTGCCTGGGGCCCCTAAGGCCTTTTCTAAGTTTAGCTGAGTAAAGTTAAAGGGAAAAAGAGAGCAAGAGCTCTCAAGTGCAATTAGACACAATAAAGTCCACTATTATCCATTTCCGATGTCCTTGAAAAGGCCCAGAAGTTCCTTCTAAAACCATCACAAAAGATGCCATTTACCTCTCATTCTAATCAAGGATTCTCTAATCAAAACTGCTTTTCCTCAAGCACCAACACTCAAAACTTTGTTTTCAGTCTCTTCCATTCTGCCTCTTCTCTGTGCCAGTGACTAACGCTGTTCCTCACTAGCTTTTGCTACAAATGTAAACTATTTCAAATATGTTGTGAGTTAGGTTAATGGGAACTTGACCTTCATTTGCATTTCTATTCCATGGGAAAATGTGCTTTTCACTAAAGAACAATCAATTTAAATTTCAAGGCAAAAAGTCCTTATGAAATGAGGGTATTACATATGCATAGAATAAAATACTATTAACCTCATACTCAGGGAACTATACCAACTGTGATATAATAATTAGCATGGGACTTAGGTCCTCTGTAGTTTAAATATAAACAACAACTGGCCTTTATGACAGCATGGGGTGGGCACTGGTTTTAATCCTTCTCTGCAAGTGAGGACCAAAGTTTAAGGAAGCTAAGCAGTTTGTTAAATTACAGTGTCCCTGATATCCAGTCTGAATCCAGAGCCAGGGCCCATGGCTTTGCTAGCTAAGTCTTCCTCTTGTTCCATGCACCTGCCAGATAAGACCACCTACCTGTGAGGACACTCAGCCTGGCAGCCAAGGTGGCAAATTCCAAAGCTTTCTCATAGCTTTCCAGGCTGATCTGCAGCTCTGCCAGCTTGTTGAAGAGTCTCAGCTCAGTTCTCAGTGCCTTCATCCTTCTTGCTATAGGAACAGCCCCAGACTGAGAACAGAGACATGGGCAACCTTAGTCTATAGCACACACTGCATTTCATAGGCCTGGACTTTCCTGGTGGAGCTAGGGTATGACCGCTGAGTTTCCACTCATACCTCCAGATCAACTGGCTCTGCTGGGCCTTGCTTTTGGTGCTTTGCCAAGACCTAACAGGTTTAAGAACTAGAGATTATTTGACCTCATAAAACTGGAGCAACCAAGAACAAGAAGGAGAGCTGACATCCTAAGGTCATCTGGGAAGTCATTCAACTCTCAGCAATGTATGGAGTACATATACAAGCAAGGTACCTGTCAGTGCTTAGTGAAAAGCTCAGTCCATTATTTGTATTAGTATGGAAGTGTAGACATGTCACTTCATCTCTCTAAACCTCAGTTTTCATATCCCAAAAATGCATATGAAAATAAGCACCTTAGTGGCCAGGGATGTGTTTCTCACTCTTGTCACCTGTGCTCAGTGCCTGGCACATATCTGGTAACTGATCATCTGTAATGGAAAAATAACTGAACAAATGAATGGCTATCCAAACAAATGAAAGTTCAGGATCAGGATCAAGTAAAAAAAAGATTTCTCAAACTTCTGATGGTAAGCAATTATTCACATATCTGCTATCTCTGGATATTTACTTAATTAGTATTGTTTAAATCAACTCTAATTGTCTTGCCTCACCATTTGCAATATCTGTGAAACTATGGGTTTGATGAGCTGGTAGAATACATTTTAATTTTTTGTTGGTTTTTTTTCCCCTATTTTTTGAGGTAGAGTCTTGCTCTAGCCCAGGATGACCTGGAATTCACTATGTAGTCTCAGGGTAGCCTCTAAATCACAGTGATCCTCCTACCTCAGCCTCCCGAGTGTTGGAACTAAAGGTATGCTCCACCATACCTGGCCTTCATTTTTAATATACTTCAATACATACTTAGTAATAGCAGAGTGAGATGTCTTAGTACCTGTCTGTGCGTCCTTTTAGGTCATTTCCCACTGCGCTGCCAGTACTGAGGAGGAGGACTAATAAAATGTGTATACTACTTCTACAAACTTTAATGTGCTATGTACCCAAGAGACATAGTTACTATGGTTTGGTGTCCCAGCAAGGATCATTTCTCAAGCTTGAGAGTAATTGGCCTTATCAAATCTTTCCTTGGGGGAAAGAGAAAGAAATTATGTAAACGCCAAAGAACAAATACTAACAAGAAAGGGGAAGAGGATCCATTGATGGCCTGCCCACGTTTGTAACAGGGCTTGTCTCAGCACACTGGGCAGTTGGGGGCTTACCCGATAGTACTCCACGGCACGATGTCTGTGGCGAGTTCCATTGAAGAACACATCACCTGCTTCTTCATAGAGTTTGAGAACCAAGGAAGGCTCCTCTGACCTCAAGGCTGTCTGGATGGCTGCCTAGTGGGACAGAAATGACTGTCAAGGCAAAGGGAAGGGCATCCCTGGGACAGGAATAAAGAGGACTCAAAGTACCTAGTCTGAATTCTGAAGTTTCTAGAGTATGAGTAAGGAGGCACAGAGACTCTTCATCTGACAGTGCCCTATCATGAGAGGAGAGAATTCTGGTGATGCTAGAGGTGATTTTTAGCAGTATACAGGTAAATATTGTGTTGTAGTACTTAAGTATTTATTTTAATAGATTTCAAGGGGACAAAGGATTAAAATGGATCGATCCAGTGATTTCTGACAGCATTGTGTAAAGCTAAGTATAAAAAAAGAGAAAGATGACTTGAAGTTGAGTCAAAGAAAAATAAGTAGATAAAGGTGCAGAAGGTGCATGGAAATAGCAAAACTTTTTTTTCATTTAATATTTGTATAATATTTTTATTCATTTATTTGCAAGAAGAGAGAGAGAGAAAATGAATGGGCATGCCAGGGCCTCTAGCCACTGCAAACAAACTCTAGACATATGTGCCACTTGGTGCATCTGGCTTTATGTGGGTAATGGGGAATTGAACCTGGGTCATCAGATTTTGCAAACAAGCACCTCTAACCACTGAAAAATCTTTCCAACACAGCAAAACTATTTCAATACTTACTATAGAAAGCCCTTAAATTGGAAATTAGGGATCTACTCCAGCACATGGTAATAGTGAAACTTGCTATTCAACTTTCCCAAGTCCATGCCACTAGTTAATGGCAAACAAATGCTACATTTCAGCTCAGTACCTCTGCCCAGTCCCTCCAAACATCAACCCTGTCTGATTCCAGCCAGTCAGTTGGGGGTACAGCTGCCTCCTCCAGTGGTCAAGTCAGTAGACCTCCACCCACCTGTAAGTACAGCTCCACCAGCTCATCTTCCCGCATGAAGTAGTGCACACGCCCGGCCCCCAGCCAGGCCTCAGCAGCCTTGTCTCTCTCCCCCAGGTCAACAAATATACGCAAGCTCTCCTTGATGCAGGTGAGGGATCTCCTGAGGGACCTGGGGGCAGACAGTGACCTGTGAGGTATGAGGGGGTCAAAGAGACAGTAGAGAAACTTCCTGTGTCTTGGTTTCCCAGCTATAAAATGGGAATGTAACTGCACCTGCCTTAGAGAATTATTATGAAGATTGAGCAACACAATCAAATGAGAATGCTTACCCTAGTGCCTAGGAAGTAGTGAGCACTTGAAAAATAGCTAAATATTATTATTTTTGACCCATGGTCCCTCAATCTTTTGGATTCACTGTAGCATTTTTCATAAATACCTAACAAACATTAAATTCCAAATGCATGTTCATGAGATGAATGAGTGAGTGGCAATAGTAGAAACTTTAAATCATTGAAAAGATTTTGATATTTTATTAAGAAGAGAAATCAAAACAGCATGAAAGGTGTTTTATTTAAGTTGATATATTATTACTCTTTAATTATTTGGAAATTCTATTTGGTGGTCTTTAATTATTTGGAAAATTGTATTACAAAGGTAACAATTCTCCATGACAGGGATTAATGAAGAAATGAGACATGGATAAGGCAGTGTTATCCCGATTCAGATTTAGAGAACAGAAGTCTAGGCTATAGGTCTCAAACCCAGCAGAGCAAGAGTCTCTTGGGGGTTTTTGAAATATATACATAAATGCAATTCACATATATAATATATACAACACAAGCCATACAATGCACCCCCGTAAGTTGTAATGCTATACTAGCTTGGGCCCTGAATTGTCTGGGAGTGTGGCCCAAGTACCAGCATCTTGTCACTGTTCCCATGCAACTCAGATATAGGACTTAGGATGAGATTTGATGATCTACTTCAATTCCTTCATGTTATGGAAAAAAAATGGGCTTAGAGATGGAAAATGACTTTCGTAAGGTGGCATAGCACACAAGGGGAAGACCCACACCTCCAACAACCACTTCTCCTGAGTCCCAGTCCCACACATGGTTCTCAGAGTATGCCTTGTACCCCTCCTGCACCAGCAGCACCTGGGAAGCTTTAGCAAATTTCAGATGCCCAAAGCTTCCTGACACTAACAACCAAATATCAGTCACAATCCATAAACCTAAAGTTTACACTCATGTGGGTTGAAGTTAAGAACCTATGAGCCAAACCATTTATATCCTTCCAGAAACACCAGTTGCTATCAACAGTATCTGCAAACATGGTATGTCTTTATCACATGCTGTGGCTTTGATGTGGCTTGTCTCACAATGGATAATGGCATTGGAAACTTGATCTCCACTATGGTGACACTGAAAGGGAGTGGGGCCTATAAGACACAAGGCTTAATCCAAGGCAGTGGGTCATAGGGGCATTATCCTTATGTGGGGTTACTTCACTGGTTAGTCTTCACAAGCATGAGTTGCAATAGAGACACATTGGTGGCTTTGGCTTTGTGACACCATCAGCCATGAAGCCTTCACTGGAGTTGGAATGATGATGGTACAATGACCTTGAACCTCCAGAACTGGGATATAAATAAAATCATTTTAAATCCATCACTCAACTTCAGCTAGTTCATAATAGCAAAGGAAAATGGGCTAATATACCAATTCATGGAAGACAACTGCCAGGTTCCTTTTCTAGTGAAGGCTGCAAGGAGCTCCTTGGCTGATGGCCATTTCTGGCAATGAGGTAGCTGTTTGCCTTTGAAAAAGTGTGCCAGGCATTTGAGCCATGGAAGAATTGGTAAAGAATAACTCTAGCTGTCCCCATGGCCCTGCCCTTGACATGAGATGACTGGCATAAAGGATGGACATTGACCTCTCTCAAGTATTAGAGTGACAGATTTGCTGCCAGGACTGTGCTTAGAGCTGAGAAACTCCACACGACACTGCAGAGATCACCAGTCTCCCTGACTGAGCTGGGATAAGCACCGGCCTCTTTCATCATGGGAAGCCTTGACCTTCTCTTCCCTGGTCCCAGCCTCCAGCAGGGTGAAGAGGACCCCAGGCCTGGCTTCCACAGCTCTCTCCACTCACTGCAACAAATGGCTGATGAAGGCAGGACCTCATCCTGATCCTATTTCCTACTGTTTTTGTTTATTATCACTTGCTATCCTGAGATGTCCTTGCACTGAGCTTGTCTCTAGACCCTCAGGGAACAAGACTGAGATTCTTACAGAAAGGCCTATGCATAGAGCAGACATTTACTTCCACATTGAGGAAAGAGGAGAAAGCCTTTCCCTGTAAGAACCACTCCACGGTGAAGGCAAGACACCCACTTACGCAGCACCATCCAGTCACCATGTGAATGGAGGATTTCCTAAGGCAAATTGCTTCTCACCAAAACTTGTATCTGATCCATGATCCCCAGTTTAAAAAACAAAAGTGATCTAAAATTAGGAGGTGGTATCCAGCTGCCTTGGTTCTTTCTTACCCCTTACTGCCCCACTATTTTATATCTGAAAGCATTTTATATCTGAAAGCTGTGTTATGTCACTAGATCCACAGGTGTGGCCTGAAATGACCTAGCATCTCAATTCTTCCCACCACTCCCTGCAGACTCTAGATCTGGTTTGGCTTGCATATCAAAGGAAATAAGAAAAACAGCACATGGGCCATTCATATGAATCTCTTGCCTGTGCCCAGCTATATCCACTCCTGTCTCAACATGATCCTACTCTTGCTATCATTTTTCCTGTCTCCATGTTCAGGCTCTAGGAGTTCAGTCCTTGTTTCTTCCTTCCTGCCCAAACATCAGCCGTAAGCCTGTGACCACCTGACCAACCCCAACACACCTAATCATTATACCAACCGTGCAGCGTTTCCTAATCCCTGCCATGCATGAGTGAGTCATCTTGACCTCTGACCAAAGGCCAGTCTGCACTCGTCAATTCTGTACTGTTTGGATAAGAAACACCATTTGCCAGGCATGATGGTGCACGCCTTTAATCCCAGCACTCGGGAGGCAGAGGTAGGATTGCCATGAGTTCGAGGCCACCCTAAGACTACATAGTGAATTCCAGGTCAGCCTGAGCTAGAGTGAGACCCTACCTTGAAAAAAGCAAAAAAGAAAAGGAAGCACCATTTGCAGAAGGATAAATCTCTGCCACCTCATTCTTTCATTCACTATCCACAAACACTTTAAACCAATAGGGTTCTTAGCTCATTTTGCAAAGAAACACACTGTTTTATTTTGTTTTTACTTATCTGTTTCCCTGTTCATTTTTAAAGCTTTGTTTTGCGTTCTTTGCTACTTATCTTATAATTATCATTGCAGCATTGTTACCTGAGATTTACTGAGCATTTAGCCTGTGCTACAAACTTGGTATGCATAATCTCATAATTATCACAAAGCCCCAATAGATCAATATTTCCTTATTTTCCCCAATAGGCTCATAAAGGGGACAGACCTAGGAGCAGGTAATAAACCCTGTTTAAACCACCATCATGTAATCATAAAATGCTTAACTTCCAACTTCACCATAGGGTGCTTTTGCTTTCTTTTGCCACTTTAAAAGCCCTTAAAATTGTAAAGGACATGAGTGGCTGTAAGCCCTGTACAGAGTTTACTCATCTGCAAAACTGGACAGTACTGCCCATCACAGCCTTGACATCAAATGAGGACCTAAGAAAAGCAATTGTTTCCTCAGTGATGATTCCTGGAGTGTTCAGGATTAGTCATATCAGTCATGCTGAACAACCAAATGTTTAAGTTTTTTTTTTTCAGTTTCACAGAAATAAGCAGTATAAGACAAAAATAAAAGCTAGGAGTAGTGTAGACTCTAGGCTCCTATCATAGTCATATGTAAAGGCCAATCAGTATTCCACAAGAACCTACTATATACAAAGCATGCCCTCTTTTTTGCTGTGTGTATGTGCATGGTCACATGTATGTGGGTGCAGGTATGTGTGTGAGTGTGTATGCACATGTATGCATGTGTATATGGAGCCCAGAGGACATCTAGTGTTTTCCTCAATTGTTCCCCACCTTTTCTTTGAGACAGAGTCTCTCGATGAACCTAAGCTCATCAATTCAACTAGACTAGCTAGTCAGTGAGGCCCAGGGATTTCTCTGACTCTGCCTACCCAGCAATGGAATTAAAAGTATGCACCACCATGTCCAGCATCAACATGGGTTATGGGCTCAGACCTGAGGTATCCATGCTTGCACAGCAAGCAATTTACCCACTGAGCCAACTCTGCAGCCTATACTCCCTCTCTCTACAAATAAGATAATGTACATCCTTTTTGGCACTTACCACAGTTTATATGATACCTGTGGTGACTATTCATTTAATGTCTGTTTCCCGTACTATTCTGTAAGCATTATAAGCTCAGGGACTATAACTCCTTTATGTGATTCCTAGCACACTTCCTGGGCCATAGTCAATTAGGAGTAAATACTTGTTGAATGGATCCAATAAAGCCACACAGTCCTCATGAAACCCACCTGGGCCAGCCCTAGAGCAAGGCATTGGTTGATGTGTGTATCTGAAGAGACAACTAAAACCCACAACGACCTTTCATACTAAGGATTAAAACCTTGATCAAATCCAGTTCTTATGGTCATCTGGAAAGCAGAAAGGACATGACCCTGAAGGTATTGGAAAGAGGGACAGCAAAGTGTCTCAAGGCAAAACCCTAAATCAGAGCCAAGCTTTCCAGTACCCACTCTAGCCCACAATCTACCACTTTGAAACTCCACAGAAAAACTATTGAATTAAGAACAACTGAAATCGGGCTGGAGAGATGGCTTGACAGTTAAATGCTTGCCTGTGAAGCCTAAGGACCCGGGTTCAAGACTCAATTAGCCAGATGCACAAGGGGGAGCATGCATCTGCAGTTTGTTTGCAGTGGCTGGAGGCCCTGGCATGTCCATTCTCTCTCTCTCTCTCTCTCTCTCTCTCTCTCTTTCTCTCTCTTTCTCTCTCTCCCTCTTTCTCTCTCTGTCTGTCACTTTCAAATAAATAAATAAAAATAAATAACAAAAAATAACGACTAAAATCATGAGAAAGGCAGTGGGGTAGTCAGGCAGTGAGACAGTCAGGCAGAGGGGCAGAATAAAGACCATGTGAAATCAAAAAGTCTGTGATCTGAGTGAAGCCCAATGAAATGAGTGGAATGATATATCTGCACTGGCAGGCAGAGGCAGAACTAATGGCTGTGAGGCCCTTCTCACCCACACAACTCCATGAGGTTTCCCCAGAACCATCTGCACACCACCCAAAGGCAGAGTATAACAAAGTATATAAGCTCAGACACAGAACACCAGCAGTGGAAAACTGACTCATGTGCCAAATGCCACCTGCTTTGGAAGCTACATTGGAACGTAGCCATGCTCCTTTGTGAATGTGCTGTTTATGCTTGGTTTTGGACTACAGCTGGAGTAGAAGAGTTGTGACAGAGCATATGGTCCACAAAACCTAAAGGTGTACGATTGTGGGGTTCTTTTTTTTTAATATAGTACTGGAAGTCTTAGCCATAGCAATAAGGCAAGAGATGCACATAAAGGGGATACAAATTGGAAAGGAAGAAATCAAGTTATCATTATTTGCTGGTGACATGATCCCATATATAAAGGACCCTAAAGACTCTACCAGCAAACTGTTAGAGCTGATAAACACCTACAACCATGTAGCAGGATACAAAATAAATAAACAGAAATAAGTAGCCTTCCTCTATGCTAAAAACAAACACACAGAGGATGAAATCAGATAATCACTCCCATTCACAATTGCATCAAAGAAAATAAAGAACCTTGGAATAAACCTAACCAAGGAAGTAAAGGATCTCTACAATGAAAACTATCAAACACTCAAGCGAGAAATTGCAGAAGACACTAGGAAATGGAAAGACATCCCTTGTACCTGGATTGGAAGAATCAATATTGTGAAAATGGCAATCTTACCAAAAGCAATCTGCACATTTAATGCAATCCCCATCAAAGTTCCAATGGCATTCTTCAAGGAAATAGAAAAAACAATCCAAAAATTCATTTGGAATCACAAAAAAAAAACCCGAATATCTAAAATAATACTGAGCAGCAAAAATAAGGCTGGTGGTATCACCATACCTGATTTTAACCTATACTACACAGCCATAGTAACAAAAACAGCATGGTACTGGCACAAAAGCAGACATGTAGATCAATGGAACAGAATAGAGGACCCAGCTGTAAGTCCAGGTAGCTATAGCCACCTGATATTCAACAAAAATGCCAAAAAATACTCATTGGAGAAAAGACAGCCTCTTCAGCAAATGGTGCTGGGAAAACTGGATATGTATCTGTAGAAGGATGAAAATAGGTTCTTCTCTCTCTCCATGCACAAAAATTAAGTCCAAATGGATTAAAGACCTTGACATCAGACCTGAAACTCTGAAACTGCTAGAGGAAAACATAGGGGAAACCCTTCAACATATTGGTCTTGGCAAATACTTTCTGAATATAACCCCAATTGCTCAGGCAATAAAACCACAGATTAACCACTGGGACCTCATGAAATTACAAAGATTTTGTACAGCAAAGGACACTGTGAATAAAGCAAAGAGGCAACCTACAGAATGGGAAAAAATCTTTGCCAGCTATATATCTGATAGAGGATTAATATCTAGGCTATACAAAGAACACAAAAAGTTAAATAATAAATAAAACAAGCCAATTAAAAAGTGGGCTATGGAGCTAAACAGAGAGTTCTCAAAAGAAGAAATAAGGATGGCATATAAGCATCCAAAAAAATGTTCTACATCCCTAGTCATCAGGGAAATGCAGATTAAAACTACATTGAGATTCCATCTCACTCCTGTCAGACTGGCTACCATCATGAAAACAAATGATCATAAATGCTGGCGGGGATGTGGAAAAAGAAGAACCCTTCTACACTGTTGGTGGGAATGCAATCTGGTCCAGCCATTGTGGAAATCAGTGTGGAGGTTCCTAAAACAGCTAAAAATTGATCTACCATATGACCCAGACTGATTGAGATGGGGAGGGCATATGATGGAGAATGGAATTTCAAAGAGGAAAGTGGGGGGGGAGGGAGGGTATTACCATGGGATATTTTTTATAATCCTAGAAGATGTTAATAAAAATTGAGAAAAAAAAACAAGTTTCTTAATGCCGAGCATAGTGGCTCGTGCATATAATCCAAGAATTTAGGAGGCAGAGACAGAAGCAGAAGGACCAGAAGTTCAAAGCCTACCTGCTCTATAAGACCCTGTCTCAAAACTCAGAAATAAAAGAAGTTTGCCAACCCTTCTCTAATACAACATCAATCCTTGCTGAGGAGCTTCAGGCATGTTATTGGGCTATTTTAACTCTTACTTAGTCCACAAGCCTTTTTGTCACTTGTGGTTGCCCAGAGAGTTATAGTGCACCAGCATGTGCTTACTGAATGCTTTCTGTTATAACCAGGATTGTTTTTGCGGATGCTCACTGTGAAGTTCAGAGGCTGGCTGAGATCTAATCCTGCACCCCATCCCCAGTCTCTGTATCCCTTCCTAAACCACCAGTTTGGGTCTTCTCCACTCATACCTGGATGAACACCAAAATGTCTTTCTAATGGGCCCCATGGCTACAACTATTCCTTCTATGTGAAATGCTATTCTCTACCAGTCTCCACTTTCAAAACTCTTATTTGGTGCTAAAAGTTTTCAATCAGAGCTGGGACCTGCACATGAGTTCAAATGTACTGCTTTTCCCTAGCATCCACTCCCTCCTCCACTCCAGGTGAAAGATCTACCATTATAGTTGGGATCCACACATAAATTTGGGGGCTCTGATTACCCTTGGCACCCCTCTTTCCTCCAAGCCTGAGGGTGGACTTCCAACTACTAGAGCTGGGACCTGCATGTGAGTTCTGGTGCTCAGCTTCTCCCGGGCACCCCATACCTCCTCCACTCCAGGCTCCAAGGATCCACCATCATAGCTGGGACCTACACATGAGTTTGGACTATCAGTTTTTCCCCAGCAGATGCTCCCTTCTCAACCCCAGGTGGCCAACATGGGACATACACATGAGTTTGGGCATTCAGCTTTCCCTTTGTACCACTTTCCTCCCCATCTGTACGCAGATGTTATTTATGCTGGTAGAGCCAAGGACTCATACACAAGTTCAGGCACAGCTTCAACCAAACTGAGGTCACCTCACCTACCCCATGAAAAAGGCAGCACCTAATATCTCCAAAACTGAACTCCAATCACTACAGAGAGAATAGACAAGTGAAAGCAAATAAATACCAATGCCCTTCAAATGCTCACTTAACACAGTGTGCCAGAATGACCTGACCAACACACTATCTCTACATGAGTAAGTCGGAATGCAAAATGGGTAACACAAAAAAAAGAAGCCAGTATGTTTCCCATACAATTACTAATCCCTAGAACTACATAGAGAAAACTCCAAAGAGGTCAAAAGAATAATTAAAATATATACAAAGAACTCAAAGAACACAGATAAATGAAAAAAAGAAAGCGTGAATAAATTGAAAGAGGACACAAGTAAATACCTAAATGAATTCCAAGAGAACACAAACCAATATCTAGATCAAATGAGCTAGTCAAGCCAGTATGTGAAAAGTCAGTCAAGAGAAATCTTGGGACTGGAGTGATGGCTCAGTGGTTAAAGGTGCTTACTTGCAAAGCCTGACTACTCAAGATCAATTTCCCAATACTCAATAAAGAGAGATGCACAAAGTGGCACATGCATCTGGAGTTCCTTTGCAGTGGCAGAATACCCTAGCACACCCATTCTCTCTTTCTCTCTCAAACAAATAAAAAAAATATTATCCAGGCATGGTGGAGCACATCTTAAATCCCAGCATTTGGTAGGCAGAGGGAGGATTGCTATGAATTTGAGGCCACAGAGTGACTTCAGAGTCTACAGAGTGAGTTCCAGGTGACTACAGAGAGAGTTCCAGGTCAGCCTGGATTAGAATGAAACCCTGCCTTGAAACAAAGAAAATAAAAGAAAAAGAAATGCTGAAGAAAAACCAAACTTTAATAAAGCTGGGAATGAAAACTGCAGTAAGTCAAACAAAAAGCTCCATGGAAAGTATAAGTGACACAATGATCAAGGCTTGGAGACAAGACAAATGTAATCAACTAGTCAAAGCCAATTAGAAATTCAAAAACACATATGAACAGAACATGAGAAGACCAGATGTTTAAATAATGGGCACAGAAAGAGGTGAGAAACTTCAGGTCAAGGACAGAAAAAAATTTAAGGAAATTGTAGATCAAAAATTTCCATATCATGCCAGGTATGGTAGTACACAGCTTTAATCCCAACACTGGCCAAGACTGCTACCTTGTTCAAGGCAAACCTGAGATTAGATAGTGAATTCTAGGTTACCCTCAAAAGAGACCCTACCTCAAAAAAAAAAAAAATATCCCATATCTACAGAAAGAGATGCCCATCCAGGTACTATAGGCATACAGAACACCAAATAAGAACAGAAAACCAGAAAAGAAACTCCTCACATCACATTATAGTCAAAACACTAAATACACAGAACAAAAAAGGAGACTGAAATCTGCAAGAAATATCTAGTCACAAAAAATGGTAGGCCTATCACAGTGACAGCTGAATTTACAATGGAAACTCTAAGAGCCAAAAGAAAGTGATGTACTTCAAGTACTGAAAAACCATAGCTGTCAAAAAAAATATACCATATCTGACAAAATTACCTCTTATAATAAGAGAAAGAAAAACTTCCCATGATACAAAGCAGGCTAAAGGAATTTATGAGCACTGATGTCAGCTCTATAGTGGATACTGGATGGTACAGTTTGCATTGAAGAGAAGTATAAATATGTTCAAGAGGCTACTGAATGGAAAACAATATCCAATGCTTAAACAGTTGTTAAGCAAATGAAAACAAAGAAACACTAAACACCACAAAATCATCACTATTACAAGGATTAACTTAAACTTTTCAATAATAACTCTAAATATTAATGGCCTCAACTCCCTAATCAAAAGCCACAGACTAACAGGCTGAATCAGAAAACAGGATACATTATTTTGCTGTCTTCAAGAAACAAACTTTACTATCAAAGACAGACACTACCTTAGGGTGAAAATATGGAAAAAGATATTCCAAGCAAATGGAGCAAGGAAACAAGCAAGAATTCATATTCTAATATCAGACCGACTTCAAACAAAAATTAATCAGAGGAGATAAAGAGCAAGAATTTCTATTCTAATATCTGACAGACTTCAAACAAAAATTAATCAGAGGAGATAAGGAGATCACTTCATACTAATCAAGGAAACAATCCACCAGGGAGATGTGACAGTTTTAAACATATACACACCAAACACAGGTGCAATTAATTATATAAAATGAATTAAACTAGATATAAATTCAGAGATAAATCCAAACAGTAAAAATAGGCAACTTCAATACCTCACTCTTACCAATAGTCAGGTAATCTGGACAAAAATAAGTGAGAAACATTTGAGTTACGGACACTATAGATCAAATGGACCTAACAGATATTTACAGAACCTTCCATCCAAGCACTGCTGAGGGCTTGCTTCCAAACACTATAGAATATGCAGTCTTCTCCGGAGACCATGGGACTTTTTCTAAAATATATCATATAGTAGGTCTCAACAAATTTAGGAAAATGGAAGAAATTTCTTCCATTTAATCGGATTACAATTCAATAAAACTAGAAATTAGCAACAAGAAAAACTGCAGAAAATACACAAGTTCCTAGAGATTAGCAAACACACTATTCAATAATAAATGGGTCACAGAAGAAATCAAGAGGGAAATCAAAAAGTTTCTATAACTGGGGGCTAGTAAGATAGCCTGGAGTTTGTTTCTAGGAAAGACAACCTGGCATGCCCATACACATACATTCTCTATCTTAATCTCTCTCATAAATAAATAATATATTTTAATGTTCCTATAACTGAATGAAAATGAAAACACAACATACAAAAACCTATGGGATACCATAAAGGCAGTCCTAAAAGAGAAGTTTATACCTCTAAGTGACTGTATTACCAAAACAGACAAGTCTCAAATAAATAACTTAATGATGCACATTACAGTCTTTGAAAAACAAGAAAAAACAAACCTGAAAGTACTAGATGAAAAGAAATAATTAAGATCAGGACAGAATCAATGAAATCAAAATTTAAAAATAATTTAGAGAATTGATGGAACAGAGAGTTGGGTCTTTGAAAAGATAAACAAGATCAACAAACCCTTAGCCAAACTAAACAAAAGAAAGAGAGAGAACACCCAAATCAATAAGATCTGAGATGAAAAAGGAGACATTACAACAAATACCAATGAAGTTGAAAGAATCATAAATCCTACATCAAAAACCCTACATCCAACCAATTGGAAAATCTAAAAGGATGCATAAGAACTAACAAAGTTAAACTGAGATGAGATAAATATAATTTAAACAGATCTGTATAATAAGCAATGATATCTAAAAGGTAATAAAAAAATCTCACAACCAAATAAAGTCCAGGTCCAGAGGGGTTCACTATGGAATTCTATCAGACCTTCAAAGATGAACTGAAATAATTTCTTCTCAAGTTATTTCACAAAAATGAAAAGAAAGGAAGGCTTCTTAACTGCTTCTATGTAGTTAACATTATATCAATAGCAAAACCAGATGGAAACATAATAAAAAAAAGAAAACGATAGCCCAATATCCTTGATAAATATAGACACAAAAATTCTCAGTAAAATACTTGAAAACTTAATTCAAAAATATATCTAAAAGATTATTCACCTCAATCAAATCAATTTTATTCCAGACATGCAAGTATGGATCAACATAGAAATCAATAGACATAATACATCAGGGACAAAACTCACATGACCATTTCAATAGATGCAGAAAAGGCCATTAATGAGGAAGAGACAGGAGGGTTTAAGGAAAGGGAATAAGTAGAGGGGTGGAATACTGGGTATGGAAAAATTTTAATGGGATCCAGGAAGGAAATGGAGGATAGGAGAGGGGAGGGTTAACTAAAACTAAAAATTTTGTGAAAATGATATGCAGAGACATTTATCTTACCCATAACTGTGGGCTAACTCCACAATGCATGACCCATATACCTCAACAAGGAGAGGCCAAGGGGAGGGGGTAGGTCACAGATGAGCCTAATAATGGTACCAAACTGACTGTATTTGCTGAATACAAAACTAACTAATAAAGAAAAAAAGAAAAGAAAAAAATAAAAAATATTTAATTCATAAAAAAGAGAAACCTACTTCTTTGTTAGCTAATTAAAAAATAAAATTAAGCTGGGCATAGTGGGTCACACCTTTAATCCCAGCACTTGGGACGTAGCAGTAGGGGGATTGCTATGAGTTCAAGACCACCGTGAGACTACAGAGTAAATTCCAGGTCAGTTTGGGCTACAATGAGACCCTATCTCAAAAAACAAAAAGAAGGGAAGGAAGGAAGGAAGGAAAAGAAAGAAGGAAAGAAAGGAAGGAAGGAAGAATGAAAGAAAGAAAGAGTATAATTAAGATGAAAAAATGAGAGATTTATGGCAAAAACTCCATGTGGGGATAGCTAATGCTGCTCTCAGAAGCCATAGATTGTTGCAGGAAAACCAAAGTGCCAGGATGAAATACCCTCTCAGTAAGTGATTAGTTAGGGATGCCCCCAAAATAATACAGGTTACTGCCAAGGCTCTTGGTTGCCCACCAGAACTAGTTGGTAAGATTCTATTGCTGAAGATGTCACAAGCATTGGTTGCTAGACACTGAATAATTAAACTGGATCTGAGCTGGATGCCTCCCTGCTGGCTAGCTGTCATAGTTATAGAAAGTACTACACAGGCTGTTGGGGGAGAAAAACCATCAACAGACTTATCCAGTTGTGGAGCCTCCCTGTGTTCTACACAATGGACCAACCAAGTAAGATATACTTATTCACTGGTGCAATAGTGGCATGACTGTTATGAGACTAACCAACTGTTCTCTGATTGGATCAGAGGTCTGCCCCACAGGAGGTAATTCATGCCTACTACTGAAAACTTAGCCAAGAGCCTATGGCTGGGAAGGTCATAGACTTTATGAGGGAAGCTACTCCTGATGTTTGGCCAAATTGATATGTTATGACCATCAAGTTGCCCTCTAAATATTTATGTTTATGCCCACAAGTTAGTATTATTCTCCCACTGGGGAGACTCAAAATTCATTGAAATGTTGAAAACAAGTGATTTTTAAGTGCTCAGTGCTAAATGAAACATTTCTATCACACTCCAAGGTTCATACAACTTTGTAAAAGAAAGAGCAGAAAGAATGTAAGATACTCAGGATGGAGAGAGTATTTTGGGACACTATCCTCTGGACAGGAAGCAACTATTGTGTTCACAACCTCATAGCAGCTGTCATTATCTCTATAAGACCTCCACAATACTAAGCCTGTCAACATTTTGACATGGATGATGGAGAATGGCCCAAAAAAAGGACATCAAAATAAAAGAGCCCGGAGTTCCTTGCACAGACAGTGTTTGGGCAGGCATGGCAGTCTGGAGTGAGTAGGCTAGACCCCTGTTCCTGAGCTCCTCCCACCTCCCCAGTCTGAGTTCCTTGCTCAGACAGTGTGTGGGCAGATGTAGCAGTCTGGAGTGAGTAGGCCAGACCTCTGTTTCCAGGCTCCTCCCGCCTTCCTGGTCTGAGTTCCCTGCTCTGGACTGTGTTATGCAGGGCCGAGCACAAAGTAGGACATATCTCTAGATCTCTGCTCCCTTGTTCCTCCCAGTCCCCTGGTCCTGGTAGGTCCCATTATGCCTTGCTTGGGGAGGCCTGGTTCCTATGTGAGCTGTGAAATAAGGCCTTTTGCTCTGGTATACTGACTGGCCACTGGGAGCCAACATCCCTGTTCACCTGAGTCAGAGGGTGCATGGGCCAAAGGACAAAAACTTGCTTCTTCCTCAATAAAATAGAGTCTTCCTAAAATGGGTAGACAACAATGCAAAAAAGCCAACAAGAGTCAGAAAACTAAGAGCTCTCCATCGAGGATGCCTAGTCCTATAATGGAAGCCTCCAATGAAATCATAGAAAAATAAAACAGAAATTCATTCCCAAAATGAAAACAGAACAACCAATGAAACCCTGATCAAAAAACTGGCTGAGCAAGAAGAAAACTATCAAAGAACCAACAATTGTATCAATGAAATTGAACAGAATTGTCTCCTAGAGCATTCAGCTTTTGACAGTAGGCTTAACTTGATTGAAAAAAAAAAAAAAACGGTATAATCCTCCAAAGAGATATGAATAAATTGAAGGTATGTCAAGAAATGGAAGTTCTCAACAACTGCTTAATTAAGCTTAATGAAGATTTGATCAAATGTAAGAATGAACTACAGGAAGCATCAAGAAAATCAGAACTCGAATTGTAACCATACCTCAAAAAAGAGATGGACATGAAGCAAAATTACACAACAGAAAACAAAAATAAATAGAAATTATAAAAACCTCTCTAGAACCCCTCACCAATAGAGTTACTCATATGGAAAAAAGAACCTCTGACCTGGAAGATAATACAGAAGAAACTGATCAAGAGGCCAAAAACTTTGCTAAGTTCAAAAAATCAAGTGAGCAGAATACGCAGAAACTGTGGGACACCCTAAAATAACAAAACATCCATATTGTGGGTATACCAGAAGGAAAGGAAATCCAGGCCAGAGGCATAGAGAACATATTCAACAAATTATTGAAAAACTTTTCTGAATCTCTCAAAAGAGAGACCCATCCAGATACAAGAAGCCCACAAAACACCAAATTTATAGGACCAAAGAAGAAACTCTCCAAGACAAATCATAGTTAAAACTATTAACAATGAAAACAAAGAGTGTTAAAAGTAGCAAAAGAGAAAAATTCTCAATATACAAAGGCAATTCCATCAGAATTACATCAGATTTCTCAATGGAAACTCTAAAATCCAGAAAGATCTGGAATGGAACACTTCAAAGTCTGAAAAACTATGGCTTCCAACCCAAGCTACTTTACATAGCAAAAGTATCCCTCATAATAGATGGTGGAAGAAAAACTTTCCATGAAAAAAGTTAACTCTATGATTATATGAACACAAAGCCAAACCTACAGAGAATACTTGAGGGAATACTCCATATAGAACAGCCAAACAACCAATCTCAAGAGCCAACAATAAGATCAGAATAACCAAAATAGATCAGGCTCAAAACAGTACATAACACAAGAAAGCACCAAACCTCATAAAACACCTCACAATGGCAGGGATTAATTTAAACCTCACAGTAATAACCTTAAATATTAATGGTCTAACTCACCCATCAAAAGACACAGATTATCAGGAAGGATCAAAGAACTAGACCCTTCTATCTGCTGTCTTCAAGAAACCCACCTCAAGACTAAAAATAGATACCTCCTCAGGGTGAAAGGTTGGAAAATGATATTCCAAGCAAATCGAAATAAGAAACAAGTGGGTGTTGCTATATTAATATCTAATAAAATATATTTCAAACCAAAAGTAATCAAAAAGGACAAAGAAGGCCACTGCTTACTCAGCAAGGGGATGGTCCAACATGAGCACATCACAATCATAAGTATATATGTGACAAACAAAAGGCACCACAGTTTATGAAACAAAATCTACTCAACAATAAAACAGAAATAAACACCATCACCATCATAGTCAGAGACATCAATACTGCACTATCAGCAGTAGACAGATCATCCAAGCAGAAAATGAACAGGGAAATAATAGAGCTCAAAAACATCATACATCAATGACCTAATGGATATCTACAGAACTTTCCACCCCAACTCTACAGAATGCACATTCTTCTCAGCAGCCCATGGAAACTTCTCCAAAATTGACCCTATATTAGGCCATGAAGCGTGCCTTCATAAAGTCTGGAAAATTGAAGTAACTTCCTGTAACATGGACACAATGCTTTAAAGCTAGAAATCAACAAGAAGAGACACATTAAAACTCCACCAGCTCCTGGAGACTAAACAACACACTTTTTAAAAATATATTTTATTTTTATTTATTTATGTATTTGACAGAGAAAGGGGGAGAGAGAGAGACAGAGAGAATGGGCATGCCAGGGCCTCCAGCCACTGTAAATGAACTCGAGATGTGTGCGCCCCCTTGTGCATCTGGCTAACGTGGGTCCTAGGGAATCCAACCTGGGTCCTTTGGCTTTGTCGGCAAGCGCCTTAACTGCTAAGCCATCCTCCAGCCCTAACAACACACTTTTAAACAATGAATGGGTCGTGGAAGAAATCAAAAAAGAAATTGTAAAATTCCTACAACTGAATGATAATGAAAACACAACCTACCAAAACTTATGGGACACAATGAAGGCAGTCATATGGGGAAAATTCATAGCCCTAAGTGCCTTCATTACAAAGACAGAGAGAACCCAAATCAATAACCTGACTGTCCACCTGAAGGCATTGGAAAAACAAAAAGAATCCAACTCAAAGGGCTCCAAACAGAAAGAAATAATCAAGATTAGAGCAGAAATTAATGAATTGGAAACTAAGAAAGCAATTTTTAAAAATCAATGAAACAAAGAGCTGGATCTTTGGAAAAATAAATAAGATTGACACACCCCTGGCCAAATTGATCAAGCAATAAAGAAAAAGAGAGAAGTCTCAAATTAACAAAATCAGAAATGAAAAGGGAGAGATCACAACAGATATCAATGAAATTGGAAGAACCATCAGGGCATACTTCCAAACCTCTACTCCACAAAATTAAATAATCTGAAAGAAATAGATGAATTCCTAGACACATACCACCTATAAAAACTAAACTCAAAGCAGATTAATCTCCTAAACAAACTTATCACATCCCTGGAGATTGAAAAAGTAGTCAAAAACCTCCCCAAAAAGAAAAGTGCAGGACCAGATGGCTTCTCAGCTGAATTCTATCAAACCTTCATTGAAGAACTGAAACCAATTTTTCTCAAACTGTTCAGCATAATTGGAGACCAGGGAATCCTCCATGACTCCTTTTGTGAAGCTAGCATCACCCTAATACAAAACCAGACAGAGATGCAACAAGGAAAAGTAATTATAGGCCTATATCCCTAATGAATTTAGATGTAAAGATCCTGAACAAAATCTTTGCAAACCAAATTCAACAACACGTCAAAAACATTATCCACCTTGATCAAGTAGGCTTCATCCCAGGAAAAACAAATGGCTAACGCACACTTAAGAAAATGTTCAACATCCCTAACCATTAAGGAAAAGCAAATTAAAACTACTATGAGATTCCACCTTACCCCAGTAAGGAAAGCAAACATTACAAAATCAAATGAAAACAAACATTGGAGGGGCTGTGGAGAAATGGGAATACTCATTCACTGTTGGTGGGAATGTAAGCTGGTACAACCACTATGGAAATCAATATGGAGACTCCTGAAAAGGATAAATATAGAGTTACCAACAGACCCTGTTATTCCCTTACTGGGCATTTACTCTAAAAGCTCTACATCTCAGTTCAGAGATATTTGCTCAACCATGTTTATAGCTGCTCAATCATAATAGCTAAAAACTAGAATCAACCCAGGTGCCCCTTATTGGATGAATGGATAACCAAGATGTGGTATATCGACATGATGGAATTCTACTCAGCAGTAAGAAAAAAAATGACACATTGAAATTTGCGGGAAAAAGGTCAAACTTGGAAAAGATCATTCTAAATGAACTCACACAATCACAGAAAGACAACCATCACATGATCTCACTCATCTGCAGTTCCTAACCTGGATCAGCCTGTGTTACTGACATACCTGAATAGCATCTCAAGGAGGCTTAGACAATAGGAAGGGTAGGGCTTGGGGGAAGGGAGAGGGTTTGGAGGACACAAAACTGAACCCACATTGAACTGATACCACAGAATCCCATATCCTAGAAGGCAGACTAAAAGGTGGAACCCTCAGGAGTAAACAAACATTCCAATATGTTCTGTTTGATGACATGGCCATTTTGCAAGTAGGATCACAATCTTCTATCCTCAAGAGTTTTTTCTGATACCTAAAGTACTTCCCAATAATCTTCCTCTTAATCACTCCTGTGGGTAGTAAAACAGAAGGGGATGTTAGTTTTCTCCCAATAATACAAATAAGACTCTCAAAGCTTAGAATTACTGAATATCATTTTTTTAAACTTATTATCTTTTTTTGAGGTAGAGTCTCACTTTAGCTCAGGCTGACCTGGAATTCACTATGTAGTCTCAGGGTGGCCTTGAACTCATGGCGATCCTCTGACCTCTGCCTCCCTAGTGCTGGGATTAAAGGCATGTGATACCACGCCTGAAAATTTTTTTAAGGAAATTTTATTTGCCTTTGAATATTAAATTTTTTTTAAAAATAGCTATTTTGGGTCAATAATAGAGTAAGGATCTCCAAAAATCCATGCCTCCAGAAAAACAATGAAAACATGGGCAAAAAACATGTTCACAGCTGGATGTGGTGGCCAATGCCTTTAATCCTAGCACTAGGGAGGCAAAGGTAGGAGGATCGCTGTGAGTTTGAGGGCAGCCTGAGACTACACAGTGAATTCCAGGTCAGCTTGAGCTAGAGCAAAATATTACCTCAAAAAAAAAAAAAACAATAAACAATAAACTTTCCCTGGAAATGAATAATCCAAGGAGTGTTTATTCAAAACCTGGCTTAGTATTATTGAGCTTATGGGATATGATGATTTCTAACTTGCCATAGAGCTGTCCTCCCAAACCTGTGATAGTCATCAAACCAAATCCTCATACTCATGCTAACTTGGAGAATCATCATCCAGGGTGCTGCTGGAAAAATGAGAACCAGTTGAAATCCCTCCAAGTTTCATCTCAGCAAACTGTCAGTATTTTGTGATGGCCCTGAAAGCTTATGCTCACAGGGCTTATTTTTATTTGACCTGACTCAGAGTTCACTCACAGAAGAATATCTTTTTCTCTGAAGTGTATGTATGTCCAAAGAATTCAGGATAACTGAACATCACCTCTGCCTGAGATAATGAAAACACTTGGAACAAACAAGAAGCTAGGACTGGGATTGTGGTTTCCTAGTAGATCACTTGCCAGGCATACATGAAGCTCTGGGTTTAATTCTCAACACCATCAAAAGGAAAATTCAAAAACCACATACAAAAAACTGGCAAAAATACCTAAAAGGAAAAACAGTGGAGAAATGCAATGGCAAGTCTCAGTGTATTCCTGAGAATCATAAAGCATATGGAAGGCTACTGTGCCCAGAAATACCAGAGACTTATATAGTAAATACAGTAATCACAATCCCCAGAGAACCCACCAAGAGAATAACTATGTAAATATTTAAGTAAAAGAAATTACAAGGTCTAAATTGTCCGTGTGGGCCTGCCCTGAGCAAAGTAGACTGGGCCACACTAAAGTTCCAAGTGAGCACTCCCCCTGCACCCCAACCAGTCATATGTGTAGAGACCCTGCTCTCTCATGTGCAGGGTAGTGACTCTGGTCATGCTCTCCTGTATGTAGACCACCTTGATGAGCCCAGCCTGGCCAAGGCAGGCTAGGCTGCTCAGGTTTCAGGTCCCAAGTCTCTAGAAAGAAGTGCTATATGCTCATGCTGTGGACAGACCAGATCAAGGTAGAGTAGGTCACTCAGCTTCCAGACAGATGCTTCCCCTGCAGACAAACCAGTCACCAGTGTAAGTATGCCCCTGTGCCATCCAGAGTAGGCAGCACTAAGCCCGCTGTATGTGGTTCTGTTCTCTATGTGCCCAGTCCAAACACACCAGTAAACCTAGAGGAATAGGTCCACTCTGCTCTAGTCCAGTACCTCACTTTATCCCCCAACACCTGTGTGCCTAGACATACATGTTAAGCACCTGCCCACCAGTGCCTTGAGCAAGGCAGACTCAGCTTCTCGGGTCCCAGGGCGGCAGCTAACTAGTAGTATCATAAGTTCACCTCTGTGCACAGCCAGACCTGCATGTAGACCACCCACCCACCTATGCACAGAGCAAGGTAGACTAGGCCATTCAACACAGGCACTAATGGAGCCACTGTTGTGACATTCTCAGCAACACAAAGAACTTATCTCCAGATGGACTAACCCCAAGCAAAACAAATAACACACACACACACACACACACACACACACACACATACACACACACAAAGGCAAATGTCTGAATGAAATAGAAGAAAATAAACTAAAAGAACTCAACAGAAAACTGAATGAATTCAAAGAGGACACAAGAAAACACATGAATGAATTCCAAAAGAGCAAAATCAACTAACAAATGCAACAGAAAGCCAAAACAAGAAAGGAAAATAGAACATGGTAAAGAAACAGAGATGCTGAAGAGAAACTTAATAGGAATCAAAAATGAAATAAGGGCATAGAAAATTTCTTCAATAAAATTATGGAAGAAAAATTTCCAAACTTTATAAAATAGGCCCATGC
Source organism: Dipus sagitta (assembly GCA_036346955.1). Lineage (NCBI taxonomy): Eukaryota > Metazoa > Chordata > Mammalia > Rodentia > Dipodidae > Dipus > Dipus sagitta. The sequence continues at coordinate 36,681,875 of CM070782.1, read as the reverse complement.
ATATAAGAGGCCTGCAGAACACCAAACAGACAGGACCAGAGAAGAAATTCCTCATGTCACATTATAGTTAAAACACCAACCAAATAAAAGAATACTGAAAGCTACGAGAGAAACTGTTCATTTACAAGGGTAAGCCCATCAGAATAGCATCTGATTTTTCAATAGAAACTCTAAAAGCAGATGGGCTTGAAACAGAGTATTTCAAATAATGAAAGACCATGGATGCCAGCTCAATCTATGTCCAGAAAAATTATCCCACATAACAAAAGGAGTAAGAAAAACTTTCCATGGGCTGGAGAGATGGCTTAGAGGTTAAGGCGCTTGCCTAAGAAGCCAAAGGACCCAGGGTCAATACCCCAGGACCCACATAAGCCAGATGCACAAGTGGTACATGCCTCTGGAGTTTTTTTTACAGTGGCTGAAGGCCTTGGCACACCCATTCTCTCTCTATCTCTCTGCCTGTTCTCTCTCTCTCTCTCTCTCTCTCTCTCTCTCTCTCTCTCTCTTTCTCTCTCTTTCTCAAATAAATAAAATTAAATTTAAAAAAAACTTTAAAAAGAACCTTCCATAATAACAGCCAGCTATATGAGTATATGAGCATAGCCCTGCAGAGAATACTGGATGGAATACTTCACATGTAAAGAAGAATAAACATGCTCAGGATGCTACAGGAGTAACATAATCAATAATAGTCAAAATTAGAACAGTTGTTAAGGTAAATGAAGACCAAGAAAACACTAAACTCCATAAAATCATCAACATGATGGGGATTAACTCACACTTTACAATTAAAATTCTAAATATAGGTGGACTCAACTCCTCAATCAAAAGGTGCAGGTTAACAGGCTAGATAAGGAAACTGGATTCATGCCTACATTGTCTTCAAGAAACCCACCTTACCACGAAAGATAGATACCACTTAGGGTGAAAATATTGGAAAAGATAGTCTAAGCAAATGGAAAGATGAAACAAGCAGGTGTGGCTACACTAACAACTGACAATATAGACTTTAAACCAAAAGTAATCAAAAATAAATAAATAAAGAAGGTCACTTTCATCAAGGGAATAATTCAACAATCCTAAGCACATATGCACAGGTGCACAGAATTTTATAAAGCAAAATGTACTAGGGAATAAATCAGACATGAATCCCAACACAATGATACTAAGGAAATTTAATATCACACTATCATCAATAGACAGATCATATAAAGAAAAAACAGAAGAACAATGGAGCTAAATTACACTATAGATCAAATGGATTTAGCAGACATCTACAGAACATTCCATCCAAACTCTACAGAATACACATTCTTCTTAGCAGCTCATGAAACCTGCTCCCAAATAGATCATATATTAGGACACAAATAAAGTCTCCACAAATTTAGGAAAATCAACATGATGTCTTATATAATATCTGGCCAAAATGCAATAAATCTAGGAATAAGAGAAACAACAGAAAATATACAAACTCCTGGAGACTGAAAAATGAATGTATAATTGCAGAAATCAAGAAAGAAATCAAAATTCTTAAAACTGAATGAAAATGAAAACAGTGCTTACCAAACCTATGTGATACAATGAAGGCAGTCCTAAGAGGAAAGTTTATAGCTCTAAATGCCTATATTATAAGAATGACAAAAATCTAAAATAAATAGCATAATGACCATCTGAAAGGCATTGGAAAAACAAGGACAATCCAAACCCCAAAGTACCAGACAGAAAGAAATAATCAAGATTAGAGCAGAGCTCAATGACTTAGAAATGAAGAAAACAATTTTTAAAATTGACGAAACAAAGAGCTAGCTCTTTGAAAAAATAAAAAAGATTGATAACCCCTAGCCAAATTAGCCAAAAGAAAGAGAGAGAAAACCCTAATCAACAAAATTTATGTTGAAAAACTAGATCTTATAGCAAATACCAAGGAAATTGAGAGAATCATAAGGACATAGTTTAGAAACCTGTATTTCACCTAGTTAAAAATCTGGAAGAAAGCCGGGCGTAGTGGCACGCGCCTTTAATCCCAGCACTTGGGAGGCAGAGGTAGGAGGATTGCTGTGAGTTTGAGGCCACCCTGAGACTCCACAGTGAACTCCAGGTCAGCCTGGGCTAGAGAGAGACACTACCTCGAAAAAAAAAAATCTGGAAGAATTTAATCAATTTCTGGATACATGATCAACCAAAGTTAAACCCAGAAGAGATAAATAATCTAAACACAGCTATAATATGTAACAAGATTGAAGCAGTAACATAAAACCTCCCCACCAAAGTCCAGTGCCAGACAGATTTACTGCTGGATTCTACCAGCCCTTTATAGAAGAACCAAACCCACTGCTTCTCAAGTTATTTCATAAAACTGAAAGTGAAGAAATTCTCCCTAACTCTTGTGATGAAACCAACATTAAACTAATAACAAAGCCTGACAGAGACATGAGAAAAGGACAGAAATCACATGATCTCAATAGATGCAGAAAAGGTCTTCAACAAAGTACAATACCCTTTCATGATAGACCCTACCTTGGAAAACCAAGTTAAACAATTACATCACTGGAGAGACTAGGGATGGAGGGATTATAGCTCGACTTAATGAAGGGTATATGCAACAAACCAAAACTCAGGACCATACTAACAGGGAAAAAGTTGATGCATTCCCGCTAAATTCTTGAACAAGACAATGGTTCCCACTTCTTCCCATTGCGTTTTTTTCTCCATAATAGTTGAAGTCCTAACTATAACAATAAGACAAGAGAAAGAAAGAAATGGGATACATATTGAAAAGGAATAAATCAAACTAACTTTATAGGCAGATCATATGATTCTATACTTAGGAGGTCTAAGACTCACAAAAAAAGTACTAAAGTTGATAAACTCTTCCAGAAAATATAAATTAGCACTCAAAGATCAGTAACTATAGCCACTTGATCTTTGACAAATTAGTTATAGTAATCATCAGTAGTTTTGGCCAGGAGTGTTGGAGATAGGAGAAGCAGGAAGGGATTTGAAGAGGGGATAGTAGCCAGGCCAGTGGAGGGACAGAATACAGAGGTGGAAGGGGAAAGGCACTAAGGGGAAAAGGAAGTAGGGGAGGGGGGATACACAAAACTAAAGGCCACATGAATTAATACTATAGAAACCTACTTACTCATTAGCTAATTAAAAGATATAACTCTCATAAAAAGAGAAGGAGGGTCTCTGAGAATACAGAGTTAATTCTAGGTCAGCCAGAGCGAGAGTGAGACCATACATTGAAAATCAAAAGAGAGAGAGAGAGAAAGAGGTGGATAGTCTGAGCAGAAGTACCCTGCTAGGGTAGAGAAAGCTTTACCCTATAACCATAGGCTGTTGCTTGCAAATACCAGCACCAGAATCGTGTCACCCCTCTACAGTGTGCTATTGGTGACAGAGGCCTCCAAAACAATGCAGGCCATTGCCAAAGGAATTAGTTACCCACCAGAACTATATGTAAGATCTTTGCTGTACACCACAGGCTTGGGTTGCATGACACTGAGATGGAAACCAGCACCCTGCCAGCTAGCTGTCACAGTGCTAGAAAGTGGTATGCCAGCTGCTGGAGTGAAGAGTCACCAACGGTGTGAACAAGTAATGCATCCTGCAAGCTATAAAATCACTGAGCTGGGCAAGATGTATCCACTGATGTAATGGTGGCACATAAGTTATAGGGGTAATCAACTGCACTCAAATTGGATATGAGACCCACTTAGTGAGAAGAAAAACATGCCTGGTACTGAGAACCAAGTCAGATGCCTATAACTTGAAAAGTCATAGGCCCTAGAGGAAAGCTTCCACTGTTCTTTGGATAAATGGAAAGCCTATATCCATCAAAAAGCCTTCTCAATAAATATGTTTATCCCCTTTGATCTATGTTGCTCTAACTCTTTGTTAAAGTATGCATTGGGTACAACACATTTTATTTTATGTGAATATAGACAGAAGACTAATTAAGTTGATAAAGTTTTACTTATTTTTTCTATGTATTCCCGTCAACATTTGAGCAGTAATATGCTATATTAAGAGTACCATAATTTATAACTCACCAATATTTATATGTTAATATTTTAGTAAGTACTGTGACATGGTATAACTAAGCATTAAATAATCTGAAATATTTTACTTGTTTAAAAGAATAAATGGCAGAACTGGAGAGATGGCTTAGTGATTAAGGTGCTTGCCTGCAAAGCCTAATAAGTCATGTTCAAATCTCCAGGTCCCACATAGCCAGATGCACAGTAACACAAGCGCACAATGTCACAGGTGCGCCACAAGGGGGCACACATGTCATTTGCAGCAAGCAGAAGGCCCTGGCATGCCCATTCTCTCTCTCTCTCTCTCTCTCTCTCCCTCTTTCTCTATCTCTCTCAAAAAGTAAATTAAATTTAAATTTAAAAAAGAAATGATAAAGAAATTCCAGAAAATATCTACTTAACACAAGAGAAAGCAGGATAGAGGAATTTAAAAATAAAAGAAAAGATGTGAGACATATAGAACACAAATAGCAAAACACCAGATAAGTGATACCTTAACAGTAAGTACTTAAATATGAATGGATTATGTCTGTAAGAGCCACACTTTAGATTCAAGCACAAATTAGACAGTAAAAGTATAGAAAAATACACATCATGAAACAGTAACAAAAGGAACCTGAAATGACTACACTATTTGAAAAAAAAGGAATTAAAATTGTCAATAAAGATAATGAAAGACATTTATAATGATAACAGTCAAAACACATAACAGGAAAGCATAAGAATCATAAGTACCCGTGTGCCTAACAACAGAGCCCTCAATTACATGTATGATTGAGCAAAGCAGCTAATATCATGGCATCCAGAAAGCAGAGTGAGAGAATGCCTGCATTAGCTGGCTCTTTTCCACCATAGAAGCCAGCCTATGGCCTCACCTACTTTTAGGATGGGCTTTCACCCTTGAGTTAACCCTCTCTGGAAATCCCCTCACAGACATGACCAGAGCTGTGCTTTACTAATTGCCAAGGCATCTCTCAATCTAATCAAGTTGATAATCAAGACTAGCTGCCATAGAGAACAATCCCCAACTCATCCTATGATGCAACCAAGAAAGCAAAAAGACAACCTTCTGGCTGGGCAAAATGTTTGCAAATCATTCATCTTTAAGATACTCATATCTAGAATAGATAAAGAAGTTTTACAACTGAACAGTAAAAAGGTGAAAGGAGCTAGTTTTTAAATGGACAAATGAGTTATATAAAAATTTCTCCAAAGAAAGTATACAGTGGCTACTAAGCCCATGAAACAATGTTCAAAATCTTTAGTCATTAAAACTAAAATGAAAATAAAGATATTGAATTTCCAACTAACTAAAATGGCTAAAATGAAAGTCATAAAATAGTGTTGGTGAAGATGTGGAGAAAATGGACCTTCATACATCCCTAAACAAGGATGAAAATGGTGTGGCCTCTTTGGAAAACAGCTTCACAGTTGCCTAAATGTTTTAACCTAGAGTTGCTATATGATTCTATAATTCCACTCTTACATGTTTACTCAATAGATCTGCAAACACATCTCCACACACAAAATTTCTTCATGCATGTTCACAGCAGAGTGACTCATAATAACCACAAAATAGAAACAGCCCAAATACTCATCAATTAAGGAATGAAAAAACAAATGTGGTATGTCCATCATAGAACACTGTTCAGCAATAAAAACAATGAAATACTGATACATCGACAACATTCATGGATCTTAAAGCAACAAACTTAGTGAAAGAAGCCAGTCACAAAAGTCCGCATACTGTATGAGCCCGTCTATTGCAAAGGCCCAGTGGGGGCCATCAGAGGTTTCCAGTGCTGGGGTGTGACTCTGATGATATGGTGCTTGAAGAAGGGGGCCATGAAGATATTTAGATGTTTGACAGTGGTGATGGCTACACAGCTATGTGAATTTACTAAAAGCTAAAATGTAGGCACAGCTTAATGTAATTGGCATGTGATTAAGCCTCAATAATGCTGTTTTAAGAAATTCCAGATCCAGCTGGGATCAGAAGACTCTTCTGTAAGTTCCTGAGGGTCAGCCTCTGCCTGGATTTCTGTAAGGACAACATACACTCCCACCACACTATAGGCATTTTGGATGTTTTTCCCTAACCATTAGACCCCACACACTCACCACAGTGCCTAACCAGCATTTCTCACTGATGTTTTTAAGTGAAAGTACAAGCAATAGTACAGCATACTATGTAATAGAACTTGGATCAGGATCTCACTTACACTTGAGATAAATGTATATTTTATTAAATATATCTATTATTTAATATCAAGATATGTGTCTTTTGTAACCTTTCAAATGCATGGACTATTTATTGATATTTTTAAATCCTTAATAGATCCTGAAGATTCTAAATCCTAGAGATTCATGGGGCATGGGAATTTACAGGAGGGCTTTATTTTTCAATTCATAATCCTCAAAGTTGATTTAGGATTTTTCTTCACCATAAGCAATTATTTAATTTAGGAAAAAAACCCACATTCCTCATCTAGGTAGTAACCCCTGCGTCCTGAGTTGCTGCAAACTATTTGGTTCTTCTCAGTGCGCACTCCCTAAAGAAGAAAGGCCCCAGTGGATCCTGCACAGGCAGCAAGCTCCAGGGAAGTCGGGATGGGCAGCTGAGCTTCCAGCAAAACTGGGACGCCTGCCTCTGTGACACAGGTACCTTTCTCTCCTCACCTGGGGCTGGGTAAAATGACTCCCCTTAATGAGATGCCTCCATTCTGTCTTAATCACCAGTGGCCGTGGCAGCAATGCACCTGCAGTATGAAGACCATGAGCCTGTGTCCTGAGCAACTCACTTAACACTCAGCTGCCCAACCAAATACACACACACACACACACACACACACAGAGAGAGAGAGAGAGAGAGAGAGAGAGAGAGAGTCTGCGCTTGACACAATGTCTGCCTGTGAGAACTCGAACATACTTCAGAACCTTTCAGGTCCCAAAAGCTTAGGTCTTTCATCTCCATGGCTCCCTCCATAAAGTACTTTAAGAATCTGCTTCCTAAATTGAAGTCCCTTTTTGGAGGCAGCAGGAATGCTGGTACTAATAGCCGGTGTCAAATTGGTATAGGTAGCTGGTCCCAGAGTCACCTGGAAAGTTTATGATTCAATTTGACTCTATAAATGCGGCAACCAAGAGAAGTGACATGTTAAGGACATATTAAGTCACAGCAGGATGTGGTTGCCACACTCCTAACTCAGTTTGGATTGCTCCTCTCCCAGCCCTGTAACTTCTAGATTCCTTGAGTCATTTCTTAGGCCAACTACAGCTCTACTCCTTCTTTAACACTTCCCTTAAAGACCACTTATTCAGAACACTATCTTACATGAGACCTAATACAACCCCACACACATACACTGCTTACGATGTCAATACTTTTTATTTTATTTATTTGAGGGAGAGAAATGGGCAGGTAGAGTGAGAATGGGCATGCCAGGGCCTCTATCCACTACAAATAAACTCCATGCACCCCCTTGTGCATCTCGCTTATACCTAAGTACTGAGGAATTGAACCTGAGTCCTTTGGCTTTGCAGGCATCACCTTAACTGCTAAGCCATCTCTCTAGCCAGGATGTCATTTTTGACTGGGCACTCCGGGCCAGTGACCAAAGGATGGCAGGTTGTGGTCAGAAGCAGCATTAATCTAAGACTGAGCTTGCATGGTATCAAGAGGTGGCAGCATGTCTGACAAATCTTGGCATCCTGGCTTCAGCTACTGAAACCCGTCTTTCCCAAAGCTGAGTTCCAAGCTGCCTCACCATGAGCATGTGACTATTGCATCTCAAAAGTTCACTGAAGAGCCAGGCATGGTGGTGCACGACTTTAATCCCAGCACTTGGGAGGCAGAGGTAGGAGATCACCATGAGTTCGAGGTCACCCTGAGACTACATAGTGAATTCCAGGTCAGCCTGGGCTAGAGCAAAACCCTGCCTCAAAAAAAAAGTTCATTGAAGCCTTCTGAGTCTGCTCCAGAAGTATCTGAAATTTTAGAGTGTTCTGGAAGGGAAATAGGGCAGGCTAGGCCAGGCTTCCCTTCTGCCCTCTCCTATACTGCATGAATCCCAAATTCCTATGCTAGCATAAAGGCAGACAGTGTGGCTCTTGGAAGACACCTGATTCTTATAAGAGAAGTTCATGGCAGAGGGAGGAGGAAAAAGACAGGGAGAAATCCATACAGCAAGAATGTTTATTATGTGATTATTCATTATCTGACTGTCAGGTGCCTAAGGTCACCATGTTGCCTAAAAAGCAAAAGCTGCCCCTCTTATCAAGGTCCACTCTGTTCAGCACTAGGGAGCGCCCCCACTCTATTTTACTAATCATTCATAGTCATGAGTGTAATGTTCCAATGCATATCTGTTACAACCCCTTAAAGATTTAATGGAATCCACTAGAGGCTTGTGACAGACAGAGCTACAAGCTACCCACGGGTTAAAGCAGATCAGCTGGCCTGGGACTGGTGAGAGAAAGGGAAGAATGTCAGCAGTCAGTGGCAGTGTGCCTGGATGAGGGTAATTTAAGGGGATAATCAAAGAACTAGAGGATGCTTAGGCGTCATGCAGTCTGGGGATACTTTTATAAAAATGAAGGTTTTTTTCAGAGTGCCAAAAGCCAATCACAAGAGATGTTTTCATTGTCCTGTTATCCAGTTTTTCCAACACAACTAAGTTGAAAAAAATCAATACTTCCTTATTTATATATTTATCCTAGCAATGCATAGGTGAAAATGAATTTCACTTCTTAAGTTCCTGTTTTATTTTAAAGGTAAGATACCAATCAAACATTTTTTACGATGAATTTTTACACCCCCACTTTCAGTGGCTGGTTTACTTTCTATCCTTTCTCGAATTCCAATTGTCTTCAGACAAGGAAAGGCCTCCTAAGGAGTCCATGGGCCTCAGTATCACCGTCCCCTCTGAATTACGCACCGTCAACCCTGCCACACAATGGTTGGTAGGGACACATGTGAGAGTGACAGCCAACATTACCGAGTCTGTTTACGTTTCAGGAACTGGAGCTGGTTCATTCCTCACACTAATACTACAGGACAGATGCCATCATTATCCTCCTTTGGCTAATGAGGAAACAGAGGCAAACCTTGTCCAAGGCCACTGAGCTAACAATGGAAGGATAGCACTGTGTGGTGTCTGCATAGTCTGTGCTATTTTTCATGACATTATACATGTAGCATGTGTATTTGGACTTGACTTCTTTTTTTTCAAGGTAGGGTATCACTCTAGCCCAGGATGACCTGGAACTCACTCTGTAGTTTCAGGCTGGCTTTGACCTCACAGAGATCCTCCTACCTCCACCTCCTGAGTGCTTCTTGAGGGAAAGCATACTGTCTTTCCTCAAGGCAGATAAAGTGCTTTTAGGACAGTCCCTAAGCTAGACTCACCTGGCTGTGTTTAGGTTCCGATAGAGCTGCCCTAGGGACTCCAGCAGCCTCCCCTCCATCTCCCGGTCCCTGAGTTGCTGAGCCAGGGCCAGCCAGTGCTCATGGTACGTAATGCATGCCTCAGGATTTGGGGACACAGAGCTGTAGAAATGGCAGAGGGATTTGGTGACCTGAAGCTGACCTGAACATAAAGCAGGAACATGAATGAGATCCTGGCATAGAATGGTCCGACCCTGATGTCCAACGCTCCCAGCATCCTTAGGCATACTCACGCTTCAGATGCTGATGTCTCAAGCCAAGCATCAATGCCATTTCATAGCAGAGGCGGCCGTGGGTCAGCTGGTGCCCAGATACCAGAACTTCGGCCAACCAGAGAAGTACCTGTACCAATTCCATGTCTGTTTCCTTGCTGGCCTTGAGTTCAGAATAGAGCCGGACAGCCTGCAGGAGATAGTTCCTGGCTGATGGTAGAGCATTAGACTTGAGGGTCAGGTGGCCAAGATTGGCCATAGACACTGCCTGGTTACGCACATCCCTCATCTCCTGAGCTCTGGTCAAGGCCCGGAGATAGCTCTTGGCTGCCCTGCTGATCCGGCCTTCATCTTGAAGTGCAAGTCCCAGGAGGTTATAGACCACGCCCCACTGGGTAAGACCCTCCTTCTCCTTCAGGAAGCACAACAGTGGCTCAAGGATGTCTACAGCCTTCTTTGTCTGGTTGGCTAAGAGATAGGCCCATGCCAGACACAGGGAAGACTCCAAAGTTTCCTCCTCACCCAGTAGCTTCCCAAGCACCAGGGCCTGGCTCAGGTAGTAGATGGCACCATCAGGAGACCTGTGTTGGAGGTACATTTTAGACAAGATGAGACACAGGGTCCTTTGGGTGCTCAGGTCAGTCTGTTCCTCAGAGGCAGCCAGGGCCTGCCTAAGCGTTGGGCAGGCCAATGCAGAAACATCACCCCAACCTGAAGAGGGAACACCAAGGAGCTTGGTAGTATTCTGGAGGACTAAGTAGACCTGCCAAACGAGAGGAGACATCCCTTGGGCACTCTGGGCACCGCATTTCTGTACAGAGGCAATGGAAAGATGTGGTAGATATTTCCTGTCATACAGAAAACCCAGGATGGTGGCCAGAGCATCTGAAGCAGGAGAGTATCCAGAGAGGAGCTGCAGGCGCTCAGCAAAAGGCAGAACTTCCTCATGCCGGCCTAGACTCAGGAGCAATCGGACGGCTAGAAAGCAGGCCCGGGCCTCCAGGGGGCTGCTGCCTTCCACAATCCCCTGGCGCAGCACGTAGGCCACCACTTCAAGCTCGTTCTTCGCACTGGACTCATGGTTAGGCAAGCAGGCCAGCAGGGCACCTGCCTTTTCTAGCACGGCTGAGCCTTTATGCCTCAGCCTCTGCCTCAGGTAGATGGCTGCCAAATTGATGTAAAGAGCAGCCACTAGGGATAGATCCTCAAATGCCCCATCAAGAACACAGATGGCCTCCTCAAAGTACACCCTGGCTTGGGATAATTTGACCTTCCTGACGCTTAGCCGGCCCAGGAGGAAGCAGAGCCGGGCATGGGCCCAGGTCATGCGGCTCATCTTGGCCCACTTTCTTGAGGCCTCCAGGTAGGCCACTAGTTCGTCTTCCTCAGAGTACCTATAAAAGGAGGAAGTGAGGAAAGAAAAGGAGAAATCGTAGAGGCTCTTAAAGTGATCGGTGTAACCCTCATGATCCAGAAACGCCAAGATAGGGGCAAAGCTCCCAGCATCGTCTGCATCTTGACTCAAGCTTAGGTCCATGAACAGTTCTGGGTCATCAAGGTCATCAGGCTCTGGAAGGTGATAGCTGTCTGAGGAGGCTGAGAGGAGCTCCTCCTCCAAGCTGGAGTCCAGTGAGCTGCTAGAATGCCTGGAACCCACGGCACGACGCTCCTCCCAGGTCCCACCAGGCCTGGCCTCCTGGAAGCCTTCAGGCTGGGATGCTGTAAGGATAGGCAGAGTTGAGCTTCCCTGAGCACCTGCAATTATAGCAGCCAGCTCCTGGCAAGAGGATAGGCATGCTGACCTGAAGAACAAGGGGCCAGGCTCAGCTGATTGCTACTCACCGCTCAAGTCATTTGGAAGACTCTGGATGGATTCAAAATCACCTAAACAGAGATCAAAGACAGATCTCGTGTTAGGTGAGAACATGTCACTGTGCCAAAGTTCCAGGGGCCCAGGCCACTAACCATGAGGAGATCTTGTATTAAAGTTTTAGACCATTAGTCATCATAGGAATGGACAGTATTTACCCCTTCAGCATCAGTTGAAGAGCTCCATGGACTCCATAATCCTATCTAACCCACACACTTTATAGTTTGGAACTGAGGTAAAAGTAAGGCCCAAGTCGGAGAAGAAAATATGGAAACAAAATCTATACCAAGAGGCATAGGATGGGGGTGGGAAGGGTCATAAAAATTGAAGGCCAGAGAGGCAGTGAGTTTACAACAAAGCTGAACAGAACCCAAGTACAAGGAACTTGTCATGTGATACTGCATCCCTTTCAATGGGTATCCTTCCTGCTTCCTTCCCCCCTTTACTCCTCCTTCCTTCCTCCACTGACCTCTCTTTCCTGCTTCCTTACTCCATTAACTCATTTAGATCATCCATCTACTTGACAGACATCGGTTAGTGAGTACATTGTGTTGGACAGTGTGGTTATAAAAATGGCAAGACTATAGGATCAGAAGTGAATGATACCAGATGTGGTGGCACACACCTTTAATCCAGCACTTGGAAAACAGAGGTAGGAGGACTGCTGAGTTTGAGGCCAGACTGGACTATAGAGTAAGTTCCAGGTCATTCTGGGCTAGAGGGAGACTCTACTTTTAAAAAAAAAGGAAGAAGTGAATGGTGAAGAATAAAAAGAACAAACATGCATATGAGGACCCCAGTTTTGTTCCCTCAAGTATCTTGGTGAGATGAGGTGGAAGATAAGTCTTAAACATGGTTTCAGATTTTTAAATTATTTTTTATGAGAAAGAGAGAATTGGTGCCCAGGGCCTCCAGCCACTGCAATCAAACTCCAGATGTGTGCACCATCTTGTGTGCATGTGCAATTTTGTGCACTTGCATCACCTTGTGTGACTGGTTTATGTGGGATCTGGAGAGTTGAACATGGGTCCTTAGGCTACACAGGCAAGTGCCTTAACCACTAAGCCATCTCTTCAGCCCTGGTTTTAGATATTTTGATTTGACTAACTTGTAGCTATAGGTGGAAAATGAAGTAGGTATGGAGCCAATAAGAAAAGCAGAAAATACAGATTTATGTCCATAGCGGGTCACAGGGAGCCACCCAAAGTCTCAGGACTGAATGTGATCACACAGGTGAAATATTTCAAAGGAAAGGAAATCAGGGCATGAAGGAGGGAGAGAGAGGGTAATTTGTTAGTAAACCTGAAAAAAAGTCAACATTTCCTGGCAGAAAGAAACAAAAACAGCAAAAAGAAAAGAGAAAGTTGATGGGCGTGGTGGCACACACCGTTACTTCTAGCACTTGGGAGGCAGAGGTAGGAGGATTGCTGTGAGCTCCAGGCAAGCCTAGGACTACAGAGTTTCAGGTCAGCCTGGGCTAAAGTGAGACCTTACCTGGAGGGGTGTAAACAAAAACAAAAAGGAAAAGAGAAAGTCACAGAGCCTGAGGTAACATGCTACAGCTGCCAAACATCACAAAAGTAAAGCAAGATTAGGTAAGAACTAAAGCATAGGGAATAGCCTGGAAACCCAGGAGACCACTTGGCCTGGGCAATAGAGATATTGTTTTCCTAACAATGCACCTAGCATCCGGCTAGTATCCTGAGATCACACATACATCTAATGCAATGGAGTTAAGTCTTTCCTCTCTAGTAACAACTCTTTTGTGGTCTGTTTCTATTCAAATGCATTCCAGATACACATATATCTGGAATCAGGAGACAGGGGATTTTCCATCCTGGACTGGTTTGGGGTGCATTGCAATAGGGCAAACTGTATCCTCTGAGTGAATTTTTACAAAGAATCCCTGATTAACCTTCATGTGCCTGTGTAAAATTGGGCTTACATGTGATTAAAACCAGATTTGCCATGGGAAAGGAGATGTGCAGTTACATGACCCTAACCTTCAATGAAACCAGAGAACTGCCCAAACTATGCCCTTAGTAAGCACATCCTCCTTTCCCTAAAGTGCTATGGAGAAGACCCCGACAACAAGCTGAGGCCTTCAGTACTTTCTCCCTCAGTGGCCTGCTGCTCCTCTTAGCAGTGCACACTCAGTTTGCTCTTAATAAAGTTTTTTGTTGCTTCACTTTGCATTTTTTAATTCTTTGGTCAAGTGGGTCATTCTGAGTGAGACCTTCCTGAAGAAGGCTAACAGCTTCTGAGGGTGCTCTTTGGCCAGCTGTGAAGCCCAGCTTCCAAGGATGTTGTCGCTGCTGCCACCCACTTCCCCAGGGCCAAGGGCGTTCACCCCACTGGGAGGGTTTTGCTTGGCACCAGGCTCTGGCAGGCCTGGGGTGCACCACTGGCCCGGAGGCCCCCCAAGCTGGTGCTGTCTCTGCCTGCTGGGCCGCAGGAGGAGGCAGGCGGCTCCCACACTGTGCCTGAGGCCGGCCTGCTGCCGCCCAAACTGAACTGAACCATTTGCTGGCCAGCTCCAGCCAGGCCGTTTGTTAGGAGAGCTTTCTCATGGGGGCCCGCTGTCTCTGGCACGAACACTGGAATGCATATACTATTTTATGTGCTGTTTTTATTCTTGGATACATTTGATTTTTTCACGCAAGTCCACATATACTTCTATAAGAGTGTGACTTGTAATCAAGGGTTAATGAAGAAAAAAAAAAAGCAAAACCTGGAAAGACACACACACAAAGACCACCAGAAATAGAACCAAGAAGAGGCACTGGGTCTGGGAGCCAGAGAAGGGTGCTCTTGGCTAGAGTGCCACCATGGAGCTGTGAGGGTGAACAGGCACACGGGCAGCGGGACAGAGGCTGCCAGAGCAAAGAGTCTACTTCCCCGTGGCAGAGAGGCAATAGCTTTGTGGTCCCCACTTCTGCATCTTCAGCGAACTCTGAGGAGCAGCACACCCCTTATCAAGCTAAGCTTCATCCTTCTCTCCTCTGGGAGGGCTTCTGGGACTGTCATTCAGACGTTTCAGACAGTCTACCACCTGTCAAGGGTCAAAGGCCCCTGAGACAATTGGAGAGCGAGTCTGGCTCCAGAAAGTCTTTCTGACACCAAAGGGACATATGAGCCTGTCATACTGCAGCCAGAACTAGGGGCTGGAACAATGACAGCACACGCATGGTGTACAAATGATAAGCCAGGCACAGGCTTAGACTGGGTGCATTTTCTCATGGTATTAGCTTCAAGACAAGTACAATTTGCCAATAAGATGCTCTTCTGCTGGTTGCCTTGGAGCCAGAGTATACACACTGTGAAGCCCAGCCTTCACCCAGCAGAGCCGACCCATTCTGGGACCTTCTAACCTAAGGAGTGCCAGTGGGCAGGTATCTTTAATGCAAGCCTACCACTACTGCTGTCCATTGTCAAGGGAACTGAGCACTTCTTGATTTTCAGGTTTCTGCTCCTACCCACCAGGCAGTGGCCACAGATTCATCTTCACTCTGCCTTCACTCTGGAGCAATGTGATCTGCTAATCATGAAAATGCTCTGCTAGAACTGGGTGCTGACATCTGGGATTGGTGCTCCTCACACAGGCTTCGTGTATATGGAGAACTTGTCCTGAGAGCTGTCCATTGTGCAGAATATCTGACATGAGATATGCTCCAGCTAACCCAGCCACTTGGCAGTAGACCTATGGCCATCACTGAAGTAGTAGGAGAAAAAATACCCTTCCTTGGGCTGCAGAGATGGTTTAGTGGTTAGGCGCTTGCCTGTGAAGCTTTAAGGCCACAGTTCGAAGCTCCATTCCCCAGTACCCATGTAAACCAGATGCACAAGGTGGCGCATGCATCTTGAGTTTGTTTGCAGTGGCTGAAGGCCCTGGTGCATCCATTTTCTCTCTCTGCCTCTTTCTCCCTCTGTTTGTCACTCTCAAATAAATAAATAAAAATTTTAAAAAATACCCTTCCTCAAGCTGGCATACAGAGCAGTGGGCCTTTCCCATCATAAGGAATGAATATCACCCACTCATTCATTTACACACTCAACGATGCCATAAACCATACCAGGCACTGACACCCAACAGTCCAATGTCATCTTATGTCTGAGACAGTGCCATGAAACAGATTGCTCTGACTCACAATTAGGAAAGGGCAGTCCTTCTCCTGGCTCAGGTACTAATTCACTTGGGCTTCAATTTTCCAATCTGAGATTCCCAATCTAAACAAAGGAGAGCTTTCTGGGGTTCCTTTCCTGTTGTAACATTCTGTGGCCCCCTTTGTCATTCAGTGCCTATTTTAGCCCAGAAGCATCAGCCACAACTTGGAAAGTTCTCCCTTTCCAAGGTCAGGATAAAAGACCAAGACAGCTATGACACAGGCAAGGTGGCTTCCTTGTGTCTCATAGTTGCTAGGCACCATGTCTTATGCAACCCTAAAATGATCTCAAATCTAAAGTGAAATGCTACTAGTCAAATATAATCCAGGTCATAAATTGAATATGATCATATACCCAAATTGTCAGAGTTTATTGGTCATGGGTACTCCCCTAGTCTGGAAGAGCCTGGGCTTTCCACTGGGGTCTAAGAACCAAACACTCACTAAGCCGGTAGACAGAAGTGATGTCGGTATGAGCCAGCTTGCGCAGGAAGTTGGCACACTCAGCTTTTCTGTCACTTCCCAGGGCCCACAGAGAGCATCTTTCCTCATCGTTGAAAAATGCAGAGTTCTTGCTCCTGCATGGGTTGGAAAAGAGAGACAAGTCAATGTCGGGCTTCACACTCCCCATCTTCCTCTCTCCACACAAGGCTGAAAAGCCATCAGTCCATTTGCCCATTGTTGAAATTATACTCCTCACCATGGAAGAAAGGGAAACTGAGCTGTGTGGTGGCCAAGTAGGTCAAAGTAGAGGTGAAACACCCTCCTATTAAAAGCCCATCTTCCAAGAGAAAGAGAGCCCTCTGTCTCTCAACCCTATGCATTCTTTGAGGCCATGTAAGGCCCATTTTTAATGGAAAAAAATAGGAATCAGTTGCTTAAAAGGAAGGGTTGAAAAACAAGCAGGACAAGTTTCATTGTCCTTAGGTCATCTCTGAGAAAAGTTATGACATGTGCCTCAATCTAGAGAACACCACAGATAGTTCCCCTTGCTTAGAAGGAGCCCTTCACAGTTGTTAAGGTTTGAGCCCATCACATAGGACAACAGCACTATGTGACTCTAAGAAAGGAAGAGAGTGGCTAAGGAACAGAAAGTGCGTGGATGAGTGTCAGGCTGCTGGAAGAAATGATCCTAAACGAAGGAGCTCTTTATATCCATCCTACACATAACCTAAGTGTGAGGGCCAGTTTGTTTGCTAGAGTTGTGTTACAGAAAGAATAAATGAAAAACCAGCAGTACCTGACAACACATTCAGTGACTATATATCCACATGGGCACTTTCAAACTAGATGTGATGGTTTACCTCTATAATCCCCATGTGTGGGGCAGGAGGATTGCCTTAAGTTCGAGGCCAGGCTGCAAGTAAGAACAGAGTGAGTTCTAGCCCAGCCAGACTGGGCTACAGCATGAGACTGAGGCAGGACAATAGGGCAGAAAGTGAGGTTCAAAAGGCCTTACACAAAGGTTGCAAAATTATTATAGAAGAAAAACCAGTTGACAAAGAGGAGGACTAGAAATGTCCTAGCCAAGGCGACTGGAACTGGCTGGAGCCACTGGCGCAGTCAGAGGCATCCAGAGTCTCTGCAGGTGACCTGTACTCATTAAACCACATGTCACAGACAGCATGCTACACGAACCCCATGCTAGTCAAAAAGTTTACGCTGTGTAAATGATCCAAAAAGCCTGGAAATTACCAAATAGGCTAAACAGGCTGGACAGCAGGGGCTTCCCTTCAATGACCTCCAAGGACAGTAGATGTGACCTTGAACCTCTGTGTAGCAGAGAGCTCCCTTTATAAAGCCTGTTGTCTAGAAAGGCAGCAGACCCCTTAAAAAGCCAATTGCAAAACTTCCTCTCTGCCACACACTTTCCATCTACCTGAGTCCTAGAAAAAACCAAACATCCACATCCACATCATTCAAAGGTATGGAATCTTAATTTACCCACACAGTGCAGGCACCAGATTCAGAGAATGTAGCATTACAAAAGCAGGCCTGGATTATGAGTTTCTAAGATTTCAGGAGAAGCAAATGTGAAAACTATTCTGCAGGGAGGTTTTCTTCAGTGAAGGATTCATGCAAGCTTCATCTTTGAAAAGACTGAAAAATAGTTGATGTAGCAAGTAACAAGAAATACAAATTAAGATAATAAAGTACTCACAAAGCCAAGTAGATGCACAAGTAAACTAATACTGTAAAACTAGAAATAAAAATAATCTGGAGAGTAATTTATAATAAGCATGGTTAAAACAATAAAGTAGGACCAGAGAGATGGCTTAGCAGTTAAGGTGCTTGCCTGCAAAGCCTAAGGACCCATGTCCATCTCTCCAGATCCCAAGAAAGC
Source organism: Dipus sagitta (assembly GCA_036346955.1). Lineage (NCBI taxonomy): Eukaryota > Metazoa > Chordata > Mammalia > Rodentia > Dipodidae > Dipus > Dipus sagitta. The sequence continues at coordinate 36,663,797 of CM070782.1, read as the reverse complement.
CAGACACACAAGGTGATGCAAGCATGCAAGGTTGCACATGCACACAAGATGGCTCATACGTCTGGAGTTCAATTGCAATGGTTGGAGGCCCTGATGTGCCAATTCTCTCTGTCCCTCCCTCTCTCTCTCATAAAAATAAAAACAAAACAAAAAACAATAAAATAAACACAATGAATAGAAGCTACAGTGAAGGACAGAACATTTCCAGGGTTAGTAACTCTATGTAAAGAATAGGAAATAGGGGCTGGAAAGATGGCTTAGCGGTTAACACATTTTCCTGCAAAGCCAAAGGGTCCCGGTTCAGTTCTCCAGGACTCACATAAGCCAGATGCACAAGGGGGTGCATGTGTCTGGAGTTCATTTGCAGTGGCTGGAGGCCCTGGTGTGCCCATTCTCTCTCTCTCTTTCTCTCTCTCTCTCTCCCTCCCTCCCTCCCTCTTTCTCTTTCAAATAAATGAATAAAATATGTTTTTTAAAAAAGAATAGGAAACAAAGGCATGGAACCAAAACATGGTAAGGATGAGTTAAATAGCAAACTTAGTTATAGCTGAAGAAAGAATTAGTGAAACTAGAGACTTCTGAATAAATCACCCAGGATATGACCTACAGTGACACAAAGATGACCAATATCAAGAGTTAATTAAGCAAGCCAGGTGTTGTAGCATGCGCCTTTAATCCCAGCACTCGGGAGGCAGAGGTAGGAGGATCGCTGTGAGTTCAAGGCCACCCTGAGACTACATAGTGAACTCCAGGTCAGCCTGAGCTAGAGTGAGACACTACCTTGAAAAAAAAATAATAATTAATTAAGCAAGATTGAGGATAGAGTAAGTCCAACATACCTCTACCAGAAATTCCAGAAGAGATGCTAAAAGATTGAGAGGGAGCAATAGTCAAAGAACTACTGATAAATTTCCAGAATTGGAGAGGAAAGACATGAGTCTTCAAACTGAAGAAGCACATCAAGTCCTAAGCAAAATCAATAAAAACATCATCATTTTGGTATACATTTATTTATACGATTTTCCAAGTTATTTCTTTTTAATACTTTATTTATTTATTTATTTATTTATTTATTTATTTATTAAGAGATAGAGAAAGAATGGGCTTGTCAGTGCCTCTAGCCACTGCAAAAGAACTCCAGATGCATGCACTACCATGTGCATCTAGCTTACATGGCCTCTGGGGAATCAAACCTGGGATTTTAGGCTTCATAGGAAAGCACCTTAACCTCTAAGCCATCTCTCCAGCCCTTTTGTAAAAAAATTAATTTTACTTATTTATTATTCAAGAGAGTCCAAGTTATTTCTTTTTTGCTAATTCTTATCTCTGGGTTCAATTATCTATAAGTTAGCTATTCAATTTAAATGCAATGAAAGAAAAAAGAATACAAACTAATGAAATAAAACCAAAGAAACAAGTAAATAATCAAAGCATCTGCTGTAAATAATGTCAAAGAAAATGAAAACTATCAACAAAAGAAAAAAATTGCTTCATTGAAAATGCCACAAAATAGCAAAACCCCAGCAAAATGGGCTTACATTTTACATTGTTACTTTCCCCTCATACTTTAAAGATCCTATTATATGCCCAGCTAACTTATCATTCAAGAATATATTTAAGGGCTGGGAAAATAGCTTCATAAAGTGCTTGTCCTACAAGCATGGCTTAAGTTCAGTCCCCAATACCCATATAAGTTACGGGGCAACATGGCACATGACTATAATCCCAGCACTTGAGAAGCAGAGATAAGCAGATCTCTGGAACTCACTGGCTGCCAGTCGAGCTTAATTGGTGAACTCCAGGTCAATGAGAGACTAGCTTCAGAAAGAAGTGGACTGGCTGATGAGACAGCTCAGTGGTTAAAGGCACGTGCTTGCAAAATTTGATGGCCTAGATTCCATTTCCAGTGTCACATGCGTCGAGAGCTTATGCCCTTTCTCTCTCTCTTTCTCCCTTATTCTTCTCCCTCTCTCAAATAAATAAAGGAGTAGACAGAGTTCCAGGGGATGACACCTGAGGCTGTCTCTGGCCTCTACATAAACATGGACATACATGCACTTGTACCCACATACACATATGTGTACACACACAGGCAAACACACATTCATACACACATACTATACACATGTAAAAAGAGTAAATTTAATACAAACATGGGCTGAATACTGAAGTGTTTTCACAACTCATGAAGTTCATTTAAGTAACTACTAAACTATGTACGTTTTGAAGAAAGCAGTGGATAATTTTCTATTAGCACATCTTGGACAATACCACATCTAAAGTAATGAAGGAGAAAAGCAAGGAGACAAAGACTATCTACCTGCAAAGAAATGGCTATGAAACTGACAGCACAATTTCCATCAGCAAAACATAGATGCCACAGGAAATGAAATTATAAATAAGACATATAAGCTGGGCATGGTGACACACGACTTTAATACCAGCACTCGGGAGGCAGAGGAAGGCAGATCCCTGTGGGTTCAAGGCCAGTCTGAGACTACAGAATGAGTTCCAGGTCAGCTTGGACTGGACAGATGGTTTAGTGGTTTTATCTGCAAAGCCAAAGGATCCTGGTTCAAATCTCCAGGACCCACATAAGCCAGATGCACAAGGGGGGCACATGCATCTGGAATTTGTTTGCAGTGGCTGGAGGCCGTGGTGCACCCATTCTATCTCCTCCTCCCTCCCTCTCTCTCTCCTCTTCTCTCTTTTAAATAAATAAATAAAATATTTTTTAAATTTTTTTGTTTTTTATTTTTATTTATTTATTTGAGAACAACAGATAGAGAGAGAAAGAGGCAGATAGAGAGAGAGAGAGAATGGGTGCGCCAGGGCTTCCAGCCACTGCAAACAAACTCCAAATGCATGTGCCCCCTTGCGCATCTGGCTAATGTGTGTCCTGGGGAATCGAGCCTCGAACTGGGGTCCTTAGGCTTCACAGGCAAGCGCTTAACTGCTAAACCATTTCTCCAGCCCAAAATAAAATATTTTTTTAAAAATAAAAAATAAATAAATGACTTGAAAAACAAGACATATAAAAACAGTATGAGGAATAAAAGAGTTGATATAAACAAGATAAATTTTCATTATTATGAAATCTTGGTTTTTATCCTATGCTCTGTTAGAAATCTAGGTATATTTCCTCTTAGTAATACTTTGCTAAAATGAACTATAATATATTCCAGATTTGCAATGTTGACTGAAAGACATCAAAAACTCGTTTTCTAGCTGTCATTGCTATGAAACCAGGTGGCTATTGTTAAATCTGTACTGAAAAAAAGGAAACACAAATTTGCTTCCGTGGACAAATAGGAGGTCTTGGCCATGTGCCCAAAGCGCTGGCCAAATCTGAAGCAGAAAACAGCCTCTGGAAAAATGCCAGTCTCAACACACTGTCAAATGGTGCACACAGACATGCACGCACACGCGCACACACATACACATTCACTCACACTCACACACACCCACATTCACATCCTTCATGGAAGACTACATGAGCCCAAAGAGGGGAACCCATAGGGAGAGGCAGACTTTAACAAAAACTGAGACCTTCCTCAGATATGCGACACAATCAAACCCAGGTGAAGAGTGCCACCCAATGGCATCCACCAGCATGGTGCACAGAAATGACCAGGACCTCAGCCTTGTGCTGCTTGAGACCAGGTTGCTTGGCGGCCATTTCTCAAGGTCTACCCTCAGTTGATAGGAGTCAGGGAAGTCTGCGGTCTGGTGAGCCTGGGGCTATAAGGACCCAGTCCCCTTCTTCTCCTCCCATTGCTCTCTGGCCCCACTCCTACCAAATATTCAGCCACTGAGCCCCACAAGTGCCCAGTGCAGACCAATGGATGGCACTGTGGATAAGGATGAGGTGGTGCTACCACCTCCTATGACATGAAGGACACTGTTCTTCAGTGTGATAGTTCCCTTACAGCTAAGCACTGGATCAGATCAACAAGGAGACCGAAATGCAGGAGTCCAGTGACAAAGCTGAAGCTGGCACCTAGGAGGAGTGGCAGAAGGGATAGGAGAAGCTGCTGTTGAGGAACAAGTGACAGGAAGTTAATGAATCTGGGAGCTGAGTTGTCACATGGGCACGGTGTGAGGAACAGAAGTCCAGCTATAATTTATGAACTCTAACACTGACCATTAGCATCCTACTAAAAGTAACTTTCAAGGATGATCATGCACAACAATGACAAGACCATGATAAGAGCAGGGCACTTCAGATACAGACGCACTCCCTGTGCCAGGCACCACTGTGAGTGCTTGGCATGTATTAACTCATTTAAACTCTTAACAATCAGTAGGTAAGAACAAACACTATACACATGAGAAAACTGAGACAGGGGAGAGAACTTACTGGGTCCAAAGTCACAGAGCTGGTAAACCAACGTGAACATGAGATGTACTCACATGGCCATAGATGCTTTGTGAGCAGTCTGACCCAGTACGCTGCTAACCATTAAACTATTCTGTCTCTCAACCCTCTCCCAATAGTTGACCCCAAGGCTTTTCCTCGGCCAGCCCTGCTTAGCCGAGTGAGTCCAGCTCCATGTTAAATGTGCCCTAATTTGTCTCTCTTTTTTAAAAAAATTAAAATTATTTATTTATTTAACAGAGAAAGAGGGAGAGGGATGGAGAGAGAGAGAGAATAGGCACACCAGGGCCTCCAGCCACTGCAAACGAACTCCAGATGCATGCACCCCCTTGTGCATCTGGCTAAGGTGGGTCCTGGGGAATCCAAACCTGGGTCCTTTGGGTTTGCAGGCAAATGCCTTAATCACTAAGCCATCCCTCCAGCCCCTAACTTGTCTCTTAGTTGGCTCCTCTGTCTTTGTTCTTTCTTCGTCTGCTGTACAAGTGATTTCACCCCTCCTCCCCCAACTAAACCAGCCCTTCTGGTTGCTTCTACCTCTCACAGAACCTCGGCCACTGGATTTATTAACATCAGGATACTGAGATGACAGATTTGAAGCATCGTATCCAGTTCCTTCACTCCCAGGGTCCTCACTTATGTCTCCCATGAAAGAAAAAGGTCATTTAAAGCAACATTTTCTCTTGGCTTCCATCTAGCTCCACCTTTTAGGACTACTGTGACTAAACCCCTCTCAGACCAATTATATGAGCAGGGTGCAAGGATCCATCTGCAGAGCTCCCAGATTCTTTAACTTCCTGTTGGCTGTTGCTCAGAAGCAAGCTCTCCTCTCTCTCCCACCATTCCTCCTAGCTGATATGCACCTCATCCAAAGCCAAGCTCAGCTCCCAACATGCATGTGCTCCCCATCCTCTGCCAGTGAACAGCCCTGCAAGGCCCCCTCACCTTCCACATCAAGGAAAGCTTGGGAGCCTTGGCCTCTTGGTGACGTACCCCCTGCAGACAGCTCACTTTCCCATGATAAAAAGCTTAACTCTGAAGTTGCCTTTCTCATGATTGCTCTCTTTCTAGTGTGTGTTTCTTATTATTTTATCCACAGCCCTTCACCTCTTCCCCAGGGCTCAGGGAATGTCTTCCAGCTTGAGTGACTCCATGCAGGTTCTACATTCCTGCATAAGGAAAAGTACCTTCTACCCCCTCTCTCTGGGGCAAAGAGGGCATGCAAGGAGCTTCTGCTCTTGGTCCACTGTCCTCATTGGCTCTTTTCCAGGAGACAGAATCCTAGTCTGAGTGTTGAAAGCCTTTGGTATTACATGTGGAGAAACATTCTGACCAGGATTCTCTTTCTTCTGGAAAAGAGATTTCTGCTTTCCTGCTGCCTTCAAAAAGCCTACCCAGAGAAACTGGGAAATACTGTCTACCTCTCCGCTGCCAGGTGGGCAGAGCCAGCTGGCCGCCTGCTGCTAATTGGTCATCATTGGATAGTTGTGCACCTCAGAATAAGGCCATCTGAATTCAAGGCAGTCATGGCTGAAAGATGCTTCCTGGGAGCTGGGGAGCTGGCTCAGGGGATAAGGTGTTTCTACTCAAGCGTGAGCACCTGAGTCTGAATCCCCAGAGCACACATAAAAGGTCAAACTCTGCTGTGGGTATCTGCAATCCCAGCATGCCTATGGCAAGAAGGGAAGTTCATGGCCAGCTAACCTGACAAACAATGGTGAAGAACCGAATTACAGACCTTGCCTCAAACCAGGTGGAAAGCAAGTACTAATGCCCGAAGTTGTTTTTGACCTCTACATGGGTGCTGTGGCACACATATGCCTGCATTCATGCAAATAAAAATGCATACACAAACACAAAAACACACGTGCATATCATACACACATAAGCACACACAAAAATAAAATTATTTTTATAAAGAAACAAACTAGGGGCTGGAGAGATGGCTTAGTGGTTAAGCACTTGCCTGTGAAGCCTAAGGACCCCAGTTCGAGGCTCGATTCCCCAGGACCCACATTAGCCAGATGCACAAGGGGGCGCACTGTCTAGAGTTCGTTTGCAGTGGCTGGAGGCCCTGGAATGCCCATTCTCTCTCTCTCTCTCTATCTGCCTCTTTCTCTCTCTGTCTGTCGCTCTCAAATAAATAAATAAATAAAAAGAAACAAACTAAAAAATGTCTCCAGCTCTGTTATCTAATACTAAGTGCACACATTCAAATTTTAGCTTGAACATTAAATATGTAAACCTCCAAAGAACTTACCTCCCAACCTACACAAGGAAGGGGTGTCATTGACCAAGCCAGCAATCTGCTGCTCCCACTACATGGTCATACCTTGATGGGGTCTCTTGTTTGGATAGGGTGAGTTACAGTTTATAAGTTCCAAAGCTTCACCCTTGATGCCTATCAACAGACCCTTTTGTCTTGGGACTTTGCTTCTCTGCTTGCATAAAGCAAGATTTCAAAGACCATCTGTTGAAATGAACTCTCTCGCACTCTCCCTCCTTCCTAGCACTCTCTGGGTCTGCACAGGCTGTCTAAATTAACCCTTCTGGCCCCATGGCACCAGGGCATTCCCTACACTCTCTGCAAAGCTGCTTAGAGGAGACAGAGCATTGGGAAAAGGTAGCCCAGCTCCAGGGCATACTTACTGCCATACTCACATTGGGGAGTAAGAATCAGGCTCTATGCTCCTGGTGGGGACAAAGCCCACTGCTCCTGAGCTCATTGACTTCCCAATGAACCACTGAAGCCCAGGTATAAGAAAGCCAATGATCTCGATGCTGTCTCCCTGGAGGAAACTTAGTTCGTCCTTTTCTTCCTGCTTGTAATCTTTCAAGGCCTTACACCTTCCCCTTCCTGTAGGAAAAATCACACAGGTCAGGTGGAAAATTTCAATGATTGGTCAAAGACACACACACACATGCACACACACACACATACACACACACACACACAACTGGCAGGAATGACAGTGGGTAGTGGGCTTCTCATTTTGTCAAACTAAGACATTTTTTAAAAAGGAACTAAAATAAGCTTTCACTATTATTTTATAAAAGAAATTGTAACAAACATAAGAAGGGTATTTTCAGAATAGTGACTCTGCCTTGAAATTGAATAAATGTAGCTTAGAAGAAGCTGGCAAGCTCTCCACATCATTCTCAATTGATTTTGTTACTGTCATATACTTGGTCATGCTTGGCACAAATCCATAGACCAGCATGTGAGAATCTTTATACCAGACTTCCACAGGTCCTTCCAGCTGCTTCAGCCACTATGACTGCTTATAAAACACTAGAGTCAAAGAGATGAAGTGCATGATGCCTGGTCAACCTTCAACAGATGTCACCACACTGTCACTGGTGAGATAGGATGCTCCCAGCAGGGACCCAGCGGGATCTGGAATTCTCCTTCTGGCTATAGTCATTACTCAATTTGATAAATAGCCCACCATGTAGGGTATAATAATGATGTCTATGAGTTTTGTACTGTGAAGTCATTCTCAGATATTCCCAAGAGCTCTGAAGAACAGTTAGAACACCCATCAAAATACCCTTTGTAGATGAGAACGTGGTCAGATGATTCATCTAAAGAGCTTCTAGGTAGAACTAGATTGACATCAAGTCTGCCATCCAAGTACACACCAGGCCTGACCCTGCTTAATTTCTGAGATCACACGAGATTGGGTGCACTCAGACATAGACTAGCAGCAAGTCTCTGAATTTCTGGTTACCCCTCTTCCCTGGATCTACTAGAATACCAGCTATTACACACTTTAGTTACCATCTTTACTCTTGCTACTTGGCTAATGCAACTGGCCCAACATTTTCCTGACAGCTTTGGTCAAGTTTCCATTATGGCTTTAAGATCATGAAATCTCAACGCTTTGAGAGTTAACAGGATCTACTATGTGTTAGACTCTATTATGAAAGAAATAATACTTAATCATTTTGTTTAGTTCACATGTCAACATTTGAAGTTGAGTTTTTATAACATTTTATTAATAAGACAGCGGAAGCACAGTGAAGTCAAGTCATACTGATGTCAAGTTGTAGAGCCACAACTTGAATCCAGAACAGATTCTAAAGCCCTCAGAATACTGAAAGTTTTGTTTATAGTCAATTATTGATGTGCTAATGTATTAATTCCATAATTCTTTCTAGTTCTTTTTTTTAAGTGTCATTTGGGTTTGGAACTAGTAAAAATGCACTGTTGGTAGGGATGTATGATAGAGAATGTATTGGAGGGAGCTACAAGGGTAAAAGTAAAAGAAAGACATATGCTAGATACTCATTATCCAGTACATGCATGTATTTAGTACTTTGTGCACATGCAGAGAGAAAAATGCATGTGCATATATGAACATATATATGTGCATATTTTATTCATTTATTTAGCCAATATTTACTGAGTGCCATTCATGCATATGCTTCCTAAGTCCAAAGATGATTTCACATTACTCTAAGAAAATAAGAAAATGTTTGGATCAGAAGTTGAAAGCAGGTAGCCTGCAAGTCTTCGATTACATTTCATTCACCAAATGATTCATTTGGCCCATGCCAGGCTTTTCTTCCCACCTATATATCTTTAGATCCGTATCACCCCTGCTAATCCATAACACCTACCCTATAGCTCTCCTATAGCTCTGTGTGTTCTGCCTGCCCTTGTGGGTAGCTGCATCTCCAGTCCTGGGTTGTGACCCTTCATTCATAGGCAAGTGTTATAGTCAGCTCCACACTGGTGGGATGACCATCCAAACCAGGCACAGCTTACAGGAGGAAGGGTTTCTTTCAGCTTACAAATCCAAGGGGAAAAAGCTAGCTGTCATTCACAAATCCAAGCCGATGACAGCCACACCACCAAGCAGCCAACACCACAAGCAAGCACACACCAGCAGGGAACTGCAGCAAGCAACAGGGACTTGGGCAGAGTGCAGACCTTCCTGCAAACCTTTGGGCTAGAAGTCAAATCCGGCCCCAAACACACCTTTGGGCTGGATCCTAGGATCCATCCCTAGAAACACCTCTTCTAGCCAGGCAGATGGAAATCTAAGTTTCAAGCTTTAATAAAATATACAAGTCTATTGAGGGACCATACATTCAGACTACCACAGCAAGGAACCCAGGTGTGTAAGCAGTCACTGGCATCCCAAGAAATTCACATCAACTGACTCCAAACCTGCAGGTAAAATCTGTAGGCAGAATATTATCTCCCAAGTAATACTCTGTTTTCAATTTAGCCATACCGATCTGATAGGAGCCTGTCCATTCCCCCTTCCTGGGAAGGCCACAGATTCCTGGATAATTCTTTAGAAACCATCTGCCAATGGAAACATGGGGTTTCAAAAAATTAAAACCATGACCAGAATAGGTTTTTAGAAAAAAAATGATGTGATGATGATAAATATTATTATTCAATGATTGTATTCTAGTGATGGCAAATATTTATACAGAACTTACTTTATAGTGGGCACTGTGAAAATGATAGTTCATCAGACCTGGGCCATTCCCTGACTCTGCAATTAGCTTATTAGTTAACTCATTTAATCCATTCAAATTCTTACTGTCACATTCTATACCAGAATCAAGCATAGGGCCCACAAGACCAGAGATTTTTTTTTTTTTTTGTCACTCCATATGTTTGAGTTTATAGTATCTTCCATCAGGGATTCTCAAACTTTGCTCTGAAGAACATCCCTGGAGAGCTAATCTAATTTTAAACGCAGATTTCTGAGCAACCCCAAGAGAGTCAGAAGAGGGCCAGGGGCTGAACTTTTAGAAACATCTCCTAATGACAGCGATGTAAGAAGCCACTGGCACATGCACTGAGAAACACCGTGCTGGAGTCTATACAATGTCCACCTGAACTGTGGAGATGTTTCCAGTTTTATCAAATAGTGCAAATTTTGACTCTTAAAAAAAAAACTGGACATAAAAAGCTATCCAGATTGTTTCCTCTTCTAGGTACCGTGAATAGCCATATCTGAAAGTCTGTTGGTGCAAACTTCACTTTGCTCTGGGCCCGTCTCCCAAGAAGTGGGCAGCTACTCACTGATGGAAAGGGACAGGCAGGGGCTCCAAAGCTGACGCCGGCACCAGGCCCCGCTGACCCATCACTAGCGACACGCCTTCCCACTCAGATTCTCCTTCAGAGATCACGGAGATGAGCTCGTTCTCACAGAGGCTCAAACACTCCCCTTCCTTCTCGCTGGCTGAGCCACGGAAAGCACAGCTCTGCAGAAGAAGTGGCCTGCAGATGATGAGAAAAGCCCTTCCAAGACAGCAGGAGGTACAAGGGACACTCCCATGTGACATTGCTGCTGGAGCCCACTTCTCCCCAGGGAGTAGACGACCCAGGAGTAGGCACAAGTCCTTGTGATCACAGGAGGAACAAGCCACTGAGAGAGAAGTCACTTAAAATAGATGCAAGCATGTCTAAGAATTTGTGAGAAATAAGGCTTAATTGGAATTTAACCTGAAAAGGAGATGATACAAAAATATGTTTGCATTTAACAGAACTACAGTTATAATTGCAACTTCATGCTTACTCTCAGAACCAACAACAAATAAATTGATCTAGATGAATATAATTGCTCCAAATAAGTTTTGGAATAGTACAATATGAAACTCTTTCCTTCATCTGCTTTGTATAATACAATCATAAGGAGAATCATTTTTACAAAAATTTCATGTGCAAATCTAGCTCCAGACTTGACCAACCTACCAGTCTGATGACATATTCAATTCACTTGTAAAAAGGTCAGGGAGCTCTTCAGTGGACTCCTCAGAATTATGTTATTCAGTTTTATGAAACATTTCAGGTTTTTCCAGATTTGTAATTTCATTTTACAATCAAATGTTATCACATATTTAGGTATTTCTCAATCTTAGAAATAACTGGAATTACATGGAAAGTTTTGTTTTTTAAAATGCCAGTGTCAGGGTCCCCACCTCCAGGAACATAATGGACCTAGGTGGAGCCCTGGCAGGGGCACCTCTTTTAAGCCCCAAGCAGTTCAATGTGAATCACTGAGACCAACCAATACAAGGATGTTTGAAGTACTTATATCAATGGGTTCATTTGTGAATTTTTTGGAGTTTTGTTGTTTTTTGTTGTTGTGTTGTTTTTTTTTTTTTTTTGAGGGCCTCTCTTGACACCCTAATTATTTCAGGGGCTCTGATACAAAATCTTGGCTGAGACTTGATCCTAGCCCCACCCCCAAGCCATGCTCACCTTCCTGTAGCAGGAGGCTCAAGTACATGGTTTCTAGGTGATTGTCATCTACAGACACTTGGATCTCCGTGTCCTCCACCAATCTGCAGTTGAGCCAGTACTTGTGATCAAAGAGTAGGTGCTCCAGACATGTGGACACATAGCCTAGAAGTCAAGCCAACAAGACTCCTAAACAAGATGGATTCTACCCTCGGCCCACCATAGGAGACAGCAGGACCCATCCTGAGCTTCACATCTAGACCCATGCCCCAACCTGCCATTTATACGGAAGTAAAACATTGGGAGAAGGTGAACTAAAACCTTTCTAGAATTAGTTTATTCTTCTCTGCATTTGTTTGTAAATGTAAACAGAGTGTAAATGACGTTTGCAATTTTGAGGGTGTTATAATTCTATATGAATGCATAGTGAGGTGACCAAACCCAGTTATCTTTCTCTCATACAACCATAGGAGTATTAAAGTTCACAGTGTTAGCTATTAGGGTCTCTGGTCTCTCTTTCACTTTCTAAACTGAAGTTCATATTTCTGTGCTCCAATGATGTAGTTAGTGGCTGAGGAGGTTCTCCATGGCCTAGAATCAGGACTTCCTTTAGCCTCTCTGCTCTGACACTGCTCCTCACTCAGAGCTCAGTAATATCTGTCTTGTTAAAAGCAGAAATGGGGCTGGAGAGATGGTTTAGCAGTTAAGGCCCTTGCCTGCAAAAGCCAAAGGACCCCGGTTTGATTCCCCAAGACCCACGTACAGAGGCTGGAGGCCCTGGCATGTCCATTCTCTCTCTCTCTCTCTCTCTCTCTCTCTGTCCCTTTTTCTCTCTCTCTCTCAGATAGATAGATAGATAGATAGATAGATAGATAGATAGATAGATAGATAGATAAATAAAGTTGGAAAGCATAAAGGGCCAGACGAGTAGCTTAGTTGTTATAGTGCTGGCCTACCAAAAGCAACGTAATGGATTTGAATTCCAGAATTCAACATAAAAGAAAAGGAAAAAATAGAACAAACTAAAACCTATGCAAATTTTAAAAAGAAAATCTTAAACCTAGCATCCCAACATTCTTCCAAACATGAATTATTTGTATAAAGTTGTTCTTCCTTTGGGGCTTCTCCTTTTATTATTTAATAATCTTTCACTTTCATTCTGACTGCCCACTAGACTCCTTTCTTCCATAATTGCACTGGATTTTATTAAAACACAGTGGCTGATTTAGTAAGTCCATTGTAGAGCTTGATATTCTGCTTCTCTAAGAAGTCTTATGTGATGCCAGTGTGTTACATGGAGCAAATGAGCTGGTTCTTGAAACAGAATTTGAATCATGACCATCTGCAATGGTTGCAGGAGATATGTAATATAGTGAGCAGAAAAACTACCTCAAGCTAGGGGTTATCTTTCCCTCAGCCCAACTCAGCATCCCTTCTGGGCATAATTGCATGGAGGCCAGAATTTTATGGCATACATTAAATATTCATCAAAGTCAGACTTTTTGCCTGACTTAGCTTTGAAGCCATAGATTCCTTTTCATGAGTTTTCCTCTTTGGAGAAGCAGGTGAGGCATTTCCCTCATGGAACTGTCATTGAGCACTAATATCCCTTTATACCTCCTGGAAAGCTCTGTCAACCAATTATTTTCACAGAGAATTCCTCCATCCCTTTCTTTGACTATTTTCTAACAACATGAGGTAGGCTATTCTGAACTTTCACATTTTGAGAAGCTACCTTGGCTTATTCAAAAAATCAATTTCATATCTCTCTCACTACTTCCAGTTCAGTACATGACCAAACTGCTTGTCCATTGCTTCTTTATATAATTTTAAAAAGTTCTCCCCTGGACACAGAGAAGTGAGTTTCTTCACATAACATTTTGGAGTAAAAATTAATATGTGCTTTAGATGAGTTTTAGGCCTCCTATGATGCTTCAGAAGTTAGCTATCTACTTTTGAACTCTGTCTCTTTTAACTATGAAAAAACAACCAATTCCTTAATATCAAGTGCAACAAATTGGCTGGACTGGGAAGTGGGTTCTTCTCCACCTTCCACCAGGGTCATACCTAAATTTAGATAGGTAGAGAACTTCCAGATTTCCTCCATGGTCTTGAAGGTGATGAGGAACTGGTCCCTCTGGGAATGGATACTCACCAACCTTGCCGAGAGCTCCTAAATAAAGAGAACCATGAGTCAGCCTGGGACGGCAGAAGTATGCTGTAACCAGCTCACTTATCGACCCAATATTACTCAATAAGAAACTAGGTGTTGGTAAGTCATATGTTATGAGCCATCTCCCATGTAGTGTTTAATGGCTGCATATGCCATTGTTTCACAGTTGGATTATTTTACAATTTTAATGTCTTAAATTGTACTTGGATAAATTTATAGCTAAATTTTTATACAAATCCTTAGCTGTTCTGACATGAGTCTTTCTAAGAAGTGCAACTGGCAATGTGAGGATATACATGTTTTCTATCCCAAAATTCAGGTGTTCAATCACTCCCCGGATAAGGTTTCCAATTTACATGCTGACAGGCAGAGCAAGAAGAGGGTTGTACACCTCTCTTTAATATGTGAACAAAGCAGGCCTGAACCACTGCCTGCACTTGCTCTCCCTCAGTCTCTCTCTGTTGGCTGCCCAGGCCTCTCGAGTTGACTGCAACTAGTGATAGTAACTAGTGATGAGCATCCCACTCCTGGGTCAGTCCCCAGACCCCCGTCCACGGGGAACCTTAAAGAAAGAAGAGCCAAAAGAAGAGCTCTGAGTTCAGCCAAGTAAGAATCTGCAATGGCTCTGCACCAGACCCTGGGAGCTCCCAGAGGCTTGGAGACACAGTCTGTGATCAGGAAGAGGCTCTAGGTAAAAAGTGTTCTGCAGAGAATTTAGTACATGCCAAGCACTCCCATAATCACTCTATGAAGAGAGTGCAATCACAGTATTCAACACATTCTGAGCTGGACTTTTGTAACATTTAATGGCTTCTGAAATGGGGGTGTAGCATCTTACCTGAGCAACAAAACTTATTTTCTCTTGGAGGTACATAAAATAATGATGCATGCTATAATTAATGATATCTTGGGGTCAATAAAAAATAACATTGTCCCAGGTTTATAATCAAGCTAAGGAGGACACAGAGGTGATGAACCTTGCCCAAGGTTGCCTGCAGTGGGTAAGCTGCAAGGCCCTGAGTGGACCACAGGCATAGCCAGGTCCCTGGCCTTGGCCCCCAAGCATATTTAGCTCAAGCCTCCAAACTCTCTCAAGTCAAGCCCTGCTCCTACCCACCTTAAAGGTGACTGGAATTAAAGGGAGTGTATAGCAGTACTTGGAAGACAGTCTCTCTTAATTCCTGAGTGCCATGGATTCATATAATAAAATTAAAAGTTAAAATACTTAGCTGCTATTTATGAAGCAGCCATCCCCACCCACACACAAGACCCAGCTCTCAACAGCTGTGATCTCGTTTGTCTTCCTGAAAAATAAGACACCATTATTCTTGGCTGTGTGACAGGCAGAGCACCTTTCTCCTTGCAGTTTGTACCAGATTAATGCAAAGACCATGAAAATACTAGGACATATTAGCATTTATCTAAAGCACTATTGTCCCCCACCCCCATCAGTGTTTGCAACAAATTCTTTCCATTTCTCGCCTTAGTTCTCCTAGTTAGCACTTCTTAAACTGTAAATGATTTGGTCAGACCTTTTGGCCATACCAAGTATAGTTGAATGATTAAATATATTATCTATGACTATGAAAAATGAAATGGTTTACTTTATTGCATTCTTCTCATCCTGATATTTATAGTTACTGTTTTGATTGGCAATTTTGTTACCTTAACCATATGTATACTTAATGTTTATCAAGACCTGAGGAGAAGAGGGAAATGGAGAATTATTATCTATGGGTACAAATATTGAATTTGTAATGACAAAATATTCTGGATATAAATAGGCTGTAAGTATACTAAATATCATAAAATGAATATGAATATCATTTAAGTGAGTACAATGGGCTTGACATGGTGGTACATGCCTGTAATTCCAGCACTCAGGAGGCTGAGGCAAGAGGACCAGCGCAAGTTGAAGATCAGCTTGGGCTACATAGAAAGACCCTGTTATTAAAAAAAAAAAAAAGATCAGAATGGAAAATTTTGTTTATATACATTGTATTCCAGTAACAAAATTCAAATGAACACATTAAAATATACATGTGTATATATAATATGTGTATATGTAGTAGTTGTATTATATATTATACATATACTATGTATGTATAATATATGTGTATATGAAATAATTGCAATAAATATTCCCATTCAACAGAGTTCTTAACTTGCCCAAGGTCAGACAATAACATAAAGTTTTTTCTGACTCAGGCTACCTCATTCAGAATTTCTGCTATTCCAGCTAAGCAGAGAATGTAAACATAATCACTCCTTCACTCTGCCAGTCAGATGGTCTCTTGAGACCCAACTTTGTTCCAGGTGCCAATCCTGTGTGCTAGGGATCTGAGTTCTGAGATGCCATTGGTCTTGCTCACCTTAAACAGTGCACGTATGTCCTGGTCCTCATTCTCCAGTGCCCAGAGCCTCCTCCGGGCAGCTTCCTGTAAGGGTGCATTGACACACCTCCTGGAACGGCTCTTCACACAGAAGGAGAGGGCCAAGTCTGAAAGAGGAGAGGAAGAAGAGTCAGGTAGACATGCAATGAAAGAGTAAAACGAATTAGAAAACAAACAAAAAAATGTTCTCCCACATGTTTACTTAAGCACTAAATTGTGTCCTCATTAATTACAGATCAGAGTAGAGCAACAGATCTTCCAAGGTCCCTTTCGAATGTCTTTCCCGTGGGGAGGGGAAGGTACTGACGTAAAGCAGGGCTGGGGATGCACGCAATGGTTATTTCTGCTTTGGTGTTGATACAGAACTAGCTAGAAGAGATGCACCTTCCTGTGGATGATGCATGAAAGTCCTAAGTGAAAAATATTTCCATATTGAAGGAAACATATTCATATGTCAAATTTATAATATGCACTAGAAATTATCTAGTTTATGTATTATTTATGCACACACACATTTTCTCAAGCCAGTTCCTCTCTGATGCTCCATTCACTCATGCTTTTCAAAATAATTGGTTAATACATTGAACTCTATGTTTCGTTTTTTTTTTTGAACTCTATGTTTGATTTCTTCAGAATGCACATTCACTTGACAAACACTATTCTAGGTGCTGAGGACACAAGAAGGTAGACATGGCCCCTGTTCTCATGAAGTGAATGTGCAGCTTAAAAAGCAGCCAGCCCCATGAACATTCCTTTCTGACAGAGAAAAGAGCTGTGGAAAAAATGAAACAGGGTCAAGAAGCAGAGTGACAGAGCCCTGGGAGGGCTCCCTTTATACAGTACTTGACGAAGAAATGGCTTCTTCAGACAATACATATACTAATCGTCCAACAAAATAAACACAGGGAACATTGGACTGTATAATTTCAAAGCTCTTTCTTCTCCCTGCAACTTGCTCAACCTTTGCAGACTCCCGAGCATGTTAGAGATGGCCCCTGTTATGCAGGTCCACAGGGCACCTAGTAAAGGCCTGCTGATAATCTAGAAGTCCGAAAAGCCCTGCAGGTCACTCCCACACAACAGGCTCGAAAGATCTGTGTCAACTTCAGGTAGCTGTTTCTCCCCTCAGGTTCTTTCTGGCCTGTGGTCCAGTCCCATGTAAGCCCTCCAAGTCCGGCAACCCTGCCAAGCCCACATCTGGTAGCCTTGCTATATGCTGACCTCCAGAATGGGGGGCCAGGCAAGAGTCACATAGATTCAGACTCAGGGCTTAGCTCTGCCACAGAAAGCCACCTTCTCCAGGCTTGTCCTCAGAGTTTCTGCTACAGGATTCAGCTAAGGTGCAGCATTTTCTTATCTTTCTTGTGGGCTTCACTGTAATCTCTTCAAGGGGACAGTATGAGACATGCATTGAGATGGTTGTTTTTCTGTCACATTGACTTTCAGATATTTTCCAAATATTCATGTAGATTCCCTTCTGACCAGCCAATCTCATCCAACATATTCAAATCTTCATTTGCTTATTCACTTATTTAACAAGTATTTATTTAGACCCCATTACATTTAAAAGACTATGATGAGTATGATATGGAATGCAATCATACCTTCCACATATTTATTCAACAACTCATGTTTTTGTCATATATTTTCTGAGCACCTAGTATATACAAACAACTTTTTAAGGGATCATCTTGAATACACAATTATTTTCAATTTTTTAACCCTTCCCCTGACAACAAAAAATTTTAATCAATGATTAAAAAATCTAATCATGCCAGGCATAGTAGCATACACCTTTAATCCCAGCACTTGAGAGGCAGAGGTAGGAGAATTGCCATGAGTTCAAGGCCACCCTAAGATGACATAGTGAATTCCAAGTCAGCCTGTGCTAGGAGACCCTACCTTGAAAACCTAAAACGAAAAAAAAATCTAATCAGCCAGGCATGGTGGCACACAGCACTCAGGAGGCAGAGGTAGGAGGATCGCTATTAGTTCAAGGCCAGCCTGAGACTACATAGTGAATTCCAGGTCAGCCTGAGCTAGTGTGAGACCCTATCTTGAAAAAACAATATATATTAAATATATATATATATATTTAATGATATATTTTATCTCTTATTTTTAAATTTTTTTATTTTTATTTGAGAGAGAGACACAGAAAGGGGGGGGGAGGGCGGGAGGTAAAGCATGGGCACACCAGGGCCTCCAACTGCTACAAACAAATTCCAGATGAATGCTCCACCTTGTGCATCTGGCTTACATGGGTCCTGGGGAATTGAACCTGGGTCCTTTGTCTTTGCAGGCAAGCACCCTAACCACTAAGCAATCTCTCCAGACCTAATTTTTTTTCTAACTCAGAAATTATGTATGGAGATTCTGAAGAGCTTTGAATGCAGCCTGGGAAGGTTTGAGTGAAAGCCGGTGTCATAAAATCACCCTTACAAATATGCATATGGTGGAAACACACATAAAGGGCAACAGAGTGAGAGCCTGTGGTTGGGAGAGAGAAGACTTCTGCAAGGAAAGCATTCTCAAAATAGTACATCTATTTGGGGTTTGAATACCTTGAGTTATATTCTGTGGGAGGAAACATTTCCCCTTATTTTTGGATGCAGATACACATTCACTCAGTATGGTTGAATCCTTGGAAGGACCTTCTTTATCTGGAGAAAACAAGATAAAAGATCATTTGTAAGAATGTAAGTGTGTTGTCAGTATACACTGCAAGTTCTTATTGAGTGCCAATGCTTTTGTCAGGGCTGGTGGCAAGAATAAATTATTGTTATCACCACTGCCTTATAATTACTTTGTAGCCAGCTGTTATCAAAGAACTGTCACACCGGCTATCTCAATCCTGCTGCCCAGGTGTCCCCATTTTATTAAACAGGTTCCCACCTGCAGGTCAAACAAAGTCCCATGGCTTAATATACTGTGGGGGCTCCATTTTTTGTGGAATCTACACAGATCATTATGGTCTGACTACAATAAAGTCAGTGGGTGGATAATGGGAGAATTGGAGAAGAGTGAGAGAGAATGACACATGAGGGAGACTCATGTGGTTGTAATAGCCAAGAAATGTGTGATTGTCCCCAGGCTGTCCTTCTGTCTTCCCACTAAAAGTGTTCCTGTCTTTGCAGCTATAGCGTGGAGTAAAGGGCCATGAACAACGGCACAGTGCTTGGCCAGCAGACATAAGGCCCTGGGCTCCAAACCCAGTTCCACCAAAAAAGGAAAAACTGAAGTAGAGTACAAAGAAAGATCAGGACACAGGCTGGGACAGGGATGGGGACATGATAAGGGAAATGGTATTTTGATAGCATAAGGTTAAAAAGAGGAGAGAACGCAGCTGGAAAGCATGAGGAAGTAGACAGAGAAGATGAAGGAGTTGCACCTGATTGCTGTAGAACATGGGTCTCCTTCATGGCATCCTCCAAATGTAAGAGAATACAAGTCCTCACCACATTAATTTTGGTTGCTGTCCTTTTGACCATGAACTGTCTTAAGGGTTTAGAAAATTATACTCATAATCTAGCCCTACGAAGAAGGGTAAGGAATCTTGGCTCCACCACTATGTCTGAATTCTCATTTAATCTTTCCAGCAGCCTCTAAAGATTGAGTGTAAGATAAGCAGGCCTACCAGGTCTTGTATACTGGACCATCTCTTATAATGATATAGCCCAAGTGTATGACAAGACTCAAGCAGCACTGTGGTTAACACTAAACCTCAATCTTTATACTGCTGACAAAGATCCTTGGTCTCTATTTAGAGCCTCCTCAGGGGTATCTTGACCACCCCCCCTCAGTGGAATCCTTCCCATCTTCATAGTCAGGAGAGCTAGCACTGTTTGGAGCGCATGCAGAGAAGGCAATGGGTTTCGGCTTGACTAGGCAGAAAGAGGGGCCCATCAGCTCACAGCTCTTCATCCAGAAAATCTTGTTAGCTGCTCAGTGATGAAAGCTACATAGCTGAGCTGGAAATCTGCCAGTAATGAGCTACATGGAACAAGATCAGTTTGTAACTCCACACCAAGAACCAGAAGCAACTAAAGCCAAAAAAAAAAAAAAAAAAAAAAAAAAAAAACACTCACTTGGAATGAGCACAAATCAGATCTCCTCATATACTTGTTAAATGACCTTGGACAAGGCACATGACCTGTCCATTTCTGATGTTTGTAGTTTCCCCAATTACAACTGAAGTCACTCAGATCTCACTTCTGAGCCCTAACATAACTGCATATTTGAGTTGACCAGGTTGTCGCTTAACAGTATGATGGCCCGGGTTTATCACCATGGCTTCTAAGTACTGTGGGACAGAGTGCAGCAACAGGGTTTTGAGTTATTCCCATATGATCCTAATTCAAACCAATGTTGACTAAATGGGTGCTACATGAGTGAAGGGTACTTGTCAAGTGTTAGTGTGTGCATGCATCACTTTGAATATTGATTTCTACCTCCATGGTTGAAAGCTGTGGTTCTGCATTTCTAATATGTTCCCAAATGTTATTTGTGAAGCTGGCCATGCTTGGAGTAGATGCTTGCTATCCTACCCTATGACAAAATCTAACCACGAGTCATAACAAACCCACGACATCTTTTTTTTCTCCCTCACGGGGTGAATTTATAGTTTGAATTGCTTAACACTATTTGAGCAGCAGAATATGGAATCATTTGGGTTTGCTTTGAAACCTGGAAGATCTGTAACCCAGGGTCTTTATTCTCATGCAGTCACCTGGAGTGGTTGTTATCCCTCTGCAATGAAGGCACTTGTCCAGTCACTATTGGCCCCACCCATACAGTGACTCGTTGATTTCTGGCCTGGACAAGTTCAAGAGTGTCCTTGCTATAAAACCCATAAGAACACAGAGTGACAGCCAGTGAGGCGAACCCACTTTCAAGATGGGAAACCGGGGCTGGAGACCCTGATGTGGGACAGAACATACCCAGCTTTGAAAAGGAGGTAAGGTTTGGAGCAGATAACCTCAGTTTTGCAAAATGTGGTTTGTAAACACCCACATCACAATTGATTGAGAACCTGTTTGTTTTTTGGTTTTGTTTCTATTTATTAATTTGAGAGAGAGAGGAAGAGGCAGATTAAGAGGGACAGAATGGGTGCAATGGGTACACCAGGGCCTCCACCCGCTGCAAACACACTCCAGACGCCTGCACCACCTTGTGCATCTGGCTTATGTGGATCCTGAGAAATTAAAGGTGAGTCCTTTGGCTTTGTAGGCCAGCTCCTTAATCACTAAGCCATCTCTCCAGCCCAGTACCTGTTTGTTAAAAGATGTCTGGTGCCAGGTGTGGTGGCACATGCCTTTAATCCCAGCATTCAAGAGGCAGAGGTAGGAGTATCACCATGAGTTTCGAGGCTACCCTGAGACTACATAGTGAATTCCAGGTCAGACTGAGATATAGTGAAATGCTACCTTTTTAAAAAAATCCATAAAGCCTTTCTCTGTAGTCTACCCAGGGAATATCTGGGATAGAGTCTGGAGTCATATATTTGCAATTAGCACGCTGGGTATTTTGAGTGAGAATCTGCAGGCCAATTCACCTTTGGCCTCAGAGCCCATGAGGCTGAGAGGCGGCTCCTTGAGAAGTAAGGAAGCCTGAGGAATGGAGTGCCTTCGTGCCACGACAGGAAGAGCAGGGCGTGGCAACTGCATGGGGGTTACTGTTACAGAGCTCTTCCAGCCAGGGAGTTACATTTCAACGTGAAGTAGTTTAAAGACTCCTTTCTTGGGAAAAAAACCAGAAACTATTCAAAGAAAAAAGCGAAAAGAAAAACCAATCACATCGAATAAATTACCTTGGGAAAAATATATAATTTGTTTAATGACTGAAAGAAAATAAGCCAAAGACCTATCATGGCCATAGCTCCGTCATTTGCAGGTTTTGTTTTGTGCTATGCTTGTGTCTGCCTTACAAAACCTCTGCAATGGATGCACATTGTTTTCTGACACTGAAGGCAAGAAGAGAAGTGGCTAAGAACAAGTGGCAAGCAGACAGTCCTAGAGTCAAACCTTGACTTTGTCACAATAGCATCATTACTTCCTGGGAAGCCTCCCACTTCCACACCTAGCTCCAAAAGCAGGCACATGACTCAAGCATAGACCAGTCAGGTTGTATGCCATGGCTATGTGATCAAAGAAAGCAATTAGAACTAGTCTTACAAACTTCATCAACCCTTTTAATGAAAGCAAGATTTCTTTCTACTACATTGAAAATCGTGTCCATGACCTTGCAACCACAGTACCTCTCACAGAGAGAGAACGCCTAAACAGGTTAGGGCTTCCAGTACAGATAGCTTCCTGATAGCATCATTATAATAATCATGATCCAGCCATACTTGAAGAAAAAAAAATAGCCCTGGACTTTTTCATTCATGAATCAAAACATTATTTTGATTTAGTCTGGCTTATTTTTACTATTATTGGGCTGAAAAAGCCACTAACACTCATTAAGAAAAGCAACAAGGAGTCTTGGTTTGCACCTGCAATTTCATCACTTAGGAGGTAGAGACAGAAGGATCAATCATCCTCAACTAAACTGTGAGTTCAAGACCAGCCTGACCTACATGAGACCTTTTCTTAAAAAAAAAAATGAGGTTATTTTGTAACTGAGAAATTGGTTTCCAAAGTTGACTATACTTTTTTTATTTCCACCAGCAATATACAAGTCTTCCAGTTACTCCACATATTAAGTATATTAGTATTAAGCAATACTTGATATAAGCAGTCTAGTTTGAGCTATCCCAGTAGGTATACATTTGCTTCAATTTGTATTTCTAAAACAACTAGTGATGTTAAGTGTTTTTTTTTTTTTTAATGTGTCTACCTGCTACATGTATTTTCCATGGGGACATGTGAGTACAAATTGCTTTCATCAAGTTATTTGCCTACTTATTCTCAAGTTATGATTTCTGAATATATATTCTAAACACAAGTATCAGATATGTGTCTCATGAATACTACTCCCCAGTCTGTCACTTGCTCTTTATTTTCCTGGAAGATTTATATAGTTGGGAGAAGTCAAGATTTCCAGCAATAAGACCAACAGACCAGGTAGGAAAGAGCTTTGTATGCATGCCAGGTGGTAGAGGGGCAGGGAGGTGGCTGGGGACACAGAACTGGTAATCATGGCAGGGTCCAGAAGAGACAACACTTTTCATCACGCAGAGGTAGTCCAATGGGCACATGTGCAGCGAGGACCTGCGGAACATTGTTGCCAGTGACGTGGCATGATAGTGGTCATTCTACCAGAGTGGTTGGCTGGGGAGAGGAGGGGAGGCAGAAGGCAGCTGGGAAGCTGTTACAGAGTCCGAGTGAGGTGGGAGGGAGGAGACTGATCTTGGCAGTGTGAAGAGAGGGAAAAAGTAAATTACACTGTATTTTAAAGTGAGAAAGAGAAGGCCTCTTGACCTATCCAAGATGAGAGATAAAGATGAGAAAGAATCAAAAATTACAGAAAATAAATGCTGGAAAGGATTGAAGGGGTCACGTGGTTTCACTCCTAATGCCCAGTGAAGAATGGTGTGATTTTACAAATGCCACACAGCAAGTTAGCAAAAAGTCAAAGGTCTTCCAGATCACTGGTCTCTCAAATCAAGAACTCCTATTTCTGCTGCAGTGTATGACGTGGAGCTCTAAAGTCAAAGGCCTCTGAAGAAGCAGCTCTACACAGAGACTTGCTGGGAATGAAAAGCCACTCCTGTTTCTCCTCTCCTGGCTTCTGCGCTCCTACCACCCATCACCACTCCCACTTAAAGAGGAAAATTCTGCAGTGAACACTTCCCAGCAGGCTGTTTTCTCCACCTACATGATTTTTTTAAATTTCTTCTTTGTCCCAGAAAGCAGTTGGGCTCATTAGCAGTTTTATGATGTCAACCCACATTCTTCTCATTCAGACAAATATCAGGTGAGAACTATATAGCAGCATCTATCCATGTGGATATATCCCAGATTGTAATGTTGGGGGAAGCTAGTTGCTTAGTGATATCATTTTTGCATAAGCTTTAAAATCTGCAGATTCTTTGCAGTGATTGAGTGTGCATGAATATGTAGCAAGAACACAGAACCACGG
This sequence comes from Dipus sagitta, assembly GCA_036346955.1. NCBI lineage: Eukaryota > Metazoa > Chordata > Mammalia > Rodentia > Dipodidae > Dipus > Dipus sagitta. The sequence goes on along the minus strand of CM070782.1, from coordinate 36,639,564 downwards.
AATTGATAAAAGTGATCAACTGGGGAGAGAGAGGAATGAACTGGAAAGAGCCATCCAGGGGTTCCAATTGTATTTGTAGTGTGTTCTTTTGTAAAAAAAAAAAAAAAAAAATATATATATATATATATATATATATATATATATATATATAATTTATCTGAGAGAGAGAGAGAGAGAGAAATGCATAGAAAGAAAGAGAGAGAATGGGCATGCCAGGACCTCCAGCTGCTGCAAACAGAGCACCACCTTGTGCATCAGGCTTACACGGGTACTGGGGAACTGAACCTTGGTCCTTTGGCTTTGCAGGCAAGTGCTTTAACTACTAATCCATCTATCCAGCCCTGTGTTCTTTTTGAAAGGAGTAAGAGAAAGACAGAAAGAGTTTTGATGCCAAAATAACACAAATTAGAAATGTATTACAGTACATTACAACTCTAAAATGTTGTAATATTGCTAAATTCAAAATGCCTCACCATTCTTTTAAATTCGGAAGTGATGTATCATTTATTACTGTCAACATTCTCCTTGACCTATTATTATATCCACAATTCATGCTTGTCCAAAAAGCTAAAGAGAAAGTCATAAGCACTGGTGATTAATGCACACGAATATATCTCTCCTAAGTCTTCTTTAGAAGAATTGGGGGGGGGGGCGGAGCCAGAGATAGGTTTCCATGGTGAAAGGCACTTGCTTGCAATGCCTGACAACCCAGTGCCCACGTAAAGCCAGATGCATAAAGTGGCACATGCATCTGGAGTTTGTCTGCAGTGTCAAGAGGACCTGGCACACCCATCCTCTTTTCCTGTCTGCTTCTGTTTTGTTCTCTCTCTCTTTCTCTCTCTCTCTAAAGTAAATAAATAGAAATATTGAAAAAATATTTTTTGCCAAATTTCTGCAGAAAGATGTTGAAGATAAAGGAGAAATGCTACAGTCTTCTGACATGACTCTCTTTCCCTGTGGTCGGAAGGGAGGGAGCACTTAGACATTACTACCAATGGCAAGAAACTCAAAGGGAGCAGAGGGCAGGAGGAGGGGACCAGAGATACTGGCAGCTGACCAAGACTCGTCCTCTCTCCATGTGCTACTGGGAGATCTTTGTGAGCAAGTGAGAAACATCAGGAGGTGTAGATTCTGCTATCCCCACATAAGGACACTGCCGGCTGAGCCAAACTTCATTCCTGTGTCACACTACAACAAAGAGGATGGGCAGCTGTCCAGGGCGCCACACTATCTTGAACCCTCACTCCTACCTCCCTTGCTGCCAAGGACACACAATTTGGTCCTCAGTGTTGACTCCTCCTTCAACAGACACCACAGCCGAAGCAACCAAAAGAATTAGGCAGATTCCTTTCTAGTAGCATTGAGAAGTAGAAATTAGGGTGTAGTGAGCAAGAAATCAGTCTGCAAATACTGAGGGTCATCAGAAACCAACCTCTGCACCTGGTCCATGAGACACACTGGCCAATCTAATCCTCCCCAAAGATCCATGGGGTGGGCACAATCAGACCTTATGTAGCGCACTGCCAGGAAACTGAGACTCATTGATCCTAGAGACTTGCCCAAGGTCACACAGCTGTTATGTCACTCCAACACGCCTCTCAGACTTTGTGTTATTTCTCTAGGATAAACAGGGGAAGCAAGGATGGAAATGTTTCTATCAGCTCTCTTCAGTGAGTCCTATCAACCTCCTACATGAAAAGCCAGACACACAAAGAACAACAGAGGGGAATGGCATGAAAACTGACAGAAATAAATAGTACGCTGATCCTGGTGAAGCAGAGAATCCAGGGAGCCAACCAGTTGCCAATGACAATACAAATAGATGAAGGAACAAAACAACCAGGTGGCAGTGTCATCTTCGAGGACCCTTTCTTTATTATCGATAGCTTTGCTTTGCACTGCAGAACTCTATTCTTCATGAGACTCTCAAACAGCAGCTGAGCGATCACACTGAAGCTGGGTTGCAGCAGTAGAGCTCCCTGAGGTACCCCAATTACAACTTCAAACTTTGCAGATGACCAAGTGGAAGCCCAAGACAGAAAGTGATGTGCTAGGGTCATAAAAATGTCATTAGCAAGGCCTAATATTTACTGTGCTTAATCATGCACTGGTCTGTTTAATGTGTTTAAAATATAGATTGAACCCTACCACAGTCTTATGAAGAAAGCATAATTATTCTGAAAAACCTACAGACAAGGAAACTAAAACACTGAGCCGTTAAATAAATTATTCCAAGGGAGTAAAAGAACCAAAATCAAACTGATGTTTTCCTGAAAGCCCATGTGATTGACTACAGTGATACCTGCTACCTGCAGAGATGGAGTCAGATCTGGAAGCCAGGTCCCTGACATCCAGATCAATGGCCTGTCTGCCTCCCATGCTGTCTGTGCCCATGGGGTACAAGGGCAGCAGAACTTAATGTAAGGACTTGAAAGTTTATAAATCTAAAATCTGGAGAAACAAAATGTGTCATGGCCTTTTCTGCTGTTTGGGATTTGCTTGCTTTTTGTATTTGGTCCCAAGGTAGACCTTGTTTGGAAGGGACTCCCTGCTGTAGATGCCAAAAAGCATGCTTATGTTTGGTTCACTTTAAGGATCTCAGGTGCCTTCTATGAGCCCAAGTCACAAGACCACAGCGGAAAGTAATCTGTCCGAGCAAAAGCCATAGCCAGGAAGTATTCCTCAGCTGTGCTTTCAGAAGCCAGATGATGCCGCAGAAAGACAAGTGACCCCAACAAGGGTCCGGAATGACTCCTTAGAGTATGCCCCTCTGTCTTCCAAAGGAGTCTTCCCCTAACCCACTCCTTTGATGCATGTCTTACAAGAAAACACAGGACACCCCCCCATCTTGGTTCCCCTCTGAACTGCAGCATAGAGCTTCAATCAGCGTGATCAGCCATCCTGGTCTGCCTGGGGTTAGTACAGATTTTGCACTGACTATATCCCAGGGAATTCCCCAGCTTCTGGCAAGCCAGTTACCCTGTGTCTAGTCTTAGGTGCTTGACAACCTCTTAGGACAACTTTCCGTGACCTCAACTTGACAGGCCCAAAGCCACTGTGACAGGTAAGAGGAGGCAGGAAACTGCCTGTTTTTCTTCAGTGGCAGCAGCACTGACCAAAATAGCATTGAGTGACTTAAGCCAAATTTATGACCATTGGTAGGCCACAGAGGAACTCACTGTTGGAACCTTCTTCCTGCCCTAGGGAATCTTGGGAAGAAAGGAAGGAAGGGCTTAGTCACACCCTAGGAGTGGCCGCCAAGGGCAGCCCTAGCTTCCTCTCTGCAAAGCACAGAGCACAGAGACAGCCCAACGCCTCTTGTGAGGAAAAGTACATGCTTCCTATACTGCTCCGGTTTTTTGCAAAGGTAGAATGGCAGATCCTGAACTAGGGAATGAAGAGAAGCAGCCACAAGCACAACCATCTCCACATCTTTGGAAGGGCAGCTTCCCCAACCCAGTACCTCCCTGAACAGCTAACCCCCAGGCCAGAGCCCCCACCTAGGAAACTCACCTGGACCCCAGGGCAGACTCCGCTCCCCAGGGATACAAAAACAGCCACCCATGTGTGCACCATCCTCCCTGGGCCAAAGCCCCTGGGAACGCCAGTCAGAAGAGCCTTGGGAGCCTCCCATGGACTGCCCTCCTCCCGCCTCCTCCCTGGCACAGGAGGGACCAAAGGCTGCTCAATGCACAATGCAGCCTTTGATATCCGGCCTGCAGCGAGTGGGCCAGGGAGCGTGGGAGGGGCCAGCCAGCCTGCAAGCCTGATAGTCCTCGCACTGTCAGCCCGTGGCCTGGGGAGCAGCTCCTCCCTGCCTCCCTGCAGACTGCCTCATGCCCATCAGGCTGTGACACATTCCTCGAATTCTGGGATCCAGGGAGATACACAATTCGGTTCTTGTGAGGGTGGCAAAGGCAGAGGAGGGCACAGAGCATCCCCGTATGCAGGGCTGTTGCTCTTGCTCCCTCCCCGACCGACCTGACCCACACAGATTCCCCTGCCGAACCTTGGAAAGTGACCACACCCAGCCTCTCCACAAATGCCTCCTCTGGCTGTTTGATAAGCGTGAGCTGTGGGTGCAGCCTCCTGTGTCACAGCATCAGTACACCGGTCCTCACTGGTGAACAGTGGGGAGTGTGCAAGCCTCCAGCTGCTAGTTCCCAAAGTCCTGGTGGAAAGGAATCCAGGAAATTACCTGATATAGCCCAGCACTTTATGGGTAAAGGGCTGGAGTACCAAATGCATTTAAGGCAACAGGTATGCATGAAAAACTGGTCTCACTAGCCTGGTCTCTTTTCTGGTGTAGATGGGCAGTGAAGCAGAGGAATGCAGGTGACACAATATGACTGAATTTCAGAAAATTTCCCACGAGATATCTAACGGGAGATGCCGACAACAGGCCTGGAGGCCCACATAGCTACTCAGAGGTCGAGCTGAGCTAACAACAGGCCGCAGGATCGCTGGCCAGATCGAAAGTCCATAGGAGCGTGGGAGCCGCCCAAGAACAAGGACGAGGAGATACTTGCAAAGCAGAGGTTTGGTCTGGCCAGGCTTGTGCTGCAGGCTGTCTGATGGCCGAACATGCGCAGCCCACTGCATCTTAGCGAAGGCTTGGTAAGGTGACAGTGTGAAGATGGGTGCACAGTCAGTCTTCCTGGCCAGCCCCAGCGCAAGGTCTCCAGCACGCCCCCATTACAGTACCAAAGACTCCATACCTGCCACAGTTTTGGTGCTGACTGGCTGTGGGTTGGTTAGAGAATGTTTGCCGTAAACCAGGCACTCATGATACAATACTTTATTTGAGTCACTTAACAACCCCATAATGTGAGCAGTAACAGTTTTTTTTAGGGAAAGAATTAGTGCAGAGGGACATTTAACTTACCCAAGCATGTATAACCCCCACTTATGAATGCCAGGTTCAGTGCTTAGGCCCATTCTAGTTGGTTCCATGGCCTAAGAACATCACCTTTCCATCACATGAGCTCCTTTCACCACTCTCACTCTCAGGAACCATGCTGAGGAAGACGGGGCGGGGGTGTTATGGAGATATTGGGGACCAGCTATCCAGTGTGGAAGGCCTGGGAGAGAAGACAACTGGGGAGTGCAGGGGCTCAGAGGCCCATGGTCTCTTGATCTCACCTCCCATGGTGAATGTTTTCTCTGTGCACAAGTATTTAAAGAATCCACTTCCTATTCTGACTGCCATGCCCTTTCCTTTCAAAAGCTCAGGACAAATGAGCATATCTTCTCTGGCCCACGATGAAAGCAAGTGTCTGAAAGCAGCCACTCACAGACGCTGGGAAGTGCCTGAGAAGTGGACAGCAAAGAGAAGCCATGCCCTCACTGGAGCGTGCAAACAGATACGCGTGTCCCACATGCCACCCTTACACCAGGGCAGCAGCAACCAGACACCATGGAGGCCAAGTGTCCTTGTTGGCTGGGGGGCACATATTGGCAGGTCGGGAATGGATGGTGTCTTCCTGGTGAAGGTCCTGCTCGCTGTTGTAGAAGCAGCAGACGTGGCTGGAGAGCAGTGGGAAGGCAGAGAAGAGCAATGCGATCAGAGAACACAGAAGGCCAAACTGATTTTCTCATCGCTGAATGGCAGCGTGGAGTCCCGGCCAGCCATAGGATCCTGGGGGATCCAACCAACATCCTGTCATGTTAAATTAGAGTGCTTGGCAGATTTGGTGCATTCCAATGTACCTTTTTTTAATATACTTAGGATATTTTCTTTCATTTTTCCTTTCTTTTTTAAGCTGGGATCAGGGCTTTGTGCTTGCTAGGTAAGCACTCTGCTACTGAATCACACCCCATCCAAACATTTTTATCTTTAAGTGTATTGAAATATAACTGCATTCAGATTACTTCAGTGCCATATCTTCCCTGGTGTTTGACCCAGTTCCTGGGCACCCTAACGTAAGCAGGCTGTTATGCAGAATTGACCATCACGCAGGTCACACTGATATATTGAACGCATGAGAGATAAATCCAGTGAACAGCATTTCTCAGCCCCCTGAGCAGCTACAATCAATTTGATATCTGCTGAGCGCTGGGTCCTGGGAGAAAAGCTTTCTAAGAGTTTTGGTTTTTCTACATGCAAGTCTAAGAGTTCTTAATTAGGTCATCCAAGCAGAGACAAAGAAGGAGTGTAGAGATCAGAGGGGACTTGAAACCTTTCAAATAAATAAATGTGCTGGGCGTGGTGGCGCACGCCTTTAATCCCAGCACTTGGGAGGCAGAGGTAAGAGGATTGCCATGAGTTCGAGGCTACCCTGAGAGACGACATAGTGAATTCCAGGTCAGCCTGAACTAGAGTGAGACCCTACCTCGAAAAACCAAAAATAAATAAATAAATAAATAAATGTGGTAAAAGAAAAGGAGCCAGGAGAGATGGATCAGCAGTCAAGAGTACTTGCCCCGAGCATGAGGACCTGACACTGCCCAAGTTTGATTCCTCAGGACTCATGTAAATATCTGGACGTGGTTACCCACACCTGTAACGCCAGCCATGTGGGGAGGAGAGAGGAGAAAAATCAGAGAACCTCTGGGGCTCATGAAAACTGCAGCTGTGCATCCAAAGTGATGTTTACATACATGTGCATATTCCATATACCCACACATGCACACACTCTACACGTACTACACATGCAAAAGTAAATACTTTTTAAAAGATTAAAAATAGAAAAATGGAAAATACAACTCATATTTCATTAACACTCTCACCATCATCATCGGATATTTGTTATTCCTTTGGTATTTATTGGTGCTCAGGGGTCACAATTCAGATATCTACAAAGGCTGGCAGCTGACAAGTGGCACTGCCTGGCTTGTGGGCTGGGGAGGGGCAGGCAGAGGTGTGACACTGAGCTCCAGGCAATGAGGACCGTGATGCAAGGTGCTCATATGAGCACACTTTATGGCTTGCTCTGGAAATAAGAAATCTAGATCTACAGGTCAAGTTTTCCAACTTTTAAATGTTCACAGGCTAATTCACATCACTCCTTCAAAGCTGTGTGCCTAGAACTACAGGATAGAGGCTCACGCACGCTGACTAAAACGAGCCTGAGAGCAGCTGGCTCACCACTTCACATGGACGGTTTTTCTTGGAAAACTCACTATCCAGTCTGGTTAATAATAATTTGAGTACTAGAGATGGAGGGTATGTCTCAGTAGTAGAATATTTGCCTAGCATGTGGAAGGCCTTGGGTTCAACCCCTAATAGCACACACACACACACACACACACACACACACACACACACACACTATTATAGCTTCAGGAAAGAACGGATAAGAGTTGAACTATGTATGTCCTCCCTCTGTAAAATTACAAATATATTGAAGTCCTAACCACCAGTCCCTCAGAATGTGACTTTATTTGGAAATAATCTTGTTGTAGATGACATTATTTAAGTTAAGGTGAATTCATACTGAAACAGAGTAGTTCTCTAATCAAATATAAATGAGGTCCTTTGTAAAAAAGAAAGAACAAAGAAAAAGGAGAGAGAAGGAAAGAGAGAGAGAAGAGGGAGAAGAAATGGATGAGGGGGAAGAGAGTAAGGGATAGAAGAAGGGAATACAGAAGAGGAGAGGAGAGGAGAGAGGGGAGGGGAAAGAGGAGAAGGGAAGGGAGGGAGAAAGCTGGTGGTGGCACCCATCTGTAATCCCAGTGCAGGGGAACTAAGGCAGGAGGTGGGAGAGTTCCATGCAAGAACCTGTCTCAAAAACAACAAAAATAGGGCTAGAGGGATTGCTTAGTGGTTAAGGTGTTTGCCTGCAAAGCCAAAGGACCCAGGTTCAATTCCACAGGACACACATTAGCCAGATGCACAAGGGGGCGCATGTGTCTCGAGTTTGTTTGCAGTGGCTGGAGGCCCAGGTGTGCCCATTCTCTCACTCTCTCTCCCTCTTTCTCTGTCAAATAAATAAATAAGTATAACTTAAAAAAACAACAATGAAAATAAAGAGAGAATAATGGGGCAAATATGAATGAAGTACAATGATATATGTCTGTGAAAATGTAATAATGAAACCCATAATTTTACATGCTAATCTAAAAAAATAATTAACATAAATAATGTATTTTCTAACTATAAAAGTCCTTAGTACAGGAAAGCTGAAAGCATAGAAATAGATTTTAAAAGGGACAAAGGGTTGGAGAGATGGCTCATCAGTTAAGGCACTTGCCTGCAAAACCTAATGACCAAGGTTCAATTCTCCAGTACCCATGTAAAGCCAGATGCAGAAAGTGGCACCTGCATCTGAAGTTTGTTTGCAGTGGCTACAGGCCTTGGCATGTCTAGTCTCATTCTCTCTCTCTCTATTTCTCTGTCCCTCAAATTGCAAATAAAAGAGACATAAATATCAATAATTCTATCTTATTCAAACAATAGGTCTGGTGGAACTTGTTCTTTTGTCTTTGAATACATATTTTGTATGAAGTTGAAATCACGCTTTGTGCTCTGTCTGCTATTTTCCAGCCTCACATGACTACAGTATTGAATTATGGGCTATTTTTCATTATTTTTGTCATTGTTTTTTAACTGACTTTCTGGGAAGTGAGGTAGGGTCTCACTCTAGCCCAGGATGACCTGGAATTCACTACGTAGTTCTAGGGTAGCCTCAAACTCATGGTGATCCTCCTACCTCTGCCTCCGAGTGCTGGGATTAAAAGCATGTGCCATCACACCCAGCTGGTAGTTAATTTTTGTGTGTGTGTGTGATAGAGAATTTGTGCCCCAGGGCCTCTAGCCACTGCTATCAAACTCCAGACATGTGCACCACTTTGTGTGCATGACGCCTTGTATACATGCATCACCTTGTGTGTCTGGCTTATGTGGGTTCTGGAGAGTCGAACCTGGGTCCTTAGACTTTGCAGGCAAGTGCCTTAAGTGCTAAGCCATCTCTCCAGCCCTATTTTTCATCATTTTTAATGACTACAGGATATGAAATTCTGTGGTATGGTGTATCAGACAGCTTCAGGTTCACTGAGATGAACTTCTAGACCAGGCACAGTTATGGAGGAAGGGATTTATTGAAGCTTACAGATCCAGGGGAAGTTCCATAATGGCAGAAAAAGCTGGCCTGCCTTCACAGGCCCAAGCAGAGAGAGAGAAGCACAAGCCTAAAAGCCAAAAGCCACAGCACACTTCAGGAACTCCAGCTAGGCACACTTTGCATATCTTTAGATTGAAACCTGAAACCCACCACCACACCTTAAGATCCACACAATGGCACTGCCTCCAGCCAGGTGGCTAAAGATGCAAACTACAAACAAATAAACAACTGAAATATATTGGGGGCCATCTATTCTATTCAAACCACCACATATGGTTATAATGTAATGCACACAGCTCTTCTGATGCTAGACATTAAATTAGGTTCTTTGTGTTTTGTGAGGGGTTATTTTAATTGTTTTTATTGTAATAATGATAATGTTAAAAAAAAATCACTCTGAAGAGACAGAGGCACATAGGCGCACTGCATGAGACAACGGCAGCAGGTGTTGGAGCAATGCAGCTACAATGGAGACAGCACCAGTGGGGTCTGGGAGAGGCAAAGAAGATCCATCCCTCCAATTCCAGAAAGAATGTGGCCCTGCTGACACCTTGACTTCTGGCCTCCGGAACTAGCAGACAACACACTGCTGGTTTAAGAAACCAAGTTGTCACACTTCGTCAAAGTAGCCACAGAAAGCAATGGAAAGAAACCAACGCAGAGCACACAAGGGCTACGGAAGTGACAGGCCGCTCAGCAGGGTAGGTGGGAGAGCTTCATGCTCTGCCAACTGAGCTACCTGGGCTACCTGCAAATCATATAGTATACTGAGACTCTCCAACGAGCTCAGCTGCCAGGGGTTGTGCAGTGAATTCCAAAGAGGCAACCTCTCTCTCTCTCTTTGTCTGTCTCTCTCCATAGAGTTTATTTATTTATTTATTTTTACTATTAAACTAGAGCTGGCACTTTTATTTATAGAATTCACAAATCAAAAGTAATAAATAATTACATATCAGGACATATCAGGTAAGAATACCAAGTATTATTTCACAACTGCCAGTACATGTTTCTTCCTCTCTGACACAATTGGCACAGATCCAGGCTTGCTATGTTTACGGCGATTCATTTCCTTTCGGCAGCGGGCTTCTTTCATGATGCGCTGCTCCTGAATCTGGCTGTAGATAGATTTCGGTAGATGTCGATGATGAGCAATACGTTTTACATGAGGAAGATGCTGAAATTTCTCCTTTAACTTCTGGTTATAGTCATTGGCTGCTTTTGCTCTTGAAGTAAGCACACCCAGTTTTTCAGAAGCATTAGCTTTCCAGAGACGAATGTTCATTTCATCAGATCCACACATAATGTACTTGCTGTCAGAAGTCCACTTTACACGAATAACATGTTGCATTCGTTTTGTGTGATAGACTTCCCTGCTTTGACTTTTGTCCACAGGAAAGATTCGAACAGACTTATCAAAACTAGCAGACACAAACTCTTTCACCGTGGGAAGTCCACATCCAGCACTGCAGACACGTGGTCCAAGTGCACCATGACAGGGGTGTCCAGTGCACGCATATCAAAAGTATATAAGTTGTAATCTTCATTTGCTGCAGTAAAAATGAAAGCGTCCATTGGATTCCAACAGATTGTACTTGTTCTCATATCCAAGATAACCTTTTTCAGAGGAGTAGCTTGCCTCATATCATACAGTTCTATATTCCTGTCAGAAGCACAACTTCCCAAGAGAAATGTCTCAATGGGGTTAAATTTAACACTACTTATACTGTCAAATCCCCAGGTCATGGAGCACACAGGACTGGTTCTCTGTTCATCCCAAATGTCTACTTGCTGTCCACAAGTGGCAAAAGCAGCGTCTTTCCAGTGATGATCAATGCCGGTATACACAGTCTTTCCCAATATGGTATGCAGTGGCTCTTCTTCTTCTCCGTAGCCTGGTCCGTCCATTTTCACTGCTTCACAGTTTTGTCATCACCAACAGTAAAAAAAGAGGTCCCACAAAAGCGAGTACATATTCCTCGTACAAAACCTTCATGTGCTTGTATTGTACGGGTACATTTTCGTGTAGTCAGGTTCCAAATTTTAACCTCTCCATCACATGCACCAGAAAGGACAGTAGATAGGCTCTTTGGATACTTCGCCAGGCAATTGACTCTATCTCGGTGACCATCCAGGGAAGCAAGGAATGGTTTTGCAAACACACGCTCCAATTTGGTAGCATTTAAGGCTCTTATGTACTCTCGTGGGACCTCAAAAGGATGTAAGGCAGGATCATAGTTTCTTGGAACTCTCTGTAAATCCAACTTGGTTTCGCGGACATAGTCGTCTGGGTTCCGGCTCAGCATTTTCACCTTCATCTTCGCGGTTCTTATTCTCCCGGGCCCCACGATCCCTTTCGCTCGGGCTCTGCTCCGGGGACACACCTCCGTAGAGTTTATTAAGTTGAAATGGGTTTGTGTGTGTGTGTGTGTGTGAGAGAGAGAGAGAGAGAGAGAACAACACAGGGAGAGGGAAAGAAGGAAGGAAGGAAGGGAGAGAGAGAGGGAGGGAGGGAAAAGGGGAGAGAGAGAAAGAGAATATCAGATAGAAGCTGCTATTCCAGGAGTTTGGGGTATAGTTCCACATGTCAAGACAAATTTGAGAGAAAACTACCTACCTACCCTGTGTCAACCACTTAGAAAGGGTTTCATTGACATCTTACTAAATAGATGAAGGCAAAACATCCAGATGAGCCCTAAAAGTAAGTAGGAATTAGGCTTCTAGTGCTTCTAGTTGAATCCCAGAAATCTGTACATGTGGGTATGGGGATTTTTTATTAAGTACATACTTTGTATGGATACATCATGTGTTGGTACCATCATTTCCCTCCTCCTGGCCCCATTCCACTGAGGGCCCTCCTCAGTGCGATTGCTGGCATATTGCTGGGGTTGTGAGTTAGGAGTTGTGAGAGCAGCAGTCAGTCATTGTGGAGGGGAGCAATGCCTCTGGATATTCATTCTGCCCTTTGGCTCTTATAATCTTTCTGCCTCCTCTACTACAAAATTCCCTGAGCCATGGTGGGTGTATCTTAAGTCTGCTTTAGTGTTGAGCTCTCAGCAGCCTCTGGATCTCTGCTTTGATGCATTTTGAGTATCCTCAGTGTCTATCACCATCACCGTGGAGCAGGTGGTCAGGCTCGCCATGGAAGCAGCACTCTTGCTCTTCTCGACACTTCCTCTGTGTTTCACCTGGGCCCTGGCTGATATGCGAGAAGTGGCAGAGACGCAACTTCTGTGAGTTGCCACCTATGCTGGGGTGGGCTTTTCATTGGTGCAGCTGCCTTTGAGTCACCCATGTTCCTGTAGGCAACCCCTCACCCTGTCTGTAAGTAATGCCAATAAACTCATTGTTTCACCAAAACTGACTGTGGCACAACCGTTCTTTGGTGTGTTGTTTGCGCTCTGTCAAGGGTGAATAAACACGTTTGTGTCTTCCCAGGAAAAATGTTTCCCACAACATATTGGCACAGCAGTCATCATCATAGAAAAAGGGAAAAGCCAGTCTAAAGGCCCTGAGGCAGGCAGGTGTGTGTCCACTATGTAAGAGAAAGAGCTAGGGAGAGTGTAATTTGAGCAGCCTGACAAAGGGGCAGGAAGCAGAGGGCACACTGAGAGGAGGGAGTAAGTACAAAAAGAATATCAAGAAGAACCTACAAGGAGTCAGGAGTGTAACTCAGTTGATAGAGTGCTTGACTAGCAGACACAAAGCCCTGGGTTTGATTCCCAGCGTCTCATAAAACAGGCTCAGTGGCACACACCTGTAACTCTAGCACTGGGAGGTAGAGGCAGGAAGATCAGAAGTTCGAGATTATCCTCCAGTACATAATGAGTTCAAAACCAGCCTGGGCTACATAAGCCCTATCTCAAAACAAAACTATTTATGAACATATGGGCAGGGTTAAACAAAGTAGACAGTATGGTGAGGCAGCCCAGGGCTAGCATTAACAAGAAAACATAGCATCCTCAGGCCTGAAGGCTCAGGAGAAGGAAGTGACTTTTGACACCTAGTCAGAGTTGGCTGCTTCCAAGGGCTGAAAGATAGGATAAGAGAGAGAAGAGAGGCCTATCCAGGGCCATGGATAGAAAGAGCCCAGAGAGAGAAAGCCTCTATGCCTCACCTTCCAGAGTCCCATGGATGGAATACCCCTGGAAGGCCCTGAGTAAGAGCTGAATGAAGAAGCCACAGACAGGCCGCCCGCTGCAGCACAGGGTTGGCCAGAGAAGACAGAGGGACTTTGACGGATAACAGGATTATCCAATATGGATGGAGCAGTGGTGAGGAGGGAGACCAAGAAGGAACAGGGTCTGGGTGCAGCGAGCTTGTGGAAGCATTTGGGGGATGCTGGCTTTCCCTCTGAGTGATGTGGCAGCCACAGAGGTTCCAGCAGAACAGAGATATGATGAGGCTGATTGTTCAAAAGGACCTTACAACTATGCAGGCAACTGAAGTGAGGGCCAGACTGGCTAGAAGGGGACAGGGTGCTATTGGTTTTAAGAAAGCAAAGGAGAGGGGCTGGCATGGAGGTGAAGAGAAGTGGCTCCCCCCTGGTTTCCTCTGGAGGCAGAAAGACTCCTCTCTGTGTGAGAGAAGACCTGAGCTTTGGAAGGAGGTCTTGCCGTGAACTGACATTGCAGGGGCAGGGAAGAGATTTTTGATATAACACGAAATATGCATCTGGTCTCTGTCCTGATGCTTGACACTAACAACTCAGCACTAAACCCTTCAGCACTTCCTGAGTGGAAAGAATGGCTGCCATGGAGTTCCCAAATCCCTCAGTATTTCCTTAGTGGTAGCGAATCATTTTTTAAAATACTTTTATTTATTTGAGAGAGACAGAAAGACCAAGAGTGAGTATGGGCATTCCACAGCCTCCTGCCACTACAAACAAACTCCAGACACATGCTACTTTGTGTATCTGGTTTTACGTGGGCACTGGGGAATCGAACCCAGGCCTTTAGGCTTTACAAGATAGTGCCTTTGATTGCTGAGCCATCTCTCCAGCCCAGCTCTTTTGTTCTAGAGGCCATTCTTGGTGGGCTTCTGAAAGCCTCAGGTTGTGGCCAGTTGCTACAGTAAGTGTGTGATTACAGGTTTGGAACATTCAGCCTCATCCCTACCCTCTGAGGAGGGGCGAGAAGCTAAAGACAAAACTGATCACCAATAGCCATTCATTTAATCACTTGTGGTGGAAGGAAGCCACCACAAAACTCAAAAGTTCTGCATTCAGAGGGCTTCCTGGTGACTGAACACACACAGGTGGCCGGAGGTCAGTGCCTCAGTGCCCCAGAAGGCCCAGAGCCTCAAATTCAAATGGAGTTTTCAGTTTAGTGTGTGTCCACCCAGCACATTAATGCTACTTATGTCATACTTCATGAGTTAGAATTAGGTTTCCTCATAAGTAGGCTGGAGTACAAATGTGTGTGTGTGTGTGTGTGTGTGTGTGTGTGTGTGTGTGTTTCATTGTTTCATTACCCCAGCCCAGGCAGACACTCCCCACTGTCCCGTCCAGCAGGACTCAGTTATTCGGGGAGCGCGAGGGGGACCAGGCCTGTGAAAAGATGGGTGAGAAAGAAGGAACGAGACCAAGCAAAGAGTTGTCAAGGTCTGTTTATTAGTCTCCAAACATCAGTTTTTAAGCATAGCAAAAAAGGATGAAGTAAGAGGGGATATTGGGCGGGGGACCAGGTCTTGTGTAAGTTCCCAGAACATTCTATGGTATTTCTCAGAATGACCAGTGATTTCTCGGAATGACCAGTGAAGCTTACAGTTCCGGGTGTTCTGCCATTAAGTATAGGTGAGTAAAGGTTACAATGTCTCCATGAAGGGTGTTTCCGCATACCAAGGTTTCTGCCCAAGTCTCCAACATCTCCCCCTTTTTAGTTTTATTGACTCCAGCAGTCCATGATATCATGGTGGGCTTATAACCGACTGGGGGAGCAGGGACCTGACTCCTCCCATGGGCTTTGAACCACCCACAGTTTGGGCCCTTGGTACCTTTTGGGGAGGGGAGGCAGGGCCGACATTGTGATGACATGTACTATGGTACCAACCTCCTTGCAAGTCAGGTGTTACTCTCAGGGAATCCAGAAATGGTCAGATCGGGAATCTTCCCTTGCGGTGCTTTGCCTCGCACCCATGTCGGTGCCCATACTGTACTCACTGAGGTGAGTCAGTATGCATAGGTCTGGGCCTAAGCAGCTCCTTTATAGGAGGGAGTCATAAAGTCCAAATTGTAGGAAAATTTTGAAACAGTAGGCAACCTGGGCAGAAAAACCTGGGCAGAAAAACCTGGGCAGAAAAACGGCTAGTGGTTTTTGTTTTGTAGATCCCATAGTCTTTTATACCATGGGGGATGCTTAAACACTGAGAAATCAAGTCTGGTTGGAGGGGGTTCGTGGAGATCCCTATAAGTGGAACAATCAGTTTCTTGTGTCTCTAGGCGGTGATAGTGCACAGAAACAGATTTAGAAGTGAAGGCTGTGTCTACCTGTGTTTTGACAAATTTAGTTAATTTTCGAAAGGCCCAAGGTCCAAAAGATAAAAGCAAAATAAAGCCTAAAAATGGTCCTAAAAGGCTAGGAAGTAAAGTGGAAAGCCAAGGGGAAGTAGAAAACCAATTTTTATACCAGGATTCTTGTTTTTCTCTTTCTCTTTTGTGTTTTTCTAGGCTTTCTCTAACCCTTTTTAAGCTATCATCCACAAGTCCTGTTTTATCTGCATAAAAACAGCAGTCTTCCTTGAGGGCGGCACATAACCCCCCTCGTTGTAAAAAGAGGAGGTCAAGTCCTCGTCTGTTTTGTAGGACTACCTCTGAAAGTGATGAAAGGGAGTCCTTGAGGTTTTGTAATCCTGATTGTAACTCTTGTAAATCTCTATCAATGGCTGCACTGAGGTAAGCATATTGTTGGTTAGACGTGACTAGGGAGGCAATACCTGTCCCTGCCCCAGCGGCACCTAATCCAAGGACAACTGCTAGAGTTATAGCTGTGATGGGTTCTCTTTTTGTCCTGGAGGGGGAGGCAGTGTCTCTCTCCCAAAACCTTAGGAAATCATCAGGGTCATGAATAGATAGACGCGGAAAAAGATTAACAAGTACGCAGTATTCCTTATTAGCGAGAAAGGTGGAGACAACTATAAATGTTGTCAGTCCAGAGGAGCAGGCTAAATAGGAGTCTGAAGGAGCAGAGATGTATAAGAAGAATAAGGTGTGATTAATTATAATAGTCTGATTACAGATATGAGAAAGGTCAAGGGGAGGTAGCATATGAGGTCCAATAAGGCACAATCCTATTTCCGAAATCTGGCCAAGCGTAATCCCTTGTTTATCTGGGGGACTCCAACGCAAAAGAGAGGTGTCATTGGTGAAAATGGGGTTTCCAAAACTGGCAAGGCCTTCATAAAAAGGGGGGCTAGGTGAATAACACACCCAGCATTCTTGAAGAACAGAGTGGTTGGCTTCATGGAAGGTATGAATAGAGGCATTGACTAGAGATAAAATAAACTCAGCAGAAGAGGGAGGTCCCACAGGGATGGTGGGCTGGAATAAGGTATGAGGATTTTGTGATTGGGGGGAGGGCGTGACAAAGTGTGGGTTTTTATGCGGAACCCGAGTCTTGTCATTGTTTTGGTGTATTTCAGGGTTGGGTCCTATACCAGATTTTTGTGTATTAGGGAAGGTTTTGATCAACTTAATTTTAAATGTTAATCCAAAATCTTTACCATCCTTATACATCTGGAGCCCCCATTGATATCCCCTATTATTTAGCCAGTTTTTTTTTTCTTGCCTTTATCATTAAAATTTATGATTAAGGGATTGCGCCAGCCTAGGCAAACGGAGTCAGGCCCACAATATTGATTAAGAGGGCGTGAACTTACATCAGTGTTCACTTGTCTTACTGGATTTTTTCTTTTTACCTCAATAAAGTCCCATGAAGAGGAAGGTTTCCAATAGGTGTCACTGGTGGTTTCATAACCCCAGGCTTTACAAAAGAAGTCCGAGTCAAACCCACATGTCCTAGCAAGAGCACGGTTTCGATGATTCCCAGGGCAGACATAGAATCCTTGAGACAAGGCAAGGGCAGCCCTCCTTACAGTAGTGTTGCATCCCAGGTCTGTGCTAGAGTCTTGTAACTCGAGTGCTTTAAGTTGTGGGATGAAGGAATCAGGTGTTCCCCAATCAGGGTCAGCTCCTAGTGCTAATTTGCAGACGTCCACTTCCAAAGTCGGCCAGGGGATGTCTGAGAAACCATAGAGTGGGCCCAGTTCACATCACCGACTTCACTGAGCACGGTCCAGGTGAAATTCATGGGTCGATGGTCAGTGGTGATCAATCCAGATGCCAGGAGCAAGAGGCCAACGAAAGCAGGGGCAGCCATAGTCCTGAAAAGGAAAGGACAAAACCTCAGGGGGGCGGGGAGCCTTCCCTGGGAGAGGGTGAATTCTTAAGGGGTGAGGGTGGTGTCCATTGATGAACTAGATGTTCTGGGAGCCAACGAGACCCATATGATTGCAAATTGGACAGTAGGTGCTGGAGGCAGGAGAAAAGCAGGTTCTGGTCACAGGCAGCTAAAAGAATGCCATCCATGTAATGAAGAAGGTAGACAGAGGGAAAAGTCTCCCTGAGGGGGTCAATGGCCATGGCCACAAACTTTTGACAGAGGGTGGGGCTGTTAGCCATACCTTGGGGTAAAACCTTCCATTGAAAGCGAGGCATAGGGCCACGAAAATTTACTTGCGGGACACTGAAGGCAAAGCAGGGCCTATCCTCAGGGTGTAGAGGGATGGTAAAAAAGCAATCCTTTAGATCAATAATTATTTTGAAGGAACCATAGGGAATGGCCACCGGGGAAGGAAGTCCTGGTTGGAGTGCCCCCATGGGGACCATGGCTTTATTAACAGCTCTCAGGTCCTGTAGCAAGCGCCATTTGCCAGATTTTTTCCGAATGACAAAAATAGGGGAGTTCCAGGGGGAGGTAGAAGGCTCGATGTGGCCAGTGGCAAGTTGTTCCTGCTCTAACAACATTGCAGCCTCTGTTTTCTCATGTGAAAGTGGCCATTGGTCAACCCATACAGGGCTTTGGGTTTTCCAAGTAATTTTATCAGCATGGGGTGCAGGGATAGCAACGGCCGCTAGGGAAAAGAAGACTCAGAGGCATACCCAAGGCCAGAGCGATTAAGTTTCTGGGGAGGAGAAATGGGCTCTGTTATGCCTTGTAAATTTTTCCAAGTCCTTTCCCTGGAATAAAACCCTGACTAAGCATTTGGGAAGTGACAACACTATTGGGGATACAAAGAACCATATTCACTTGTGAAAGAATGTCTCTTCCCCACAAGTTGACAGGCAAGCCTGGAAGAACAAAGGGGGTGACTTGTCCTGAGTTACCCTCCTCGTCAGTCCAAGTAAGGACGCGAGAGCTTTGTTGAGGGTTATTGGATTGTCCAATGCCCTGTAAATGGGTATGAGAGGCAGTCAGGGGCCAGGACTTAGGCCAATGTTTGAGGGAGATTATGGTGGCATCAGCACCAGTATCCACAATTCCATCAAAGGGCTTGCCATCAAGAAGCAACCATAAAGTAGGGCGATCCAGCGTAACAGAGTGCACCCAATAAGCGTCAGAAGAGCCAGGTTGATTGTTATCATGACTTGGGGACATATAATTATTGTTAAGAAAAGTGAGAGGCAACAGGACAAGTTGGGCCACTCGATCCCCAGGCAAAATTAGATGGGTTCCTCTCTGGAAGGTGACTAAAACTTGGATATTGCCAGCAAAATCATTATCTATAACTCCAGGGATGACTTGAATACCTTTAAGAGAAGCGCTAGCCCTGCCTAGGAGAAGGCCAAACATGTTGGGGGGCATAGGGCCGGACACATTTGTTGCGATTACTTGAGGGCAAGTCTCAGGGGTTAATACTGTGCGGGAGGTGGCCCAGAGGTCCAGTCCTGCGCTGCCTGCTGTGGTGCGCCAGAGGGTGGACACTGATTCTCTGGTGGGTTGGAGGGAGGGACAAACCTGACCGCCCCAAGATTTGTCTGTGGAGTAGGGGCCTGGAGCTGGCCCCGTTGGAAGTTTCCCGGGATAGGAAGAGGTTTTCCCTGAGAGGCCGACAGAGGGCGGCCATGAATGTCAGTCCTGGAGCAATATTCAGAGGCCCAATGTTTGCCCTTCTGGCAACGAGGACAGGGTGTAGCAGGGGGAGGGGCAAAGAGAAGCAGAGAGCTGTTTAGGAGCGGTGCATTCACGAGAGAAGTGTCCAGGTTGTTTACAATTATAACATGTTTTCGTACCCTGAGTGAGACCAGCAGAACAGAGAGCAGCTCCAATTGCTAAACCCATGTCGTGAGAGGAGCCCACGCCTGCACATAACTTGATATAATCAGATATGGTCCCCCGCTTGTGAGAGCGGAGAATAGACTAACAAGCAGGATTAGCATTCTCAAAGGCCAGGTGTTTGATAAAGGGGCTATTGGTTTCCCCAACACCAAAAAGGCGCTCAGCAGTTTCATTAAGTCTACTAATAAAGTCACTGTAAGGCTCTTTTGGACCCTGTCTAATATTAGCCAGGGAGGCGGTGGCGGCCCCTTTAGGAGGGAGGTGCAGCCAGGCGGCGAGGCCTGCCTGTTGTATTTGGGCTAAAAGTCCAGGGGGGTAGCGTGCTTGCCGTTTGTTGGAATCATAGGGATGTTCCCCCAACAATTTTTGTTTTGTCCAATTTTTAGGAACAGCCTTTTGTAAATTATGGCGAGCAAAGTCAGAGCAGTTTTCATTAAATTCAGTGCACCATAACAGGAAAAGCAAGGCCAGTATTGCGGGTGTGTGGGTCTGCTTCTGTTTTGCACCTACGGCTGTCAGAGGAAGGATTAGAAAAGGCAGCAAGTTCTTTTGTGACAGAATCAAGTTCCTGGAGAAGCTGCAGCTGAAGTTTTTTATCCTGAAGTGCCCTACAGAGGTCAGAGACAGAAGCTAATGTGGCAGATTGTAGTTCTATGAAGGGAGAGTGAGCGAGAGGTTTTGAGGGAGATATCAGAAGTAGCGCGAGAAAGAGGTTTGAGAAATTCTTCTGCAGAAAACAGAATTTTGGTAGAATGAGAGCCATGCATAAGGCTATTGATAACATTCCAATAAGTGAAAGCATGGTGAGGGACAGCGTCAGGACCCTCCTTATGTAACAACTCGTTAACTTCTCGACCTACTTTTGCCCAAGTATACGGGTGAATACTAGGACCATTAATAACAATCCATGGACAGACATCAGAAATAAACATGAAAAACTGTGACAATTCCTTTTTTGATACTCTAATTCCTCTTTCCCTGAGAGAGGCCTTAATATCCTTAATAAAGAGTGCCTCTTTGGAAATAGAATGACCCATCTTTGATGGGACGATGTCATACTTCATGAGTTAGAATTAGGTTTCCTCATAAGTAGGCTGGAGTACAAATGTGTGTGTGTGTGTGTGTGTGTGTGTGTGTGTGTGTGTGTGTGTTTCATTGTTTCATTACCCCAGCCCAGGCAGACACTCCCCACTGTCCCGTCCAGCAGGACTCATTATTCGGGGAGCGCGAGGGGGACCAGGCCTGTGAAAAGATGGGTGAGAAAGAAGGAACGAGACCAAGCAAAGAGTTGTCAAGGTCTGTTTATTAGTCTCCAAACATCAGTTTTTAAGCATAGCAAAAAAGGATGAAGTAAGAGGGGATATTGGGCGGGGGACCAGGTCTTGTGTAAGTTCCCAGAACATTCTATGGTATTTCTCAGAATGACCAGTGATTTCTCGGAATGACCAGCGAAGCTTACAGTTCCGGGTGTTCTGCCATTAAGTATAGGTGAGTAAAGGTTACAATGTCTCCATGAAGGGTGTTTCCGCATACCAAGGTTTCTGCCCAAGTCTTCAACATCTCCCCCTTTTTAGTTTTATTGACTCCAGCAGTCCATGATATCATGGTGGGCTTATAACCGACTGGGGGAGCAGGGACCTGACTCCTCCCATGGGCTTTGAACCACCCACAGTTTGGGCCCTTGGTACCTTTTGGGGAGGGGAGGCAGGGCCGACATTGTGATGACATGTACTATGGTACCAACCTCCTTGCAAGTCAGGTGTTACTCTCAGGGAATCCAGAAATGGTCAGATCGGGAATCTTCCCTTGCGGTGCTTTGCCTCGCACCCATGTCGGTGCCCATACTGTACTCACTGAGGTGAGTCAGTATGCATAGGTCTGGGCCTAAGCAGCTCCTTTATAGGAGGGAGTCATAAAGTCCAAATTGTAGGAAAATTTTGAAACAGTAGGCAACCTGGGCAGAAAAACCTGGGCAGAAAAACCTGGGCAGAAAAACGGCTAGTGGTTTTTGTTTTGTAGATCCCATAGTCTTTTATACCATGGGGGATGCTTAAACACTGAGAAATCAAGTCTGGTTGGAGGGGGTTCGTGGAGATCCCTATAAGTGGAACAATCAGTTTCTTGTGTGTCTAGGCGGTGATAGTGCACAGAAACAGATTTAGAAGTGAAGGCTGTGTCTACCTGTGTTTTGACAAATTTAGTTAATTTTCGAAAGGCCCAAGGTCCAAAAGATAAAAGCAAAATAAAGCCTAAAAATGGTCCTAAAAGGCTAGGAAGTAAAGTGGAAAGCCAAGGGGAAGTAGAAAACCAATTTTTATACCAGGATTCTTGTTTTTCTCTTTCTCTTTTGTGTTTTTCTAGGCTTTCTCTAACCCTTTTTAAGCAATCATCCACAAGTCCTGTTTTATCTGCATAAAAACAGCATTCTTCCTTGAGGGCGGCACATAACCCCCCTTGTTGTAAAAAGAGGAGGTCAAGTCCTCCTCTGTTTTGTAGGACTACCTCTGAAAGTGACGAAAGGGAGTCCTTGAGGTTTTGTAATCCTGATTGTAACTCTTGTAAATCTCTATCAATGGCTGCACTGAGGTAAGCATATTGTTGGTTAGACGTGACTAGGGAGGCAATACCTGTCCCTGCCCCAGCGGCACCTAATCCAAGGACAACTGCTAGAGTTATAGCTGTGATGGGTTCTCTTTTTGTCCTGGAGGGGGAGGCAGTGTCTCTCTCCCAAAACCTTAGGAAATCATCAGGGTCATGAATAGATAGACGCGGAAAAAGATTAACAAGTACGCAGTATTCCTTATTAGCGAGAAAGGTGGAGACAACTATAAATGTTGTCAGTCCAGAGGAGCAGGCTAAATAGGAGTCTGAAGGAGCAGAGATGTATAAGAAGAATAAGGTGTGATTAATTATAATAGTCTGATTACAGATATGAGAAAGGTCAAGGGGAGGTAGCATATGAGGTCCAATAAGGCACAATCCTATTTCCGAAATCTGGCCAAGCGTAATCCCTTGTTTATCTGGGGGACTCCAACGCAAAAGAGAGGTGTCATTGGTGAAAATGGGGTTTCCAAAACTGGCAAGGCCTTCATAAAAAGGGGGGCTAGGTGAATAACACACCCAGCATTCTTGAAGAACAGAGTGGTTGGCTTCATGGAAGGTATGAATAGAGGCATTGACTAGAGATAAAATAAACTCAGCAGAAGAGGGAGGTCCCACAGGGATGGTGGGCTGGAATAAGGTATGAGGATTTTGTGATTGGGGGGAGGGCGTGACAAAGTGTGGGTTTTTATGCGGAACCCGAGTCTTGTCATTGTTTTGGTGTATTTCAGGGTTGGGTCCTATACCAGATTTTTGTGTATTAGGGAAGGTTTTGATCAACTTAATTTTAAATGTTAATCCAAAATCTTTACCATCCTTATACATCTGGAGCCCCCATTGATATCCCCTATTATTTAGCCAGTTTTTTTTTTCTTGCCTTTATCATTAAAATTTATGATTAAGGGATTGCGCCAGCCTAGGCAAACGGAGTCAGGCCCACAATATTGATTAAGAGGGCGTGAACTTACATCAGTGTTCACTTGTCTTACTGGATTTTTTCTTTTTACCTCAATAAAGTCCCATGAAGAGGAAGGTTTCCAATAGGTGTCACTGGTGGTTTCAAAACCCCAGGCTTTACAAAAGAAGTCCGAGTCAAACCCACATGTCCTAGCAAGAGCACGGTTTCGATGATTCCCAGGGCAGACATAGAATCCTTTAGACAAGGCAAGGGCAGCCCTCCTTACAGTAGTGTTGCATCCCAGGTCTGTGCTAGAGTCTTGTAACTCGAGTGCTTTAAATTGTGGGATGAAGGAATCAGGTGTTCCCCAATCACGGTCAGCTCCTAGTGCTAATTTGCAGACGTCCACTTCCAAAGTCGGCCAGGGGATGTCTGAGAAACCATAGAGTGGGCCCAGTTCACATCACCGACTTCACTGAGCACGGTCCAGGTGAAATTCATGGGTCGATGGTCAGTGGTGATCAATCCAGATGCCAGGAGCAAGAGGCCAACGAAAGCAGGGGCAGCCATAGTCCTGAAAAGGAAAGGACAAAACCTCAGGGGGGCGGGGAGCCTTCCCTGGGAGAGGGTGAATTCTTAAGGGGTGAGGGTGGTGTCCATTGATGAACTAGATGTTCTGGGAGCCAACGAGACCCATATGATTGCAAATTGGACAGTAGGTGCTGGAGGCAGGAGAAAAGCAGGTTCTGGTCACAGGCAGCTAAAAGAATGCCATCCATGTAATGAAGAAGGTAGACAGAGGGAAAAGTCTCCCTGAGGGGGTCAATGGCCATGGCCACAAACTTTTGACAGAGGGTGGGGCTGTTAGCCATACCTTGGGGTAAAACCTTCCATTGAAAGCGAGGCATAGGGCCACGAAAATTTACTTGTGGGACACTGAAGGCAAAGCAGGGCCTATCCTCAGGGTGTAGAGGGATGGTAAAAAAGCAATCCTTTAGATCAATAACTATTTTGAAGGAACCATAGGGAATGGCCACCGGGGAAGGAAGTCCTGGTTGGAGTGCCCCCATGGGGACCATGGCTTTATTAACAGCTCTCAGGTCCTGTAGCAAGCGCCATTTGCCAGATTTTTTCCGAATGACAAAAATAGGGGAGTTCCAGGGGGAGGTAGAAGGCTCGATGTGGCCAGTGGCAAGTTGTTCCTGCTCTAACAACATTGCAGCCTCTGTTTTCTCATGTGAAAGTGGCCATTGGTCAACCCATACAGGGCTTTGGGTTTTCCAAGTAATTTTATCAGCATGGGGTGCAGGGATAGCAACGGCCGCTAGGGAAAAGAAGACTCAGAGGCATACCCAAGGCCAGAGCGATTAAGTTTCTGGGGAGGAGAAATGGGCTCTGTTATGCCTTGTAAATTTTTCCAAGTCCTTTCCCTGGAATAAAACCCTGACTAAGCATTTGGGAAGTGACAACACTATTGGGGATACAAAGAACCATATTCACTTGTGAAAGAATGTCTCTTCCCCACAAGTTGACAGGCAAGCCTGGAAGAACAAAGGGGGTGA
Source organism: Dipus sagitta (assembly GCA_036346955.1). Lineage (NCBI taxonomy): Eukaryota > Metazoa > Chordata > Mammalia > Rodentia > Dipodidae > Dipus > Dipus sagitta. Next base: position 36,615,110 of record CM070782.1, on the reverse strand, counting down.
CTTGTCCTGAGTTACCCTCCTCGTCAGTCCAAGTAAGGACGCGAGAGCTTTGTTGAGGGTTATTGGATTGTCCAATGCCCTGTAAATGGGTATGAGAGGCAGTCAGGGGCCAGGACTTAGGCCAATGTTTGAGGGAGATTATGGTGGCATCAGCACCAGTATCCACAATTCCATCAAAGGGCTTGCCATCAAGAAGCAACCGTAAAGTAGGGCGATCCAGCGTAACAGAGTGCACCCAATAAGCGTCAGAAGAGCCAGGTTGATTGTTATCATGACTTGGGGACATATAATTATTGTTAAGAAAAGTGAGAGGCAACAGGACAAGTTGGGCCACTCGATCCCCAGGCAAAATTAGATGGGTTCCTCTCTGGAAGGTGACTAAAACTTGGATATTGCCAGCAAAATCATTATCTATAACTCCAGGGATGACTTGAATACCTTTAAGAGAAGCGCTAGCCCTGCCTAGGAGAAGGCCAAACATGTTGGGGGGCATAGGGCCAGACACATTTGTTGCGATTACTTGAGGGCAAGTCTCAGGGGTTAATACTGTGCGGGAGGTGGCCCAGAGGTCCAGTCCTGCGCTGCCTGCTGTGGTGCGCCAGAGGGTGGACACTGATTCTCTGGTGGGTTGGAGGGAGGGACAAACCTGACCGCCCCAAGATTTGTCTGTGGAGTAGGGGCCTGGAGCTGGCCCCGTTGGAAGTTTCCCGGGATAGGAAGAGGTTTTCCCTGAGAGGCCGACAGAGGGCGGCCATGAATGTCAGTCCTGGAGCAATATTCAGAGGCCCAATGTTTGCCCTTCTGGCAACGAGGACAGGGTGTAGCAGGGGGAGGGCAAAGAGAAGCAGAGAGCTGTTTAGGAGCGGTGCATTCACGAGAGAAGTGTCCAGGTTGTTTACAATTATAACATGTTTTCGTACCCTGAGTGAGACCAGCAGAACAGAGAGCAGCTCCAATTGCTAAACCCATGTCGTGAGAGGAGCCCACGCCTGCACATAACTTGATATAATCAGATATGGTCCCCCGCTTGTGAGAGCGGAGAATAGACTAACAAGCAGGATTAGCATTCTCAAAGGCCAGGTGTTTGATAAAGGGGCTATTGGTTTCCCCAACACCAAAAAGGCGCTCAGCAGTTTCATTAAGTCTACTAATAAAGTCACTGTAAGGCTCTTTTGGACCCTGTCTAATATTAGCCAGGGAGGCGGTGGCGGCCCCTTTAGGAGGGAGGTGCAGCCAGGCAGCGAGGCCTGCCTGTTGTATTTGGGCTAAAAGTCCAGGGGGGTAGCGTGCTTGCCGTTTGTTGGAATCATAGGGATGTTCCCCCAACAATTTTTGTTTTGTCCAATTTTTAGAACAGCCTTTTGTAAATTATGGCGAGCAAAGTCAGAGCAGTTTTCATTAAATTCAGTGCACCATAACAGGAAAAGCAAGGCCAGTATTGCGGGTGTGTGGGTCTGCTTCTGTTTTGCACCTACGGCTGTCAGAGGAAGGATTAGAAAAGGCAGCAAGTTCTTTTGTGACAGAATCAAGTTCCTGGAGAAGCTGCAGCTGAAGTTTTTTATCCTGAAGTGCCCTACAGAGGTCAGAGACAGAAGCTAATGTGGCAGATTGTAGTTCTATGAAGGGAGAGTGAGCGAGAGGTTTTGAGGGAGATATCAGAAGTAGCGCGAGAAAGAGGTTTGAGAAATTCTTCTGCAGAAAACAGAATTTTGGTAGAATGAGAGCCATGCATAAGGCTATTGATAACATTCCAATAAGTGAAAGCATGGTGAGGGACAGCGTCAGGACCCTCCTTATGTAACAACTCATTAACTTCTCGACCTACTTTTGCCCAAGTATACGGGTGAATACTAGGACCATTAATAACAATCCATGGACAGACATCAGAAATAAACATGAAAAACTGTGACAATTCCTTTTTTGATACTCTAAGTCCTCTTTCCCTGAGAGAGGCCTTAATATCCTTAATAAAGAGTGCCTCTTTGGAAATAGAATGACCCATCTTTGATGGGACGGAGGAGGTTACTCACCAGGGAGCCGTCACTTCATGAGCGGTGAGGATGTTCCTAAATCGAAGCCGCGATCGGCGATGATGTCCCGGGACGCTGAAATGTGTTTTCTGTCCAGCGAATGGTCCGTCCCTCGAGCCCCACACGTTGGGCGCCACTTGTCCCGTCCAGCAGGACTCAGTTATTTGGGGAGCGCGAGGGGGACCAGGCCTGTGAAAAGATGGGTGAGAAAGAAGGAACGAGACCAAGCAAAGAGTTGTCAAGGTCTGTTTATTAGTCTCCAAACATCAGTTTTTAAGCATAGCAAAAAAGGATGAAGTAAGAGGGGATATTGGGCGGGGGACCAGGTCTTGTGTAAGTTCCCAGAACATTCTATGGTATTTCTCAGAATGACCAGTGATTTCTCGGAATGACCAGCGAAGCTTACAGTTCCGGGTGTTCTGCCATTAAGTATAGGTGAGTAAAGGTTACAATGTCTCCATGAAGGGTGTTTCCGCATACCAAGGTTTCTGCCCAAGTCTTCAACACCCCACCACTCCTAAGCTAAGGAATTTCTCCTCAGTTTAGATTATCTTCCAGAGAAATTTAGGCCTCAGGCATCCAACCCAGCAAAGAAGATAGATAGGGGGAGCCTGCCAACCAGTGAGCCCGCCTGCCTGTCCTTCCCTGAGGAGCCGGCAGTGGAGGAGCATTTCAGGGATACAGAGCTGGCCCTGCCCTGCCTTTCCACACCCAGGTGATGAGGCAGGGGGAAACAAAAATTTAAAGTTCAAAAAAGAAGAAAAAAGAAGAAGGACATGGTGAAGAAAAACAAAGGCATTTAGAAAAGAAAGGAAGAAAATTACATCTCAAGTGACATTTATATAGAAAATTACAAGTATCAGTTTTAAAAGGTACTAGAACTAAACAAATTCAGCAAGTTTGCAAGATATAATAACAAAATACAAAAATCGCCAGGCATAGTGATGCATGCCTTTAATCCCCGCACTCAGGAGGCAGAGGCAGGAGAATTGCCATGAGTTCGAGGCCACCCTGAGACTACGTAGTGAATTCCAGGTCAGCCTGGGCCAGAGTGAGACCCTACCTTGAAAAAACAAAAAAATACAAAAATCATGTCTATTTCTGAAGTAAAATTCAAAAAACAATTTAGAATAGTACCAAAAATATAAAATATTTGGAAATAGATTTAACAAAAGAAGTGCAAAACTTATGCTATGAAAATTACAAAACATCGTTAAGAGACCTAAATAACAAAAAAGGTCATTGCACATTCATGGATTGGAAGACTTAGTATTGTTAAGAAAAAAAAAATGTGTCTCAAATTAATCTATAGATTCAATGCAACTCCTGTCAGAACTCCAGCAGCTTCTGTTGTTAGAAATTGACAAGCTGCTACTAAAATTCATATGGAGACTTAGTAACCCAGTGTGGTGGTTTGATTCAGGTGTCCCCCATAAACTTAGGTGTTCTGAATGCTAGGCTCCCAGCTGATGGAGATTTAGGAATTAACATCTCCTGGAGAGGGTGTATTGTTGGGGGTGGGCTTATGGGTGTTATAGCCAGTTTCCCCTTGCCAATGTTTAGCATACTCTCCTGTTCCTGTTGTCCACCTTATGTGGGCCAGGGGTGATGTCCACCCTCTGCTCATGCCATCATTTTCCCCTGCCATCATGGAGCTTCCCCTCAAGCCTGCAAGCCAAAGTAAACCTCTTTGTCCCAGAAGTTGCTCTTGGTTGGGTGATTTCTACCACAAATACGAACCTGACTGCAACAGTACTGGGGAGTGGGACTGCTGCTAGACACCTGACTGGGTGACTTTGGCCTTTTGGAGCTGATTTTCAAGAGGAATGTGGAAGGATTTGAAACCTTGGTCTAAGAGACACCTTGCAGTGCTCTAAGTACAACTTGATGGACTAGTTTGGTCAGAGTTGAAAGACCTGAATGCAGTAAGAACTATGGACATTGAGGTTTGGCTTATGAGGGTGAGAAAGACCTTTGTTTGGACTGGGCTAGCAGTTTGTGTCAAAAGCTTGCTGTTATGCCCATGTACTGAGAAGTTGTGAAGGGTTGCGTTGCGTAAAAATGAACTGATGTGAGCAGAGGGATATGGCACAGAAAAAAAGTAGAACTCCTGCCTGTTCAGCTGCAATTGAGAGATTACAACCTTTGAGACTAAGCTACCTGACCTGCACTGGGGCAACAGGAAGAATGTAGACTCTTTTGAAGGGAAGTGAGTGCTCAAGGAATGTCCTGTTCTTCAAACTCTGCTTTATTCCCCCCCTGGATTAACAAATTGGCATCCTACTTGGTATTGTGGAATATAAGAAATGCAGGAAAGAGAGAGTTTGCAATACGGTCTTGTGTTTTGGAAATGGCCATGGGCAGTGTGAAGCAGGTTTGCTGGATGCTTGCAAAGAGACCCCATAGAGCCATGAGGATGAACCGTGGATTGCAGTGGAAACCCAGTGGAGACGCCAGAACTATGAGATGGCTGCTAAGGAAAGCTGCCGGCCCCAGATAAAGTTTTCCAGGACTATGAGTAGCCTAGCTGGAGGGGCAGAATTGGAACTCCACAGACTTGTTGCTGGTTAGAATTATCAGACTTGGAGACATGTTACTAGCTAGAATTGTTGTACTTAAAGCTACAGAGTTTGATGTTTGCCCTGTTTAAATCTTGTATTGGTTGAATATTTCTTTGCTATGCCCAGTGCCATCTTTTGCACTGCGAATGTTTATTCTGTGCCATTATGGTTTTTTTGAGGTTATTTTTTGGTATTATAGCTCAGTTAAAAGATCTTGGATTATGGGGATGTATAAACATCATTGGAATTGATAAAAACAATGGGGACTTTTAAAGTTGGATGAATACATTGCATTTTATATCATGTATGGTTACCAGTTAATGGGGCCAGGGGCAGAATGTGATGGTTTGATTCTGCCACATAAACTTAGGTGATCTGAATGCCAGGTTCCCAGCTGATGGAGATTTTGGAATTAATACCTCCTGGAGAGGGTGTATTGTTGGGATGGGCTTATGGGTGTTATAACCAGTTTCCCCATGGCAGTGTTTGGCACACTCTCCTGTTCCTGTTGCCCACCTTATGTGGGCCAGGGGGTGATGTCCACCCTCTGCTCATGCCATCATTTTCCCTGCTATCGTGGAGCTTCCCCTCAAGCCTATAAACCAAAATAAACCTTTTTCCCAGAAGCTACTCTTGGTTGGGTGATTTCTACCAGCAATGCAAACCTGACTGCAACACCCAGATTAGGTTCTTAGAAATAAAAACAAAATTGGAGAATCCACAATTTTTTGGGGGGGTTGTCTTGTTTTTCTTTTTCTTTTCTTTTTTTTTTTTTTTTTTTACTGACAACTTTCATGATTATAGACAATAAGATAATAAATCATGGTAATTTCCTTCCCCAACTTTCCCCTCTGCAGCTCCACTGTCCATCACAACCCTTCCCCCTCTCGATCAGTCTCTCTTTTATTTAGATGTCATCATCTTTTCCTCCCATTATGATGGTCTTGTGTAGTATCCGACATTGAAAAGTCATGGGTATCCAGGCCATTTTGTGTCTGAAAGAGTCCATTCTAAGGAGTCCTATCCTTCCTTTGGCTCTTACATTCTTTCTGCCACATCTTCCACAATATACCTGAGCCTTGGAAGGTGTGATAAAGATGCTTCAGTGCTGAGCACTCCTCTGTCACTTCTTCTCAGTACTATGGTGCCTTCTGAGTCATCCTGAGGTCACTGTCATCTGAAAAGAGAAGCTTCTCTAGCCAAAAGTGAGAGTACCATAAATATATGGGTATGAACATTAAGAACATTAAGGCAGTTTGGTGAGCATAGTATGTACATTTAGGCAGACACCAGTAGATGTTATACTTCTAGGGCTCATGACTTCCCCCTTCATAGGTTTTCAGTATCAGGCATGTATTCCCTCTAGTGGAGCAGGCCTCAGTCCAATTACAGGGTGGTTGGTTTCCCCCATAACAGACATGCCACTATTGTACCCATTGGCTCATTTGGCCTGCCTGACCAAATTTAAGGCTTGCAGTGTCCAATGTTGTATATCTCCACTGGTGATTTCTCTCTCCCATGGCACTACATGCAGTGTAGCTTTTTCCAGCTTTCTGTCAGCTGGTCTACACAGGGGAGGTTTTCAGCTTAGCTCTAGCAGGGTTTCTCAGTGACCTTGCAGCCCAAGTATATAGAGTCTTCAGCAATATGTTCTTACCATCTATGCCTGATGGGAAACTGTGATGGTTTGATTCAAGTGTCCCCATAAACTTAGGTGATCTGAATGCTAGGTCCCCAGCTGGTGGAGATTTGGGAATTAATGCCTCCTGGAGAGGGTGTATTTTTGGGGGTGGGCTTATGGGTTTCCCCATGCCAGTGTTTGGCATACTCTCCTGTTGCTGTTGTCCACCTTATGTTGGGCAGGGGGTGATGTCCACCCTCTGCTCATGCCATCATTTTCCCCTGCCATTGTGGAACCTCCCCTCAAGCCTGTAAGCCAAAACAAACCTCTTTTTTTCCCAAAAGCTGCTCTTAGTTGGGTGATTTCTACCAGCAATGTGAACCTGACTGCAACAGAAACCAAGAAACTTGGCAATGGCCTGCAATGTTTTGGGGGCATCAGGAACCTCCCTGGCCAACAATTCACTGGAAGGTATCCCATCCCTCATACTGAAAATTTTCTAGTAACAATCTAGGGCTTCTGGTAGTAGGTTTCCACATGACTTATTCATACCCTCTTAGATTTTGATTAGCCCTCCCCCACCTTTACTCAATCTCTTCTCCTGACCTCGCTTAGGCCTTTCCACCCCCTGTTCTTTTACTTACATATATAAATACCATCCTCTTAAGTTCCCCCTCCTCTAACCCTTTTTAGCTTACTAGCCTCTGCTACTGAGTTTTATTCCAACTCACATACAAGTCCAAACATTTGTAGCTAGGATCCATATATGAGAGAGAACATGAGATGTTTGGCTTTCTGGGCCTGGGTTATCTCACTAAGTATAATCCTTTCCAGATCCATCAATTTCCCTACAAACTTCATAATTTCATTTTTCTTTACTGCTGAATAGAACTGCATTGTTTAAATGTACTACATCTTCATTATCCACTCATCAGTTGTGGGACATCTAGGCTGAGAACCCACACCTTCAATTTGAAAACTTCTACTTCTCATGGTGATCCTTCTACCTCTGCCTGGGATTAAAGAAAGGCATGTGCTACCATGCCCAGATTTTTAACCATTTTTTCACTGACAATTTCCATGAATATAAACAATATAGCATGATCACTCTAGTTTAGAATTAAAGGTAAGCCTGGCTGTTTTTTTTTTTCTTTTTGTTTTGGAGCATTTGATATATATCATTAAGCAATGGCAATGAAAGATAAGGTGGCACCGACATCAGGATTAACCAGTGGAATTGCCAGGAGAATCTAGAAAGAAATCCATGTGTCTACGGTCCATTGATTTTCCATAGGAACACCAAATCAATTCAGTGGGAGAGAAGAGTTTCAGCAGACAGTGCTGGGACAACTGGACAGCCCTATGCAAAGAAGGAAGCTGGATCCTGACCATGCTCACTTACCTAAAGTGAGTCAAAATCTAAATGTAAAAACCAGGGCTGGAGAGATGGCTCGGTGGCACAATGCTTGCTGTGAAAGCCTACCCATCTGAATTTGAATCCCAGGCACCCACATAAAAGCTGGGTGTGGTGATGCTTGCCTGTAGCCCCAGTGCTGTGGAGGCAAAGGCAGAAGGACCCCCAGGGTCTGGCTCATTAGTCTAGATGAATCAGTGAGCTCAGAGTTCAGCAAGAGATCTGTCTCAACAAGTAGAGTGACTGAGGTGAACACGCACATACCCATATGCCCACATGCACATCACACACACACACACACACACACACACACACTCACACACTCTCACACTCACACTAAATTCATTTTACAAAATAAGTCAATGTAAAAGCCAAAAGTCTAAAACACCTAGGAAGAAACACTTGAGCAAATCTTCATGACTTCAAATTTGGCAGTAGAATTTTAAACATTATACCAAAAGCAAAGAAAAATTAATTAAACTAAACATTATTAAAAGTTACTATGTTTTTGCTTCAAAGCATACCCTCAGAAAATTGAAAAAAACATCATCTAGAATGAGAAAATATATTTGCAAATATATATAATACTTACATTTAAAATATCTAAACTATGTTAATAAAATTTAATAACCACTTTTTAAAAATGAATTTATTTGCAAGGGGAGGGGAAAAAGTAGAGGGGGAAAGGGGAATATGAGCACCCTAGGGCCTCTAGCCATTGCAAAAAAATTCCAAATGCATGCACTATATCTGTGCATCTGGCTACACGTGGATACTGGGTAATCAAACCTGGATTGACAGGCTTTGTAAGTAGCATCTTTAATCGCTGAGCCATGTCCCATAACCACTTTTAAAATGAACAAATTTCTAAATAGATGGTTTCTCTTAAGAAGACATGTGCTATGATTCAAATTTGTGCTGGCATTTAAACCCCACAGTAAACTGTTAATCCAACTATGGTTTTTAGAGGAGGTGATATTGAGAGGTAGGGGGGAAAAAGTCATTAGGGTAGAGCCCCTTTGGTTGAATACTGGTGGTTTAATCCAAAGAGATAGGGAACCTATAAGGCATGCATGCACACGTACTCCATCTCTTACCATGGGCTTTCCTAGGAGCACCATCATGGGACTCTTCCAGCAAGCAGGCCTTCAATTTTGAACCAATATATATGCCAAAACAAACCTGTTTTCTTCATAACTTACCCAGCCAATGGTGCTGTGTTATTGGCAACACAAAATGGAGTAACACAATATGAAAATAACTAGTAAAACCACAAGAAGATGCCCAACATCAGTCACCAGGCAAATGTAAGTCAAAACCACAAAGAAATACTACTTTATACCCACTAAAAGGGCCACAACCAAAGAGGCAAATCAAGTATTGGTAATGGTGTGGAGAAATCAGAACCTTCACACACTTCTGGTGGAAATGTCAAGTGATGCAGCCTGTTTAGAAGCCAGCCTTTCAGCTACTAATGATGTAAAATACAGAATTACCATTTGATCCAACAACCAAAGCCTTGGTTGTATACACTCAAGAGAAAAGGAAATGAATTCACACAAAACTTCTACATGTATGTTTGCAGCAGAATTATTCATAATAGCCAAAAAATAAAAACAAACCAATGAATGCATGGAGAAACCAATGTGATACATGCATGTGATGGACTATTAGTCTACAATAAGAAGAAATGCAATAGCAATTTCAGGGCAAAACATGGATGATGGTAAAACATACTAAATGAAAGAAGCCAAACACAAAAGACTGCGTACGATATGAATCTCTTTAGCTGGCAAGGAGATGGCTGCCATCTCATTTTCAGCATAATTTCTTAATGTCCTACAACCATAGCTTGTGGTGTCTCAGAATAGCAACTTGCCATCTAGCTCTAATGGGTAATCAAGTGCTTTGACAATTGCATGCATTGTTTTTGGGGTCTCATGGACCTCCATGACCAACAGCCCACTATAAGAGGGTGATCAAATTCTGGCACTGGGGTTTACCTTATGGATTTAGGGTAAAACTTTCTCCATCCCAACAGGGGACCCAAACTGTTTCTTTCTCTCTCTCTCTCTCTCTCTCTCTCTCTCTTCTCTCCCTCTCTCTTTCCATCTCCCTCTCCATTTGATCTATGATGGCTTTTCATATCATTGTTTCTCTATTTTCTGTTGAGATGATCTGTCTGTTGATGATAGTAAGGTAGTAAAGTCACACACTATTATTGCATTGGGATTTATATCTGATTTTTCTAGCAGATTTTGCTTTATAAAATTCAGTACACCTTTGTTGGGTCATATATGTTTAGTATTGTAATATACTCTTGTTGAATTATTTCCTTGATGAGTACAAAGCAGCCTTCTTTACAGAGGTAAAGATTACTTGTTTACCTTTGGTTCAGCTTATCTTGTCATACATTAGTGTTGTAGTCAGCTTCATGTTGCTGGGACAAACATCCAACCAGGTTTGGTTTATGGAAGGAAGGGATTTATTTCAGCTTAAAAAGTCTAGGGAAAGTTCCATCGATGGCAGAAGCAGCTGCTTACTTCCATGCATCAAGCAGAGAGAAACAACTGCAGCAAGCAAACACCAGCAAGCAGCAAGCACAGACCACCCGAGCTCAAACTGCTCTCTCCATGCCTTTAGGCTGGGATTCAAATTCACCCCAGTGACATATCCCCTCCAGCAGGCTACTGGAGACTTTAGACGGAAGCTTAACCTGAATCAAAAAACACCCAAGGACCCGGTTGTTGAAGTCTTCTATTTCTCAACTTACCCTCATTCTATTCATATCTCTTCGGAGGGTTTCTAACATTTTCTTCAATCAAGTTAAGCCTACTGTCAAAGGCTGAACACTCTAGGAGACAATTCTGTTGGGACAACAGAAAGAATGCAGTCTTTTGAAGGGGCCTGAATGCTGAAGGAGTATCCTGTTCTTCAAAGTCTGCTTTATTCTCCCCATGGATTAACAAATTAGCACTCTACCTGGTATTATACAGTATAAGAAATGCAGGAAAGAGAGGGTCATTGAATTTGCAACACAGTCTTGTGTTTTGGAAATGGCCACAGCCAGTATGAAGCAGGATTGCCTGCATGGAGACCCGATGGAGTCATGAGGATGAACCATGGGTTACAATGGAGACCCAGCGGACATGCTGGGACCACAAGATGGCTGCTAAGCAGAGCTGCTGGCCCCGGATGAAGTTCTCCAGTACTATGAGTAGCCTAGCTAGAGGAGCAGAATTTGAACTCCAGAGACTTGTTGCTGGTTACAGTTGTTGGTTTTAGAGCTATAGAATTTGATGTTTTCCCTGGGTTTTTTTTAAATCTTGTATTGGTTGAATATTTGTTTGCTATGCCCAATGCCATCTTTTGCAGTGTGAATGTTTATTCTGTGCCATTATGGTTTTGGGTTTTTTTGTTTTGTTTTGTTTTTGCTATTATGGCTCAGTTTAAAGACGTTGGATTATAGGGATGTTTGAACATCATTATAATTGATTTAAAAATGTGGGGACTTTGAAAGTTGAACTGAATGCATTACATTTTATATCATGGATGGTTAACAGTTTATGGAGGCCAGGGGCAGAATATGGTGGTTTGGTTCAGGTGTCCCCCATAAACTTAGGTTTTTCTGAATGCTAGGTTCCCAGCTGATGAAGATTTGGGAATTAACACCTCCTGGAGGGAGTGATTGTTGGGGGTAGGCTTATGAGTGTTATATCCAGTGTCCCCATGCCAGTGTTTGGCACACTCTCCTGTTGCTATTATTCACCTTATGTTGGCCAGGGTGTGATGTCCACCCTCTGCTCATGCCATCATTTTCCCCTGCCATTATGGAGCTTCCCCTTGAGTCTGTAAGCGAAAATAAACCCTTTTTTCAAAAAAAAAAAAAAAAACCTGAGGCTACGAGAACATACATTCAAGCTATCACAATTAGTATAGCCATGCTTTATTGTTTCCTTTTTCCATTTGCTTGAAATGTCTTTTCCCATCCTTTCATCCTAAGGCAGTATCTGTCTTCCATGGTAAGGTAGGTTTCTGGAAGACAACAAATGGATGGATCCTGTTCTCTGATCTAGACCTGTGTTATTTGATTGGGAAGTTGAGTTCATTAATATTCAGAGTTATAATTGAAAAGTGTGAGTTAATCCCTGTCATGTTGGTAATTTTGTGGAGTTTGGTATCTTCATGATCTTCACTTACTCTAACAACTATTTTTAGTTCTGATTATTGTTTCTTCCTCCTGTAGCCTCTTGAATATATTTATTCTTCCATCCAGTGTGAAGTATTCCATCCAGTATTCTCTGTAAGACTGACTTAGTGCTCATTTATTTATATGGCTTGCTTTTATTTTGGAAAGTTTTTCTTTCTCCTTCTATTATGGGTGCTAATTTTGCTGGGTATAGTAGTTTGGGTTGTCAGGTATGGTCTGGCTTTTAGGGTTTCCATTGCAAAAAAATCAGATGGGGCTGGAGAGATGGCTTAGTGGTTTAGGTGCTTGCCTTCAAAGCCAAAGGACCCAGGTTCAATTCTCCAGTACCGACATAAATCCAGATGCACATGGCACATGCGTCTGGAGTTCATTTGTAGTGGCTAGAGGCCCTGGTGTGGCCACTCATTTCCTGTCTCTCTCTCTCTCTCTCTCTCTCTCTCTCTCTCTCTCTCCCTCTTTCTCAAATAAAGTAAAATTTAAAACAAATGAGAACATCAGATATTATTTTGATGGGCTTACCTTTGTGGTAGGCTTACCTTTGTAAGTGGCAAGCTATTGCTCTCTTGCAACTTTTAGTATTCTTTGTTTTATGTGTTTAGTGATTTTTTTTGGTAAAAATGTTATTTATTTATTTATTTGCAAGCAGAGAGAAATAGAAAGTATAGGCATGCCAGGGCCTCTTGCCACTGAAAATGAACTCCAGATGTATGTACCACCATTTTTTTTTTTTGGCATTTAGATTTATGTGAGGAACTGAATCAAGCCCCTTTAACCACAAATCAATCTCTACAGCCCATGTTTTGTGTTTTTAGCTGCCATATAACATCGGGAATTTCTTTTCTTGTACTGTCTTTTGGTGTTCTGTATGTCTCTTATATGGATGGGTCTTTCTTCATAAGATTTAGAAATTTTTTGTATAATTTTATTGAAGATATTCTTTATGCCCTTGATTCATAGCTCTTCACCTTCTTGTATGCCCATGATTCAAATTTTTGTTTTTTAAGGTGTTACACACTTCTCTCATGTTGTGTTCATATTTTTATTTTATTTTATTTACAAACAGAAAGAGAAGAGGGATGGAGAGAATGGATTTGGCAGAGCCTCCAATTGCCGCAAACAAATTCTAGATGCATGTGCCACAATGTGCATATGGCTTTACATGGGTACTGGGGAATTGAACCTGAGTCATTAGGCTTTGCATGCAAGCACCTTAATCTCTGAGCCATCTATCTAGCCCTTATATATTTTTTGAACTTGTTATTGATTTTGGCCTCCTCATCTATTTTCTCTGCCTTGTCCTGTCCTCCACATGATCTATTCTGTTGGTGCAGCTTCAGTTATTTCACTTTTTTTATTTCCATTACGTTATCTCTGTCTCCAGGCAGATGTGGGTGGGTAGTCTACCAGCAGGTTTGAGCTGGGTATACTAAGGAGTGCAACCAGAGCCAAGCAGTCCTAGCCATCCATACAAGAGGCAAGGAGGGTAAAGGAATAGGGGTTTACCTGGGAAGGGGGGTAATGGGACCACTGGGCTTAGTCCCTACTCCTGGAAGGCACAGGCTGGCAGTCTGCACATGTAACTGATTTGGGTGGACAGGAAATGCTCACCTAGATCATGAGTGGCACAGGTATGCTGAGCTTACCTGAGAGCTTGGGCTATCCTGGGAAGTGAAGTGACACCAGTGATGAGCAAACCTAGTCATCCCTACTCCAGGTGGGCACAGGCAGGTAGGGTAGTAGGTCCAGTACCAAGCAGGCCTAGTCCTACATACATGACTGATTTGGCCACAGGAATAGCACTCACCTAGAGCCTGAGCAGCCTAGTCAGCCTTGCTCAGGGTGGGCCTAGTTTTGTTTTTAGAAACAGGGTCTTGTCATATAGCCTAGGATGGTCTTGAACGCACAGTCTTCTTCCCCAAATTCTGAAATCACAGTGCTCAACATGATGGTATGGGGAGGTAAGCATTTGGAAGCCATTAGGTCTGAGGGGTGATCTCCCATAAATGAGATTAGTGCCCTTATAAGGAACATTCTTTCTCTGCTCTGTACTACAGGAAACAGCAAGAAAATAGCCATTGGCTTGCTAGCAAGTGCCCCTCCCTGGGTGAAATAAACATTTGTGTAAGCTGCCTAGCTTGTGTTCTTCTGTTAGCAGCAAGGGACCAAGACAATGACTAATATTCACTTTCCAAGATCAGTTCCATTGCTACCCATCCCCTCTGAACCTTGGAATGAGAGGCTTGAAGACATTGTGGGGTGGGGCTCTCCCTTAAAACAATCTATAAGGTCTGTGCAGCAACCACAGAACAATGAGGACCTTCTGAGGCTAGGTTCAGAGCCCACACTTTCTTCAAGCTTCTTTCAAAGCAAAAATTCACATCACACATCCCAGGAAAGCAACAGAATGGCTAGAGGCCCTTGCCTGATAGGACCTAAGAGCTTTGGAAAGAGCCACACAACCTAGACTCACCATGCTCCCTGCCCGTAACGTGCTCTCACATGCTCTCCTGCCACCTTTTCAAGCTTCATGTGTTCAGACCATGCAGGAAGTGCTTCCCCTGGTGTCTCCATGAGGCCAGGAAAACCCTTCTGCTTGTGGCCCCTCAGAGAGGACAGAGGGAAACAGTGACCATCTAATTTCCCAGCTGATAAGAAATAGAGAACAAGCGCCTGGCTCTGGGCTTCATCTCTGGAACCTGAGAAATTCCTGAAACAAAGGAAAAAAATTAACTTTTTAAAAATAATGTGACTTACACTGAGCACTAAAACAATGAAAACTTCCATCTAGCCTCACAATCTTTTTTAAAAAATGGCAGAGGACATAAGTGCCTGTTTGCTACAGTTGCTAGAATGCCTGTTATGAGACTTCTTGGGACTTGTAGTTAAGCAGACTACATGGGATAGATGGTCTTGGGACACTCTGGTCTCCTCATCAAGGAAAATGTTGATGGAAGAGAAAACTGCATGCAGAAAACTCAGACATAGAACTCTGGGGCTGGACATGTCATTGACATTCCTGCCAAATTTTCTGGGTATAGAAATCAGATGCATGTGACATCATGGAGTGTAGACTAGAGACAAGGGAACAATTAGCAACAACATGAATAAATCTCAAAAATAAGATATAAGAGGAGATGGGCATGGTGGCACACATCTGTAATCTCAGCACTTGGGAGGCAGAGGTAGGAGGATCACTGTGAGTTCAAGGTTATCCTGAGACTACATAGTGAATTCCATGTCAGCCTGGGGCTACAGCAAGACCCTAACTCAAAAGAAATTGTTTTAAGTGTTGGTGAGATGGCTTAGTGGTTAAGTGCCTGTGAAGCCTAAGAATCCATGTTCTACTCTCCAGATCCCATGTTAGCCAGACACACAAAGGTGATGCAAGTGCAAGGTCACACATGCCCACTAGGTGGCGAAAACATCTGGAGTTCAACTGCAGCGGCTGAGGCCCTGGTGTGCCAATTTTCTTCCTCTTCTCTTCTCTCTCTCTCTCTCTCTCTCTCTCGCTTGCTTGCTCTCTCTCTAAAAAAAAATGTTTTTAAAGATACAAAGGAAGATATCCAGGTGCAGAAAAGAATTCACTGTGAGTGCGTTTGTATGGAGTCTGACAGGTAAGACTCATCTTTCATTCCTTCTGGGGTGGAGGGCTGATTGGCAGGGGTATGGTATTATGGCTTAAACAGCAAGGAGAACACTGGGAAGGTAAGTCAGACTTGCAGCTGGGACAGCCTACCAGACTAGATGTGAGGAAAAGCAAAGCTGTGAGGAAATCAGCAAAGCCAGTCTTGGTAAACCCTGGCTGGCACCCTGACTAGCACACACAAGGCACATTGCCCTGTCCCTGAATAAACTTCTCAACTTCATAGATACTGGCATCTTTACACATATTCTTACACCTAATGCATTTAGTAACAGTCTGAATTGCAAGCTAAAAGGGCTTTGAAGAAAGCCTCCACCTATTCCAGGAAAGGGACCACCCCAGGGGTGTCAACAGATGGAGAAATGGTAGACCAAGATTTACACAAGCCCAGAAAGTAGAAACAGGCCTTGCTGGCTCAGTTGGCCCTCCACTCTGCAGGGTGTACTTGTGTACTTACTTTCTGCTTTTGCTTTCTCACCTGCTAAAAATAAACTGGCACTACTTGCTCGCTCTACCTTTGGCCCAGTGTGGAGACTGCCCTTTGGGAGCATGAGAACCAAGACCATTTCCACAGTTGGAACCTGATGGAATGTGCAAAGCACATCTCCCCATCTCATCTATAACACATAAGAGAACTCTTGGAAATGGAGCTGTCCTCTTGTGATTGTGGTGTTGGTGGTATGCATGTGCACATGTACATGTGTGCTTTGTGCAAGTAGAACACTCTCAGACGTTCAGTGTCTCACCCAACCCATCTCATCTATAGCAAAAGACTGCTGTCAAATTAAATAGCACCTGATATTTTGTAGTTAAGCACAATGACTTTCTAGAGCCTCCTCTCCAACTTAATTTGAGCAGGCCTCCCTAGCCATGATGTTCCAGATTCACTGGTCTTCTGGAACACATGTGTGCATGTAAGATTCCTCTCCTGGTTGTCTATGACTAGCTTCTGTTCATCCTTCCAGGCTTAGAACTAAAACATTCCACATTCAGATTCTATTCCCAACCCCTTCTTTACTCATTTCCTTCATTCTACCATCCTATTTGTAATTCATTACAAACATGCAAACCCCAGTAGCCCAGTTTGGATTCCCCAGTCACCACATAGAGCCAGATGCACAAAGTGGCATCCATTCTCTCTCTGTGTCACTCTATCTCTCTCTCTCTTTCATGAATAAATAAAAATATTTTTAAAAAAGAATATGGGGGTTGGAAAGATGACTTAGCAGTTAAAGTACTTGTCTGCAAAGCCTGAGGACCCATGTTAGATCTCTCTCCAAATCCAACATAAGCCAGATGCACAAAGTTGATGCAAGCACAAGGTCACACATGTGCACTAGGTGATGCAAGTGTCTGGAGTTTGATTACAGTGGCTGAGGCCCTGGTGCATCAATTCCCACCACCCCCTAAAAAAAAAGATTATGGGCTGGGCTAGAGAGATAGCTTAGTAGTTAAGGCGTTGGCCTGCAAAGCCTAACAAGCCAAGTCTGATACCCCAGTACACATGTAAAGCCAGATGCACAAAGTGGCACATGTGTCTGGAGTACGTTTGCAACAGCTGGAGGCCCTGGCATGCCCATTCTGTCAGTCTGTCTCTCTTCTGTCTATGTCTCTCTGCTTGCAAATAAATAAACTAAAAGAGTTTTTTTTTTTTTTTTTTTTAAGCCAGGCATGGTGGCACACACCTTTGATCCCAGCACTTGGAAGGCAGAGGTAGGTGGATTGCCATGAGTTTGAGGGCCACTCTGAGACTACATAATGAATTCCATATCAGCCTGGGCTAGAGCAAGACCTGAAAGATGGCTCAGAGGTTAAGGCACTTGCCTGCAAAGCATAAGGACCAGGGTTTGACTCCCCAGTACCCACATAAAGCCAGATGCACAAAGTGGCACATGCATCTGGAGTTCACTTGCAATGGCTAGAGGGCCTGGTATTTTCTCTCACCCCTCCACACACAATTTTTTTTTTGATGATGATGGTGACCACAATAATACCGCCATTTATTGCATATCTACAAAGTGCCCGCCCTGCGCTAAGAATGTTACACGCATATTTTACTTAATCCTCACAGTGACCTTCTGAGTTGGACTTAGTCTTCTGTCCAATTTTACTGATAAAGGAACTTGGCGAAACAATGTTTACATCTTGCCCTGGGGTGTCTTCCCTGGTCTTGGGGTCGGCAATCAAATCTGTTGAGTTTCTTGAGTGAGGCAAGGCCTTGCTGTGTCACCCTGTCTGACCTGGAACTTGTGGTGATCCTCCTGCCTCTACCTTTGCCTCTTGAGTACTGGAATTACAGGCTGTACCACCACACACCATCATGAGGGATCAATCTGGATAGACAGCGACCAGTCTGAACTCCATGACTTTTGACGTGTTCAGTGTTTATGGCCTGAGGGTATGACATCTACAAAAATATGAGTCATGGGCTGTCTCTCAAACAGACAGTAGATTCTTTTAGAGTAAAACCACAAGGGAGGGGAACCTGCAGAAGATCGAGAGAGCCCACTTCAGCTTAAGTCAGAGTGTGTGGCCATGTGGCTGACATGCCAGCCCAGGCTCTGGGAAGCCTGTCCTCAAGTTATCCCTGGTGAGGGTACTGCCAGTAACAGATGCCACCTGGCCCAAGTTCCCCACCTGTAAGCACCCAGCCAGAAACAGCCAGCTGCTCTCCACGCAACCCATGTCCTTGTGCTTGGAATCACATGGCTAACTTTAAGGGTATTTCCATAACCCATGTGACCACAAACATCCTGTTAAAGATTCCCAGTGGTGGGTGGCATTCCAGATGTGTGAAGGGGAGAAGAGAACCCTTTTCTGTGCATGGACTGAGCCTCTTTTTCACAGCAATGACATATTAGGACTGGAGGGGTCACTCCCAGATGAGCCTATGGATTTGTTGTTGTTGTTGTTGTTGTTGTTTTGTTTTTCTTTTTTTTTTGTTTCGTTTTTTTTTATTTCTTTTTTTTTCTCAATTTTTATTAATATTTTCCATGATTATAAAAAATATCCCATGGTAGTACCCTCCCCCCCCACTTTCCCCTTTGAAATTCCATTCTCCATCATCATCACACAATTTTTTAATAATATGCAAGTGAACATGTATAGCATAGTATAAAACTTCACAGGATAAAACTTCTCCACTTCCAAGTCACAGTCTAGCTCTAATCCATACCCTGAATGTCATCTTCATGGTAAAAGACATGCTACAAAACCAGCAATCCAGAAAGGGGGCACCTTTGGTTTGAAGCATCTGCCATTTCTATGGTACACATGTTATCAACAATGCTGATTTTAAGCAACCAATATCTAGATAATCAGCCCACATAATTCTTCATCACTTACTCATTAGCTGTCAAGAGTTGATACATAAGCTTCTCTTTTGGATGGTGGTAACCACCAGGGTGACTCAAAACTCACCAAAGTACTGAGAAGTGACTGTGGAGTGTTCAGCACTAAATGAGACATCTCTATCATATCCTCCAAGGATCAGGGACCATTGTGGAAGAGGTGGAAGACAGACTATAAAAGCCAAAGGAGCCAGGCATGGTGGCACATGCTTTTGGAGAGTTCAAGATTTCGAAGCCACCCTGAGACTACATAGTGAATTCCAGGTCAGCCTGATCTAGAGCAAAACCCTACTTCAAAAAAAAAAAAAAAAAAAAGCCAAAGGAATGGAGGAGTGCTTAAATACTGTCTTCCAGACACAAGGTGGCCATAGCAGTCATGACCTCATAGTGGCTGATGCACAAGACCTGCATAAGGTGAGGGGGAAAAGGATGACATCAAGGAAGATGAAGTCAAGTTGGAAAGATGGGATTTAATGAAAGGGGTATTTGGGAGAGGGAAAGGGGAGTGGTGGGAGGGGATTATGATTATAGTATATTGTCTATATGTGTGGAAGTTGTCAATAAAACTGTTTAAAAATAAAACTAAAAAGAGCTAATTAACATGCTGGTTCTAGGATTCTGCTGTGGCCTGTCCACTGCATCAGTCTTGTACCAGAAGCCCTAGCCATTATGAGCCTGAGTCAGTTCCATTGTGGTTGCAACTCAAAAATCATTCTCTTTTTGTAGGAAGATTGGATTGTATTTGAGACAGAATCTCCCTATTTAGCCCAGGCTAGACTGGAACTTAAGATACTACCGTCTCCATTTCTTAAGTGCTCAGATTTACAGGTATGGACACCCCACCTAAGAATATGACTTTTTAAGAAACAGCCTCAGTGGAACTCATACAGGCTAAAATCTGAGCACTAGGTCACGCTGAGTAATGCAGGTCTCCTGAGGAGTCATGAGCTGCGTCTATGGACAAACAGGAGGTCCTCATCAAATGTGGATCCACCTCATCACTGGCCCCCCGGCCCCCAGGCTGCTGTGTACACAGTGATGGGAACTTAGCATTACCTTTCACTCATGGGGCCCTGATTTACTAATAAGAAGCTTGTTAGCCTTCTTAAAAAAATGGTCAAGCATTGGACCCTCCCAGGAGCCTATACTTTTCATGCTCCCATGCCTTTAGCATGTTTATAAAACCCAAAGGACAGGCCCTGACCATCCTCAAAGTGTCAGACTGCTACTGAAAGACTGTGCTGGGAGCTAGAAAAGTCTATGGTGGGCTGGAGAGATGGCTTAGCGGTTAAGGGCTTGCCTGTGAAGCCTAAGGACTCCAGTTCGAGGCTCAATTCCCCAGGACCCACGTTAGCCAGATGCACAAGGGCGCGCACGCATCTGGAGTTCATTTGTTTGCAGTGGCTGAATGGCACGCCCATTCTCCCCCCCCCCTCTCTCTGCCTCTTTCTCTCTCTGTCTGTTGCTCTCAAAAAAATAAATAAAAATGAACAAAAATTTAAAAAAGAAAGAAAGAAAAGTCTATGGTAAGCTAACAGCCAGCTTCCTTGAGCTGAAGTCATCACAGACCTCTTTCCCAGAGTGACCCATTGCTTGTCTCAGCCTCACTGTATCCTCAAACTTCTGGTGCAGCCAGAGATTAGGCAGCCTGGTCTAGTCTGCTTCCTACTCCCACTGGACAACAAGCTCTGGGTAGTACCACTTTCATTATACCAAATATAGTACTATGTCATCAAGAGCACAGTGACCACTTATGGGCCACTAAGATGCCCATATAAGCAACATGTAGAGCTGATAACACACTCTGACTTCCTTTCACTTCTGGATGGTTCCAGAGCATCTCACGTCACCACCACAAAAGCAGAGTTCCTGCATGTGAGCAAAGGCCAAGAAGGGAGAGAGGAGACAGAGGCCTGAGAGCCAGTGATGCCTGCATTTCAACTCTGTGCTAAGAAAGGGGTGGCAGCACCCTCATGACTCCCGAGTCCAGACCCCTTCTCTCACTGGCTCACAACTTAGTCACACTTCCAAGTAGGAGAGCTGTCACCAGCTTATCAATAGAAAGCTGGGCTTCTTTTCAGATAATTTTCCTAATGTCTTGAAATTATTGACTCCTACCATTGTGCAACCTTTTCTCGCCCTCTGTAGAAAAAGAATACGTGATCCTAAGTGGTCCCAAATCAGACCCCATAGCTATTTATCTTATCACGACAAGCACCAACATCCACTCAGGAATGCCATAGCAGGTTTCTTGTATCTGTTAATAACATCTTTACTCATGAAACAAACAAGGTCCCCCCTAACCCTTAACCCCTGTGAGACTATGTGGTCCCCATTTTCATGAAAATGACAGAGGCCAATGTGCATGTACGCTTCAAGAAGGAAATTCACTTATTTTTCTTTCTTTCTTTGGTGTTTTTGTCTTACTTTGCTTTGAATTTTGCTGGTGCTGGGATTAAACCCAGAGCCCCCTGCATACTAAGCAAGCACCCAACCACTGAGCCACAACACCAATCCTAAATAAAACTTTACAGCAAGGTGATAGCAAACATCCAGAACATTGAGTGACCAAGATACAAGAACGAAGCTTGCACACCAGTGAGACCTGATTCCATGACCTGCAACAAGCTCGTCATGAGGAGGAAGGAGGGATATTACTGCTGAAGGTCAGGACTAAAACCCTTTCTGTGGGGTTGCAGGAATGCCATCGTGACAGTGAGATAGTAGAAGTGTGGTGAGTTTCAAGGCAGCTAAAATTCGCTTTCCTATTACAGAATGATGTAGTAGTAAAGAGCCTTGAAACTAGAAGGTCTTTTAGAAATAGTTAATGTAGAAAGTAGAGCATTTTCAAAGCCCTTTCTAGACTTAAAACAACCTTGTTTTTCAGAACAATTTTTAAGAGAAATATAAATTGGAGCGCAAGGATTCAGCCTAGCAGGCAGGGTAAAGTGCCTCTGTGGCCCAGGCTCGGCTGAGCGCCTGAGTCGCACTCATTTCAGCCTCACAGCACTCCCTGAGGCAAGAGCTGCCACCATCTTCTCTTCTTGACAGGCAGGGCAGCTGAGGCTCCAAGGGAGAACCTGACAAGGCCTCAGCGAGAAAGGAAAGGACAACAGCTGCTTGACACAAGCAGTTAGAGCGTGAGGCTGGAGTGGGAGTGCCTGACTCCTGTCCTCAACTCTCTGTCCAGAGTCAAAAAATTAAACTGAATTGCTCAAGGTCAAGATAGGACAAAATGTAAAAGAAATATTTCCATATGCATCTAGCTTTAAAGGGAGGAAAAACTGTAGGCCTCAGAAACAAAGACAGAAATTAAAGTCCCCAGAGGCCATAGGCAGCCTGGGGACTCAGCCTGAGCACTGGTCCTCAGAGTTGGGACCTTCTAATGTCCCCCAGACTGTAACAATTACTCTGGCCTGGTGTGAAGTGGAGGGCTGGAAATCACTCTTTGCACAAAGCCTGAAGACCGAAAGGGTTGCTAGTCAACAAAAAGGAGTCAGAAAACCTCCAACTTCTCAAGGGTTCCCCAGAGAAACTCTGCAGTTGTCAGTAGCTCTCTGTAGAAACTACAAGCATGCAGGCTGCTCCTTGAGCAGGTCCAGGACTCCCTCCACCGGCACGGGAGTTAGTGAGGAAACTTCCTCGTGTGCTGGCTCTCCATGAATACAGCAGCAGCAGCAACCACAGCAGCAGCAGCACAAGAGCCCCCTGAGGACTTCCACAGTTGATATTCATAAGAAGAAACACTGTATTAGTCAAGGTTCTCTAGAGGAGCAGAACCAATACAATAAATTGGTATTAAGAAGGGAATTTATTGGATTAGTTTGTGGTAGTCCAACAATAGCTGTCTGCAGGCTTGTGAGTCGAGGAACCCGGTAGCTGCCCAATGCACGTGGCCGGATGCCTCAGCAGTCCCAATCCAGCACTGAACGCCTGGAGGCTTCGTGGAGAGCTGCTGGTTGGAAGGCTGAGGAAACTTATAGCTGAACAGCGCAACATTTATGAGAAGCCTATTTTTAAAGTACAGCAAAGAGTAATTTAGAGATGAAAGAGAATTGGGATAAGCAGGTTAAAGTGCTATGAGGGTAGATCTCATTTTAAATATTCTAAGCTTACAAAAACAGATTAAATATAGACAATGAACTATTAGGATAACCAATAAATTTTTACCAGCAAAAGTAGAAACCAAGAAGTATACATTCATGGGCTGGGAGATGGCTCAGCAATTAAAGGTGCATGCTTGCAAAGCCTGCCAGCCTGGGTCCAATTCCACAGTACCCATGAAAAGTCAGATGCACAAAGTGGCACATGCATCTGGGATTCGCTTGCATTGGCAAGAAGCCCTGGTATGCCCACAGTATCTCTCTATCTCTTTTCTCTTAAGTAAGTAAACACAACACACACACATGCACACACAAAGGACGAGTAAAAGTATTAGGTAATAATTTTTACCAAAGTTTGTAAATACACAAAACATTGTGTTAACTATTTACAAGCTCATACATATTTAATGAAAGTGTCAGAATACAGACTGGAGAGACGCCAGTTCTCAGAGAGAATGCCCCCCCAAGATGTAAGGAAGGGGAACATGTACCTTCAAATGTGCACACGTGAACACACACAAACACAGAAGCACTCAAGCACATATGTATGTCAAGTATGGATATGCCCAACTACCACCTCAGCTGAACTCAGTTCCATAGCTATGTCACTGGGAGGTCTGTGCCATGCTTTTGAGAACTTTTCAGGCTGTAGTGGTACCATTCTGCCCCAAGGCTGCTTATGCTACAGAATTGGTCACTGAGACTGTGGTGTCTTGCTTCCACGACAAGCAGGCTACTTCCCTGCCCCTATGGATTGGACAGCTTTCTGGAGTGACTTCCCTATCAATATACATCCCTGCAGTCATTAAATCCCGTAGGGGTAGCAGAGCAGCACAGGGAGAGAACCTGTAGTGACAGATTCAGCAAGCACTGAAACCTTCCTCAGAAACCTTGTACAAAGGCACATAGTCTAATAGTGCCACCCAGTGGCATCGCTGAGCACGGTGCACAGGGACGACACTCAGGGACCTCAGCATTTTGCTGGTTGGCTGCTTGAGGCTGGCTAATGATAGTACCTTGACTATCATTCCTCTGAGCTCAAGATCCACCTCTCGGCTTTGTGGTTCAGGGAGGTCTGCAGTGTGAAGAAGCAGTTACCCTCTTCTCCTCCCATCACTCCCTGGTTCCTGGCTCTCTTCCCCCTTCCTACCACATGCGCAGTCTCTGTTGCATTGCCCCTCCTCCCCCAGCTGATGCATGCAGGCCAGTGAAAGACACTGTGGACAGGAAGGAAGTGGTACTTTTCCCTCCTGTGATATGGGGGCACTGCTCCTCGGTGTGAGATGAGCCCTAACAGCAGAAATACAATGACAAAGTCAACTCAGTGGTACCAAATTGCTAAGTTGCTAAAAAGCTCAGGACAGGGAAGTGGAGCCACTCCACTCCATCACAAGAAGACACCTGAGGAGCCACACCTGCTTAGGTCGACCTCACCTCTGCAAGGATAGCTGCATGTATATTTGTAAACACTCCAGCAACAGCTAGCTCGGGGAGTATTCCTTGAAAATGCTGGATGAGGAACAGAAGTCCCTAAGAAAATTACAAATTATGGCCCCTTCCTGCGTCATCCAATGAAAGTCCTCTCAAAGGTTTCAAGTGCATATCTACATACTTGTACACAGTAGGCCTGAATAGTTCTACATGCTATATAAATTGATTCATTAAACTGAGAAGCTTGTTAGGCAAGTGTAAATGTTTTTAGTCTAAGGACTTGAGAGATTTTTAACAATCTCATCCATGTCTGTAACATACTTTGATCATATTTCCCTCTCATGTCCCTTTCCCAGTCTTGCAGAATCCCTTCCTCTTCCTGGTCCCCCTTCTGCTTTGAGATTTTTTTTGTAACCCAGTGAA
This sequence comes from Dipus sagitta, assembly GCA_036346955.1. Classification (NCBI taxonomy): domain Eukaryota; kingdom Metazoa; phylum Chordata; class Mammalia; order Rodentia; family Dipodidae; genus Dipus; species Dipus sagitta. The sequence continues at coordinate 36,590,324 of CM070782.1, read as the reverse complement.
CTTAATTAGGAATTCTTGCATGATCATGGGTAGAAGGAGCATATATTTACCAAACTATGTACAACTAAGTCACTAGAGGCGAAACCACTGAAGAAAATGTCTTCCCTCCCTACCAGCAACCATTAACTGCCATGAGTTTCTCGGGGGGGGGGGGTTGACTTCGATCTACTCCCCGATTACTGGTGTATGTTAAAGGGCCCAATCTTGTAGAGGTCTTGTGCAGGTAACCTCAGCTGCTGTGAGTTCATTAGTGCAGCTGCCATGTCATATATACAGAAGACAGAATTTCGCAAGTCCTCTCCTTCCTCAAGTTCTTACACTCTTTCCACTCCCTTTTCCTTGATGTTGCCTGCATCTTAGATGGGGTGAGGTAGGTACCTTATTCAGGGCCATGCACTCAAGAGTCACTTATTCTTAGCACTTCGACCACTTACAAATCTCTGTAGTAACCACTACCAACTGCAAAAGCAAAACTTTTCTGAATAAGCTGACTGCTACACTAATCCATAGGCACAAACACAAAATATTTAGGAGGCAGCTTAATGGGCATAACATGTACATTTAGCCAAACTGTAGTAGTAGCTTCCTATGACTATTAATTCCCCATCCACAAACTTTTGACCAGGTTTACAATACCAGGCATGAATTAGCTCTTTGAGCTAGCCTCAAATCCAGTCAGAAAGCAGTAAGTTACACCCATAACCCCATGCCACTGTTACACCATTGGGTACATCTTGCCTGGTAGGTGTAGCACATGGGATCCACAGCTGAGTAAGACTTGATGACTTCCCCCATCCACCCACGCAGCCGGCATAGCCCCTTTCTGCACTGTGAAAGCTAACCAGCATGAAGGATATCTCCAGATAACTTGTCCATACTGAGCTTCCCACACAAAGATCAACATCAGTGAGCAATCTCCCTTTACCGGGAAATCTGTCAGTTCCAATATGTGTGCTTCCCCAAACAAGGATCCTTTGTGGAAAGTGTCAGAATGCCAGCAGTAGAGCACCCTCCTTAGTACTTAATGCAGGGGTTCTCCCATGAGGTGATATAATTACCAGGAGGGAAGCCACGGGGATCCACTACTATCAGTATTATGATGACCTGCCACCTTCCGGACCTTTGTTCCATTTGACCAAGCTTAGAAAAATATGAGGAAACTGGAGATGGAAGGAAGCTATATTTTTTAACAATGAATATGCCTTTCTAAGCATCAATTTGACTATATAACTTGTTTCAAAATTATATTTACATTTATTAATATATTGTGAGTCTGCTTCATTGGACAGTGAGATGTCCAAATCAAACTGACCCTGTCCTAAAACGTCTATAGAAAGCATCTTACAAATTTATGTTGTTGAGTATAATTTTCTAGGACCTTCCTTAAAGTTCTCTTGCCTTGAATCTCTAAGTCAACATACCACAGAGACTTCCACATCCATGTTTATTGCTGCCCTATTTACAACAGCTAACAAATGGGACCAGCCTAGATATCTATTAACAGGTGAATAGATAAAGAAAACATGGTACTACACAATGGAATTGTACTCAACAATGAAGAAAAATGAAACCATGACATTTGCAGGAAAATGGATGCTCCTACAGATCCCAATAAATAAGTCAGACACAGCAAAACAAATGTTGCATATTTTCTTTCAATAATGAGATCTAGCTTTACATTTCTATGCTGTACATGTGGGGTGGGGCTAAAGCAGAATGGAGAACATGAACAGATAGGAAGGCATCTTAAGAGAGGAAGGAGGGAGAAGAGAGAAAGAAAGGGAGGTAGAATACACTGCAGCAGGGGAACTATTTAGAGGACAGAAGGGATCAGCCAGAGGGAGGGAGAAGAAATGGGGAGGGGAGTATAGCAGAATGAATAAGAACAGAGTATAATGGCTTGTATGCAATAAGATGCCACGATGAAACTGCTTACTAAAAATAAGCAATAAATACTTAACAATTTTTCTAAAGTTCACTTACTTTGGGATCAAATTCTGATGCACCGGGCTTGTGTAAGCTTCTGTAAGAGCCAGGATTGGTTTCAACACCCCTCCATGCCCACTGTCTTTCTAATCCTACTTCTGGATAGTTCTTTCTTTTGAAAACAGATTGAAAACTATGGAATTCTAACACTTTATAGTTTCTTTAATTTATTTTAACTGACATAGGAAAAACATAAATTTTATCTATTACCGGGGTTGTGTGTTGTTATGATGCATGGGTGTATTATATAATAATAAATAATGTTAAGCCTAGTAGCTTCTCAAACATTCATTATTTCCATATGGTAAAAACTGTTAAATTACTTTCTTGTAGCTCTTTGAAATGTGTAGTCACCCAAAGGCATAATAGCCCATCATAACTTCTTGATTCTATCTAACTGTAACTGGTGTTCATTGACCATCTTTCTCCATCCCTCCCCCATCTGTTCACCTCAGCCTCCAGAGATCACCATTCTACTTTCAACTTCAACCGATTGACTTTTTAGTTTCCATATATGAGTGAGATCATCTGATCTGGTACTTGTCTTTCTGTGCCTGACTTATTTCACTTAATACAATGTTCTCTACATCCACCCATATGATCACAGATTATAGAATTATATTCCTTTTTATGGCCTAATACATATATGCCATATTCTCTTTACCTATCCATGAATGCTTAGGTGATTCCATACTTTGACTATTGTGAATAGTACTTCAGTGAGCACTGGAGCGTGGATATCTCAACATTCTGACTTTCTTGTAGATGTGTATCTGAAGGTGGAGGTGCTGAACCACATGGTAGTTCTATTTTTTTAATATTACTTATTTATTTGAGAGGGACAGAGAGAAAGTGGGTATGGGCATGCCAGGGCTTCCTGCCACTGCAAACCAACTCCAGATGCATGTGTCACTTTGTGCATCTGGCTTTACATGGGTACTGTGAAATCAAACCAAGGCTGATATGCTTTGCAAGCAAGTGCCTTTAATCACAGAATCATCACTCCAGCCCCTTATTTTTAATTTTTTTGAGGATATTCAGTACTGCTTTTAGTAATAGCAATTAGTATACAGTTTTTTTAATATTTTATTTTTTTTTATTTATTTGAGAGAGAAATATGCAGGTAAAGGAGAGAGAGAGAGAGAATGGGCATACCAGGTCCTCCAGCCACTGCAAATGAACTCAAAATGCAAGTGCCCCCTTGTGCAGCTGGTTTACACGGGTCCTGGAGAATTGAACCTGGGTCCTTTGGCTTTGCAGGCAAGTGCCTTAACTGCTAAGCCATCCTCCAGGTCCTAATCTTATGAACATTCTTATGAACATGATTTATTCCTCTTTATGTTTGCCATAGTCCACACTAACTTTCTAAGAGAAACATTTATCTTTCTGCAGTGAATGTTGTCTGACTTGGACCATAGCTGTGAACCACAGTTGGGCTTCTTGCATACTTTAAAAGGCTTAAAATATACAAGGCAGTAATAGAATCGAAAGAGCTAGAAAAAAAATCTATAATTTTAGTTATATATTTCAACACTTCTCTCTCAACATATGAATGAAAAGATAGTTTATAGAAGATATGAACATTGGTAATTAACTTGACCTAATTGGCATTTATATAACACTTCACCAAAAAAAATAATAGAAAATGACATTCTTTTCAAGTGACTATGGAACATTTATCAGAATAGAACATATTCTGGGACAAAAAAAATGTCAATACATTTGAAAAAAGGATTAAATCAGTCAGGTATCTTCTCCAACCACAAAGAAATTAAGTTAGAAATTAATAAAAGAGGACTGGAGAGATGGCTTAGCAGTTAAGGTACTTGCCTGTGAAGTTTAAGGACTCAGGTTTAATTCCCTAGGAGCCAACATAAGCCAGATTCTTCCTCATGCATCTGGAGTTTGTTTGCAGTGACTAAGGGCCCTGACTAAGGTGCCCATTCTCTATCTATCTCCATCTCTCTCTCTCCCCATCTCCCTCTCTCTCTCTCTCTCAAATAAATTAATAAAATATTTTTTAAAAAATCAACAGAAGAGGTATACTTGGAAAACCCCAACTAAGTGCAAAGTAAATAAAATATTCCTAAATAACTGAGAAGCCCAGAGAGAAATCACAGGAGAAACTGGAAAATGGTCTGAGTAGAATGCAGTCAAACACAACACATGAATATTTGGGTGATACAGCAGTAGTGCTCAGAGAATTTTACAGCATGAAAGCTTAAGGCTAGAAAAGAAGAAAGTCTCAAATCAATGATCTAATCAAAGAATCAAACCTAAAGTAAGGAGAATAGTCACAACAAATAATAAAGAGGTGAACACAAGACAAATAGAAATCAAACAACAGCAAAAAAGAGGACATCAATGAAACTGAAGAGTTATATCATCCAGGGGATCCCAGGAAGGACTCCGTTAGCATGATCCTTCCCAGGACCCGTGAGGCCAAAGAACGTCAGGCAGAACAGTGCCACCTCTCTTGCCTCCTATTAGCTACCCAGGGACACAAAGCCTGGCTCAGAGAACAGCAGGGTTCTGCTTATCCAGGTGGCCCCTGGGAGGCAGGAGAATGGGAAGGGCGCCAGCCTGTTTCTCAGAACTCATGCACTGCCAGGCCTTGACCTGCGGAGCAGCTCCTCCCTCTTCTCTGCTGATTGACTCTTGCTGTCAGGTTGGGATGCATTCCCCACATTCTAGAAGTGAGATACACAGCTTAGTTGAGAGTTAGCAGGACGGAGGAGAGCACAGACCATCCCAGTGATCAAGTTCTTGCCTCCTTCCAGACTCCCTGGCCAGCCCTTGGAAAGTGACCCCACCCTGCCTTTCTGCAAACTCCTCCCTTGGCCATCTGATGAAGCTCAAGCTGCAGGGTACAGAGTCTTGCCTCAAAACCAGCATTATCAGTGAGCTAACAGCTCTATAGTGAGCATGCAACCACCCCGCCACCTGCTCCCAAAGTCCCGACGGAGCCCCACACTTCACAAGGGATGGCTGGAAGACCAAATACACTTCGGGCTGCAAGTATGCCCAAAATCCAGTCCCACAAACCTACCTCACTTGCTCTTTGGATAGTCAGGAAAGCCAGGGAATGGGATTGATATGGTGAGCTGAACTTTGAGCTCTCTGAAATAAGGTGGGAAAAAAAATTGGCCTGAAGACAAAAAAGACAGGAGAAATTGACAACTGATTCAATGACCTCTAATAAGTAACAATACTTTCTTGGGTGCTATATTCTGAGCAAGTTCTTAGGCTCAACTCTGATGCTGTCCCAGGACAAAATTGAATAAACTCTTGGACATAGTCACAAGTTTTCTCATAAATGTGCACTGGCTTTGACCTGGGCATCAATGAGGCTCATGAAGTAAGAGTCCCTAACCCCTGAGAACCACAACTGCTAAGGATATAGAGACAAGACCAGCACATGGTTGTGCAGCGGTGGCTGTGTGAAGGAGAAGGCAATGACATGGACCATGTGGAATGAGAGTTCTGTTCATATGGGAAAGTCAAGGAAAGCCTCCTGTGAAGTCACGCTGAAGCTGAAACCTAAAGAATATGTAGGAGTCACATGGACAAAGATGGGAGGAGCCAGGTGTGGTGGTGCACACCTTCAAACCCAGCACTCAGGAGGCAGAGGTAGGAGGATCGCTGTGAGTTTGAGGCCACCCTGAGACTACATAGTGAATTTTAAGTCAGCCTAGCCCTCAAAAAAACAAAATAAAAAATGAACATTAAATTAAAAATAACTCTTAAAAAGGTGGGAGGGAAAAGAATCCCAGAAAAAGGAACAAAAACTAGTATATCCTGCAGAGACTTGGTGCTGGGAGAGAGCGTGGCTAGTGGGGGAAGGAAAGACCACAGCCCCAAGAGAACATGTTGGAAAGTCTTCCTCTGCATCATCAGTGACTGAGCTATGCCTGGCACACGCTATGTACGAAGAAACATTGGGTAACTAAATGACAAATGAGGCTCATACACTACATAAGGGATGGAGTAGATAAAAACGTTGTCGTATATGAGGCAATGGGATGTTGTAAGCAGAGTCCTATGGCTTATAGGAACGAGTGCAGAAAGATAAGGGAAACATGAGTCAAGAAAAGTGTGTGGAGCCAGGTAAAATGAGAATTTCACTTCTAGATAAGGGTAAATCAAGCTAAGCTGAGGTCCTGCAGCTAGAGCAAGTTGAACAGTATGGAGAGACATTAGGGACTTGAACAGGAGCTGATCAGAGTCATTGGTGAGGGGGAGTAGAGGCTACTAAGAAATTAGAATTCACTGTCATCCCCAAAAGCTTAAATAAAATGTCATAGTAAGATTAAAAAAATGAAATAAATATAAACATCTTAATTCAAAATACACTGAAAAATATGAGACCAAGAGAAGAGGGAAATGACTAAAGACAAAACATGAGATACACTAGAGAATTTTAGCTACCTTCAAGCTCCAAAAGCCAAATGTTCATGAATGAGACTACCAAATACAAATTAAGCTACATGAAGAGACTTATGCCCTGAGACCCCCCCATGACCATGATGTTCGACCTTACTGTTGGCCCATCCAGGGAGTGAAAAGAAAGAAGGAAGCCCAGTGTCCAGGATGAAGGAAACTTCAAACCCAGCCACCATCCCAATCACCCTGTGTTTGATGGACAAATTGGGATTCTCAACCGGGGCTTGTGAACCCCGGCCCCTTCATTGCACCAGCTGTAAGCAGGGAGTGGGGTTCAGTGTGAGATGTCCTAAAGAGAGCCATGGTGTCCCTGAGCACACTCCCATTTCCAGTGTCCCCATTGTCCGCAGGCGGGACAAGGTTTTATAGATGGGCTAGGATTAGGGCAGTCCTTGGCCCAGCGTCCTGGCTGCTTGCATCTAAAGCAGACATTGGTGGTTTCTCCTGAGTATGATGCCTGGTAGGGGGTGATGGGTTTGAGGACTGGTGGTTGTGGAAGACAGAGGCCAAAAGTTGGTATTTAGTCCTTCCTTTATCCTTCTCTCATTTTGCCTCATCCTCCCTGTTATTCAAGACCTTGAAGGCCTCAGGTCCCTTCTCTAATTGGTGATGTTTACACCTGATATCTGGGGCTGACTGGATAAAACTTGGATATTTAAAAAGAGGGAGTCATCCGGAGTGGAAATTTCTAAGTTTGTATATCTAGTAACAGCCTCAATGAGCTGAGCCAGTAAAAGGGCTGGGTTGTCATCATGGCCCTGGGTGATTTCCCTGACATTATCAAAATTCACAAAAGTATGGGAGTTTTTTTTTTTCATTCCTCCCAAAAGGCAGTAATCTTCCTGTCCAATCTTTGGGTGCCTGCATTTCCAGGTTGATAAGCCCAATTTGGCTAGGTGGAAGGCACGCCCTCATCAGTTGCTGGGACATTTTCTGGGTCTGTTCTTGCAGGGAATCTGCAAGGGCTTGAGCCAAATGCCAAATATGTATGTCCTTGCTCATCTGACGTTAAGGTGGAAGTGAGAATAGTGAGAATACAATAAATATCTCCCCATATTAAGTTTCAGGCATGCATAAGGCATAGGAATTCTTTGCGATATTTAATGGGGTTTTTTGAGAAGGAGCCAATTTTTTATCCAATTTAGCTCATGTTGGAAAGGGAAATGGGAGATGAACCCAGGTAATGCCCTCCACATCCCCCATGACCTCTTGTAAAGGGAACATCAGGGTAGGAGGGCAGGGTGTTGAGCTTGGGTACGGAAACTGGTGTGAGGGAGGAGGGAAGGAAATTGACAGGTAAGGGCCGTAATGGGGGTGGGGAGGAGCTGGAAGACATGGGAAGAAGGGGATAGGGGAACTGGTTGTGAAGGGGTAAAGGGAATGGGTGTAGATGAGATTGGCAATGGTGGACAGGGGGGAGGGAGATGGGACATCCGGGAAGAGGTTATTGGAGAGGAAGGTGGAGAAGATGTGGAAATGGGTCCTGCAGAGGCTGGAGCTTGAGTCTGAGGAGGTGGATGAGGAGGGGCTCATCTGCAGGATCACAACGAGAAAGGGCAGATAGATGAGGAGCGTCGGCCAATACAGAGAGAGGAGGGCTGGTTCAATCAGAGAATTTGGCTGGGGGAGCAATCTTGGCATAGAGAAGGGCATGTACACAAGTAAAAGAAAGTTTGTATACATGGGACATCAGACCATTTGCCATTTGCCATTTCGCTCTCTCTCTCTCTCTCTCTCTCTCTCTCTCTGTTTGGTTTGTTTGAGGTAGGGTCTCACTCTAGCCCAGGCTGACCTGGAATTCACTCTGTAGTCTCAGGGTGGCCTCGAACTCACGGCGATCCTCCTACCTCTGCCTCCCGAGTGCTGGGATTAAAGGCGTGCGCCACGCCCGGCTCATTTGCCATTTCTCTATGTGAAATTGTCCAGGTCCATAAGGACTTGTAAATCAAAAGTTCCAGATTCAGTCCAAAAGTGGTAATTGTCCAATTTATATTGGAACCAGACCTGAGTAGAGAGGCAGATTAAAACTTTGGACTCAAGGTCGTTAATCCCATGGGGCTTTAGGTTGGCTTTTAGGCATCTCAAGAAAGTATCCTTAGGGATAGAGAACTTGGAGCACATTTTGTGGATTTTGTAGGCAGGTTAGGTGGGAACTAGATTCATCACTTGGTATCACAATGGAGCTGGGAAGGAGGCTCAATTCCGGTAGTGGGTCATCACCAAGTACCAAAATAGAAAGGGGTCCCCAGTCTCCACCTCTTGGGAGGCAAAGAGCCAGAGGACCTCTGGGGTCCAGGAGGATAACAGTCTAGGGTGTCTCTAGTCTGTGTCTGGCACCTTACCTTATTGGTATCTGGTGGAGTGTTGGAGGCACAGTAGAGTGAAATGGCAAAAGGCCTCTATGCCAGAGGTTGGAGGAAGGAAGGTGGGGATAAGTTTAGCTGAGAACTGAGTTTATCCAAGACGTCAATAAAATCCCAGAACTGGATAGCACCGCTTTTTATAGTAATCACAGAGGACATTCGAGCTCTCAATGGAAACAAGTATGAAAAGTTAAGGATGAGAGTTGGGGAAAAGCTTAACCTGGTGGACTTCCCCAAAGAGGGTTGTCAGGGGCTTAGCTGAACTCTACAAGGGACTTTGGATGCTCACCAGGGACAAGGCTTCATCTGTCTCCGCAAGAGTAACTAGCCCCATGCAATCCAATGGGCTAAGGGAAGAGGAAGGTTGCCCAGGGAAAGGGCAGGAGGCTCAGGGGCCCCAAAAATCCCTGTCCCAGGCTTTTGGCACCATTTGTTGGATCTGAATCAGGACCAAAACCAATTGGGGTGACATGAACTGAAAATGAAACCAACCCTCAATGGCAATAGACTGCTTTTATTAGCGTAAAGCAGAGAAGGACTGCAAAGACCTCTCCTGGGCTTGGGGCTGCAGTGGTCCAGACACAGCTGAACTGGCTTTTTATAGGATCAGGGAGGGACAAAATGTGGACAGGGATGACAAAATAGAAACAAGACTGTTTCTCTTGCTGACTTATTTTTCTTGGTGGTCTGGACAGATCTAAGATCAAACTTGTCTATCTCTAGGTTATGGGCTTGTTTTTGTGGTCTTGGGACAGTGATTGTGTGTGTGTGTGTGTGTGTGTGTGTGTGTGTGTGTGTGTGTGTGTCAGATGTTCTTTATCAGGCCCAAGGTCTGAGGAAATGTTTACAGTAAAAAAACATTTGCCCTCTCTCCCAAGCCTTCATCAGGGCCAGCTTGCCCCAGTTGCTTAGTGCTTCATTAACCCTTCATGTTCAAAGTCAACTTGGGAACGTAGTGAGGCCTACAAGCAAAAAAGAGGGCAGGTGATATCGTTCAATGGTAAGGCATTTGCCTAGCAAGCTCATGGGTCCTGAGTTCAATACCCAGTGCCATAGAAGATGGAAGCAGAGGAGGGAAAGGAATGGAAGGGGAAGAGGGAAGAAGAATCTCAGAAGAAACCATCATATTTGAGTGCTCTCAAGACAGTGAGAGATCATGCTTGTTTATGATCTTAGGGATGACGTATTTGTGGGCTTCCACCCTTAAGCAGGCTGTGGTAGTTTGAATAGATGGCCCCCAATATATTCAGTTTTTTTATTGTTTGTAGTTTGCATCTGCAGCCACCTGGCTGGAGGCAGTGTCACTGGGTGGATCTTAAGGTGTGGTGGTGGGTTTCAGATTTCAATCTAAAGATATGCAAAGTGTGCCTAGACAGAGTTCCTGAAGTGTACTTTTTGGCTTTTTGGCTTGTACTTCTCTCTCTGCTTGGACCTGTGAAGGCAGGCCAGCTCCTTTGGCCATTATGGACTTCCCCTGGATCTGTAAGCTTCAATAAATATCCCTTCCTCCATAACTGTGCCTGGTCTGGAAGTTCATCTCAGCAACCCTGAAGCTGTCAGCTGCACAGGCTTTGGCTAAACCTGCCTTTGTGATATCTGCCCTTTATTAGGATGAGGGAGCTCCCTATAACTCCTAGTTTCCTAAGCATTGTTATTATTAATGGATATTGACTTTTCTTAAAATGTTTTCTGGATTTAGTGAGATATGCATGCTTTTCCCCCCTTTTCTTATCTGTTGATATGGCTGATGGTTTATACTGATTGTCAACTTGATGATCCTCTATGGAGGATTATGTAGATTAGGTTAGCCTCTGCACCTATCTATGAGGAATTATCTTGATTAGGTTAATTCAGGTAGGAAGACCTACTATTAACTGTGCATGGCACCATTCCACGGGCTGGGGTCGTGGACTGTTTACAAAGGACAGAGCTGGCTAAGTAGCAGCATGAACCATTCTGTATCCTTACTATGAAGCTGAATGTGACCAGCTACCTTATGTTTCTGCTAACATGCTTTTACAACCATGATACACATAACCTGGAACTGTAAGCTGAAATAAACTCTTCCTCCCTCAAAGTTATTTTGGGTATTTTTGTCCCATCAAGGAGAAATTCACTAATACATATCGTAAATTACAATGATTAGTTTTCTATTGTTAAATCAATATTGCATTCATTTCAAAGATAAATCCACTGTGTATTATTCATTTCACATATTGCTAAATTTCACTTGCTAATATTTCATCTAGAATATTTGATTTAGCTGGGCATGGTGGCACATGCCTTTAGTCCCAGCACTCGGGAGGCAGAGGTAGGAGGATTATCGTGAGTTCAAGGCCACCCTGAGACTACAGAGTGAATTGCAGATTAGCCTGAGCTAGAGTGAAACCCTATCTTGCAAAACCAAAAAGAAAGAAAGGAAGGAAGGAAGGAAGGAAGGAAGGAAGGAAGGAAGGAAGAAAGAAGGAAAGAAAGAAAGAAAAGAACTTTTGATTCTATGCTGAGAGATATCTGGGCTATAGATTTCTTTTCATGCAATGTGTTTCTTCAGTTCGAGCATCAGGTTAATATTAGCTCCATATCTAAAGCTATATTACAAAGCCATAGTAATAAAAACAGCATGGTACTGGCATAAAAACAGGAGTATAGATCAATGGAATAGACTTGAGGACCCGGACTTCGGGTCAAGCAACTATAGCTACTTGATATTCGATAAAGGCCCAAACAATATAAGCTGGAAAAAAGATAGCATCTTCAACAAATGGTGCTGGACAAACTGGATAACTATATGCAGGAAACTGAAACTTGATCCACACATTTCACCATGCACTACACTCAAGTCCAAGTAGATCAAAGATCTCAGTATAAGACAAGAAACTCGTATACTACTGGAAGAAAATTTAGGAAGTACTTTCCATGATATAGGAATGGAAAACGACTTCCTGAACAAAACCCCAGTAGCTCAGGAACTTAAACCATCACTCAACCAATGGGATCACATGAAGCTGAAGAGTTTCTTTACAGACAAGCATACAATTAGCAAAGCCAATAGATCACCCACAGAATGGGAGAAAATATTTGTGGGTTATCCAACTGATAGAGGCCTAATCTCTAGAATCTACAAAGAACTCAAAAATCTAAACAGTAAGAAGTCAAACACCCCACTCACAAAATGGGGCAAAGAGCTGAACAGGCAGTTCACAGAGGAAGAAATACAAATGGCAAACATACACTTAAGAAAATGTTCATCATCCCTAATCATCAGAGAAATGCAAATTAAAACAACTATGAGATTCCACCTTACCCCAATAAGGATAGCAAACATCAAAAAATCAAATAAAAATAAATGCTGGCGAGGATGTGGAGAAGTAGGAACACTCATCCACTGTTGGTGGGAATGTAGGATGGTACAACCACTTTGGAAAGCAATATGGAGACTTCTGAAAAAGCTGAGTATAGAGATACCAACAGACCCAGTTATTCCCTTACTGGGCATCTACCCTAAAACCTTCAAACCACAGACTAAAGAGATTTGCTCAACCATGTTTATAGCGGCTCAATTTGTAATAGCTAAGAGCTGGAATCAACCCAGATGTCCATCACTAGAAGAATGGATAACTAAGATGTGGTATATCTACACAATGGAATTCTATACAGCAGTAAGAAAAAATGACACAATGAAATTTGAGGAAAAATGGTTGAACCTGGAACAGATCATTCTCAGTGAACTTACCCAATCACAGAAAAAAAATCGCCACATAGTCTCACTCATCTACAGCACCTAACCTGAATCTACCAAAGATACCTTACATACCAGCAAGCATCTCCTAGACTAGACACTAGGATGGAAAGGGAGGGAGGGGAGGGCATCAAAGGGGTGGGAAACACAAATCTAGACCCAAATGGCAATGGTACCATAATCTGCTACTCACTAAAAGACAGACCAAATGGCTGATCCTTCATCAGGCCCTTACAGGGAACACCTGAACCACAAGACACTGGAGAGGGTAAGATTAAGACTAACCTTAATCTCCTACATCTTCCCTCCCTCACTTCCCCTCTCCCTGTCTCTCTCTCTCTCTCTCTTATCTCTAACTCTTGTATATTAGTTATCTTTTTCCTCATTTTCTTAGTGGGCACTGACCTGTAACTCCCAGATCCAGCATGGGGCTACCATCCACAATGAGCTTTTGATCAGAGAGACCTACAAGGTTTCCTAAAAGACAGACAGATTTCTGTCAGAGTACTTGATGACCCACCAAAGGCTAGTGGTAAGACCCTACTGCTGAAGATACCTTATGTGATTGACATGCAAATTAGAATGGCATGGCTGGCAGTTGGAAGAGAGTCAGTCCCCAGACAGTCAGCGCGTCTAGTGCCAGAAGGTGCTACATGGGCGACTGGGGGAAATTGACCAATATCTGTCGAAGCAACGCATGGTCTAACCTACTTAGCAGCAAATAACTTGTTGTGATGCCCACGCAAGTGCAGTGGTGGCACACAGCCATGGTGGGGAACCAACTGCTCTCAATTTGGCTAACTGATCCCCTCACTGGTATGGGACCCATAGCTCGAGCTGGGAAACAAGTCAGAACCAGATCCAAACGTAAACCCACTCTCCAATATCAAGCTACCATTAATTGTGGGCTACAAGAGGGCCTACACATATTAAATTCTCTATTAAAAAAAAAAGTAAGGGTTATCTCATTTGTCCTGGTGCTAACTTACTCTCTGTTGGAGAATCTGCTTCTCTTTTTCAGATAGATGTAGATCCTAAGGAGAGAGTCACCCCATCATACCTCAAAAGGACTCCGGCTGAAACTAAGAAAAATTGGAGAAACAAGCAAGGGGGCTGTTTTCCTGATGAACCGGATACCAGCACAAGGGGGAAGGAGATCAGCACAGAGAAAAATCAACTCCTACCAAATCAGAGAGCCAGAGCCTCAGAGGCCCCCAACACCTCATCACTGAAGCAGACCAAAAATGAACCCAACATGGCTCAGGGAAATTTTGCGGAAGAGGGGGCGGAAAGAATGTCAGAGTCACATGTTGGGTCATGATATGCAGAGACATTTAGCTTACCCATAACTGTGGGCTAACTCCACAATGCATGACCTGTATACCTCAACAAGGAGGGGCCAAGGGGAGGGGGTTGGTCACGGATGAGCCTAATAATGGTACCAAACTGACTGTATTTGCTGAATACAGAACTGACTAATAACGAAAAAAAAATATATTAGCTCCATAAAATTAGTATGAAAATATCAAATCCTCTTACATTTTTTGGACACATTTCTATAAAACTGGTATTAAGTCTTCTGCAAGTGTTTGGTAAAATTCGTCACTAAATCTTATATGCACCAGGAGTTTTCTTTGTTGGAAAGTATTTAGCTTCTAATGTAATTTGTTCAGTAGCTACAGCTTTGGATGGGCAACTTCTTTTCTAGTGACCTTTGGGACTAGATCTTTCAAGCAATGTGTCCATTTGAAGTTCTCAAGTTTCTGGATAAAATGGTGGACCAGAAGCTGCCTCCATGTGATGTGTTAAAGGAGAAGAGCCAGAATAAAAATAATAGATTCTATTCAAAAGAGAGAAAGAGGGCTGAAGAGATGTCTTAGTGGTTAAGGTGCTTCCCTGCAAAGCCAAAGGACACAGGTTTGATACCCCAGGACCCATGTAAGCCTGATGCACATGTATCTGGAGTTTGTTTGCAGTGGCCAGAGGCCCTGGTGTGCCAGTCTCTCTCTATATATATGGCTCTTTCTCTCTCAAATAAATGAATAAAAATATTTTTTTAAAAAAGAGAAAAAGAAATGTGTGGAGGAAGACAGGCAACACACAGCAATGAAGCCATGCTGAACGTAGCTCCAAATGCATACTGCCCATGTGTACAAGGTTGCTTCAAAACAAAAGTCAATAAATGTAACATGATGCATAAATAGACATGAAATAGACAGAAATCACATGATCACCTCAATAGACACACAAAAAAGGTCTTTGACAAGTTTAATGCCCTTTTCTGGTAAGTGCTTTGAAAAAAAAACTAGGAATAGAAGGAATATGTCTCAGTATAATAACCATATGCCCATCAGTGACCTAAAGCTGTCATTTTAGAAGTCTTTCACCTCCTTGGGTAAGTTTATTCCTAGGTATTTTTTCAGTTGTTGTAAATGGGATCTCTTTTCCTGATTTCTTTCTCAACAAATTGGCATACAGAAATGCTGCTATTTCTATATGTTGACTTTTTGCCTTGCTACTTTTGCTGAAAATGCTTATCAGATATGAGAGTTCTCTGGTGGAGTCCTTAGGGTCTTTTAAGTGTGAGATCCCACTATCTGCACATAAGGATACTTTAACCCCTTTTCAGTTTGTATCCTTTTCTTTCTCTTGTCATACCTCTGTATAAAACTTTAAGCACTGTATTAAATAAGAATAATGAAAGCAGTCCATATTGTCTCATTCCTGATTTTAGAGGAAATTGGTTCAGTATAATTTTCAAAATAGAGTTTTCTTCTGTCTTTCTTTCACTAATCTCTAATTTTATAATCATCAGAGAACAGGGTTTAATTAATCATGGTATATATTTATGCTTGAAAGAACTGGGCTGGGCGTGGTGGCTCAGACCTTTAATCCCAGCACTTGGGAGGCAGAGGTAGGAGAATCGCCTTGACTTCAAGGCCAGACTGAGATTACATAATGAATTTCAGGACTAGAGTAAGACCCTACCTCAAAAAAAAAAAAAAAGAACAAACTATTTATTCTGCTATTACAGTGCTCTACATATGTCATGTTGAGTTAGTTGATAGTAATCTTCAGGTTTCCAACCATGAGTCAGTTGATAGTGACTTCAGTGTACTCCAGGTTCATCATTGTGCTTGGATCTTTTCCAGGACTCATACAATGCCAAATATTTATGCTTCTCATAATAACACACAATAATTCAGAGAGGAAAACTGCTGTGACTAGAGAAAGAAATGTACAAATTCACAACTGTATTTGGAAACATCACCACTAATTAATATAATAAGTAGTGAAGGAAGAAAAGAATAGTAGAAATTCAACATAGATTTCTCCATTAGCATACCATATCACCACTATTGAACATTTATTGCTTCCCTTGTATGTGCTTGACCATGAGAGGTTATAACCCATATGTTTACAATGCCAAGAAGATTAGTTAATAATAATTAGAGTTCATTGGGTAATAGCCAGCTTGAAAGGGGTATGATGGCTAATCTCTGGTTGTCAACTTGACAGTATTCAGAATCATCATGGAAATAAATCTCTGGTCATGTCTGTGAGGGACTTTTAAAATTAGGCAGGAGGACCTATCCTAACTGAAGGTGAGACCATCCCGTGGTCTAGGTTACTGATCTGTATTAAGAAAGAAGAAGAAGGAATCCATCTGAACATGAAGCATTCATCACTCTCTCTACATCCTCCATGAAGATGGGACTCTGGCTGTCTGCTCCTCCTATGCTTTCCCCTTGAAACTGTAAGTTGAAAATAAACCTTTTCCTTCCTTAAGATGCTTTTGGTTGGGTATTTTATCCCAGCAATGAGAAAGCAATTGATATCAGGGGAAAGAGAGAACCCTTGAAGAAGTATTTCCATGAGGGGATAGTCAAAGAAGCAAGGCGCTACTCAGATTTTAGAAAAAAGAAAAATTACACAGAGTAAAACTAGATCTTCTGATTTTGCATGGAAATCAGAATTCCACACCTTTAAGCAAAATATCCCATTTTTGACATTGGAATGGTAACTCAGAATGCTTGAAAGACTCAGAGGGCTGATACTGGAAAGCAGACAAACTGGCCAAGCCCAGCCTGATGGCCTTCACTTTGCAGCGTTTCTTCCCTTGGAGATCCCACACTCTAGCTGAAGTAATGAGATGCACATGTGTTCTGCATTTCAAAGGAACATTGGTTATATCTACTAAGAGATGACAGCAAAGGGGAATGTAGTCAAACTTCTACTCATTCATCAAACATGCATGTATCACCTAAATATTCCAGACATGATTCGAAGTATAGGGACTTATCATTGCACCAACAGATAAAAACCCCTGCTCTGAGACAGTGAGAATCACAGTTAAATACATACTGTGCTGAGGTACACAGGCATAAGTGCTATTTTTATTTCAAAAAAAATACAACTCAGGGTAGAAGGGCTACAATTTTCATTAGTTCGGAGAGATGTAGTGGACTGAGTAAAGTCTTACGGACCAAAGAGTCTGACATCCAGGAAAAGAGAATGCCAGAAAATAACAGCCATCAGATCTCTGACCACAAGTCTGTTGATGGTGTCCTTCAAATCTTTTGGGGTCCTTAGATCTTCTTTAGACCCACACAGTCCATATGCAACTAAACATAACATCAGGGGCCCCAGGGGCCCTGAAGCAGGAGAATGCTCAGCATGCCAGGTGAAGAATGCTGTTTGAGCAGGTTGAGCTGCAGTGAGTGCAGCCAACAGAAACAAAGTTTAAAAAGAATTCCAAGAAGACACTGCTCACTGGCTGGAGAGAAGGCTTAGTTAGCAGTGAAGGCGTTTGCCTGCAAAGCCTAAGCACCCAGGTTTGATTCTCCAGGACCCGCACAAGCCAGATGCACAAGGTGGCTCATGCATCTGGAGTTCATTTGCAATGGCTGGAGGCCATGGTGTGTCCATTCTCTCCATCTGCCTCTCTCTCTCTCTCTCTCTCTCTCTCTCTCTCTCAAGTAAGGAAGGAGGGGAGGAAGGAAGAAAGGAAGGAAGGAAGGAAGGAAGGAAGGAAGGAAGGAAGGAAGGAAGGAAAGAAAGAAGGAAGGAAGGAAGGAAGAAGACACTGTTCACAAGGCTGTGAATCAACTTAAGGTAAACCAGCAAGTTCAAGGCATCTGAGAGATGCCTTTAGCCCTGCCACGCCAGAAGAGGCCAGTGGAAGGCAGGACTGGAGCTGGCTACAGGGACAGGAACTGTGGCTCTTGGTAAAGGAACACAGCCAGGCTTGGCAGAGAGCAAACACCCCATCCCCTCTCAGCAATCCCCTCCCAGTGCCTGCCATCAGCTGACCCAACTACAAGCCACAAAGCAGCAGAGAATGTCTGAAGATTTCTGTGGCCAGTCTTCCAAGGGAGAAAGCAAGGTAGCAATGGCTAAAAGTGGATGATGGCACACCCCTGTAATCCTAGCCATCAGGACTCTGAGGCAAGAGCAAGGATCATGAGTAGGGGGCCAGCTTGGGGTATGTATCAAAATCATGTCAAAAATAAAGAGGAGGAAGGACGAAGGTAGGCTCAGAAGGCATCTAAAGAGCCGGGACATAGTGAGAGGGAAGTCAGAAAGGCATGTGGCTGGCCATGTTCAGAGCACTGCCTAGCATAGCTCAATGTGTGTTCAGAGCTAGCTTGCTCTTGCCCTCCCCCCTCCACCACGGATGTGCAACAGCGTTGTGAACTTGCTTCCATGCTTTTCTCTTCCATGATGAAGGCCCTCCAAATTGGTACTTTGAAATAAGCCCTTTCCTCCTGTGAGCTGCTTCGGGACACGTGATTTGTCCCAGCAGTGAGAAGCTGACTGCTGCATATATGGACTGAGCATACAAATATGAGGCTTACTCAACAAAGAAACACCCTGAAATATAAGAAAGAAGATAGTATTTCTAAATAGGGCAGACAGAGCCCCATGGAGCAGGTGGCATGTGATCTACATCTTAAAGGCTAAAATTATAACAGCAGAAATCAGTGATAAGATTCCAGATGAGGAATACTCACAGGAAAAGTGCTGGAGTAGAAGCTGAGAGGCATATTTGGGAAAAATCAGTAGAACTGGAAGAAGCACCAGACTTGGTCCTAAGGGAATCAGGCTGAAATCAAACTAGTTCTTGGATCTAGACCTTCCATTCATTCATGCCTCTAACATGTACTCATCACAGACTGCCCACCGCATACAGGAGTTATGCTCTGCTCCAAACATTAACAATGAAAGCACTTATGCACGCAGTAAAAACAAGAAAACATGGCTATTTCTAAGAGTTACAGGCGCATTATTCCCAGTTTAAAGATGAGGAAATAAAAGTCAGTGATTTGCCCAGCCCACTCAGCCTAGATTGGGACCTGACAGCGACCCGTGTCACTGCTCTGTCAGAAACACCCAGCCAGGCATGCAGAGGGTATAGTCCAGCAGTGGTAGTGGTGGCAGAGCCATGGGCCAGAAGTCACACATCTTTTATACAACACGTGCCTTCGTCAGGCATCCGGTGAGGAGCCAGCGGCTGCTGCTTCAGGAGGGGAGGTGGGCTGTGACCAGGGAACAAGTCACCAAGCTGCTGCTTCTGTCCTCACACAAAGAGCCAACTGGTCCTTCCAAAACATCAGCTCCCCATTCCCATCCCTCAACCCCACAGGAAGCTGGGGGTCAAGGGCAGACAACTGCAGCCTCCCAAGGTGAGCTTCGAGGTGCCCTTCACTCTTCCCTTGCCAGACCCATTTTACAAATAGTGTTTTTTAAATATTTTATTTGTTTATTTACTTGACAGAGAAAGAGAGAGAGAGAGAGAGACTAGGCAGACCAGGGCCTCCAGCCACTGCAAATGAACTCCAGATGCATGTGCCCCTTGTGAATCTGGAAACGTGCGTCCTGGGAATCAAACCTGGGTCCTTTGGCTTTGCAGGCAAATGCCTTAACTGCTAAGCCATCCCTCCAGTCCTCCAGACCCATTTTAAATATTTTTTATTTATTTATTTGAGAGCAACAGACAGAGAGAGAAAGAGGCAGAGAGACAGAGAGAGAGAATGGGTGTGCCAGGGCCTCCAGCCACTGCAAACAAACTCCAGACATGTGTGCCCCCTTGTGCATCTGGCTAGCATGGATCCTGGGGAACTGAGCCTCAAACCAGGGTCCTTAGGCTTCACAGGCAAGCACTTAACTGCTAAGCCATCTCTCCAGCCCCAGACCTATTTTAAACAGAAAAACTGAAGCTCATCTGAAACTAAGTCATTTGTTTCTAGGCAAATTTTTGGTGGCCAAACCTGTTTGTGTTAGAACTCAAATTTGAAGATATGCTAACACTCTATAATTTAAGTCTTAAAATTAGGTTTCCCAGAGCAGGCAGGAGTAAGACTGTGCATGTGTACAAATGCACACTAAGTTCATGACCCCAGCCCAGGCTGACACTCCCCACCACTCCCAAGCTAAGGAATTTCTCCTCAGTTCAGTTCATCCTCCAGAGAAATTTACATCTTGGGCATCTGACCCAGCAAACAGAATTAGAGAGGAGGAGCCAGACAGTCCACCTGGGTGTACTTCCCTGAGGGATGGAGGGATGGAGGGCCACTCACATGGACACCAGGAAGGAGTTGTGAGAGGAGGAGACTGACAGCAGCATCATGGGAACAGAGAGTGATGAAAGTAATAAAAATGCCATCATTGGGTGCTGGAGAGATGGCTTAGCAGTTAAGGCACTTGCCTGTGAAGCCTAAGGACCCAGGTTTGATTCCCCAGGACCCATTTAAGGCAGATGCACAAGGCTGGTGCATGCATCTGGAGTTCATTTGCAGTGGCTGGAGGCCTTGGCACGCCCATTCTCTCTTTCTGCCTCCTCTCTCTCTCTCTCTCTCTCTCTCTCTATTTCTTTCTCTCTCAAATAAATAAATAAAAATAAAATTTTTTAAATGCCATCATTGTAGGAAAGGAAGTGGTTGTCCAGAGTTGAGGAAGGAATCTTTTATGTGAAAAAGAAAATGAGGTAGAGGAGGAAGAGGAAAAGGAGGAAGATGAAATAATAAACTGGCAGTACAATGCAGTCAGTAGGGATCCATTTTTGAGAAAAAAATTATCCCAACTATAAATATGGACCTAGCCCAGCCCAACAGTAACCATTTGTCTTCTCCTGAGTGCAGGGAGTGAGGGGATATTATGGAGCAGATCAGGCAATAGTATGCTTCTCACAACTGTGCAAAGAAGGTGGAAGTAAGACAGGATGAAGGGAGACCTACTATGTTGTGTGGGGGAGTATGTAGTATTTGTGGTGTGGTGTACAGTGTATACATGTGTGTGTGCAGATGTGTGTGCATGTGTGCAGAGGCCGAGAGAGAACATCAGGTGTTCCCCTCCTTCACTCACACATGGGGCCTCTCTGAACCCAGAGCTTGGCATTTGTGTGAGTCCTGGTGAGTTTCTGGTCTCTGCTCCCCATAGGATGGAGTTACAGACATGTGTGGCCAGGCCCACCTGGTTACATAGGTGCTGGGGAGTTGGATTCAGACAGTCTCAGGCCCTCTCATGCCCTCATACTTTGAGTTAATTGCTGAGCCATTTCCCTAGATCAATTCTATCTTTTTAAAAACTTTGGGTTATCTAAAGTTTTTGCAAAATAATTTATTTGTGAGTGTGTCTTTATAGACCTACAAATATCTAAGAGGAGGAGGAAGAGTTACCCATGGCTAAATATTGAGGGTCACAGGCCCTGAAGGGAGGCCAGTGTC
Source organism: Dipus sagitta (assembly GCA_036346955.1). NCBI lineage: Eukaryota > Metazoa > Chordata > Mammalia > Rodentia > Dipodidae > Dipus > Dipus sagitta. The sequence goes on along the minus strand of CM070782.1, from coordinate 36,569,067 downwards.
CCCCTCTAGACTGTCGCAGACCAGTAGGCTGGCACAGTGCTCCATCCCAAGCACCTTGTCCGGTGTCTGTGAAGGAAGAGGAAGAAAAGCAAATGATTCTGCATCTTCTGCAGCATAGCCTAGTAACTTAGGAGTCCGCGTTCTCTTGCTGGCTGACACAGAGCCCTACATAGAGGGGCTCTGTGGGTAGATCTCATGCAAATATCCCCATCATCCTCCATGCATGTCTTCAGATGCCATCACACTAGTCCTCTCACTGATCACACACCTCCTTCCAGTCAAGTCCTCTGTAGAACCAGCTCCATAAAGAGCTCCTCCCATCCTATTCCTTGGAGGTACACTCAGCCCAGCGAAAGAAGCAAGAGCAGATGAGAGAAAGTAAAAGTACACAGAGGAATGCCGTATTAGTTGTTGCTATGCACAAGCACCAGACACGTGACCAAGGAGAAAAAGGGTTACTTCAGCTTACAGCTTGAGGGGTGCTGTCCGTCATGGCAGGGAAGCAAAAGAGGGAGACCGGCCGGTCACATTGCATCCATAGTCAGAGAGGGCAGACAGTAAAGAGGGGCTCAGTTATGAAACTTTGAGGCCCATCCCCAGTGATCCACTTTCTCCAGAGATGCTCCATCTCCTTAAGGTTACACAACCTTCCCAAACAGCACCACCAGATGAGGACCAAGTGTTCCCACACTCTGGGGACATTTTAACTCAAACCACAACAGATAACATTCTTTCAACCTAACTCCCACCCTGACCTTGGCCTTGCTTTCTGGTCTTCACAGAAAACCCAAGATAAACTACTGGGCAACAGGGTAGCGAAAATGTCATTCCCAACTCAATATTCTCTAAATATTGTAACACATTGACTGAATCATTTGATCTGGAGTCAGAGGCCTCCATGGAAACCCTGGCTCTATAGGGTTCAAGCTGTTCCTTCACACATAAAAATGCCTATTAACAAATGTGAATTATTATTATTTTTGATAGTGATAATAAAAAGGCCTGTCTCACAGAAAAGCTGTGAGGATTCAAAGAGGTGTTTACAGGTGCCTAGGGTCTGTGACACATGTAAAGCTGTCCTATGTGTGGGGGAAGGCTGTCCCAGGCTTCAGGTCTCCACGACTGTAATGTTCAGGGAGAGGAAGGGGAAGAGGTGCCCACGTAAGCAGAGGTGCCTGTAGTCTTCACAGAGATAAAATCTCACCTAAACAGGAAAGCTTGAACGGAAGTGCATCCAAGTCAAGCCAGTCCTGCCTGTCCTCAGAGATTATCAGATAGGTTCCTTTCGGTTACCTCAGACCCAGAACAGCCTGCTTGTATTTCTCTCCTCTTGCTCCTGATCTGCTTGGCATTTTCCATAGACTTGAGTTTTGAAAGTTATTTACCTCATTAGCAAAAAATGAAGTTATGTACCCTTTTCATAGTTATGACATTTGGCTTCATAGTTCATTAACCTATTTCAATAATAAGGAAAACACAGATGTCTGTCTCATTCTATTCCTGGGTACATTTCTGTGGCAGGGGGCAGGGGGGGGGAACATGCCAAGGTCTTTTGTCATTGACCACTATCTTTCATCTGGCTTTACATGGGTGCTGATAAATTAAATTCAGGCCAGCAAATTTTGTAAATAAACACCTTTAACTGCTACACTAACTCCCCAGCCCTTTCCTGGATATTTTTAGTGATAACTTTCTGTGGATGGCCTTGACTAAATCAAGCAGTTCCAATTCCCATTTTTCCTCTCTTCCTTAAGGTACCCACATCTCTGATCTTGCCCTTCAGAAAGGCTTGCCACCTCGTCATACCCCCGCTCAGGAAGTGGAATGCCCACATCTGCAGCCAGGGGCCAGGTGCAGGGTCTCTAGTACACAGCATGAAGCCCTGGAGCCTTCCTCCTTTTACTGTGCTCCTCATCATCCAGGGATCCGGGAGATGGTCTTAGGCGGACACAGGGGATGGCTGCACGCTCAAGTCCTTTGGGCGCATTTATGAAGATAACCTTTGCCGAGCTTGCTCTAGTGGTGAGTGAGGATTGCCAGAGGTAAGGTCCCTGGGAATTTTATTGTATGCATCCTGAGTGATTCTGATTAGCAGGAATATTGGCAAACATTGCCTTGAAGGTTCTTTTCACAGATTTGAGGGAGAGAGTAGTACAGAATTCAAGGGTCTCAAATACTGGCATTTCCTTTCTTAAATTTCTAATTGGTTAATTTAAAAACTAACCAGCAGGGGGCAGTATGGACAGAGCAATTAGACTACAGAGAATAATCCACGGTGATCTTCATAGTAGTCAGAAATTACAATGCACCATTGTAATTTAGACCCTTCTACAGAGATCTCTTTGTGAAGCTCCTTTGACGTCATAACCCCTAAAGCCTTATTTCTTGTGCTTGACAGGGATGGAGAGTCTCACAATGGGGGATTGGGGGTGTTGAGAGAAAGAAATCATTCACAGTAGCTTCATCATGTAAAATTTACAGACAGTAAACCAGGAGCACACCGTGCAGCCCTCACGCCCAAGGCTCTCCTTCAGCAGTTTGGCTTAGTGAAAAAGTCCAGGACGGTGCAGGATGCTTCTAATCTACCTTGAACCGTACTTTTATAGAAGTCCGACAAACGAGAGACACAAACTTACACCCTTCTACATGCACAGACAACAACAGCAAAAAAGAGTTAATGAGAGGGAGCCATTTAAATACCACAGTCTACTTATCAGTTCTTAAAGTGTGTTTGGATAACATGAACTACTACATCTTCAACCTTATCAGAATGAAGTTTCTGAATTGTAGGGTAGGGCAAGGCCTGCTTCTGCATCTGCTAGCAAACTTCCCTATGGTCCAGTAGTTAGGCCCCCGTCTATGCCACCCTACAGCCTCTTCCATTCCTCTGCATTGATAGAGGCCCTGAGTTGGTGTGAGAAGGCAGCAGAGGAGCTGCCAACCCCTGAATTTCTAGCACGTCTTCCCACTGAGGGTGAATGGAGTGTTTAAAGGCATATTGTTTGGTCAGACCCACCGCCTAACTTCATACCCACATGAAGAACCTATGACCTTTCCACAGCTCCATGGTCCTGTTTCCCACAGATGATCTTCATTAGATGAGATTTTGAGGTACTAATTCCCAGTGTGATGGAAATCCCCATTATATAACTTGCCTCTGGCTTAGAGCAAAGAAGGGACTTGGGGGTTTGCTTTTCAATGTTCTGCATCGGTCACAGGGATTCCCAACTGGGAAAGATTTTGCCTTCCTGAGGACATTTGGCAACATCTGTGGCCTTTGGTTGTCACAACTAACTACTAGCTTCTTGTGGGCAGACAGGCCAGGATAGCTGCAAGCTTCTCAGTGCGCAGGACAGCGCTCACAGAACACCCTGCCTAGTGCCAGCCGTGCCCCGCGGAGAAACCCCACTGCATCTCCAGCCCCTACTCAGCAGCATGCATGATTTTTTAAAAATATTTTTATTTCTTTATTTGTAAGGAGAGAGAGAGAGAAAGAATGAGCATGCCAGGGCCTCCTGCTGCTGCAAACGAACTCCAGATGGATATACCACTCTGTGCATCTGGCTTTACATGGCTACTAGGGAATTAAACCAACCCAGGCTGGTAGACTGCAAGCAAGTTCCTTAACTGCTGAGCCATCTCTCCAGCCCAACATGAATAATTTTTAACATACTGCCACAGACCCAGGGTTTGATAAAGATTATAGACAGCCATTCAAAATGTAAACAACCATGGAGGTCTTGCTTTCTAAGAGGCAGGAACAGTGGTTAAGGGGCCTAGTGACTAGGTTTGAATGTCACTTTGCCACCAACATTCAGGACGGAACTGGCCATATTCCTCAAAATCTCTCAGATTTTCTGTCTTCAAACATCAAATGACCATAAGTCCCTAACTAAAAACTGTTCAGGAGCTGGAGTAATAGCTTACTGACTAAAGCACTTGCCTGCGAAGCCTAAGGACCCAGGTTTGATTCCAAAGTACCCACATAAGCCAGATGCACAAGGTGGCATGTGCATCTGGAATTGGTTTGTAGTAGTTGGAGGCACTGGTGTGTCACTCTCTCTATCTGCCCCCCCCAATAAATAAATAAAATGTTTTTTAAAAAGTGTTCAGGACAGCAAAATATATGCGTTCTCCTGGAACACAGTACGTGCTTGCATATTCATCCAATGAAAGAATGGTGTTGATAACATAATTCTACTTAAACTGGATGTGAAAACTGGTTTTTAAATGTTGACTAGGGACCTGAATGTTAGGATTGTTCTTACTAGCTGTGTCTTCTGGCACAGCCAGTCTTGCAAGTCAGCAGACATATTTCCTGTAATGGACAGGTACTGACTGGTATGCAGGAGAGCATGGCTGAGCTCTTGCACCAGACAACCTGAGTACAAATCTTGGCTCTACCATTAGGTGGGCTGAGCCATTTGATTTCCCCTCTCTAGGCTTCAGTTTCTTCATATGAGAAATGGGGATGACAGGACTGGGGAGATTGCTCAGTGGGTGAAGTGCTCAGCTTTATGCATGAGAACCTGTGTTTGACCCTATGTAAAAAGTATTTATAGGGCTGGAGGGATGGCTTAGCAGTTAAGGCACTTGCCTACAAAGCCAAAGGACCCAGGTTCTATTCCTCAGAACCCATGTTAGCCAGATGCACAATGGGGTGCATGTGTCTGGAGTTCATTTGCAGTGGTTAGAGGCCCTGGCATGCCATTCTCTCTCTCTCTCTCTTTCTCTCTCTCTCTCTCCCTCCCTCCCTCCTTCCCTTCCTCTCCCTCTTTCTCTGTCAAATATATATATATATATATATATATATATATATATATATATACATATATATATATATATATACATATATATATATATATATATATATATATTTAAAATGTACTTGTAATCCAGAAATGGGGGGGCAGAGACAAGCAGTCCTTGGGGCTCACTGGCCAGCCAGTCTAGCATAACCTTGGTAAGTTCCAGGCCAATAGGAGACTCTGTCTCCAAAAACGTGACTAATGTTGGAGGTGTGACACCCAAGGTTGTCTTCTGATCTCCACACACACACTCACACACAAGAATACACATGCATGCACATACAGACATGCAAAATTATCATTCCAACCTCACAGAGCTCCCAGAAAATTTAAAATTAAACGAGATAATGTATGCACAGTCTGACACACCGCAAACTCTCAAAAAGAAGGCTTTCTTGTGCTCCTGGCCTCCTGCTCCGAAATCAACCCCTGATCAGTTACCTCTCCAAAGAGAAGGGAAGACACAGTACTGAAATAAGAACCTGGCCCCAGAGACGAAGCTGACCCAGCTCCTTTATGCTGGATGAAAGTTCAGGAGCTCACCCATCTCCATCTCTGGTCCACGTGCAAGAACATGCCCACACTGTCAGATTCGGAATGCAGCCCAGGGACTGGACACCAGCATCTTTATTCTGCTACAAGACTGAAAGACACGGATAAAGGTGTCAAAGAGTATTTGGAGAGCAAAGAAACAAGGGAAGAAAGCAAACCACAGCCTTTGAATCAACAATGAATCTTGCATAAAGGGCTCCTCCATGTTACAGTGCACCCAAGACAACACTGCCACGTACTACACATTTCATTTTTTATGAGAAAGAGGAAAATGGGTGGAAAAAATCCACTGGTATTAGAGTAGTATTCAAGAAGTAAGTTCAAGCACCTCTCCATTTATATTTGATAGCACCGTACAAACCTGCAGCTAAAAAGAAGCATCTTGTTCAATCCCTTCATCTTCTAGATGAGCACACTGAAAACTCTGGTGACTAAGAAACAGCTCCCAGCCCGTCCTTCAGCCTGTGGCGACCAACTTGGGAAGAGGTGCCTTGGAGTGTTCCTTCCTCTAATCCTGCCTGACTAACAGGAAACTTGACTCCATGTTTCCTTCTCCAAGTGTACTCTCACTGGACTTGTGAAGTTCACGCTTTCATGCAAGCAACAGTTTCTGAGCACCTACTATATGCCAGGCACCATTCTTGGTACTTGGGCTATAGGGGCAACAGGACAGGTGTCTTTTGCAGTTATATTTAAGTGCTCAACCCAGTCAATAAGCAGATACTCAAAGAAATTGTACAAGATGGTTTCACGTAGCATTATGATAGAGAAGAACAGATGGAGAAAAATGAGTTGGAAAGGCTGTCTGGGAGACAACATTCATTGGACATAAGACTTGATGAATAAGAAAGAGCCGGTCATATGAAACTCAGGGGCTAGGGGACTTGGATCAGAAGGAATAGCAATACAAACCCACGGGCTCACAAAGGAAGCAGCGTGACTAGAGAGGAAGCCCGTGGATGAACGACAGTGAGCAAGGGTGGATGTGAGAAGGGGAGTCAGAAGAGAGTGGAGGCAGGATGCTGGTGCTATAGGGATTTGTTCTGAGACCTCCTGGCCTGGAAAGGGAGAAACAGCACTAAGATAAGAATTGGAGCCTCCATGCTCATAGGTCTCATGATTCTGTCAGCTGTTCCATCCAGACCCTTGCATTGTCATGGAGACTTTATGTTGAGTCACCATATTGGCTTGAAAGGTGCCAGACTGGCCCCTGGGCATGCTGTGCTTATACTGAGGGCTGGAAAGGAACAGGCCTCCAAGGGCCCAGGAAAACCCTAGGAGCAAACTGACCAGACAGCACTGGGCTGAAGAGTGTCCCCTCCCCTCCCATTAGCCACTGTGACTAACACAGTCATGAATCAATCCTTCTAATCTAGAGGAAGCACCCACTAGAGTCTATGGCTAGTTTTGAATCATTATTAATTTTTAGTTACATTAGAACTCACATTTTTTTGTAAAAAGAAAAAATCAATTGGGCTGGAGAGATTGCTCAGCAGTTAAGGCACTGGCCTGCAAAGCCTAAGGACCTGAGTTTAATTCCCCAGTACCTACATAACACCAGATGTGCAAGGTGGTGCATATGTCTGGAGTTCATTTGCAGTGGCTACAACCCCTGATGTGCCTATTCTTTCTCTCTCTCTCTCTCTCTCTCTCTCTCTGTTTCTCTCTCTCTCCCTCTCTTTCTCTCTCTCTGTCTCAAGTAAAAACATATCAATAGAATCTAGTCCTTACAGCTACTGTCCCCTTGATATTACCCTCCTCCATCTTCTGTGTGAAAATGTGGATGGGCTCAGAATTGTGCATGTCTTTACAGGCAAGAGGATCATGACAGCCACTGTGAGGTCATTAATGTACAAATCAGTTCCTATCTGGATGTCAGTGCCCCAAAGTACTCCTTCCCACCCTGTGGCTCTTATATATTCTTTCTGTCCCCAATTCCACAATGTTCCCTGAGCATTGGAGGGCCTGACAGAGATGTCTCATTTAGTGATGAGTTCTCAACAGCCTCTTATTTTCAGCTTTGTTGAGTTTTGAGTCACCTCAGTGTCTACTGCTAGGAGCTAGCAGTGACAGCAGTGCACTCGTATGCTTTCTACCACCTCTTCTGTAATGTTCCAAGTCCTGGCAGGTGTCATGAAGATGGTTCATCCAGTGCCAAGCACTGGGCTTTCCCTTCTTGTCACCTTAGCGAGTCTTGGGCCTCCCCAGCATTCACCTCTATCTATAAAAAAGAAGCTTCTCTGACCAAAAGTGAGAACAGCATTAATCAGTGAGCATAAACATATACACTTAGCGGCCAATTTGGTGTGCTCAGTGTATCCACTTAGCCACATAACAATGGTTATTCCCTCTAGGGCCTATGTTCTTTCAAGCCATAGGATTTTGACTTGGTTTTCAGTACCAGAGATGAGTTTCCTTCCACTGAGAAGGCCTCAAATCCAATAAGAGAGTAGTTGGTTACCTCCATAACTTTTATGCCACTGTTGTGCCCATGGACACATCTTACCTGACAGGGTGATTGGGTAGCTTGCAGGATCTACTGCTTGTTAAGACAGTTGATGACTTTCTCCATCAGCAGTCTATCTAGCACTTTCCAGCACTATGGTAACCAATTCTTTTTATATTACAACAAACGTTGCAATGAAATTTCCTCTTTGTATAGTGTTGTGAGAGTTCCTCCCTGACAGGTGGAGGAATTGACTCTTAGCTACAATTACTCAATGGAATCTGAATCAGTTGTGAAATTTTCTCAGCACCTTGTGGTTATATAGGCCCAAGCGACCCATCCTTGCACTGCTGCCCTCACAGACTTGCTGCATGGATTTAGAAATCTCCCAGTCCATCTGTTCTTCTGTATAAGGAGGAACCTAGATCTGATGAGCAACACTTACAGCTCTTGCATATCCTGTAACTAAGTATTAAATCTGTGGTGTTCCCTCACAGATGTTTGACTACCTGCCAGAGGTTACAGGGCACATCAATGTGTGTGGCAATATGTCTAGCTCACAATGTGCCATTCCAACCAGAAAAATACATTTTAAGGGTGTTCCAGGAAATGGCCAGTACATGCCTAGATACTGACTTCTGTGTAACCCTTTCCGTGCCCTTCCTGGATTTGGGGAATATGATGTCACCTTTTGTAAATTCTGTATAATTATCTCAGCCTGAATATTAATTCCTAATGAGATCAGGAAAAAATAGCCACAACCAATTTTTAATATACTTTAGTTTACTAAGTACACAGTTTTTATTTCATTTTATCTATCAACCCTTAGAGATACACTGGAAAGGAATAATTCATATTGCAACCATATACAGCAAATACTGTTATTAATTACACTTGGGAGAAAGGAATTAATTGATTTCCCAAAGTTGGATAGCTAGGAAGCAAAAGAGAGCCCAGGGTCTGGGGAGATGGCTCAGTGGGTAAGAGTGCTTGGCACACAGTGACGAAGGCTTAAGAGGGCCTGATTCAACCTGATTTTGATTTCCTGGCAGCCACACAAACAGCTGGACAAAACCACTCATGGCTGTAACCTAGTCCTGAGAGCAGCAGAGACCTAGGAATCGTTAGGGATTGGTCAGCCAGTCTGACTGGAAACAGCAGCTTGAGGTCCAGTGAGACTTTGTCAAGGAAGAAAGAGGGCAAGCAGAGGAGGGCAGCTAACGCTCTCCTGTGGCCTCCTCCTGTGTGCGCCCAGCACATGCATCTGCACACACACTTATACTGCACCACACCAGTACTATGCATACGTGGAAAAGAGAGAGAGAGAGAACCCACAACCCCTATGGTTCCAAACCTAACTCTTTTCTTGTACATAGTACAACGTTGGACTTCTGTGATGTGGCTGTAGAGACCCATTTATAGTCTAGAGAAGACGTGCATCCTGAACAGATTCCCAAGGGTTATTGGAGGACTGTATCAGAGATGGAACTTTGGTCCTAAAGAACATCCAAGTGGATAAAGAGTGAAGAGAGTAAACTTGAGGGAAGAGGCATTAACTGAACTCTAAGAAGCAAAGGAAAACTGTGTGTGTACAACAAACTTTTACTCCACTATCTAGAGAATGTGCAACATACTCTGGCTATACTGGCCATGGAAGGCTCTTCTACAGATGGATACATTTGAACTATGACCTAGAAGATGAGAAAGACCTAGCTTTTTAGGCACAGGTGAAGGGTGAACCAGGTAAGGGTAGTAGGCACAGAGCTCCAGGGATGAGCAGGTTCACTGAAAGTTCTAGGTGGGAGAGAAGCTGTAAGGAAGAACTCAAGGAAAAGAGGGGACCTGAGGTAATCTAAAGACAACTGGCTCTGCTGAGAGGAACAGCAGACATTAGCAGTGTCTCAGGAGACATGCAGGTGAAGAAGTGGTGCCTGTGAACATGGAACAAGTGCCATCCCTCAGTCTGGAACCTGAAGGATGCCCCTTGATGTCCTCCGATATTGGTCCCACCATGAAGAAGCTGAGCCAGAGGAGGCTGGCCAAGGGAACAGTAGGGTTCAGGTCTACCTAATGTCTACTGTCAGCTGGCTGCATCCCAGTTCCTTCCTTCTGGAAGAGTGGCCATCAGGAAAGGGGTGCTAAGCCATGCATAGACAGGAGCACAAGACCTCAGAGGAAGCCTGCAGAGAGGACTGCCTTCCTGACGCTCCCCTGTGGCACCCTCCAGCTCTCTGATGTCAAGGCCAACTCTTTGTCGTCTCTTCCACCACCACCCCCGCCCCCCACCCAGAATCTTCCCAAAGACCTTGGGAATCACTTTGATTTTGTTTTTTCAATATTTCTCCACAAAACAAAGTGAGGAACAAGAGGAAAAGCAGAGTCACAAAGTTGTTTCAGCCAGAATAAAAGGGCCAATTCCACTTAGGTGTGGGGACCCCCTGGTGGGGAAAGGGATGGGATTAGGAAGTGGCAGGCAGAGCTCCTCTGCTGCAAGACTCCAGTCTGCCTGGGACCTGGGTCTCAGCACAGACCAGCAATGCCACCCCCCCCCCCCCCCGGGGAAGTAAAGATCCCTCACCAACCTAGAACATGGTCGCTCCAGCCAAAGTCCAGCCAAGACTCTCCACTTCCACTGAGAGCCAACTAATGCCCAAGAATACAGAGGGCACAGGCCTGGGGAGCCATCCTGTGCAACCTTCCACTTATGAATGTCGGCGAGGTTGTTCCCAAGCCAACAACAGTGGGAGAGTACTGAGCAATCACTAGTGACTGTGCTGCCATTGAGGTGAGGCGTTGTAGAATCCTTGTTTCATGGGCTAGGGAGATGGCTCAGCAGTTAAAGGTGCTTGTGTGAAAAACCTAATGGCCTAGGTTCGATTCCCCAGTACCCACATAAAGCCAGATGCACAAAGTGGCACATGCATCTAGAGTTCATTCGAAGTGACAAGAGACCCTGGTATATTCTCTCTCTCTCTCTCTCTCTTCCTGGAAATAAATAAATATATTTTTAAATCCTTGTTTGGGGCTGGAGAGATGGCTTAGTAGTTAAGGCACTTGCCCATGAAACCTAAGGACCCATTTTCGACTCTCCAGATCCCACATAAGCCAGATGCACAAAGGTAAGGCAAGTGTAAGGTCACACATGCCCACTAGGTGACACAAGTGTCTGGAATTTGATTGCAGTGGCTGAGACCCTGGTGTGCCAATTCTCTCTCTCCCTCTCCCTCTCTCTCTCCCTCTCTCTCTCTCTCTCTCTCTCTTTCTCAATAAAAAAAAAGAAAATTAAAATCCTTGTTTCATATGTGAAGAACCAACAGGGTTGAAAGGTTCAGTCTCTGGCCCAAGGCCACACAGCTGGAAACAAAGCTGGCACCCAGACCACCTCATGCTGCCATCCCTGCTTCTTCACCACCTGCAGCATTAGGATTGTATAACCAGGATCTCTCACCTCCCATCCCAGAGATCCACCAGATCCCAGGCCCATTAATCCCATCAGTGTGGCTTCCCTTGACCCTCTGCACCCTAGGCATTCCTCCACAAGGAGCCGTTATGCCCATCACTGGCATCTTGTCCAGCCTCCCCTCTGGCCTCTCGAGCCTCTTTGTCTCCTGAGCTGTATACACACTCCTTTCCCACCAGCCCTAGGTAACTCAGGAGAATGATGTTCTTCCTCCATCTTCAGCCTCAACTCAGATGTCACCTTTCCAGGTAGCTGCTCCTCTCTCAGTGTCTATCATTACCCTTCTTACTTTACATATGGTAATTGTAAGTCTGTCATTTATCAATATGTAGTTTCCTAACCCATGCATCTCCAGCACAGTGCTTCCTGACACAGAATAGATGTGCAATTAAAAGGAACATAAACAGGACTAGAGAGATGGCTCAGCAGTTCAGGCACTTTACTGCAAAACCTAACAACATGGGTTCAATTCACCAGTACCCACGTAAAGCCAGACTCACAAAGTAGCACATGCACCTGGAATTCATTTGCAGCAGCTGGTGGCCCTGGCATGGCCATGCTCTGTCTGTTTCTCTGTCTCTTTCTGCTTGCAAATAAATAAATAAAATAAAATATTTTTAAAAGGCACTTAAATAAATGAATGAAAAATGAAGGATCACCTTAGTTCTTCCTTAAATGTCTGCTAACATCCCTCTGTGTATGGCTTTTGTTAAACCTAACATCATACAGAAATTTACAATTGATCCAGGGGCCTATTAATTGGGAGTGCATCTCTCTGAGTCTTTTACAATGAATTACAGATAAGGGGTTATTCCCTTATCAGCAAGGGATGGGAACCCCAGACACCAAAGTCCATGGAAGCCCAAGTCTTTTATACAAAATGACATAGTACTTACATGGATCCCTTGTACATAATAATATATACTTTAAATCATCTGTATATTATTTATCCTTAATACAATGTAAATGCTTTGTAAGTAGTAGTTGTAGTAGTTTAAGGAATGATGACAAGAAAAAGCCTATACAGGTTCAGTATGGATGCAATATATATTTTCAAGCATTTTCCATTTTCCAATTGGCTGAATCTGATGATGTGGAACCTTAAGGTACAGAAGGACAACTGTATGTATATGAGGTATTTATGAAGGATCCATCTGTGGGAAAGCAATTGAATTATTTCATATGCTACAATATGCATAGTCTTTACACTGTATAGTACATATAATACATATGTCAATGTATATACATTATTCTAAAGAATATTCCAGATATATTCTCCTGCAATTTTCCTTTCTTATTTAATCACAAGCAAGTAACACACATGTTACTACATAGTGTTTTTCAAAAATAAAAATAGAAGTACTCTTGGAGAGGTATTACCATGTCTAACAATAGCAGCTTTTGGATCATGAGCACACTTCCCTGTTCCCATACCTGGTAGACTGGAAATATTGTGCACAAGGTGAGAATGTATGAACACATATTTATCAACGAACAGCATGAGAATGGGAAGAGAAGTGGCAGGCAGATGTGGCCAGGAGGGGCGTAGGTTGCTGCAGAATGGGAGGAAGAGAAAGGTAAATGCAGAGGGAAGTTCTTTAGTAACAGCAATGCGTGGGATGGGGGCTTGGGCAGAAGGTAGAAAGGAAAGCTTGGGATGAACCTAGCTTAGGTCCAGGAGATCAGGAAATATGGTCATCTGCAGAGAGGAGAGATAACATGGGCAGCCTGGTAGGCTAAGGTAGCAGCCATGGGTGAAACTGGCCCCTTGCAAAAGGCATAAAATTTGTCTACCAGTAGTTTTGCCAGCACTTTTCAACAGTGGGAGCATTTGCCTGTTTCCAAGTTGGAGTTGTTTATCTCTATCTGGAGCCTCAAAGTTCAAAACAAGCTTCCAAACAAAGGGACTTCTGCAATACAGATGACAGTGCAGTGCTCTGGCCTGGAGGGGATGATGGCCGGCTCCCCTGATGAGTTCTGCAGCCACAGACTGCTGCCCCCGCCGCCCCCCACCCCGCTTCCTCCTGCGTTCTTCCTGCTGCCTCTGATTGTTGTGGACATCCTCACAGACATAGCTTTTTAGGACTCTTTTAACCCCTTTCTCCCTAGCCTTAGATCTATGAAAGTGAAAATGAAGTTGGTTCCCCATTGTGGTGGCTTGATTCAGTTGTCCCCCATAAATTTAGGTGTTCTGAATGCTGTATCTCCAGCTGGTGGCAATTTGGGAATTGAAGCCTCTTGGAGGCAGTGTATTGTTGGGGGCGGGCTTATGGGTGTTAAAGACAGTTTCCTCTTGCCAGTGTTTGGCACACTCTCCTGTTGTTGTGCATCTGATGTTGGCCAGGAGGTGATGTCCACCCTCTGCTCATGCCATCATTTTCCCCTGCCATCATGGAGCTTCCCCTTGAGTCTATAAGCCAAAATAAACCTTCTTTTCCCACAAACTGCTCTTGGTTGAATGTTTTCTGCCAGCAATGCGAACCTGACTGCAACACCCATGGAAGCTACTTGGATGTATATTGTAGAGTGGCCCACGGCCCAATGCTGTCTCCCATGAGCTGAATTTATCATCCACCAGCAGGACATATTATTGAAAATAAACCTAGAAAGCCAGGCATGGTCCTTTAGTCCCAGCACTCGGAGGCAGAGGTAGGTGGATCACTGTGAGTTCAAGGCCACCCTGACACTACGTAGTTAATTCCAGGTCATCCTGGGCCAGAGAGAGACCCTACCTCATAAAACCCCCCCAAAAAAAAGAAAAGAAAGAAAGAAAGAAAAGAAAAGAGCTGGACGTGGTAGTGCACGAGTTAATCCCAGCACGGCAGAGGCAGAGGTAGGATGATCTCGGTAAGTTCAAGGCCACCCTGACACTACATAATGAATTACAGGTCAGCCTGAGCTAGAGTGAGACCCTACCACAAAAATAAATAAATAAATAAATAAATATGTTTTAAAAAGAAAGCAAGAAAAGAAAAAAATATTATTTTAGAAAAAGAAGAAGAAAAGAAGAGAAAAGAACCCTAGAGTAGAATTGGTCTGGTAAGCTGCCTGAGGTTGGAAAATCCTAAGGCATGGCTAGGTCCCACAGAACTCCATAAGTAGACAATGACAGAGATGTCACTGAGGGTAAGTGTATGGAAGAATGGCACAAATGATTAGCAGACTCTGAATCTTCGTGCATTACACTAACTATCTTAATACATACAACAATCCAAAAGACAGCTGTTGTCATAGTACCCATTTTACAGATGAAGAACTTGAGATTCAGTGTCTTGTCTCAAGTTGTACATGCAGCTAGGAAGTGATGGAGCTGGGAGATGTAGAGTTACCCAGGCAAAAATCAGAACCTAAGCTGGGCATGGTGGCTCTTGCCTTGAGGTAGGTGCATCACTGTGAATTTGAGGCCACCCAGAGACTACATAGTGAATTCCAGATCAGCCTGAACTAGGGAGAGACCCCTTCTCAAAAAAACAAATAAAAATCAGTACCTGGGCTCTTAAGCAGACTACCATCAATCGGCCCTAGCTAATTTATGTTTAACTTAATCAGCTGCTGTTTTTCCCTCTTGTCCCAAAGTAGGATTGATGCTACATGAGGGTGGAATGCTCAACTGTCCTCTCTTTGTCTTCAAAATAGAAACACTCTATACACAATTGTTGAGTGACTACATAAGTGAATACACATTGTTCTTTTATTTAACTATGCTCTATAATCTGAAATTTTCTGAATATTGAGGCTTTGGCTGATATCTTAATATACTCATGAAACAGATGAATTACTTTTATTTTTTCATACAAAACATCCATGACAACTTTATTCATAGTAGGTAACACCTGAAAACAACCCAAAGTGTATAATTTGGTGAAGAAATTTGTCATAATCTATACAATGGCATACTACTTAGCAATAGAGATGTCCCAGTTTCCAATATCACTCATGGATGAGCCTCAAAGGCAGTTCAGCACGCACAGAAGAGCTATTCATTACCTACTACATTGTTCCATTTAGGTGAAATTTTAGGAAAGGGAAATTTTTCTTTTCTTTTCTTTTCTTTTTTTTTTTTTTTTTTTTTTTTTTTTTTTTTTTTTTGGTTTTTCGAGGTAGGGTCTCATTCTAGTCCAGGCTGACCTGGAATTCACTATGTAGTCTCAGGGTGGCCTCAAACTCACGGCGATCCTCCTACCTCTGCCTCCCAAGTGCTCGGATTAAAGGCATGTACCACCACGCCCGGCAAGTAGAAAGGGGAATTTGAAAAGAGATGACTATAAAGGGGCAGAAGGGTGTTTTTGTTTGTTTGTTTGTTGCTTTTTTGTTTTTCGAGGTAGGGTTTCTCTCTAGCAGACTGACTTCAAACTTATGGTGATCCACCTCAGCCGCCCCAGAGCTGAGATTAAAGGCATGCACCACCACGCCAGGCTAGAAAGGAACTTTTCCAGGAGAAATGTTCTCTATCTTAGTTGTAGAAGTGGTTATATGACTATATACATTTGCCAAAACTCATCATACTGGACATTTTAAATTGGTGTTTACTGGCCAGGTGTGGTGGTGCACACCTTTAATTCCAGCACTAGGGAGGCAGAGGTAGGAGGATCACTGTGAGTTCGAGGCCACCCTGAGACTCCATAGTGAGTTCCAGGTCAGCCTGAGCTAGAGTGAGACCCCACCTCGAAAAACCAAAAAAAAAAAAAAAAAAAAAAAAAAGTGTTTACTTAGGTAAATTACATCTTAACACTCATTACCATAAAAAGGCAATGGATTCACACTTTCCATCTCATAATTACAATAATGAATTAAATCAAGCAGTTTTAAGCTTTAAACTCAAGTATTTCCCATACAATACCAAAATCAACACTAATTAAGACCTGGGACAAGTTATCATAGGAAACACACAGCAGAAACTGTTTTTGTCACTCATACAACTTAATAACCTTCTAAATACAGGCTATTTGTGACACAATTATAGTCTTCAGCAGCAATGGTTATGGTGATTTATTCACAAATACTGAAGAAAAAAATGTTAGGTGAAAAATTCACAATCCTGGCACGCAACCTGCTTTCAGTGAATTACTTTTGTATATCTTGTTTATCTCAACCTTGTGTCAGAAAAAAAATAAAATCTTTCCTCCAAGCATTTGATCCCAGCAAGTTAACTCCCCAGTTCAACAAAGAATCCCAATCTGAATCTGTAGGGTCTCCAAAGAGAACTTTGGGAAGAATTTAAGGACTTAATAATCACCTTTTTTTTGAGACAGGGTCTCAGGTATCACAGACTACTGCATTATGTAAACAAGGTTAACCTTCCTGCCTGTACCTTCCAAGTGATGGGATTACAGGTATGCCCCACCATACTCAACTGATGTGGTGCTGGGGCTGGTTCTCGGGGCTTCATGGATGCTAGGCAAGCAGTCTACCAACTGAGCCACATCCCAAGCCCAACTTACTATGTTTTCAAAGCTTTTCTAGACCTCTACCCTTTTTAACACAATGATATGTCTGAGAATCCTCTAGGTTAACTGCTGAAATGTTGAAAAGGGATCCCAGGGCCCAAAAATCTGTACTTTCGTTCATGTTGTAGTCAGCTTCTTGTTGCTAGGATGAACATCCAATCAGACAGTTTATGGAAGAAGCAGATTTGTTTCAGGCTTACAGAGTCCAGGGAACACCATAATTGGTGGGAAAAACTGGCTCCCAGTCATAGATCTAAGCAGAGAGACACCACCAGCAGCCAGCACCACGAGCAAGCAAGCACAAACTGCCAGAGCTCCAAGTGCTCTCTCCACTCCTCTGGGCTAGAATGCAGAGCCACCCTAGCGACACTCCCCTCTAACAGGAACCCGCCTGCTAGGGGCTCATGTAAGAAGTTTAATCAAAAATGACTGAGTCTATGGGGGCCAAGCATTCAAACTACCACAGCAAGTATCTCAGAGCCCTGTTACACAACTCTGTGAAGGAGTTAGGACTTTTGGCCCCTACACCACTAGAAGAGATCGTCGTAATACACTGTCAAAATGTGTTTGAAATCCACTGGTCTTTGATTCATCTACAGAGTCCTCATCACTGTCATGTCTCAGGATGTGAGCCATATTAACTTTTCCCACCGTGTGTCAGGCATAATCATTGTAATTATCTAAAAGGTGTCCTTTCTCCAGTTTTCCAAGGGTGACTGCCTTGCCTCATACCCTGATGCCCAGGTTCTAGTGGGACTCCTAGTTAGCCTATAAGGATCCAGGATGTCTGCCACAAGATATTTTGTGTCCTCGGACAGAGAACTCAGAAGGTGTGAGCTATCAGTCTCCTGAGTCCATGCATTCTCTAACTAGACTGCTTCTATGGACAAGGATGGCAGATACTCTCGGTCTGATTTTTGTCACACTTCAGTGAGCATGAATTAACCTCACAAGGTGACAGAGATAGTAGTCATAGGGATGTAAAGCGTGCCACCCTATTTTGCTCAGTTGTGACCAAAAATACTCAGAAAATAAATGTCAATAATATACATTCATAGAACTAAATGCCAAAAAAAAAAAACCTTCAACAATTTGGGGCAAGAGCTATTTGCTACTCAAAAGCTGAGATGTACCTGTGAGCTGGACTCATGAGGCCACATACCTGCTCCTTCCTCCATGGGGGAGTGCTTCAAGGTGGAGCTGCATGCACCTCTACTCCCAGAACTATATAATATTAGAACCAGAGATGAAATGGTCCATCTGTCAACACCTACTATGCCAGGCCCTGTCAAAGAGGGACTGACAAGATCCATTCTTTCGTGGAGCAAACATTCTAGTAGGGACAGAGGAGACATACAGTTATAACAGGGGAATCAAGAGAGTAAATGGGAAAATAAGGACCCAAGGCTGGTGGTAACCCCAGTATCTCAGCCGCTGCTCCAGCTGTCACATACTCTAGTTCTACAAGATTGGGCTGAGGTAGAAAAGACCTACTCCGGGCTAGAGTGCACCCAGCTTGGGCTGCGGTGGAAGCTTTCTTCTGGCAAAGCCCGTCTTTCCTTTTCTGGCCCTCCCGAAGGTAAGTTTCCTTCCCCATCTCTTCTCCAGCCAGCCCTTCAGCACCAAGAAGCCCGGCAGGGCGGGGCCTCGGACACGCGCCGGCGCGTCCAGCAGGTGGCAGCAGCGAGCGGCCGCGCCCCCCGCGCTGCCAACCCGCGAGCCCACATCATGGATGGCGAGCTCTCGGGTTTCGCCCTGCTCGCGGTGCCATCGCAGACTGCGGACGACCAGCAGGATTCATGAGCCGGTCGCAGGGGGCCGGGGCAGGGGCCTCTGGCTCCAGACGCTGGCCGAGAGGTGGGTCCCGGGGCGGGTCACTGCTCCCGAGGCCGGGCGGGGACGCGCTGCCCCCGCCCTGCCTCCCCGTGGTCCACACCCCCTTCGGGCTCCGCAGCCGGGGCTGGGAGAGCGCGGGGAGCGCGCGAGCCGCGCTGTCAGCCCGCGGCTGCCCGGGCTTAGGATCCTGGGAGCGGGGCACTGGTCACCCGAGTCCTCCTGGCCTCCCCTCCGCCCTGCGCTCACCTGCGCTCTGGTCCACTCGCCTTCAAGGCCAGCGGCTGCAGCCCAGACGGAGAGGGGCGGGCAGCGGGAGAGCGCACCTGAGGATACAGAGCTGGCCCTGCCCTGCCTTTCCGCCCCCAGGTGATGAGTGAGGCCGGGAGAGCCGAATTAAAAAGCCACCGGGGCCTCCGTATTGAATGAAAGACCCAGAGCAAAGGCATCACCATGAACACGAGCAGTAAGTGGATCCTCCTCTCCTTTGCCATGGGAACAGGGGTGGGGGCGGGAGGTGCAGGAGCCTGCGCTCGGGCTGCCTGGAAGGAGGAAGGAAGCTGGCATCGGTGGTGACACCTGACACCAGTCTCCCTGCTTTGGGTGCTTTCTAAGCTCTGTGACACGGGGATGGATTTTGGGTCTGGCTTTTCATGATGATTTTGCTAATGTTGAGTCGGAGCTACCGGTGGCCTCTATCTGGAAGGCTGCTGCCTCCTTCTAGCCATGCCTGGAAAGGCCTCAGAAGCAGCATTATGGCCATTGTCTGCCTGTGGGGGTTCTGAGGAGACCCTCCTGCTCACACCTGGAAGTCCATGGAGGTTCTGCTTGCTCTGGGACGCACAGGGCGCCCCGAGGCTGTGGGTGCCATGGGATGGCAAAAAGCAATTTGATAAACAAATCCTCAGGAAACCGCCTCTAGATTTGGAGACTTGGAGAGATCTAGCTCCTGTGCCCCGCAGTGCAAGGGGCCAGGCGGGTTCTCCACCTACCCACAGGCTGCTTAGCCACTCGAGAAAACCAGAGGAAGGGACAAACCCTTGGAGCCACGGCTCAAATGTACCAGAGGCAATAGCTGCCTAACAGAGCCTAGACCAGACATGCTGTTGCTGGCTTGGGCCCTGGCTACTGAGACACGCACTTAGCAATTGCCTTCTGTATACACGGTCCCCTCTAACCACGGACTTTGGATGGAGTGCCGTGACCTGAGTGATTACATGGGAGGGCACAACAGGGTTCGTTCTCCCACTCCTGCTCCTGTCAGCTTAGTTTGTCCATGTCATCCCAGGCTGGAGTGAGACTGCTGCTCCCGAGGGCCCCCATGAATATTCACTGCCAAGGGACTCTGTCTTTAGGGATCAGCCCCAACTTGTCCCCTCAGTCGGCACAGCTGAAAGAGCAGAGGGGTTAAATTAGATCCTTCCGGTTTAAGAATCCACCGCTTATTGTTTCTGTAAAACCTAGAGAAAAAAACAATCAGCACCTTAGTGAGACTGTGTCTAGCCCAGCCCGAGTTTCCTCACCCTCCCTCTGTTTCAAGGCCGTTGGCATAGAGAAGAGGAAAACACAGCAAAGTCACTGAGATGGAAATGAAATATATTTATTTACTACGTATTTGTGTGACTCATCGCTCCACCGTCTTCCTTTGTGTATCGCATAGCTATGCTAAGCAAGCGAGGCTGGACTCCCTTTGCCTCTTACAGCCAAAGAATTTTGCCTCTCGATGATGACAGTCTGGAACGATGCTTTGGCTTCATGCCAGGCTCAAGAAAAGAGCAAAATCCTGTCGACCCAGTCGCCAAGTGGGCCACATGTTTGCATCTGTGTGCTTCCAGAATTAAGGTGTGCATTGCCTGTCACTTCTCACTCTACCTAGGGGGAAATGTATATATGGAAGTCTTTCCCACTAACTAATAGAAGCAAAGGATGGCTCGTCTGGTTTTCAAGGAATTAAGAAAGGCTAGAAGCAACTGACTCTGCCTTTTCACTGTCTGGAATCCTAAGAAACTCTTGTTCCGTTAGTAATCCCAAGAGAAAAAAACAGATTCTTTTTTCTTAAAAAAGAATGATCAATAGTGTTATATGCTATAGATGACAAGGACTGAAAAAATGCAATTTTTTAAGCAAGGAATGTGTTCAGTTTGCAGGAGTCATGGAAAATAGGCAGTAGAATGGTCAAAGTCAATGGTCAAGGTCGCCTTGGGACCCCCTGACTTTCCCAGAAGAAGAAATGCTCTGGGGAACCCTTAGGGAGAATCTGGCTCAGGGTGTGGGAGCTAGACTCTATCATTGAGCTTTCTTCCAACTGGGAGGACCGAAAATGGAGAAAGTAGAAATCAGACCTCCCAAGAGTGACAAGGCCATTGGGCCACAGGGGCAGAGTCTTGGCAAGAGGCCCTTGACTAACCTGATGAGGTAAAAATGCTATCTTTTGAGATGTGAAATTCTATCATTCAAAATTATTAACCTAATTCTCACAACTCTCACTTGTGTTGTCTCACCTCCAGGTTACTTAGGGTTACTTAGCGCAGCACCTCTCCTGGCTCTCGGCACACTCTTCCCTCCGAGCTGTGAGATGGACTCAGCTTAGTACATGAGACTATTGCTAAGTTTTGCAGCTTCCAGTCATGCAGGTAGTTGGATTGCAAATGGTGCTGTGTTTGACGGTGGGAACTGTTCAGTGATTCAAAGCCAGCACCAAAATTTGGGCAGAAGCTGAGCTTACTATTAAGTTTCTAGTAATTTCTTCCAGAGAAGAGCACAGAGCTATTGTTTTGGGACAACTATTAGAGTTGATGGAGCTGGGCATGGTGGCCTGTAATTCCAGAACAATGGCAGCTGAGGCAGGAGGATTACTGTGGGTTCAGGCCAGCCTGGGCTTCAGGATGAAAACCTGTCTCAAAGGGAGGTAGGAAGAGGGAGAGGAAGGACTAAAGAATAGGGCAGTTCAGGCTCTGCATCACAGATTCTCAAGTTCAAGTCTTCTTATTAGCTGTGTCATCTTTAACATGTTGTCTCATCTGTACAAGTTGGAATGGAATAAAACTAAATAAAACATTGTGTGTAAAATAGACCGAGGAATCTTATCTGTGGACATAGTTGTCATTGTGTCAGTGACAGGCGATCAGGCTGTCACCTTCACTCTGGTGGTCCTTGTCACCATTGTCACCATTGGCCTCAGGACTTTAGCAAATCGGTCCTTGCATGTCACACTTTGCCATGAATTTAGAGGTGTGCCTGAGGGGTGACTTTTGAGGAATAAACAGAAGTATAAAGAAATGCTGTGTAACCATGTGTAATTGCCTTTATTAATAAGAACCCCATTTCTCACATAGTAAAATAGGACAGCACTCAGTAGTTACACAGTGGGGATTTTAGTCTCGTTAGGATCCTTTTTCTTGAAATCTTAGCATTAGCACAGTACATACTAGATGCTTCTGAGAAAACTGAGGGGTGGAGTAGAAGACAGACCTGGAGGCAGCAACAGGTGTTGTCTGCTCCAATAAGTGGACCAACTAGAGCAGGGCTTCTTGAACTTACACTCCGTTTGTGATCCCTTTATGCCCCATAACTGTGTGTGTGTGTGTGTGTGTGTGTGTGTGTGTGTGTGCAGATGCACATGGCGTGTACACATGTACACAGAGGCCAGAGAAAGACATCAGGTATCCTGTCTCTCTTCCACCTTGTTTCCCTGAGACAGTCTGTCCCTGGACTTGGAGCTCCCATTTTCCAGTTTGACTGGCTGACCCAGGAGCTCTGATGATCCTCCCGTCTCCACCCTCCTCAGCACTACAGTGATGGGCATAGTTAGCCATGCCTGGCTTTTAAGTTGGTGCTAGGGATCAAACTCAGGCCCTCATCAAGCACTTTTACCCACTGAAATCATCTCCCTAGCCCTTCCAAGAAACTTTCAAGGGACTGTGGGTAGGTAGGTATATAAAATAGGTACACAAATCTAATATTCACTGATAATAAATTATAAAAATGATTTTAAAACATTTGGTATACATATAACAACATGTATGTGAAGCCATCTATCCAGCCCAAAACTTACCATTTTTTAAGGATGAAAGCAGCTTTGCATACTGAGATGGATTTGTTTATTTATTTGGTTTTTTCAAGGTAGGGTCTCACTCTAGCCCAGGCTGACCTGAAATTCACTATGTAGTCTCAGGGTGGCCTCGAACTCATGGTGATCCTCCTACCTTTGCCTCCCAGGTGCTGAGATTAAAGGTGTGCACCACCAAGCCAAAAGACTTGTTTATTTTTACATTAAAAATTAAATCCTGGGGCTGGAGAGATGGCTTAGTGGTTAAGGCACCTGCCTGCGAAGCCTAAGGACCTAGGTTCAACTCCCCAGAACCCATGTAAGCCAGATGCACATGGTGGCACATGCATCTGGAGTTCATTTGCAGTGGATAGAGGCCCTGGCAGCCTATTCTCTCTCTCTTTCTCTCTCTCTCTCTCTCTCTCTTTCTTTCTTCCTCCTTCTGTCTGTAATATATAAATAAATAAATATTTTAAATATTTTTTTAAAAAGAATTAAATCTTGGCTGGGTATTTAGAACTATAGGACATATAACATTTTCAGTGTTTTTCAGAGTCAATTGATATTTTGATTTTATTATTGCCAATTCTGAGACCACCACCTTGTATAAAATATGTACTATAAAATGGGAGAAGTATTTAGGGCCATTTCAGAAATTGCTGAAGATTCTGTCCTAATCCCAAGCCAAAATTCATTTAATGAACTTTTATGAAATTCAAGTCAGCAACTCACAGCAGTTTTCAAAATCAAGTATTCTAACACAAAATATACTAATTTGACACTTACATGCTGAGGAATGATAGTAGAAAAATATTAAGACCTTGTTTTCTGGTTAATTGAATTAGAATATTTGTACACAAGCAGAAGAGTTTGTATGTGCGTCAAAACACTGTAGTTCATCACATATGGTCTCAAACCCAAGCCTAGGTGTGTCAGGCAACACTCATTGACCCTGTGTAGTGTAATGGCATGCGCAGTACAGAGTGCATGTGTGTGCTGAGAACTAAGGCAGTAATGGAGTCTTGCACTACAGCAAGGTTGCATGGTGCCCGACACACCTCAGATTCATTACACATTTGATTGTGGATTAATTTTCGGTTGTTGTATGTTCAAAAACCTTTTACTATTGCCATATTTTTCACAACCCCACATATGGGCTCATGACCCACAGTTTAAGAGCTATATCCTGGAGGAAGAACAAGGGTCCAAAGACAAGAGAAGATCCAGTCGGGTTAGAAAATGCCCACACTCCACCGGGTAAAGAATTCAGAGGGGCCGATTGGAGTCAGTCCAGTTATTGCCACTAGTTACTACAGGCTGGCTCTTCCATCCCGTTTTCTCTCTTCCTGCATGCTACCACTCACGCAGCCCTTAACTGGAGTCCCATCATCCCCTCACTATTCCCCTATGTCCACTCTGCATCACCTTCCATAGTGTTCCACATGGCCTGACCCGGGTTCCTTACCAGCCCTCCCTCTTCTATACTGTGCAAGTCTGTGTCCTTCTCGTGTCTGCCTCTGGCCAGGCAGGGCTTGCTCCTGCAGACTCCCCCAGGCATCCAGACCTCTCTCCACTTCACCAGCCCTTCTGTTCATGCCCATGCCTCACCCCACTGGGCTCATCGGTCTCCAGAGCTACCGAAGTTCTCTCCAGCACCCTAATCCAACTAACATCTCCCTCGAGGATGTTCACAGGCATGGATCCTCATCTCTGACATTACATATTCATCCAGGTGGTGCCTTCCTTGAAGCCCATCTTCCCAAACAACCAATTCCATATGAGCTATGGCATGTAACCTGTGCCAACAGCACAACCTAGGTGTTCCTTCATTCTAGTTTGCATGTTGCTGTTGTCATGAACCCAACCATTTTTTCTCACAGCCTAAGGCCAGGGCGCACCAGGTGTGTGTTCTCAGGTAGCATTGATGTTCGGTTATTTATTTCCAGTCAAACTTCCTAAATTGATGGTAGGAGTTCCACCAGAGGCAGTTCTGTCTCCGACAAAACGTCATGCTCCTTACTTAGATCAGAGCTCCTGAAAGCCACGGGCCTTCTTATGTGCACAACTCAAGACTGGCTCATTCTCAAATAGCCTGAGCATGCTGCACATGGTGAACCATGCCTTCAGTACTCTGGCGTGCTAACAGATTATATTTTGGAGTCAATTGTCTTTTGTTAGAAAGAGTATTCAGGGATCGGATAACCCCACAAAGGAGTCACAGGGTAGGAAGAACCTGAGCTTAGAGGTATGGATTCCCAAATCAAAATTCAGGATCTATCACATACTCTGTGATCTCAGGTGCAATGATTTACATCTATTCCATCAATAAAATGACAAGTGGATCAAGTGAAATGCCATGAGAAACTAATGGAAATGAATCTGAGGGAACAGAGCTGAATCTGAACTTGGCCACTGAGTAAAGCAGAGTCTGATATTCTAAAAGCCAAACTTGCAGGCTGTTTTGCAGTACAGTGGCCAGTGTGGAGTTTTGTACAGAGAAGAGCCACAGCTTTCTGGGAGATAATTAACCTGGTATTGATGTGGCTTAGACAGACAGGAAATGAGAACCCTACATGAGAGACACATTGTTCTAGTTCAGAAAAGGCACAACGGCCAGGATTTGGGGTGGTTATAAGACAGAAGTAAGTGCAGAAATTCCTTAGAAAATTGATGGATAACCTCTGTCTGCTTGTAGTATGGGGTAAAGTAGAGAATATGCTCTGGTAGTATTCTGGCAGGGAACAGATGGGAAATGGGAAGGGAATTTGAAAGAAAGACTCTTCACAAACTTATATGAAGGACACAGAAAAACAAACAGGGAAAATCAGCAATGGTCCAAGACTAGGAGGCTAAGTAACAAAGGCCATTACCTTCTCCTGCCATTGACTGTCCCTTCCAAATGGGAGACCCAGCTACTATTGTGTAGGCACTACCTATCAGAGCCTGTGGTCCTTGGCCCCAAGATGGCATCCAAACTTGTTCTGGGGAAGGAGTCAGAGGACAAATATCTCCCTCTCTTCTGTCCCTTGGGTACATCCCAGTGGCCCAATCCCATCAGGAGCCATAGGACAGAGAAGGCAGTGACAGGCCTGTAGCCACTAGCCTCCCAAGACTTCCCATGGCTAAGCACAAGGTAGGTAGGGAGGCAGGATGGGTCTGGAGAAGCAAGGGACATCAGAATGGAAGACCCCCACACCAGGGGCAAGATGGCCTTCCTCTGCTAAGGCCATTGCCTGCATGCAGAGTTCTGAGACTTCCTTGCCAGTCCAAACAAACCCAGTGGGAAGGCCACTCAAGAAATTCCAAGCAGGTATAATGGAGGTGATTGCATACATTACAGGAATAAAGTTGGAAATTTTTTAAACAGTGCTTCCCAAATGAATGAAGTTGTTGAGAGGGAGTGATTACTTGAGAATAAGGAGACAGGAGGGATAATAAAGTTGTTGAGAGGGATTACTTGAGAATAAGGGACATGAAGAATAATGAAGTTGTTGACAGTGATTACTTGAGAATAAGAGGACATGAAGAATAATGTAAGTAACCATTTTAAAATCATCCATAGTAATTATAGCACATCCCTGAAAATCATAATGTCATTTTAGGAGCACTTGCATTGCATAAAGGAAATGATATCAATTCTGAACTCTAACTTTCCTATCTGGAAAAAGCTTTATCATGCTGCGATAGTATCTACTGTGGTGAATGGTCAACCCTTGGCTCTTACCCAACATCTCCAGATACCATTGTAAATGAATAGAAAACAACCAGAAGTGTATAAGCACCTTCCACTCTGTGGGTATTTTGCCAATTAAATTGCCATCCTGTAGGGTTTTTGTTGTTGTTGTTGTTGGTTTTGTTTGTTTGTTTTTGTTTTTAAAGGTAGGGTCTTACTCCAACCTAGGCTGACC
Organism: Dipus sagitta; assembly: GCA_036346955.1. Classification (NCBI taxonomy): domain Eukaryota; kingdom Metazoa; phylum Chordata; class Mammalia; order Rodentia; family Dipodidae; genus Dipus; species Dipus sagitta. Next base: position 36,542,565 of record CM070782.1, on the reverse strand, counting down.
TGGAATTCACTATGTAGTCTCAGGGTGGCCTCACAGTGATCCTCCTACCTCTGCCTCCTGAGTGCTGGGATTAAAGGTGTGCGCTGCCACACCTAGCTCATTCTGTAGTTCTTAAGGGGATATTGGACCTAATTGCTAGTTATAAATTCTATCTCTACCCCTTAATTCCTGTGTGTTCTTGAGTAAGTTACTAGCTTTCTCTGCATCCCAGTTCACCTTTTGGTAATGATTATCACAGGGTCGTGGTAGTTTGAATTTATATCCCCCAACAGACTCAGGTGTTTTATTAAAGCTTGTTATTTAGCTTTCCAGCTGCCTGGCTGGATGAGGTGTCACTGTGAATGGGTCCTGGGGTCCAGCCCTAAGGTATTAATGAGGTCAGATCTGAATTCTAGCCTAAGGTATGCAGAGTAGCACTGCCTGGGCTTCCTGTGGTTGGATGCTTGCTTGTGGTATTGGTGGTGGCTTTTCTGTGGGCATGGATTTGAGAAAAGAGGCCAGCTTCTTCTGCCATTATGAAACTTCCCCTGGATCTGTAAGCTTCAAATAAATCCCATTCTTTCCATAAACTGTGTCTGGTTTGGAAGTTTATCCCAGAAGTGTGGATCTGACTACAACAAGGGTGAAATAATAGAATTTCTCATATAGAGTTCATAAATAAATAAGTCTGTAGTTATGAAATGCTTAAAATGGTGCCCAATACATAGCAAGTGAAGAAGAAATAGTGTGCATTAGTGTGCCAGGCTTGCATGGCATTACAAACTGGGTGGCTTAAACAACAGAGGCGTATTGCTTTACAGTCCTGGAGACTGGCTGTAGTCTCCTCATCACATCTCCCAACTGTGTCTTTGTCTAGATTTTCCCTTTTGATTTGGACATAGTTAAGTTGGATTAGAGCCACCCTGTGATCTCATTTTAACTTGGTTATCTCTGTCAAAGCTATCTCCATATAAGGTCACATTCTAAGGAGCCAGATCTTGGGATCTCTGGGTATGAATCCGGAGGAGGCACAAGTCAATCCCCAGCATCAAGTCTGAGAAGGAAATGACCCTCAAGGGGAAGACTTCCCTATGGCTTGGGTCCCCATAAGCATCAGCCAGTCATCAGGTACCAACAGGCAATAGGTAATACCAGTGTCACCATGGTCCTCTCTCTAGCCTTGATGTTTAAACACTCATGTTGCCATCCCTGAACAGAAAGGTGGACCTCATGATTTTCATATGCAGGAGGCCCCCACACAAGAGGACCAAAGGTGACTTAGCATGTCCACAGTCAGTTTGCTGAATACACACCCCACCCCCACACAAGTCACGCATGCTTCAGTGTTCAGTAAGGAAAGGAAATTTATAGGCATGGTTCTGGTTCCCAGTCTGTCTTGCTCCTGGAAATGTCCACCAAGGGGAATAAAAATTGAATTCTGTGTTCACTCAATACCAGATCTGTAGTGGGCATGATGCAGGGGTATGACAACAAATGTAACTAGTGTGATCCTCACCTTCATAGACTGTTCATGTTGGTACAGTGTGTTCTGAGGACATGCTTGACTTATACTGAATTTTGAAGAAATTTGGATTATTTGCCAATGTTGAGATTTCTAGCTTCTCTTAAAGAAAAGAAAACAAAATGAAATGAAACACAACTGGGAGACCCTGGAGCCCTGATTATATTGTCCTACATGACCAGGTAGTAGGAGTCCCAGCTTTGGGTTGGCTGTATACTCATCTGTCCTTGACCACACTGGCTACAACTTCCTGTTGCTTAATACCTCTATGCTACCTTGCCACCATAGGCACTTGAATTTATATACCCCAGCCTAGTAGATAATTCATGCGGCATCAAATGTGGAGATGTTGTGTCTTCCCACAGAGACAGAAAACTGTAGCTGCTACATGATGTTCATGTGAGAATGTCCTGCCTGGATCTATAATTGATTAACAGTAACGTGGTATTAAAGTCCTCTTAAATGGAGAAGACCCCGAGTGTAGGTCCTCATTTCTCCGGCAGGCTTACTCCCAGAAGGGGGTATCGTGTCCTGTTAGATATAGATGGGTAAACATCAGGCAAAAGTGTCCTGGCCCACTTCCTGGTGCTCAATCTTGTTTCCAAGGAACCTAGAAGTAGGAGGTAGGGCCAAGAGCAAAGGAAACTCTTCAGGATTAGTGATTCCTACTGCCCTAAACAAGGCATCCTGGGAGGCATCCTTGGGTGGTTGCTCCACAATTGTTCTGACATCAAGAATACCCCTGGTCCAGCTGAGGACATACACTGACAGCAATCTGTGTTAGCAAAGTCAACTTAGATAAGACAGCCCACCAGGAGTGATTGCTAGGAGGCCGCAACAGCAATCCCATATCGCTAACTGGGACCTTTCTAGAATATTCTGTGGAGTACAAATAATTGACAGAAAGCAAAGCTCAGTGTCTATCATATAGTAGTTGCTCAGTATATATCTGATGAATGAATTCATTAATGAAAAGCCCACACTCTCTACTGAGATCTGTAGTAAAGATAAACAAAGGTGTCTCTGCTTAGCCTTACCATCATCTTTCTAAGGCTCTGCTAAGATTCTCATCCACATATTCCTCAAGGTTCTTCAGCTTCAACTTAATAATGTGCTTAATAAATAAAATAAATAAAACTTAATGAATGTGCTCTCTTAAAAAATTGATTAGTTGGGTAATGTGCTTGCCACACAAGTATGAGGACCTGAGTTTGGATCCCCAACACCCACATACAAATTTGTAGCAACGAGCACTTGTAACCCTAGTGTGGAAAGGTAGAGACAGGAGGATACCCAGGGTTCTCTGACCAGCCAGTATAGCTGAATTAGTGAGCTCTAGGTTCAGTGAGAGACCCTGCCTCAAAAAAATACTAATAAGGTAGAACACAGCTGAGGAAGACATCTGTCACTGATATGTGGCATCTACATGCATGCACACACATATACATGCACATGTCTCCATACATACATACACATAAAAATAAAACACACATAAATGCATGTAAAAAGAAAATCTTGGAGTGAAGAAATGGCTTAGTGGTTAAGGCATTTGCCTGCAAAGCCGAAGAACCCAGGTTCAATTCCCCAGTACCCATGTAGCAAAAATACACAAGGTGGCACATATGTCTGGAGTTCATTTGCAGTGGCTAGAGGCCTTGGCTCACCCATTCTTTCTATCTGCCTCTTGCCTCTCTCTCTCTCTTTCTCTGTCTCTCTGTCTCAAATAAATGAATAAAGTTAAAATAAAAGAAAAAAAGCAGTATTATTTTTATTTTAGAGAGAAAGAGAGAATGGGTGTGCCAGGTTTCAGTGCCTCAGCCACTGAAAGCAAACTCCAGATGCTTGCACCACTTAGTAGTCATGTGTGACCTTGCACTTGCCTCACCTTTCGTGCATCTGGCTTACATGGGATCTGGAGAGTCAAACATGGGTCCTTTAGGGCTTGTAGGCATCTCTTAACTGCTAAGCCATCTCTCCAGGCCTAGAAGTATTTTTTAAATAAATAAAATCTCAGCTCATGTGGCACCAGTTCATGGATTCAGAACCTCTACTTACCTAGCCACCTAAGACAATAGTTAAAAAGTGGTCCTATCTAACATGTCCTTGTCCTCCACTGTCCTGTGTGAATTCATTCTGCCACTGCATCTGTCCTACCTCCAAGACATGGATAGATTCTCCCCATCCCCAGTCACTATAATCTGCCATGTCCATGACCCCAGGCATGACAGTCATCAAGAAGGAAGACAGGAGGTGGGCTGATCCTGGTTTCACATGGAGGCACTCAGCGTGGTGGGCTGCTGTGTGGACAGCAGGAGGTCAGAGCACTGCCCTACAGAACCCTTGTTAGGCTCTGTCTACAGAAGCACCCTATTCAGGAAGGACAGTGATCTGTTGCCAATGCTCAGGAAAGAGTGACCAGAATGGTGGAGGACAAGAAACGTGGTAGGAAGACATCAGAGTTAGAACCACACAGTGGTCCATATCGGCCCGCGACAATTTTTGGCAATGCTATGGGGTTGTGTCTGGCTCCCTGGACATCTGTGGGTTGGAATAACACCAGCCAGAAAAAGGGGCTCATACAGGCTCACCTTGCCCTGTTCTAGGCCGGTGGTTACTGCTTATGTACTTGAGCAGTAGCCCCACCCCCTCTCCTGGCAGACTCCGCTTCCACCGGCAGTATCATCTCTGAAGCTTCTTCCATGCATCTGTTTAATTTCGTGCAAAGCACAGGTCTTTCTCTATGGTTGTTATCACTTGCCCTCACCAGCAGGGCCAATGAGCTGACAGCTTTGCAGTAGTCTAATGACACAGTTGATCTATTTTAAGCACCTGAAGCGTACTCTCCAAGTGCCAATCTTCCTTCTGCACGCCGCTCTCAGCATGCGGGAGCAGGGGCTGCCTGAGGTCTGCTCCTGCATTTTGAGTTCTGGGAAAGAGCCCAGGGTGTGAGGGGAGGGGAGGGATAGCCCTGCAGTCTGAGAGTAGACTAAGGTAGCCATGACACTGGAGATTTTCAGTCAGTGAGGAAGGAGAATTGCCTGTGATGTCAGGATTATACAGCACAGGGTCCATAAATTCCTCTTTCAAAGAACAGACACAGAGATGAGACTGTCACCCACAGGGAGAAGAGACCTAGAAGGCACAGCATTTATGCACAAAGAACAGTCCACCCCCCACCAGTGACTTCTTAGCTTCAAACTGGTTCCCTGCCACTATCCCCTCCTCTTCTTCCTCCTCCCTTCTCCTCTCAATGAAGACATTCTTTTCCAACTGTAGCCTGTCTGAGTGCAGATATTTTACATATGTTCCTTGTTTAAATCCTTGCAGCCATCCTCTTGATCACTCCATTGTGAGAAGGGAACAGTGGCCTGTAATGACAATGCCAGACTTCGTTGTCTAACAATCAAGGACTGTGCTACATGTCAGACCCCTTCTTAAAACTTGCCAGGAAGTTTTGTTTTTATTCCAGGCGTGAGTCAGGGCTCACAACAATCCCATCTAAGTTTTGTATCTAAGGAAGGCCTCACATTATGTTGGGTCCCACCATCCTTCACAGAGCTGGCATAATCCGTAATTATTATGTTCATTATCTCATTGACTTCTCTTCTAAGTCCCTTGACAGCTGTGTGACAAACCCTGTCTGTTTTGTCATTCTGAGTCCTCTGCTCACACACAGTCACTGTTAGACACATAATGATGCTGCTTATGACAGCATTTGTGGAACACAGGGTTACCTCTCCCTGTGCATTAGCCCACTTAGCCATTACAAAAAATCCTGTGAAGCCAGGTATGGTGGCAAGTCCCAGCACTTTGGAGGTGGAGGTAGGAGGATCACCCATGAATTCGAGACCACCCTGAGAGAGTATAGTGAATTCAGATCAGCCTGGGCTAGAGCAAGACCCTACCTCAGGATGGGGGGGAAATCCTGTGAAGAGATACTGTCTATCATCCTCAATTAATAGAAAGGGAAACTAGCTTAGAAAAGTTGTCTCCAAATATCAAATCTGAAATGTGATGGAGCCCTGAGTGACTACACAAGGATAACTTTAATGTCTTCCTTTTGCATAAAAATAAAATGGGGTTCACAGATAAATCACCTGGGTGAAGCTGCCTTTCCCTCTTTTCTGCTCTTCCTTTCCTCCACTTTTTTCAGTTTTCTGTGATGGAGTCCCAGGATTGGAATGGCTGGTCTTGTAGTTGGATGTCTCCACACTATTTGTTCCTTCCCTGAGCAAAGAAACCAGTCCCCGATTTATATAGCAATGACGTTTCAAGCAATGGAACCTGAGAGCCACAGGACAGAGAATCGAACCAAAGGTCACTTCCTTCCCATGGCACCAAGGTGGGGGAGGGGTACACGTACTGGAGGCTCTACTGTCAGGGAGGCCATCAGGCACTGGGAAGAAGGCAGGCCAAAGTCCTCCGGAAGGCCTGGGATGGCGCCATTCTACCTAGATTGTGAAAGGATGAACAAACTTATCAGGTCACGTGAAGAGATAACAGGCCTTATTTGTTCATTCTCACAGGCAAGCATCCTGCAACCTCTTGTGCAACTCCTGAGTCCTGGGCCCTTGGCTAGGGACTGAAGCACTTAGGGAAGAGTCGGGAAGACCAGCTGGTGTGTGCGTGTTGTGTAGAATATGAGTCAAAGTGGGGGGAAGAAATAAGGCTGGAGGTTTGGCAAGAATCAGGTCTTTGAAACTTTTAGACGGCTGGTTAAGGAGCATGTGTTACAGTCTACAGCCAATGAGGTCTTGAGCTGAGTAATGACCCAACCAAGACTTTGCATTATTTAGGAAGATCTCCTGGCAACACTCATCTGATACATCCCAGAGCCTGGGGCCAGCCAGAGGATGGCAAGATGAGGCATTTCATGAGAGAGGCTGTAAGGGTGAGTGTAGACCTCCAAGGAAGTGGGCAGGCCATGGCGCAGTTGCATCACATGCATTGCTGTTGGCATCACACTGCCCTACACGCACCCATGGACTGTTATCTGATTCTGCTGTGTGATACTGAAAAACTGATACTTTGAAAACTGGGTGACTAAGTCCATTAAAGAAGCCTAGATGGTGCGTATGATAAGTGACTGAGCTACAGAGCCAGCCAGCCTGAGTTCACATTTCAGCTGGGAATTTCACTTTCTGGCTGTGCCACCCTTAGGGCATCGCTTTACCTATTTCCACCCAAGATTCACTCTCCTCTCAGATAGGAGTAAGAGGTGAGTATTGATGAAAGAAGAGATATGAGATGTTTAGAACAGTGCTGGGCATGTAGGAAACACAGATAAATACTATACAGTAATGAAGTCTATTTGAATGTATGTGAGAAGTTCTTTTATCTGTGAATCAGTCATCACATGGTCCTATCATAACAGTCACCTCATGATCTTCCATTAGGAAAAAGGAGCAGAGGGATGTATTGATCACTCAAGATTTTGCTAGCTAACAATGGAGGAAGACTTTATTATATGTCAGATTCCATTCCTAACAATTTCCATATATAGGTTTTTTCCCCAAGCATGAGGCAAAAGTCACACTGATTTTTTTTTTTTTTTTTTTTTTTTTTTTTTTTTTTTTGGTTTTTCGAGGTAGGGTCTCACTCTAGTTCACGCTGACCTGGAATTCACTATGTCGTCTCAGAGTGGCCTCGAACTCATGGCAATCCTCTTACCTCTGCCTCCCAAGTGCTGGGATTAAAGGCGTGCACCACCATGCCCGGCTTTTATTTTTAATTGAGCAGAGAATATGTCATATTGGACTAGGGGGTTACAAACTTTTCCTGTGAAGGGACAGAGAGTAAATATTTTGGTCTTTCCAGGCCACACAGACTCTGTAACATGAGAGAACACAGTGTTGGGGGAGATGAGTAAAGCTCTGCCCCAATCAAAATTCACGAACAACACCAAAGGTAGAGAGCTGAGGAGCTAGTGCAGAGGCAAAGCCCGCTGGCCCAAAGCACAGGGTGCTGCAGGCATCTGGAATTTGTTTGCAGTGGCAAGAGGCCCTGATGCACCCATACGCTCACTCTCTCATTCTCCTCATAAATAAATAAATAGTTTTAGACTAAAGGCAGAGGATGATTTGGACCTTGGGCTACTTTTCTATGCTGGACCAGCTTTAAGGTCTCTTCAAACATTGACATTCTAAGACAACACAATGACAGAAATGCCTAATCCTTTAAATCTAGTTCACCTCTGTTATTATAGGGCATTTACATTCAAATATGGTTGCTCAAAGATAGAGATAGAAAGGATCAGAGGGCTTACCATTCTTTATGTTCCCCCATGCTCAGATACCACATTATTTGCACTGTGGTATTAGATGACTTCTCAAGTAGATACTAAATACCAGGCTGCCTGGGGTCTGTTGAGAAGATACATCTTGGGTTTCAGAGAACACCACTCTGCTAGAGATTCTGCTTTGGGACAGGACAAACGTGACAATATTCCATGCCAATGCATGCCTGAACGTGGGTGAGGGAATAAGATAAAGAGCAAGGGCTAGGAAGGTAGCTCCGCAGGAAAGAGCACTTGCTACACAGCAAGAGGACCTTAGCTGTAGCCTCAGCATCCAAGTTAAAACTTAAAATCAAGAACTGAATCTCCTTCTCCTTTGCTCTTTATTCTTATTTTCCACTCAAAGCCTACATTCCCTTGTCATTAATGTAGTCAAAGGCTAGGCATAGTGGCACACACCTTTAATCCCAGCACTCAGGAGGCAGAGGTAAGAGGATCACTGTGAGTTTGAGGCCTGCCTGAGACTACATAGTAAATTCCAAGTCAGCCTGGGCTAGAATGAGACCCTACCTGAGGAAAAAAAAGTAGTCAAAGTATTTAACTAACATGTTTTATCACAGCTCCCACCCTTGCCAAGCCCTTCATATTCTTGGCAAGAACTTACCCTTATCTTCTTAAATACTAATATTCTATCAATATGGTATTCTGCCCCACCTGACCCAAGCTAGCCAATCAGAGTGTTCCATCTACACTGGCTGAGATTTGTTCGTCAGTGAACCTTAGACACAGGCTAGGTAAAAGTATTCCCTGAAATAGGATGGGAAGATACAAGGAAGGTGACATGTTCATTCCTTTGAGGTTGTTGAGTTGTGATGATGAAGATGTGGAGACACCAATGGTCATTTCAACAAACAACTGTCTGAAAAATGAAGTCATAGTGGTGACCATATAGCAAAGTCTTTGAATCCAGCCATATCTGAAGCCAAAGCTAGTCACCATTTTTTAACTTTTTTATTGACAGTTTCCATAATTATAGACAATAAACCATGATAATTCCCTCCCCTCCCCCACTTTCCCCTTCACAACGCCACTCTCCATCATATCCCCCCCATTAGTCTCTCTTTTATTTTAATGTCATCATCTTTCCATCCTATTATGAGGGTCCCATGTAGGTAGTACCAGGCATTACAAGGTCATGGATATCCAGGCCATTTTGTGTCTGGAAAAGTGCACTGTATGCAGTCCTACCCTTTCTGTGCCTCTTACATTGTTTCTGCCACCTCTTTTATAATGGACCCTGAGGCTTGGAGGATGTGATAAAGATGTTTCAGTGCTGAGCACTCTTTTGTCACTTCTTTTCTTTTCTTTGCTCTTTATTCTTATTTTCTACTCAAAGCCTACATTCCCTTGCCATTAATATAGTCACAGGCCAGGCATGGTGCCTTCTGAGTCATCCCAGAGTTCATGCTATCTGAAAAGTGAAAGTATCATTAATATATGAGTATGAACATTAAGAGAAGTGGTTACTGGGCAGTTTAGTGAGCATAACATATGCATTTAGCCAGACACCAGCAGGCATTACACTCCTAGGGCTCATGACCTCCCCCATCATAGGTTTTCATTACCAGGCATGTATTCCCTCCCATGGAGTGGGCCTCCAGTCCAATTAGAGTGGTTGGTTTCCCCCATAACAGAGATATCACTATTGCACCCATTGGCTCATTTGGCCTGGCTGGCCAAACTTAAGGCTTGCAGTGTCCATTGTTGTTTACCTCCACTGATGATTTCTCTCTCCCATAGAGCTGCATGAAGCATAGCTTTTTTTCTAGCTTTCTGTCAGCTGGTCTACAGGGAGGAAGTTTTCAGCTCAGCTCCAGCTTGATTTCTTTTTTTTAATTTTATTTATTTGAGAGAGCAAGAGAGAGGGAGGGAGAATGAGAGAGAGAGAGTGAGAATGGGTGTTCCAGGGCCTATAGCTACTGCAAACGAACTCTAGACACATGTGTCACCTTGTGCATCTGGCTTATGTGGGTCCTGGAGAATCGAACCAAGATCTTTTGGCTTTGCAGGCAAGTGTCTTAACCCACTAAGCCATCTCTCTAGCCCTCCAGCCCTCCAGCTTGATTTCTAAGTGACCTTGAAGCCCCAAGCATGTGGAGTCTTCAGCAATACATTCTTTTTTCTTTTCTTTCTTTTATTTTTTTCTTCAACTGGTTACAGTTAGGTTTCTATAAATTACAACTGAAAGAATCCCAACAAAGGAAGACTTTCCCAACCTTGTGTGTGTGCACATGTGTGTGAGTGTTGGGGCACATGTATGCATGTGTAGGTGCAGATGCACCTGCCCTATGTGCATACATGTGAAGGCCAGAGTGGGATGTCAAGTGTCTTCCCCTATAGTTCTTCCCAGAGACAGCCTCTCATTGAACCTAGAGCTCCACATTTTTTTCTCTTAGGCTAGCTGATCAGTGACCATCATGTCTTCATATTCTTCAGTATTGGCATTACAGGCATGTGCAGCTGTGCCCAGCTTTTTACGTAGATGCTGAGGATCCAATTGTACAGCAAAAGCTCTTAGCCACAGAGCTATCTCCCCAGCCCCAGAAGGTTTTTTTTCCTTTTTTGATCCATTTATTTCATTCATAATCATTCCCATCTATAAAATGTCTTGCCATCTTTAGTATAAAACTCTCTTCTATTGAACCACTTTGCATCCACTCCTGAAGTAGATGGCCTCTTCTGAAACCCGTGGTTGGTTTGAATATTTAGGTTAAAACATTGGACTGGTCACAGGTCATTTGCTGTAAGTTCACATCGTTGGCTGGAGCATTTTTAGTACCCCTCTTAAGTTATAAACTCTTTGAGGACAGGAATCATGTGTCAGTCAGATATGAGTGCATTTGTTCCCAATGGCAAATTACAGACCACTGAGTAGCCAGGGGATATTTTCTGGAGCTTGAGTCTCTGTGTGCTTAACTTAAAGTGCATGGCACCTGTCAAATGCATGTATTAAGGAAAATCCAGCTTGACAAAAATCTATCATGAGTATGATGCAGATTGAAAACTAATATAGAGAGATTCACAAATATTTCTGAACAAAATGAATCCTTCAGTAACCTTAATGTGACTGCAGGGACGTATGTGTGGCATATTTTTGAGCTGTATACTTAAGATTTAGAAACTCTGCAAGTTATATCACAATAAAAAGCAAAAGGGAGTTGGGGAAAGGGTTCAGCAGTTAAAGGCACTTGCTTGCAAGGCCTGGCATCCTGGGTTTAATTACTCAAACACCCAGATAAAGCCAGGTACACAAAGTGTGGCACTTGTGTCTGGAGTTCACTGGCAGTGGCAAAGACGCCCTGGTGCAGCACCCATTCATATTCTTCTCTCTCTCTCTCTCTCTCTCTCTCTCTCTCTCTCTTTCTGTGTGTGTGTGTCCCTCCTTCTTTCCCTCCCTCCCTCCATCCCTTCTTTTATAAATAAATAAAATTAAAGTAAATGAGTCCTTATACTTAACAAGTCTACCCATCATTAGTCCTTTTACAAGACCCCTGCTAAGTCAACACACAAAGTCAATCCAGAATAGATCACAGGCCTAAATAAACTAAAAGCTGAAATTATACAGCTTCTGGAAGAAAAAATAAGAGAACATCTTGTGACCTTGAGGTAGGCATTAACTTCTTAGATCACTAAAATCAATTAAAACTGGTAAGAATCCCAACCAATGCATTACAGATGAATATAGATGAAGGGGCTTGGGAGATTCCTCAGTGAATAGAGTGCTTGCTTCTCAAGCATGAAGAGCAGGAATTCGATCCCTGGACCTCATAGCAGGCTTCTGTGATCCCAGTACTGTAACACTCACAGCAAGATGGGAGGTAGAGGCAAGAGAACTTCCTGGAAGCTCTTGGCCAGCAGAGTGAGAATCCAAAGCAAGAAACTCACACAAATAAATATATAAAATTAAAATAAAGTAAGAATATAGATAAGTGGTCAACACACACACACACACACACACACACACAAGAAAGGAAAGCAATATTATTGTCAGTGAAAGTTAAAAAATGCTTGTTTACACCCACACTGGTGGCTAACATTTCACATATGTTTCTAGTAAGGATGCAAAATGGTACAGTAATTTAGGAAAACTGTTTGATAGTGTCATAAAAATTCAGTATACACCTATCTGTGATCCAGCAATGCCTTTCTCAGCTGTTTACTCATGAAAGATGAAAACATATAGCTTCAAGAAGATTTATGCAAGAATGTTCCTGGCATCTTGATTCATAATCACCCAAAGCTAGAGAACCCAAATGTTCATCTGCAGACAAATGGATAAGCAGACAATGTTTCACTTACACAATGGATACCACCTAGTAAGAAAGTAACAGCCTACAGATGCATGCTACAATGTGAACTGATTGTAGAAACTGGTAAGAGAAGAAGCCAGGCATAATATACATACTGCCTGATTCCATTTACATGAAGTTCAAGAGCAGGCAAAACCAACTGATGCACACAGAAATCATAACAGAGTTTGCTTTTGGTTGGGAGAAGAGTAACCAGTTGGCAAAGGTCACAGTAACTCATCTGGAGAGATGGAAATATCCCCTATCTTAATTGAAACCTTGTTTATATGCCTATCAACAATCTTTGTACAAGCCAAATATTTAGTTCGTGTCAATTGTACTCAAATTCTCTCTCTCTCTCTCTCTCTCTCTCTCTCTCTCTCTCTGTGTGTGTGTGTGTGTGTGTGTGTGTGTGTGTGTGTGTATTAAATCTCAACAGCCTGCTAATTCTTGCGATCTCTGAGGCAGTCTTCTAACCAGTTCTATGGGTCTATTCAATCATCCTTGCTTATCTCAAAAGGCTATTCCAATTATAATACCTATAAAAGTGTTGTGGGGGTGCTGGGTTAATGGCTCAACAGTTAAAGGTGCTTGCTTGAGTTTAGGCCTGAATTCAGTTCCCTGGCACCCACTTAAAGCCAGAAGCAAACTAGTGCATGGCCTGTGATGCCAGTGTGCCTATGGCAGTGGGAATGGAACCAAGAGAGTCTGGAAGTGCACAGAGCCGCTAGATTAGCACACACATAGAGGAAGACACACACAATAAAAACAAGGGACACCCTAACTCAAGCAAGGTGGGAGGCTAAGACAAATACTCTGAGGTTGTCCCCAAGCCTCCTAGAACTTTCCACGGACTCTGCAGCCTCAGGGCCCTTGAATGTGCTCAGTTGTTCATGCTCCTGGTCTCCGCAATGGGTTCCCTCTCATCCCTGCAGTCTTAGCCGGAGTGTTCTCCCTTCAGGTTACCTCCCCTCTTCCATTACTCATTCACTTCATTCTGCTTGCCCCATTTTATAAATATTTATTCAATTACTTATCATAGCTCTTTCCCATGGAATTATAAACTCCCAGTCCGTTTTACTCACTGCCATATTGCCAGTCCTTTGCTGTACCCAGCAAATATTAATCAGGAGCTTTAGTGCGCAGATCTTGAAATACAATTGTGTTGAGGACTTTCTTCTTAGAGCCAGATCTGCCCTGGAGTTTGGTAGATGAAAGGAAAGTGACACTAGGATAAAACTCATTTGAGAACAATGCTTTGCATCAAGATACTCAGAGAAGCCTCCAGACATCTTTCTTTAGGAAGACTGAGCCAGTTTCTGACTGCTGGGCCACAACCTGGAGTTCTACATGAGTCTCTCCAGGCAAGGAAGAACCTCAAACACAATCTGACCACATGACATGCACTCTTCTTCCCAAGGCCAGCAGCAGTCCAGGAGTAAGTGGAATGAGTGTCTGTCCACATCCAACTTCTTATTCAGCACCTGCTAGTAGTCCTCTGGTCAGCCATGGGCCCTTGTTGCCCTAATCCCTTCCCTTTCTGTCTCCTATTCATCAGACCATTTTCTCCTCTTTCTTGGGTCATCTAGACCTGAATGTCACTGTCCTCTCTAGGCCATATCTCTCCGTGAGCTACCCTCACACCTAGGGCAGCTAACATCACCCAAAGATGATCTGCTAGGAACCTTCTGAAGCCTTAACCTTGCTGCTGGAATGTGTGCACCAACCTGGATTATGTTAGCACCTATGACATCAGTGCTGCGGAGAAATGCTCCTGAGCAATAGCAAAGTCTACTTGAGGCTTTTGAGAAACTCCAAGGTCTTTGAACTAGGGGAACTAGGGAGCCCCTTCCCTCACCTACTTTCCCCATGGTCAGCATTCTGCTTGCTCTCTTCCTCGATGTCTCTTAAAACCTGTATTCTTGGCAACAATGTCAATACGCCCTTTATATGAGTGGGATTTGGGGCTTCTCTGGTACTCATGTGAGAATCTGCCCTGTGCCAATGAGTTTGGGCCTCTGGCCCACTTGTTAATCATTGTACCAGAGTTTGTGGAGTCAGCTGGGGACAGGATGCCTCTTTGGCTGGAAGAGAGGCATTCTGGTAGGGCTGTTATTTTTTGGCATTAATCTTGCTTAGCGAGGCTGGGCAAGGAAAAACTCTTATGTGCTACTTACCATTTCCTTGTCTGAATGGCTCAGTTTGCTGGGTTTTGAGAACCAAATGTTAATGGAACTCTTGGGGTTTCTTGACTTTAATATTGATACTAGTCATTTTTTCTGCTAATAGTGCCAGGAAAATTCTCCAGTATGTTTGAAAGCAGAAGGGTAGGAAGTGTCTGTTTATGTGTGTGTTTTATGTAGGTGCAACACATGCAAGCAGGTTGCTGGATGATGAGGCCTAAGCTGGCTTCTGGCACATGGCCTTCATTCCTTCCTGCTCAGCCAGCCCGGCTGTGGCACAGGTGGGGTGAGCCCTGCCTCACCGCCTCATAGAATAGGAACATGTGAGGAAGCTGTGCTCTGCCTCTGTTTGCCAGCTGGGAAGCGGGCGTCTTCTTCCCTTGGCTGTTGCTTGAGAGAAGCTAGCAAAGACTTGAATTGCTTTTTTTTTTTTTTTTCTTTTTATCACTTCTGGTTTCTGGCTGTTTTTCTTCACCATTAAAATTTAATGCAGTTCTGCACAGAAACGAAGCACAAGGCAAACCCAGCTGTATTTGGGTCACAAGTGAGCAGGGCAAGGAAGGGTCAGTTCACTGTGGGTCTACTGCACCCGCAGACCACTGCCCTGGTTTCAAGGACCTCATCCCTTTGTTGGGCCATGCCACCGGCCATGTATCCCAGTGTCTCATTCAGGAAGGATGGTCTCTATAATTAAATGATTATGTGAAGAGTCACAGGACAGTAACCATAGGGTGGAGGGTTTGTGCTTCCTGTGTCTGGAAGGACAGGGAGCTATCCAGACCCCAAAGAAAGAGCCCTTTCATCATGCCATCAAAGTAGGTGACTTGTTTGGGCTGATGGACCCAGAATGTCACCCTTCAGCTCCTTTTACAGCCTGCAGGTGAATGGTGTCATCACAGGATTCACTGGTGCCTGGATTAGGGAGAAGATCCCATGTACCTCTGGGGAGAGCTCACGTTTTACCTCCCTTCTTGCTTGTGCTCTTGTCACTGGCAGCTGCTCCTGAGACAGCATCTGCCAATGGCTTATCTGACACAGGCAGTGGAGTGGTTTAAGCATGACCTCTCCCTGCTGCAAGCCACCGGCCCCCACATGCTCTCCTAAATGCCCAGGCAGCCTCAGAGCCCCGCTGGCATGCCTCTTTGAGAATGGGGACCTCTCTGTACGGAGAAGGAGCCAGATGCATTGGAGAGGGGGCATGGGAAGGAAGGCCAGAGTGGCTGCCAGACCGGAACAGAGTCTGAGATGAGGCTAAAGACACCAACAGAGGCCAGATCAGCAAGGCCCCATGGCCATGCATCTCAGGAGTGGGTAAAGTGCTTATCATGCAAGCATTAATGCCTGAGTTCTGTCCCCAGTAGCAATAGAAAATGCCAGGCATGGTAGCACACACCTATAATCCCAGAGCTGGGGACACAAAGAATCCCCGGGCTTGGCGACTGGTTTGTCTAGCTGGATGGGTGAGCCCTAGGATCAGCAGAGATCCTGCCTCAGATAATAAGACGGAGAGTCACTGAGGAAGATGCCCAAGTTCAATCACAGGCTTCCACACACATGTACCCATGTACATAGGAACATGCACACACACACGTGCAAAGGAAGGAAGGAATGAAAAAGAAAGAAAAATAGAAAGAAGGAAAGAAAATAGAAAAGAAGACTGGCTACTGTGTGGAGACTGAGTGGGCAAAGGAGACCAGTTAGAATTTGTTAGAATGTGCCAAGCCAATGATGGATATTGGGCTGAGGGTAGATGGGGCAAATGCCTTCTAGATCTGTGGCATGGCCTTACAGCGTTTATATCCTTCACACTACTTAAAATAATGACGTGGAGTCTCTAATACAGTTGGGGTCATGCAACACTGTACATGGAATGGCTTAAACACAGAAGTTTTATTTCACTTTATTTTATTGTTTTTTGAGTTAGGGTCTCGCTCTAGTCCAGACTAACCTGGAATTAGTCTCAGGCTAGCCTCAAACTCACAGTGATCCTCCTACGCTAGCCTCCCAAGTGCTGGGATTAAAAGCATGTGCCACCACACCTGGCTAGAAGTTTTAGTTTTATTATTTATTTATTTGCAAGCACAGAGAGAGAGAGAAAAAAAAAAACAGAAACAGACAGAATGGGCATTCCAGGGCCTCTAGCCACTGAAAATGAACTCCAGATGCATGAGCCCCTTTGTATATCTGGCTTTATATGGGTACTGGGGAATTGAACCCAGGTTTTCAGGCTTTGCAGGCAAGTGCCTTTACCACTGAGCCATCTCTCCAGCCCACCCTTCCCCCAGAAGTTTATTTCCTCACAAATATGAACATAGAAGTCCAAGCTCAAAGTCCAGGGATGGTTTCTACTAAGGCCTCTCTACTTGCTTGTAGATGACCACTTTCCTCTATGAGTTCACATTGTCTTCCTGTGTGCATGCCTGGGTCCTAATCCTCTCTGTTTGTAAGGATTCTGATCATATTTTAGAACCAACCCTAATGACCTATTTAAAATTTAATTTTTCTCTTTAAAATCCCCATTTCCAAATGTATTCTCATGCTAAGATACTGGGGGTCATGGCTTAAATATATGAAGCAGGTTCCACAGTTCAGCCCATAAAGGCCCCTCCTCCAGTGTTTTCTTCTGGCTTGAAATCTGTGCTTACCTTGTCAGTTTTCACTGGGTCTTTCCCTGGCTTTTTTTAGGGGGTGGAGAATGTTCTTGAGCCACGTCAGCCTCTCTCATTTGGCCACCCACAAGTTAACGTTTTTGATTTACAACATGCTTTTACCCTTTTACCCTTGGACTCCGCTTACAGAGGACATCACCTTCAGTGTCATTATCCACCCTACTCCCACACATAAACACAGTACCCATGCTGTATACAGTGAAAGTTACAACACTATTTGATGGGTTTCAGTTGGATTTTGGTCTTCCACCAGAATGGTGCTGTGATTTTTATTATTTCATGCTTTAGCCACAGGAACTTCCTGTGCTGGTTACTTCCTGCAGACAAATCAGTTAATTTCTATCTTCTTTGTGGTCTCAAGAAACACCTGATGTAGGAAACAGCTGTCATGTTCATCCTGCGCAAAAACTTAACTCCTCATCACACCCCAAGGGTGTTTCGAAATATTTTTTGTATGTCCACAAGAATACTCCAGGTATGTAGGCATTCGTTCTCAAATAATTTACAATCTGATGATGAAATGAAATGAGTACAAATGTCACTGTATTGTATGTAAACTGTGTGGAGGTCAGAGATTTTCAAACTATAGTCTTCAGAATGACAGCAGTGAGTATGATGTAAGGACATAGTAGAAAGGCAGGTTTCAGCACTCCTTGTAGAGAAACTGAACCAGAAAGTGCAGAGCAAGCTCATAAATCTGAGTTTCAGCAGGATATGCAGGGATTCTGATGCATGCCCAGCATTGTCCTAAAAAGCACATACCATGGGATTTTTTATGTGTGTCTATACATGTGCAGGTATGTGGTGTGTGCCATGTGTGTAGTGTGGTGTGTGTGCATATGTGTGTATGTGCTGTGTGGTGTATGTGTGCATTTGTGTATGTAGTGTATGTATGTGGTGTGTGTGTGTGTGAGTGTGTGTATGTGGTGTGTATGTGTGCATTTGTGTATGTGGTGTGTGTGTGGTGTATGTGTGCATGTGTATATGTGTGTATGTGCTGTGTGGTATGTGTCTGCATGTGATGTGCATGTGTGTATGTGGTATGTGTGCGGTGTGTGTATATGTATGTTATGTGTATGTATGTGATATGTGTGTATATGGTGTATGTGTATGTGATGTGTGTGTGTATGTGGTGTGTGTATTATGGTATGTGTGTGTGTAGGTACACATGTATGCTGAAGCCAGAAGACAATCTTGGATATCTTTCCTCAGACCATCTACCCTTTTTTTGGAGACAGAGTCTCTTATTGGCCTGGTTGGCCAGGTGCCCCCAACACCTTGCTTTTTTACATAGGTTTTGGGGATCAAATTCAGGTCATTATGCTTTCAAAGCAAGCACTGTACTGGCTGAGCTATCTTACCAGTTCTCCTGTCATGAGATTTTAAAGAAAAAGAGCTCCCATGTGGAGGGGGGCATGATGGGAGAATAAGAGACTATTTCTAGAAGTGTGGTGCATATGAGATAGGCCTTGAAGAGTGGGTAGGATTTTATATTTATATGTAAAAGATCATATTTACTACAATTGCCATCTGCATGTTTATGTATTTCCTTTTACAAAAGTAATTAGCAGCTTGGACTGTAACTGGAAAGATCTGCTAGCTGTCCCTTCATTGCATTTTAACTGGCTCACTATGAATTGAGCCTTCCACCAACATATGCTCAGTTATAGAACTGGTAATTATGGTTGGAGGAATTTCATTGAAGTACCTTTCCCATTCCACATATAGCTTGCAATTGTAGTGGGGACGATACCCCTGTATCTGAGACAAAATCAATTCAAAGCATCCTTCAATTTCACAGTGGTTATAAATATTACTTTATCTTTGTGTAACTCAGTTTCCCACCACAGTGGGAAGGGACTGTTAATGCCATCTAGTCATTTAACCCAGACAAATAACCTCTAAGCTGGCCTTTGAAGATAGGTAACACCAGGACACAGTATAAACACATGCCACTTCTTCAGACCATTGAATGATCCTGTGGCAACAGTGAGTGAGCCGGCTTGAGGGTCAATTCTGATCCACTCCCACTGGTTTACATGCTGGCTATGGCTGGTTTGGCAGTATGCTAGTACAAGTTTTTAATCCTTTCCAAGTGACCACAACCCAGTTCAAACTGCTTCAAGTTCAAGAGCATCTATTGGCTTCTGTACCACTGAAGTCCAGGGAAGGCCTGGAAGGAATAGCTGTTGCTTGAGATCTCTCCTGGTTCCAAATGAACAGGCCTGTGTGTAAGCTGCTGAGTCATGTCTACACTTCCTGCTGAAAGCAGCCTGCCTGGTCACTTCCTGTGAATAACTCTCCAGCTGTCGTCACCCACCCTCTTTCTGCTGCACCCAGTCCCTTCTGCAAAATGCAAGTGCCTCTTCTGGTGGGGGTGATATTTCAGTTGTCATATGAATAGTAGACTTGGAGTCAGAAATCTGGGTGCTGGTCTTCGCTGTGCTATGAAGTAGCAGAAATCTGAGATGAGAGGACACTTTGAAAATCAAAGCAAAAAATCACTCAATGAATAGAAGGGGCTGTTTTTTATTCTCTTAGAATCAAAGCATATTTAAGTTGGCAACAGGACTAAAGTTCATGTCATCCTTGTGACCCATCCTGAACATGGGCAACCCCACACAACTGGAGGGGCATGGAATAAAAGAGAGATAAAAGAAGAGAACCCATTAGTGCAACCACTTGCTGTCTGTTTCCTGACAGCCGTGAGGTAAGCAGCCGTCCTCACCACTGCTCCTGCTGCCATGGTGCCCAGCCTTACCACAGCCCATAGCAATGAAGAGTGATGTACAGACCAAACCTCTGAAATCATAAGCCAAAATCAGACCTCCGTCCCTTAAGTTGTTTTCCCAAATATGTTACTAACAGCCATAAAAGATCTGACTATGAAGATGTTTACAAAGACAGGAATGCAGGAGGTCAGTACTGACCTTGTACTTATAGAATCGTGTGATGGACAAGCAAAGTACAGTCTGTGCTATGTCCTAATATCATCTGTGTTTCAAAGCTAGCTCAGGTGGGACATTTCCAAATGCCTTTTCTTTGATTCCTTGATAGGAATTCCTTTGAGGGGTCTGTAAGATCAGCACTATTTATGTACTCTTGAATTTCTCACTCTCCTTCTGTCATGAGGATACGTTGGAGTCTTCCAGAGGCAATGTGTCATGAGGTCACCATTCTGACAATCTAATGGAATCTGTGCTTATGTGTTTTAAAATTCCTCAGATATGATTTCTGGTATGACAAATATTTATAGATGTAACTCATATAAACAAAAGCTCTTTGGAGTTCACAAGACAATTTAAGAGTACAGAGGAGTCTTGGAAGCTACAATTTTCAGAAGTGATGACATTGTAGGATTCTGGTTATAATCTCCTTAGACTCAAAAACATCCCTTGTAATAGTATAGATTTTCCAGGTGTTCTCAACAAGAACATATTTTCTCATAGACAGGGTCTGTGCTAATCATGGTGTTTCATGTGTGTCCACTGATGTGCACTCAGAAGGTTCATTTATTTTTAAAATGTTTATTGTCACTCACAACAAGCCAGATATTATGCTTGCCATTAGGGCTCCCTAGTCTGCCTCTGTGCTGATCAAGCTTGAAGCCTATTAGAGGGAAATAATATTAAACAGATACAATGCATTACAGCAGACGTGCTGAGAATGCCGTTAGGAGAGCTCCCAGGACAATGAGAACCAATGACAGTGGAGCTTACATTGCTGAAGGGAGAAGGTGAAAGGCCTTTGCGCTGGGATCTGTGGGCTGGAGAAGGTCTATCTAAAGCAAGATTTCTCAACCTCGGCACTTACTAATACATGGACCAGATAAGTCCATGTTGCAGGAAGAGGGAAAAACTGGCCTGAGCATTGAAGGATGCTTACCAGCATCCCTGGCTTCTGCCCACTGGGTGTCAACAATATAGCTGCACATACCATATTTTGATGACCAACTGTGTCTCCACATGCATTGACAAATGTCCCCAGCTGGGAACTGTCCCCAGCTGAGAACCGGTCTAGGAAAGAGTTGTGGTAGGTCTGTTACTGTGCTGATGAGTAGTGCTTGTGGCTGAAATAGCTGGTGGCAATGGAGAGGGGGGGCTGGCTTGGAGACCTGTGGAGAGGGTCTCTCTATCTATATGTGACTTAGTGATGGACAGATGATGAGGAAGAAGAATGGGCAAGGGTAAGATTCAGGGTTTATCATGTTAATGGACCAACTGTGGTTTGCAAAATGATAAGCTAGTCATGAGACCTCAAGGCCCAGGGCCCAGGATGGATGACAGTGAGAGGGAATGGTTTCACCCAGCCAGCACAGCCGCCTGAGTTGTTCATCTTTGCCTGGTAGGAGATGACTGCAGCAATAGACCCAAAATGCTCTTACTAAAAGAAGTGACAACTTTAGAGAAGAAAAACCATCTGCCAGGGCTGAGTGAGTTGCGTGTGTTTAATCTAGCTGTATTAGGACAGTATTTCAATGCCAGTTGATTTTTTTAAACATTCATGAAAGTTGGCAAACACGGTGCAGAAAATATACTTTGTTAGATTCAGGAGAAGACTGGCACAGCATCTGATGACTATATCTGTGTTCTCAGCTTAGTACTGTGAAACATTTAGTTTTTCTTTCTAGTCACTAACCCAAGGGTTCTCAAGCTTGAGTGAGAAAAAGAATGTCCAGAGAACTTGTTCAGAATGTGGAGCCTGGGCTGGGGCCCAAGCATCTGTAATTTAACAGTCCTCACCCCAGATAATTCTGGAGCAGGTAGTTAGCCAGCCATCTTGGCAAACATCTTGCAGTGAAAAGTGCTTGAAAGAAGCTTGTTCTAATTCCTTTCCACCATTGTCTTCTGCTCTGTGACCCCCTTAATCTCATCTTAGTTCTCCTGGGATAATTTTGTCTCTATCCTGAGCCTGTCTGGCAGGCTTTCCCCAACAGCTTAGATGCTCCCAGATCACAGTGCCCTTCATTCCGTTAGAATGCTTGCAGCAACAAATGGCAAGCAAGCCCCACACAATTTCATTCTGAAGTGGCTCCCTTAAAGTTCAGGAGCACATGGCTGCAGGTCTGCCATGGCTTACAGATGTCAACATCCATCAAGGAAACCTTCTCAGGAACCAGTTCTACACCTTCCGCCACCAGAACACCTCCCTGGTATATCACTGGCCAGGAGTGTCTAAATCAACCTATTGGCAAAGAGAGAAAATTAGGATCCATTTTACCAATCAGGACTCCAACCCCAAGATGGGAAAGGTCATCTCCTTCCCTCAAAGTCATAACACCTCTGAGGAGGGTCCCCAAACAGAGAAGCTTCGTGGGCAGCTGGGAGAGATGGCTGCTGAGGAGGTAGCCACTAGCTCTTCCTCACTTTCAGCATCTTTTCCATACTCCACACCCCCCAAACCCCAAGCACTGGAGCCACAGTGACAAGTAGGCAGGGGCCAGGTGTACCTTGTTCATCATCGTATCCTCAGAGAGATGCTGTACATATATGAAGTTTAAGACGAAATGGCCCTAAAGTATTTGTCTAATTTAAATTAATGGTATATAAATTAGTACATACATTAGTTATTTTGATAACAAAACTCAAACTGACTTCCTTTTTTAAGGGGAGGAACTTAGGGATCAGTTTAAGCTCAGCTTTAAGGCTACATAAGGTGGGGAGTAAGGTAGCACCAGGGGCCCTTATCTGTCACCTCCTGGCTTAGTAAAGCAAGTACCTTCCTCAAGAACTCCTACAGGAAGAAAGCTGACAGGGAATGGGGTCCTCTGGATGGGCCAGACCCAGGCTACTTGTCCACCCTGACCTGGATGAGGTTAACCCAACCAAATCCCGTGGACTGGCTTCCCTCCCAGGAAGAGCTTCCGTCACCAGGAGAAGCAGATGCTGTGCAAGAACAGATTCCCAAGGCACCTATGGCAAAGAGCAGCGTGTGCAGGGCGTCGTGCGTGAGCTGGCCCAGCTGAGAGCTACTTGTTGATAGTCACTGACATGGAGCAGCTCCCACTACCCCTGAAACATACGAAGAAACCTGGAAGCTTTAATTCTTTATTTCCTGAAGATTAAAAAAGGAATTTTTGTCAGTTAGTTTTGGGAAAAAATCTTTCATTTTTTTTCTCATAAGGATATCTAAAAGTATTCTATGTGTCTCCTATATTACTTGTATATTTTTCTTATTTTTTGGAGGGAGTGCTTATCATGTTCTTAGTCTCACAAGTCAGGAACCTGCAGTATACCAAAAAATATAAAAGTGCCATCTCTCCATGGTGCTTTCCCAATTTATCTCTTCCTCTTTCATCCCTTTCCTAGGCAGAAATAATTTCTTTTTCTATCACTCTACATATGGACTCCTATGATTCCCTTACTAAGTTCTACCTTCAAGTATAGTGATTTAGTGATGCATCTTAATTGATCATGCACTTGATAAATATGAACTAAGTAAGTGCCTACTGTACCAGCTGCTGGACTGACACAAAATTATCCTCATCATTCCTATCACAGCCTAAAACTTCCTTTTAAAATGTGTGTTTAAAGCCTGCCAGTCCAGATTTGATTCCCTAGTACCAACATAAAGCCCAGACACACAAAGTGACACATGCACCTGGAGTTTGTTCACAGTGGCAAGAGGCCCTGGCATGCCCGTACTCACTCTCTCTCCTCTTTCTCTCTGTCTATATTAAATAAATAAATAAAAATATTTAGCAGTGTGGTGGTACACACCTTTAATCCTAGTACTTGGGAGACAAAGGTAGGAGTATTGATATGAGTTTGAGGCCAGCCTGAGAATACATAGTAAATTCCAAGTCAGCCTGGGCTAGAGCAAGACCCTATTTCAAAAGAACAAAAACAAGGGCTGGAGAGAGGACTTAGCAGTTAAGGCATATGCCTGCAAAGCCTAAAGACCCAGGTTCAATTCTCCAGGTCCCATGTAAGCCAGATGCATATGGTGGCGCATACATCTGGAGTTTGCAGTGGCTAGAGGCACCCATTCTCCCTCTCTCTCCCTCTCTCTGTCTCAAATAAATAAATAAAATAGATAAATAAAATGTTTTTTAAAAAGAACAAAAATAAAATATTTAAAACCTTTAGCTTCATTTTATTGGTAATAATAGTAAATGTCCTGGTAGTATCATCATAATAGTTATAACAGACTTTTGTTTCATATGCCAAACAATGCATATATTATTTCCTGATCCTTTCAGAGCTCCTCAAGGGTATAAATACTATTAACCATTCCACAGAGAGAGAAACTAAAGCTCAGTGCCTGCCTGTGAGAGGCAGAGGCTGGATTTGAACCCTGATCTGGCAGGTTCCACATCCTAGTCTCTCTCTCCAGCTTGCAGAAACTGCCCCACACCTGCTGTGTAGGAAATGGAAATTGGCTGCTTTTCTGTAGAGGTTAAGGTTTGGATCCACTACCTTGCATGCAAAACACAGGCTGTGGAGACTTTGAGTTGTGACTGTTTTCATGAGGATAAGTCGTCACAGCTTTCTTTCCACCCCAGTCCTTCCTGAGACCACTGGCAGACACCCTTGAAGCTTCAATTAGGTCCCATGCCATGCATTGCCAATACTTACCTCTGAGAGGCCTGGGGCCTCAGAGTCTTTACTGGCAAAATCATGACACTTGATGTAAACCAGTTATCCAATAGAGTAGTCAGTCTAGAACAAGGAACACACTGTTTCTACGCTGTCTAGAATAACAGCTTAATAGCACATGGGGCTATTGAACACTTGAATTTGACAGAATGACTCAGAACTGAATTTTGACTCAATTCATTTTAATTTAAATAGCCACATATCCATTGGTTTCCACATTGGTTAGCTCACCTTTTTCTTTTGACCTCCATATGAATCCTAGAGCAGGGGCTTTTAAACTGTGTGCTGCAGCCCATTAGCAAATCATAAAATAATTTCTTTGGTATCAAACAATATCTTTAATAAAATAAAGTAATGAAATGGAATACACCAGAAGAGGAAAAGAAAATACCAGCACCTATTATTTATGCTTGGTTTTGCTTTTGTTTCACAGATTTATATACTGGGTCACTGTGCAAAATAAATTTCTCCCAGTGGGTCACGGTCAAAGAAAAGTTTGCAAACCACCACCTGCCCCTGAGTAATGTCACTGAAACCTTGAGAGTGACAAGCTTCTGTGCTGCTTGTTCCTCCAGCCCGAAGCTCTGGAAGACCTCATTTTCAATGCATTCTGTTCCTCCAGGTCCTACAGGCATGCAGTGAGCACATGACTTGTTTCAAATGGTAACTGAAAGTGACTTTGTGGTAATCTGTTAGTCTCATGCAGAGACCCCAGCTGATGACCCACAGGCAGAATCTAGCTCATTGAAATAGGTCCTCTTTGGCATGGCCTCAGTCCTCTGTGGTCCAGTAAATTTACCCTTTAGGTGGCCAGTCTCCTAGGTTTGATCCCCTTGGTTCAATTTTGCCATTTCCATCACCTGCCTGACCTCTGAAGAAATTTTGCCTGTATTTAGTATGCACAAAATCTGAAAGGACTCTGAGAGATTCCAGAATATAGCTGCTTTACTTTACAGGTGGGGAAAATAAAGTCCCAGAGATGGGGAGGGACATGTTAGGGCTTCCATCACAAAAAGTTGACGGCAGAGAAGGAACAGGTTCTCTCACAAATAAAGCAAAGGAGAGGGGAGGGGGGCGGAAGGAAGGGAGGGAAGGAGGAAGAGGTGGAGGGAGGGAGAGGTGGAGGGAGGGAGAAACAGATAATAAAACCACCCTCACAGGCTGGAGGAGGGGTGGCCTACAATCAGTCAGATCTCTGTGGGGAGGCCATCTCACTTCTTCAGAGGAGTGTTTTGTTACTGCAGAGACCATCCATGAATCCCTGGATGACTCTGAGAAATGGAATAAGCACTTCAGACACCAAAGAGGACCTCAAGAGACCTCTGCCATTTGAGAGTTGAGCATGCTTGAAGTGGCTCCAGTAATTCCCCAGATTTGGGCCTCATTGTGCCTACATGTCCTTGGGCAAAGTGTTGTCACTGGTGGAAAAGCTCAACACTTTCCCAGTGTTTCCAACTGGTCCTGGAGCATCCAGCATGACAGAGAGCCCTGAGTGCCTCCCTCTCTGCTCTGTCCCTTGGGGCTTTGAGCCTTGGGGCTGTGTCTATGAAGGTGGGAACCTGGATGAGGGGCAGCAGAGGGCTCACTAGAGAGACTAGCTTGGGGTAAATGGAAGCCCATTTTCATTACCATGATGCTGAGTACATCTTCTAGACTCTCAGCCTAGCTTCTTTGAGCGTCTCCAGTGCTGGAGAGGGGAGGGGTGGCCAGGACTGAGGCAAAAGGAAGATGGGGAAACCATGGGGAGCCACAATGTCTTAAACACAAACACTAGGACGCCCAAAGAAAGCATATCTGGGAGCCACATCCAAGCCAAGCAATCTAGTCCAAGAAATTTCCTTGAATGACAGTCAGGCCAGCTTATGTTTGTAGTCCAGCATGGTTTGCAACAGATAAGTGTAACCTAGAGGCCATTTTATTGTGTCATTTCAAGACAAGATTCATTGATTCTTTTTTAAGATTTTTTAAAATTTATTTGCAAGCAAAGAGAGATAGAAGAGACACAAGACTGGAGAGGTAGCTTAGCAGTTAAGGCATTTCCCTGCAAAGCCTAAGGACCCAGGTTTTATTCTCCAGGTCCCACATAATCCAGATGCAAAAGGTGGTACATGTGTCTGGAGTTTGATTGCCATGGCTAGATTCCCTGCCATGCCTATTCTTTCTCTCTCTCTCTCTCTCTCTCTCTCTCTCTCTCCCTCTCTCTGTCTCTAATAAATAAATTAAAATTTTTAAAAAGAGAGAGAATGAGTGTGCCAGGGCCTCCAGCCACTGCAAACAAACTCCAGATACATGCACTACTTTATGCTTGTGGCTTTATGTAGGTACTAGGAAATTGAGCCCAAGTTGTTAGGCTTTACAGGCAAGTGCCTTAACTACTGAGCCATCTCCCTAGTCCCAAACATTCTTCTAGAAAGCTAGATGTTTTCCAGAGTCCCTCTACTCTAATACTGAAAACTTGTGAGTCAGGTTATCAGCTGGTGTTGCCTAGATTTCTGAACAGTATATCAGAGCTTGATGGTCTGCCAAAGTCTCAGGAAACAACCATTGTATAAGTACTGAAACCTCTAGCTCTGAGACCAGGGGACTGAGTCACTGATAACATGAAGACCATTGCTAGCTCCCTAACGTGCCTCTATTTCCAACATGGCTTCCAAGGCTCCAGTCAAAACTTAAGTAGTACTTTTCAGATAAACTGTAGAGATGATGGGAAGAGGCTGACATGCTAGAACAACTCCATTCTCCCTTTTGGGGATGTCCCAAAGTCCAGACAACTCAGCACGAAGCACATCCCTCTTCTTCCTCTTGGAATTCAGTGGGCAAGAGGCACTTCTGAAAACACACCATGGCATAGAAAGGAGGAAAGACAAAAGTAAGCCTCTACCAAACCTACTGAAGCCTGACCCCCTAGCACCAACTTGTGCCTGAGTGGTAACTTCAGTAACATTAAGTATCCTCTGTGTGCCTCAGAACCCCTATGATAGTGTCCTGTGGGGTCATGGTGAGAAATGAGAAAACTACCCTGAAGCACTTAGCTCAATGCTGGAATTGGCAATTGCTAAATTAATGTTGGCCATTTTTAGCTACTTTTCCTGTCTGTTTAGTGTTACTTACTGGGAGGAGGTAGAGCATGCTGGCAAGGGACAGAGCCTGTGACAAGAGAGCTAGTATTGATCAACAGGAGACCACACCAAGATAGAAAAAAAAAAAAAAAAAAACTCAAGGTTGGCAGATACTAGTAAAGTTTTCCCTTCCCCATCAGCCCTTTCTGCTTGTTCTCTAGTCACTCCTATGCAGCTATGGATGAGATGTCTGTCAAATCCCATGCCAACATGGCCAGATGGTATTTTGAAGCATTAACTAGCCTTTCCTTCACCACCGCACTTGGCGCCTCCCCTCATTTAGCGAGCAAGGCCTCAGGGTCAGGACGGGCAGCAGAACGAAGGGGAAGCTTCCTAGTTTTAGAATTTCCAAAGCCTGCCCCTCTGGAAAAATAGGAAAGATTTACTCCAAAACTGAATGTTCTCAGAAAGCTCAAGTTAAAGAGGACAGAAAGACCTCCTGTCCCTAAGCTAACAGGACCCTCCCTAGTCCAAGGGAGGGAGGAGACGCTCCAGGGACAAAAGGAAAAGGCAGATCTGAGTCCTGAGAAGGAGGCCCAGTGCCAGCCCTCTTGGTCAAGCTCATGGGCTTGGGCTCGGTCAACAGCAGACAAGGTGGGAGGGAAGGCAAGGGAGAGAAGGGCCAAGTGATTCAAGAGTTCCCACTTATCTCAGAAGAGAAGCAGATATATAGGTAGAGACAGATAGATGTAATTCAACTTCAGCCAAGTGGACCAATTGGTCCCCAAGAGTGTGAGTTGCCATTCATGCCCCCCTCTCATGACGCTCACTTCCACAAAGGCCACGAAGTCCACTTCAGGTCGAAGCACATCCTCTGCTGTAGCTATTCATGGCAAGCGGCTGTAAGACAGGAGCAGTCTGTCTGGCCAAGAGCTGGCTGTTCTGACATATGTACCAATGGCATTTTCTGGAAGAGGCAGCCACGGCCGTGAAGCGTGCAGCTGAGCCTGGCAGTGAAGGCTGTGGAGGACGTTCTGTCGCTGCAGAGGCTTTATGGTGGCCTACTGTGTGACAGGCCGTGCTCCTGATGCTGACATGGGAGACACAGGGCCGTCTGTGCAGGGACCCTGGAAGGTTCAGAGAAGTTGGATCTCTGCCCTGCTGCAGTGGCCAACACCTGCAGTGCTGGTCTTTTTGGAGGACCAGCGTACACACCTGTCAGGCCCTCCCTCTGGAGCCGGGAGTGATCGGAGCTGACCGCTGACAGATCCTGGCCCGGAAGCAACTTCCTCAACCTTTGCTAAAGATGCCGACGCTTCTTCCCCGGGTCCTGCGCTACGTGTTCAGAACCCCCACCCATTGTTTCTAGGTCTCCACTGGGAGACTAGTGAATGGCTACTATGAAAAGAAAGTCAAATGCGTCTTTGGCTACCCTCTTCAGTGCCGCACCCTTGAGGAAGCCCCACGGCAGCCTGCCCTGTGGTCAGAGCCCAGGTTTTAGAGTCAGAATGGCTGGCTTCAGGCTCTGTCTCTGTTCTGTCCTCGCTGGGCGACCTTGTGTGAGTAGCCTTAGTTCGCTGGGCCTCAGTTCCCTCACCCATGTAACAGGTAGCGGATGGTATTCCCTCCTGAGTAAAGGAACCTCCTTGGGAGGACATATGTAGATTGCTGAGCACTTTCCTGACAGAGAGGAGCCATTCTCTGAGTATTACCCACTTCCTCACTTCTACATTCACCCCGTCCTCATCCTGCTCCCTGCATGGTTTCACTTTCATCCCTCCCCTGTCCTTTTGTGTCTCAGAACACTAACCCCCATCCACCTGCTCTGACACCATGCCTCTAGGCTTAGGATAAGTTCACCTTTTCTGAACCCACTGCCCACATTTTCATGACCTGGGCTCTATGCCAGCCCAACCTACCTCTGGGTTTGTCCTCCCTCACTCAGACACTCTCGTACTCTAGGGCAAGCCTACATGGTTGTGGAAGCTTAGAACCCCTCTCTTCTTTGGGCCTCAGCTTTCTCATTGTTCAACAAAGTATAGTCACTCTTTCTTTCAACTCAACAAGTGAGAAGGAACAATGACACAGTAAGATGAGCACTTACACACCATTGGTCCTGAGGGTAGAAAATTGTCCCCACCTTCGCGAGGTTCCCAAGCTACCTTTCTGTTCTCAGGTTCCAATGACCATCAATGTCATGACATGTACACGGCCCTCAGGGGTTACTAAAAACAGGAAAGCACTCACTTATTCTAACCACGTACAACAAACATATAAACACATCCCCTTGGAGCCAGAAGATATGCTCAAAATACACCTCCCCAAGATAGTACAGAGAGATCATAGTCTCACTCCCCCAGGGGGAGACATGCAATTCACACATTCCTCTGCAGGATATATTGAGATCATGTCAGTCACGCACATCTACAGCCCACAGAAACTCATCAACAGAGAGTGCCAGAGAATGAAGAGGTTGCTTAAGGTGGCAAGTGGTCTGTAGCCAACAGCTTTATCTTGACAGTCAAGCAGGACAGGACAACCAGGAAACCTCTGCTGGCCTCGTCCAGTGATGGAATTGAGAAATGTCTGAGCCAAGTGCACTGGTGGTAGGGGTAGTTTACAAAGACTTTCTGCACTGAGTTCACAGTGGCAATCCATGGCTTCAGAAGTCCTTTTATTCAGAAGTGCTGCTCTTTGAGCATAAATTACTTGCCAAGCAGTAGACTGACTGAGTACTGTATCAGTTACTTTTCTTACTGCTGGGACAAAATGCACAACAAAAATCAGTTTTAGCAAAGGGTTTGTCTTGGCTTGCCGTTCCAGGTTACAGCCCATCATGGCCGGGAAGGAATAGGGAAAGGAGGTGGAGGCATCTGGTCACATGCAGTCCACAGTGAGGAAGCAGGGAGATGTGTGCCTGCACTCAGCCAGCGCGTGCACGCTCTTGCTCGCTCTCTCTCTCTCTCTCTCTCTCTCTCTCCGTTTTATACAGTCCAGGACCCCAGCCCATGGAATGGTGCCATCCACAGTCAAGGTGGGTCTTCCCACCTCAATTAACCTAATCTAGAGGTAATCCCTCTAGATAATCCCACACTGGTGATTCTATGTCCTGTCAAGTTGACAGTATAAGCTCTCACAAGCACTTTCATATGATTTAAGTCATTTAATATAAATGATGAGTTATTCCCACTCTAGAGATAGGGAAGCTGAAGGCTCACATTTTATAACTTGATACATC
The DNA here is from genome assembly GCA_036346955.1 of Dipus sagitta. Classification (NCBI taxonomy): domain Eukaryota; kingdom Metazoa; phylum Chordata; class Mammalia; order Rodentia; family Dipodidae; genus Dipus; species Dipus sagitta. The sequence goes on along the minus strand of CM070782.1, from coordinate 36,511,733 downwards.
ACACTGCAGCGAGTAGCAAGGCTGTGTAATCCGAGCTCAGCCCTCCTGACTCCAGCATCCATTTGGCTGCACTGTGCTGTGAGCGTCTCACCCTTTCAATGCAGAGATCCTGTGACCTGTGGCCTCACCATGGGAAGTCAGCTCATGCCAATGATCCTGTTTGACTCTGAAGTCAAACCCAACCCTCCCACTGTGAGCTGTCAGATCCATTTCTGTGCAAACAACCTCAACCTTTCAGGCAGCCACTTTGTACCCAGGAAGTGCCTGGCTGCACTCTTGGGTCTCTTTGGTGCTTAGCTAGTATCTGTGAACATACTCAGGGTGCTCTGGGCTCTAACGAAGTCGGGCAGCTGCGGTGTGACAGCCTCTGCGCCCTGCACCAGGCTTGGATGTACATTTCTCTGGGCCTTAGGCCATTGCCAGCTCATTGCTGAACCAGAGGCATCTCTGTTTGAGGTTTCACCTTGCAGTCAGAATGTCTGCTGTTTGTATCACACTTCAAAACAATTTGTCAAGCTGTTAGGCTGTCTCCAAGTCAGCTTTGTTGCTCTTTTAATTATACTCCACCATAGCATAGCATAGATGTCCCTACCTTTTAAAGACTATTCTAAAAACACTATTAAATATGGGAACATTGTTATTTTTATTTATTTGTTTGAGGTGGGGGAGAATGGGTGCACCAGGGCCTCCTGCCACTGCAAACAAACTCCAGATGCATGTACCACCTTGTGTATCTGGCTTGCATGGGTCCTGGAGAATCAAACCTGGGTCCTTTGGCTTTGAAGACAAATGCCTTAACTGCTAAGCCATCTCTCCAGCCCCTAAATATGGGAACATTTTTATCTACAAGGTCATGTAACCTTCAGGGAGATGAAAAACAAAAAGATTGTTCAGATGTCATGTGGGTAAAAAGAACATAACTTACATTATAATGCTTATGGGAGAAACAACTGCTTTTAAAAGAGACTAATAAATCTAATAACATAAAAGAGAGTCTAATTTAAAAGTGGGACCAAGCCCTCACTGCCAGACTGAGGGAAGAGCATGTGTGGGTAACCCTGACACAGTGAGTTCCATCAAGGCAGTGTCTCTGGAGTCTCCATGCTCTGTAAGTAAGCCCTCACCCCAGACAGAGGAAGGAGTGCCCACTGCAGTCATCCCGATATAGTGAGCCCCACTGAAGTGCTGATTTGGGGTCTCATGTACCTTAAGTAAGCCCTAAAAAAGTGAGACCATTTAGTAGACAGGATAGAGTGCAAAAGAAGAGAAATAAACACAGAAGACTACAAAGGCAGAGCCATCTGTTAATTCGAGGGAAACTTTACAAATCATGTTGTCTGAGATTCTCAGTGGCCAAGGAATGAGCTGAGGTTGGAGAAGTTAGATGAGTTGCCCAAGATTAGAAAACGGTACCATGGGCTGGAGAGATGACTTGCCTGGAAATGAGAGTTCCATGTCCCAGTACCCACATAAAGCCAGATGCACAAAGTGGCACATGTATATGGAGATTTTTGCAACCCCTAGAGGCCCTGGAGCACCTTTTCTTTCCCTCCCTTCCCCCTCCCTCTCCCCCTCTCAATCTCTCTCTCTCTTTCTTTCTCTCCCTTCCCTCCTCCCTCCCTTCCCCTCTCAATCTCTCTCTTTCTTTCTCTCCCTTCCCTCCTCCCTCCATCCCCCTCTCAATCTCTCTCTCTGTTTCTTTCTCTCCCCTTGCAAATAAATAAGCAAAATATTTATAAAAAGAAAGGAAGGAAGGAAGGAAGGAAGGAAGGAAGGAAGAAGAACAAAGGAAGAAAGGAAGGAAGGAAGGAAGGAAGGAAGGAAGGAAGAAAGAAAGGAAGAAAGAAAGAAAGAAAGAAAGAAGCTACGGCACACACCTTTTATCCCAGCACTTGGGAGGCAGAGGTAGGAGGATCACCATGAGGTCAAGGCCAGCCTGAGACTACATAGTGAATTACAGGTCAGCCTGGGCTAGAGCAAGACCATACCTCGAAAACAAAAAATAGAAAAGAAAAGAAAACTAGGTACCAGCCAGAGAGGGAATTGGAACCCAGGTTACCACCAGCACTGTCAGAAAAAAGCACAAGGAAGGGAAAAAGGGAGAGAGAACAAAGACAGGTGCCCGATGTTGAATCAGTTTTTTGATACGGCAGCTCACAGGTTTCCTAAAAACAAGCACATGCTGAAAGGAAGGGGCAGAGGATTTCTACACACTGTTGGTGGGAATGGAAACAAGTGCAAGCATTGTGGAAATCAGTATGGAGGCTCCTCAAAAACTAAAAATAGATCTGGAGAGATGGCTTAGCAGTTAAGGCATTAAGGCACTTGCCTGCAAAGCCTAAGAACTCATGTTCAACTCTCCAGGTCCTACATAAGCCAGATGCACAAAGGTGGGGCAAGTGCACAAGGTCACACATGCACACAAGGTGGCGCACATATCTGGAGTTCAATTACACTGGCTGGAAGCCCTGGCATACCAATTCTGCTCCCCGCCCCCATCTAGCTCACTCTCTCACATAATAAAAAGGGCCAGTCTATTGGGCTTGCCTCAAAAAAAAAAAAAAAAAAAAAACTAAAACTAGAATGATGTAGCAGTACCACTCATGGGTATGTACATGAAGGGCTCTAAGTCAGCATATAGTACAAATACCTGTACATCCTTGTTCAATAGTCACTAGAGCTGAGCTACCCAATCAGCCTAGGTACCACCAACAGAAAAATGGATAAAGAAAATGTGATACATGTGTATATGTATGTATACACAATGGAGGTTTAAATTGTGTTTCTTGTGGGGGAAAGTATATAACTGGACATTATCATGGTAAGCAAAATAAGTCATATTCAAAAAACAAATTCTACTTATTTTCTCTCATATGCAGAATCTAGATTTAAGAAAATGAGAGGAAAGAAAAGGACAGAAAAAAGGAAGGAAGGAAATGAGAGAAAGGAAGAAAGAAAGAGAGAGAAAGAGCATGAAAGTAAAAATGGTGGAAAGGACACTGTGTGCATGGTGAGGGAGTCAGTGGTGGTGGAGAGGGTGCAGGAGAGGGACATGGAGGTGGATATGATTGAAGCACATTTTGTACATGTGTGAAATGTCATAATAAAACCATATAGTTTTGTACAAATAATATATTCTAGTAAAAACTTTATCAGGCAATCAGTCTCACCTCCCCTTCTAGTATGTTGTTTTGGTTCAACAGAGATGCTCTTCAAATGTTCTTTGTAACATTGAGGAAGAGCTTAACTTATAAATTTAGTTATAAAATTCAGACATATTTGCTTGTAGTACTTTAAAAATTTGGTATGCATATGAAAGACGGCTTAATGTTTCACACTCTTAATTTTTAATCCCAAAGGCATTAGCCAGCTGATTATCTGTCTGAGAAAATTATGCTGACAACCATAACCAACTAATTTTCCTGTTTTTTGTTCGTTGGAAAATTAAGATTAATTCAGTCACTGTATACCCAGACGTTGTGATTTTAAAAAGGAATCAGTATTTATTACACTGCTCAGAATCTTTTGTTTCCTGATAAAATCAGGATGGTTGAATGTATGTATAATTAATCCCAATTGCAAATTGTTTGTTAAATGCAACTTTCGAACTCTTCAGAAATAAAAATGAATAATTTAAGTCAAAGGTAGTGTTGCAGTCAGGTTTGCATTGCTGGCAGAAATCACCCAACCAAGAGCAGTTGTGGGGGGAAAAAAAAATAAGGTTTGTTTTGGCTTGTAGACTCAAGGGGAAGCTCCATGATGGCAGGGGGAAAAGATGGCATTGAGAGGGTGGACATCACCTCCTGGCAAACATCAGGTGGACAACGGCAACAGGAAAGTGTGCCAAACACTGGCTCTTAACACCCATAAGCCTGCCCCCAACAATACACTCCTCCAGGAGATGTTAATTCCCAAATCTCCATCAGCTGGGAACCTAGCATTCAGAATACCTAAGTTTATGGGGGACACCTGAATCAAACCACCACAGGTAGTATCCCTGGATTAATTTATATATACTATTTTTGTACAACTAAAAATCAACCCGACTGATGTACTTTTGAAACTATCAATTACACTGTCCATTATGATAGCCACTAGCCACATTACTACTTATATGAAATTTATATTAATTAAAATTTAATTTAATGTAAACTCAGTGTCTCAGTCACACTAGCCACACTAGATGTGTTCAATAGCCACTTGTGGCTGATGGCTCATATGCTAGGCAATACAGTTATAGACGTTTCTGTCATCTCAGCACACAGTACCAGACAGCACTTCCTCAGGACCAGCAATGGCAACGGCTCCTGCCCTTTATTGGCCAAATAATTCTAAAAGAAGAGGTTACACCTGAATGCATATTCAGAACATATCACATAATCCATATGACTGAATTTGGCAATGGCATGGATTATCTCACAAGTGAACAGAGCTAATGTCCTATGAGGCTTGTGGCCACTCTTGAAAGGAACTCTCAAGAAAAGATAGTTCTAACACATGAGGTAGTTTGAAAATCTGTGTGTAAACTGACTTGGAATCCAGAAGGTATTTACCCATAAGTTAAATATAAGAAAGCATGTGAATCATGTGGTTGAACCTTCTGAGTTGTAAAAATATATTGATCAGTAGAAAATCAGCATTTGGGGTGAGGGATGTATCTCAGTGACAGAGTACTTGCCAAGCATGTGCAAAGTCCTAGGTTCTACCTAGCATCACAAAAAGTCATTAAAAAATTAAGTAAGTACTTCATGGAATCCGTAGATTTGAAGGAAAGAAATGGTACATACTTTCATACGCTTTGCCCAGCACATACCTATGTGCAGAATAAGGTTAAGTTTCAGACTAATTAGCCAAGAATATAAAACCTCACTGGGGGCTGGAGAGATAGCTCAGTGGTTAAAGGTGCTCACTTGCAAAGAGTCACGACCCAGGTTCGATTCCCAAGTACCCACATGAAGCCAGATGCACATAGTGGTGCATGCATCTGGAGTTTGTTTGCAGTGTCTGATGGTTCTGGTGCACCCATTCTCTGCCTGTTTCTCTTCTCTCTACCTCTCCCTCCGTTTACAAATAAATAAGCAGAAAAACAAAATAAAAATTTCATTGGAGCTGAGGTGGCTTCCAGGGCAAGAGCAGATGTGGTATAGCGCAACATAAGTTCCCTGACTAGAGCTCCTATCAGCCCTGCCGGATAAGAAAAGGGGTTGCCCATATAAGAGCAAATCTCACTGCCCTTTTATAATCACATCTCCATCAGCAATCTAAAAGAACTCCCACCAAGGTTGCATAAATGTCTGTGTACAGTCTGCTTATGAACATCACAATTCTGGAACTCAGGTCACACTCAGCATTCCCCAAGCAGTATCCTCATCATAGGGGATGGAGTGGCAGAGTTAGCACTTCTGTCCCCAAGGCACATTTCCTAACATAGCCCCTCAGTCTGACCCTGTGTCTTTCTATCTGGATGGTTCAAAGTCTAAATTCTGACTGAGGATCATGCTCACAAATGCACATTCCCAAAAAATCAAAATCAAATTAGAAAAAATTAAATTGACCTTGGATGTTAGTCCTTGAACCCAAGAAAGAGGTGCGTGAACACTTGTGCTGTGATTCTGGAGGGGCTCTGAGAGACTTCCGTGCTCTCAGCACTCATGAGGATGGTGGTTCTTGTTTCATTTTCAGGCTCACAGCTTTACTTCCCTTTGCAGACGTATATCACTATGCTGCTCATATAGACAGATTTGGATTTTCCCACAAACTGAGGTTGGTAGCACACGCCTTTGATCCCAGCTCTCAGGAGGCAGAGGTAGGAGGATCACTGTGAGTTCGAGGCCAGCCTGAGACTATAGAGTGAATTCCAGGTCAGCTTAGGCTAGAATGAGACCCAACCTCAAAAAAAAAAAAAGAGTTAACAACTACATTAGATCAAACATTCCTGAAGGATGTAATCTCTAGGTCCCTTTGTAAGTCAAGCTTGCTCAAAGTCCAAAGACTCATCATATGTTTGTTTATTAATTAAATTTTGGTCATTACACATTCAGAAACCTTTTACTGTTGCAAAAATTTTTGTGACCTCCAACATGACCCTGTTTGAGGTTGTGGACCACAGTTTAGGAAACTGTGTGTATGGGGACTAGAGATATGGCTCAGCAGTCAAGGTGCTTGTCTACAAAGCCTAAGGAGCCAGGTTGAATTCCCACATAAAGCCAGATGGACAGAGTGGTGCATGCACCTGAGGTTTGTTGGCAGCAGCTTCCCATTCTGTCTCTCTTCTCTTCATTTCTGTCTCTCTGTTTCTCTCTCTCTCTCTCTCTCTCTCTCTCTCTCTCTCTCTGTCTCTCTCTCTCTGTCCGTCTGTCTCTCTCTCTTACAAATAAATAAATATATTTTAAAATGTATAGTATGATAAATACAAAACTAGTAGCAATTATTCATTACTATTGTCAAGTATCATGTACCATACATGCTATACATTTATTTGACTGCCAGTACACTGGGCATGTTTACACTGGCATCAGCACAAACACAAGAATCATATGGTGCATGGAACATAGTTAGAAACTTCACCAAGCTATAGGAACTTTTCAGCTCCATTCTAATGTCATGAGTTCATGAGTCCACTGTCATACATCTGACATTGACCCAAACATTGTTATGTGGCATATGACTGTACTCCATTTCCTCTCACGTTTCTTCCTTCAGAGTTTAACCTCTATAACTGCAAGGAAAGGCAGAGCTCACCCCTAAGGCTTCTTGCTTAAAGAAGTTTTATGGAGTCATGTCTTAGTGCTAACTCAATATTGCCTTAGCATTCCACACTCAATCACCTGCTGATGAATTATTTTGGCTAATCATTTCTACCCTTCTTGGACTTTTTTTCTTCTAATTAAGGTTATGACAATGTTTTATGGCAGATTTTTTTTAAAAATTGGAGCCTCTGAGATAGTAATTGTGTATTTCTTCCTACAGTCCCTTATCAACAGAGTCCTTACAACCCCCGGGGCAGCTCTAATGTCATCCAGTGCTACCGATGTGGAGATACCTGCAAAGGGGAAGTGGTCCGTGTCCACAACAACCACTTCCACATCAGATGCTTCACCTGTCAAGGTAGGAGGCCCTATTTCTGAGCTCCTTTCTCAGATTCCCGGCCATGCTTTCTGCCAGCACTTGGGTCAAGGACAAGAAGAACAAACACAGCCTGCTGGAATGCCCATGAAGGCCTGAAGACTTTCCCTGGGTCTCCTGAGAATTCTCCTTCAGGTCCCAATTGGAACCCAGGAGAAGGTCAGAATGGGAGCAGTGATGGGTGTAGGTTAGGAAAGGGAGCCTGGGGAGCTTGGAAGGAGAGATGCTGGCCAGAGGAAAAAAGACAGTAGATAAGCTTAACCTCCACATCTGAAAAGACTCCTCCCTTGTGTCTTTAAATCAATTTAAGAGTGAATGATAATGCAAGCTACATGGGTCTGAAATGAGCACCTATTCTGTGACAGTGTGACAGCCCTCAAAGGGTTAAGTCTAGCAAGAGAGAGGAGTCACCTTGACTTTAGTAGGACTTGTCATTTGCCAACACATATTGTTACCTGTAATTGCTACAGCTTACCCACAGCATCTATACCCAATCTAGCCAAGAGCTCCTACAGCAAAGGATCATATCAGCAGGAAAGGAGAGGAATGCAGCTGTAAGAGCACGGGAGTTAGTTCTCTAGCCCAAGAGCCACACTTCCTCCCAGGGTCCCGACAGCTGCCTCTCCCTCTGCTACACCTCCCATTCTCCCACCCAGGCTGATGGACTCACAGAGCAGCTACTGTGGTGGTAGGATGCTTGTGCATTTGCATGACACATTTTTTTTATATTTTATTTATTTATTTATTTATTTAAGAGAGGCAGAGAGAGAGAGAGAGAGAAAGAGACAGAAAATAGGCCTGCCAGGTCCTCTAGCAATTGCAAACAAACTCCAGATGCATGCACCACCTTATATATCTGGCTTACATGGGTAGTAGGGTATCGAACCTGGGTCCTTAGTCTTGCAGGCAAGCACCTTAACCGCTAAGACATCTCTCTAGCTTGAAGTATATGTTTTAGTTGCTATTCCCTGAGTATTCCCTCCAGATACCTGTAGGTAGGTCTTCCCACATCAGCCTACATTGCAGGTCTTCTAACTGGCCCCATCTGAAATCATTCTTACCTGTGCTGTGATCCTGAAAGCCTCCCCTTTGATCCACAGTAGTTTGTGATGATCATTCTTAAAGCATGATACCCAGAAGAGATCACAAATCTCAAGGCCTGGCATATAGAGCAAGTATGGTATTTCTGTTGGTGTAACTGATACTGAGTTAACTTCCTAAGGACCCACTTCATAGCTTGGACTTAAAAAGTTATGGTCCATGGAAATCTCAGATTTCTTCATATCGGTAAGTACCTCAGTCTAATGTATCTGAGATTGGGTTCCCTTGCCATGAGAAAAAATCCTGCACTTCTTTCTTCAAGTTGCTACTGGACTCTGCACTGAGCAAACACATATTTCATATTCCCCAATTCTTACTGAAGCATCTGTGAGATGTTTTAACTTGTGTGATTTAAATTTTGGGGTGAGTATTGGCAAACTCCTTTGTACAGTTGAACTACAAGAATATCTTGGTGAATGACAATTTTTACATCCTCAAAAACTGAGGTGGGGGCTGGAGAGATGGCTTAGCAGTTAAGTGCTTGCCTGTGAAGCCTAAGGACCCTGGTTAGAAGCTTGATTCCCCAGGCCCCACGTAAGCTAGACACATAGGTGGCGCACGCATCTGGAGTTCATTTGCGTAGCTGGAGGCCCTGGTGCACCCATTCTGTCTCTCCCTCTCTCTCTCTCTCTCTCTCTCTCTCTCTCTCTCCCTCTCTCTCTCTCTCTCTCCCCCCCCCTTTCTCTCTGTGTCTGTCACTCTCAAATAAATAAATAATAAATAATAAAAATTGAGGCAGAACAGGGCTGGAGAGATGGCTTAGTGGTTAAGTGCTTGCCTGTGAAGCGTAAGGACCCTGGTTCAAGGCTCGATTCCCCAGGACCCACGTTATCCAGATGCACAAGGGGGCACATACATCTGGAGTTCGTTTGCAATGGCTGGAGGCCCTGGTGCACACTCTCTCTCTCTCTCTCTCTCTCTCTCTCTCTCTCTCTCTCTCTTGCTCTCAAATAAATAAATAAAAATGAATAAAATATTTTTAAAAATTGAGGCAGAACAAAGGAAAAGCAATGAAACTGCTGTTAGGAAAGGATATAGCATGTGAATTTGCAATTAATGTTCTTCAGTCAGTGTTAGCTATAATCTTTGGTTTATACCAAACACAATGGTGGGCCTCTGCTTCAGCATGGGTTCTCACCTTCCAGCAGGCTGCTTTGTGCTCATTCACTCACTCACATTATGCTCTCAGAGCTCCAAGACAAGACTTCCATAATAGGGCCTTTAAAGCCTCAGCTGGGGCCAAACAAATCAATGTCATCCCAGAGTCAACCTCATGGAAAAAGGACCTTTGCTTTTTATAGGAGGATCTACAAGATCATATCTCAAGAGTATACATGCAAACAATGGAGTAATTTGGCCATTTGGACAATTTACCACAAGAAGGTTGTAAAGTCTTTTTTGTTTTTTGGGTTTTTGTTGTTGTTGTTTGGTTTTTGGTTTTGCGAGATAGGGTTTCACTCTATCCCAGGCTGACCTGGAATTCACTATGTAGTCTCAGGATGGCCTCAAACTCATGATTCTCCCACCTCTGCCTCCTGAGTGCTTGGATTAAAGGCGTGCACCACTATGCCAGGTATTAGAGTCTCTTTTGATGGAGATTTTAAGGGGAAAAACAGGCCACCATTTTTCTATTTTCTGTGTAAACTGCTTAGGATTGAAACAGTAATGGGATCTGGGCTCCCAGTGGTAATCAGTAAAGATATTAGGTACCCTCAATAGGCTTCTCATTTTAAAATTCTAAAGTGCCTGTGCATGTCTACTTCAACCTTTCCACATGCACTGAAATGAACAGGAAGGACTCTGCAGAGGCCAGGAACAAAACAAGGGGAAATCTTAGTGTGACAAAGCCACATTCACTCTGACAGTTTGTACCAAACCTGGGAGGCCTTGAATTTCACCATCATGTCCAAGTGGATCATGGTAAAAAAGAGACAACACTAGAATCTGACCAAAATAAGGCTCTAATAGGAGACTATATATAGCAATTCTTCTCATGGCATGAGACAGGAGAAGCAAACCGGCTATGGAGAAGGAGAAAAGAAGACAGCCAGCAAGAAAGCTTGCCTACTTGGTTGAGGGAACTAAAATTTGTCTGCAATTAATGGTAACTAATTCTTTACACGATTCTTGGGTGTTTGTTCAGCCTATGTATTTTGCATATTTTTTTTAAAGAGGCAAAGTATGGAAAAGAAATTTCTGTGGTTGGCAAATGACGGGAACAAATGATGATCCTCTAGGGAGAAACTCACCCTTACTCTAGACCTCCAACAATTCCCGTAAGAAAATGAGTAACTCACAGTCAAAGACATATAAATCATACTGGAGAGAGCTAGCAGAATCAATGGTGGGCATAAGCAGAACCTCAAAGCCTCTGTAAATTGGAATTTTCTGCCACTATCCAATAACTACATAATAAAATCCTACAGGAAAATATAAAAGAAACACATCTACATGCACCATAATGAAACCTCAGATTATCAATGACAAAAAGATAATCTTACAAGTAAACAGAAATAAAAGACAGATCATCTGCATATGAGTGGTAAATAGACTGACACTTGACATTTTAATAGCAACTAACAAGCCAGAAACCAGCAAAATGCTATCTTTCATGTACTGGAAGAAATAATTGTCAAAGTAAGATTGAGCAGAACTACTTTTCTAGAGTGTGGGTACACCCATGAGAGTGTATGCTTATGGTGAAAGCCTTGATACTTCCCTGTGAGAGCAAGAACAAGACAAGCATGTCTGCCCTCATCCTGCTAGTCAACCACATACTACAGGTCCATGTGCCCAAGCTGAACAAGAAAAGGAAATACAAGGCAGCCTGGCTGAAAAGGAAGAAGGAACGCTCTTTCTGTTTGCATATAGCATGACCTTATGTATAGCAAAACCTAAGGAATACACCGAAAGCTACTAGAACTAGACGAGAAATTTATGAAGGTTTCCAGATACAAGATGAATATGCCAAAGTCAGTGTGTCTCCACATTGATGATGAGCCAGAAAATCAATTTGAGACAGATGGGGATGTCTTGTAGTGGTAGCACACGTGCCTGACATGCAAAAAGGTCCTAGGTTCCATCTCTAGCACTACAAAATAAAAAATAAATAAATAAAATTGAGAAAACAATTCCATTCTTAATTGCACCAAAAATATAATCCTTAGGAATAAATTTAACACTCTAAAAATTATACTATGTCAGGCGTGGTGGCACATGCCTTTGATCCCAGCAACCAGAACTCAGAGGTAGGAGGATCACTGTGAGTTCAAGGGCACCCTGAGACTACATAGTGAATTCCATGTCAACCTGGGCTAGAGCAAGACCCTACCTCAAAAACATATATATATGCACATATATATAATGTATGTGTTGACAATGATAAAACATTAGAGAATTCCTGAGCAAATAGGAAGTCATGTATAATATTCATTTTAGTATTTTTAATATTTAATATTAAAATACTTTAACATTGGTAATATAGCTGCCCTCTTCAAATGATCTACAGGAGTAATGGCTAGTCAGCTCAAACCGCCATAATAATACAGCCAGCTAGGTGGCTGAAACGACAGAAATTCATTTTCTCACATTCCTGAAAACTGGAAAGTCCAAAATTAGGACACCAACATGGTTGGATTCTAGTAAGGACTCTTCCTGGTTCTCAGATGGCTACTATATTGTGTCTTCACATGGGAGAGGGTGGAGGAGAAAAAGAGGGATAGAGGGAGGGAAGGAAGGAAAAGGAAAGAGAGAGAGCTAGCTTTCTCTCCAGACATACCACCCTGAATGTGCCTGATCTTGTCTGATCTCAGAAGCTAAGCAGGTTAGGCCTGGTTAGTATAGAAGAGAGGTAGTTTTCTGATGTCTCTTTTTATAAACGTACCAACTTTATCCTTTACAGGACTTCACTTTCAAGACCTCACCTAAAACTAATTATTTACAAAAGCCACATAACCAAAATATTATCACAGTGGCAGTTATACACTTCTGGGCAGCGCAATTCAGTCTATAGCAGATGTATTCTCTGGTAAAATCCCAGTGATGTGGGGGAGGAAGGGAGAGGAGATAACTCAATAGGTAGAGCGCTTGTTATACAACATAAGGACTTGTGTTCTGATCCCAGCCCCACATGAAAGCTGGGCGTGAGTGCACCTGTAATCCCAGCACTGAAGATGCAGAGATGAGAACCCCCAGGGCTTGCTGGCTTGTGTGCATTCCATGAGAAACTCTGTCTCAGGAAAATCAGGTAGAGAGCCACATGCACACGTACACACACTCCTACGTACATGTGCCCACACACAGATAAGCATGCATACCATACACATATACATGCAAACAAAAAGCCCAACTGGCTTCTTTGTAAAAATTGCCAGGCTGACCCTAAATATGGAAAGGATCACTGGCTAGCTAGTCTAGCCCAATTGGTGAGCTTCAGGCCTATGACAAATCCTCTCTCAAAAAAAAAAAAAATATGGACAAAGTACCTTTCCTCTAACCTCCACATATACACACACATATGCATATGTACACACTACACACACACACACACATTCACACATATATATAAGCACACAAATATACATGTGCATCACACACACATACACAAAGAAAATGTTGGATAAACTTAAATTCCAGTACCCATTTTGTGGATCTTTAAAAAGTAGGAGAAGGGCTGGAGAGATGGCTCAGCCGAAGCCTAAGGGTCAGAGTTCCAATTCCCCAGGACCCACATAAAGCCAGATGCACAAAATGGTGTCTGGACTTCATTTGCAGTGGCCAGAGTTCCTGGCATGCCCATATTCTTTCTCTCCCTCTCCACGCTCCCCTCTCTGCCTCTTTCTCTCTTTCCAAATAAAATATTTTTTAAAACAAAATGTAGAAAGAGCAAGATGTGGCAGCACATGGTTTTAATCCTACCATTCATAAGGTTGAGGTAGGAAGATTACCATGGTATCAAGGCCTGCCTGCGCTACAAAGTGAGTTCCAGGTTAGCCTGGGCTGGACTGTAAGTGAGGCCTTGCTTCAAAAAATATAAAAATACAAAAAGTAGAAAGAATTGAAAAGCTGTCCTGTTGAATGTCTTCTAAAACATATGGCACATACATTTAAAAGAAAAATGTTGAAAACATTCCCTTCAAGATCCAGAACAGTGCTCACTGTCACACCTCATTGTGGTCTGGGGGTGCCCTGGCCATTGAAGTAAAATATAGAAATCAAAGTTTTGGGCTGGAGAAATGACTCAGTGGTTAAGGCATTTGACTGCAAAGCCTAACGACCCAGGTTTGATTCCCCAGTTCACACATAAAGCCAGATGCACAGTGGTACATGCATCTGAAATTCATTTGCAGTGGCTGGAGGCCCTGGTATGCCCATTCTCTCTCTCTCTCTCTCTCTCTCTCCTGCTTGCAAATAAATAAATAAAACTAAAAATTCCTTTAAAATGTTATAAGATATAGAAAGAAAAATCATACTTGTGACTAACTTTGGATTATATCATAAACTTCATATAAGAACCCCCTCCCTCTCTCACCTCTCTTTCTGTCTCTCTCTCTCTCTCTCTAAAATAAATAAATTAAATTAAATTAAAAATATATATTAAAAAGAAAACCAGAGATATATGTCAGTGGTAGAACTCTTACCTACTCTGTGTGATGCTCAGTTCAATTCCCTAATACTGAAGGGGGGAGGGAAGAGGGGTGGATAAATCTTATAGAGTTGCATAAGCTTCTATAATGAAAAATATAAAATTCTAAATTCATAAAACATACTAAAGAAGGATGTCTTTACCTAAATAAGAGAAACATTAAGAATATGACAATACTATCTTGTTAGACTAGAAATTCAAAGTATCATTCCATGATATTTTCCATAGAAATTAAGAAGCCAGTTAAAATTGTATTCTTGGCAAAAGTCCTGTGATAGTCCACATTCTAAAGAATAACAACAAAGCTAGGGGCCTGTCTTACCAACTGTCACTGCTTATTATTACTGTATAAGCTATTAAAATGCTGTGTCTTGAAGGCATAAGGTCAGATAAGCAGACCAATGGAACTGAATATAGAACCAAAATCAAGCATATAAGGAAATACATTTGTTTTAGCTCAGTGGGAACAATTACTGTTCCATAAATGGCCCAAGCATGATTAATTATCCATGTGGGAAATTTGATCCCTACTGTACACCACTCACTAATATCAATCCCAGGTGGCTATGTAGCAGTGACGTGCAAAGCAGTACAATAAGACTTACAGAAGACAATGTAGAAGAAGCCATGTCACATGTCAGGGTTCTAGGGCAGAGAAGCACTTCTGTGTGATACAGAAGGCATAATCTTAAAAGAAAACAATGATGAATTTAACATAAAGCAGAGAATATCTGTTCATCAGTAAACACAAGGGCAGCAAAGACAAGCCTTGACTTATAGAAGATATTTGTAATAACAAATGAGAAAGAATCCTTTTCTAAGATACATACAGAATTTCTAAATTTCAAATAAAAAAAATAAGTGAAAGACACCAGCAAGTATTTTACAATACAGAAAGTATAAATGAGTCATAAACATATGAAAGATTCTTAATTCCCCTAATAGTCAGGGAAATGAAGTTTAAACTCACAGCAAGATATCATTTCACATGCATTATATTGACTAGCAAAATGTCCCCAAATTTTGGTGGTAATATGGATCTAGTGAATTTGCTGGTAGGAATGACAATGGGGGTAGGGAATTAGAAAACTGGCCCCACACACAAATAGTAGAATACTCATATTAGCATTTTATTAAAAAAAAAAAACAGCTACAGCAGAAGTGTCCCTCACAGTACAACAGATCCATTGTGATTTACTCGGGAGTAAACTGGGTACAGCCAGGCAGTGAACATGACTGTTCCAGTTGCACGTGTCCCCACATGCTTCTCAGGCACAGCATGAGGGTGGAGTCAGAATAAGTGCAGGAGGGTTCCAACAGTATCAAGTTCAGGTGCAGGCCACACTAAAAGAGATAGCCTTAGTGGCAAAACAATAAAGAAAATTAAAGACATGGTCATGACAAGGGCCATGTGGGGAGAGAGAGGTCTCAGGAAAAGGAAAATGGGCCTCTGGGGTGCTTGGGGATGTCCTGTTTCATAAACTTAGTATGGGTACATGGGCATGTAGTTATCCTTTAAATTGTACAGATGCATTTTATATATTGTCTCTGGGTAGATTTTACAATGAAAAAATTCTTAATATTTTATTTACTTATTAGAGAGAGAGAAATGGGCATGCCAGGGCCTCTAGCCACTGAAAACGAACTCCTTAAGCATGTGCATTTAGCTTTATGTGGGTACTGGGGGACTGAACCTGGGTCCAGTGGCTTTGCAGGCAAGCACTTTAACTGCTAAGCCATCTCTCCAGCCCAGATTTTATAGTTCAAATATTGACTTAGATCACCCTCAGGGGCCTTTCCAACTCTAATCTTGAAATTTAATAAATCTAGCCTAATCTGAAAAGTTAAAAGTCAACAAAACTCTAGGAAGAATTCCATAATCTCAGATCTGGGTATACCCTCAGTTACTACCTAGTTTTTGTACAAGTGAGCTTTCGTGACGGCATGAAGCACTTATGTTGGAGAAAAGCACCACAGACATAGATGGCTCCACTAACCCACAAAGCAGTCTGTTTTTCATTGCACTTACTATGGCTGTGTGGGAGACCTATTTCTAGGCACCATATTTACAGTTGATAATCCACTCTGGATTTTCTCAAAGAAGCTCTAAGTTCACATCATCTGTCCTGTCCTTTCGTCCAACTGTATAATACACTTTTCTTTTGTAATCAGTAGACTATCTGCAGAGTAGTAACTGCCCTCGGTGTCTTCACGCACATCAGTCCTACACTGCTGTGGGAAGGTGTGGTTCTGCTCACCCTCACACACTCTGTTCTGCTGATCTCGTTTGCTCCTTGCCTCCCATCCCCTGTTCCCCACTGTATTTCCACGATCCCCTGAGGTTCTTATCAAGCTTTACATCCTTTCTACCAGAAGCTTCCTCTTCCAGTTCCTTGGGGGAAATGAAGGAACTGATTGTTCCTAGCTTTCTGATGGTTTTCGCCACTGGGAGAGGTGGTTCTGGGGGTGGAGTTGGCAGGGAAAACAAAGGAGAGAAAAGAAGGGAAAAAACAGGAGCTCTTTCCAATGAGGTCGTAAGCCATGACCCAACTAGTTCCATGAAGCAATTGATCCACCACCTGCATGCCCAGAACAGCCTGTGCTCTGTCCTGCTTGCTCCCAAAGCCAGGCATTGTTTGCAAGGAGGGATGCTCATGATTCCTGAAGGATGAAGCCCTCCCCACCTACTGCCCCACTGTCTTTATCATCTGCCCTGCCCCCAACCCAGTAAGACTCCACACTTCAGACACACGGCAAGCCCCAAGGATTCTCATTGGCACAGAAGCCAACACAGGCCGCAAGGAAGAGAGGCCCAAGTTCACTGACATCCAGGGGTGAGACCAGAGGCAGGTGATCTAATTCCCAGATCACTCTGTCTCCTCCTGACCATTAAGCTCTAGTCTACAAAAGTAAATGAATACTTGTGAGATAAATGAATATAGTGGAAATCTCACCTTCTGTTTAATCTGGCTTCTTTTGCAGAGCAACTTTTCCTGTTCATGATGAAATTGTATTTATTGGGGGATTTTACCCAATTCCAGGCTGGCTCCTTAGATTTACAGGCTTGGGAACTATTTTGTTGGTTTCCCATGAACATGCTTGCAAACACTGCCTTAGACTTATCAAATCCTCACAAACCCCATGTTGAGAGATGTACAGAGAGCTGAAACTCTATTAAACTAGTTTGTACTGACTGACCAGCAAGTTTCCCACTACAAAGCAATCAGTGTAGAAAGTCAGGCTACTAGACAGTCTCCTCATAGGTCCAGGCCCAAAACAAGAGGAAGTGGCCACAGGATTCCAGACCCTTTCCAGTTACCTGGCTTTGATACCTGATTGACCCATCCTGGGTTTAGCTGAGCCAATACTCTCACCCATGAACTGTGGTTCTGTTGGCCCAAAAAACTATTCCTTTCCATGAAAGAAATGTTGTCTCTTTCCACTGCTTAGTATGTGTTCATTCATAAATTAACTCCCTATAGGAAACTTATTTCCCATGCATCAAATGGGGCTTACTCTCACATAATTCAGCTGTCTGATACCTACAAATCTGCCAATTCTTTTTATCTGACCTATGTTTATTTCTGTGTGGCATGACTTAGTCCCAGGACCTTGAGAGGACTGTATAATATCTGTGGTTCTCAGGCAGCATGTATCAGAATCAGTTGGGAAATATTTGAGAATGCAGAAGCCCAGGTCAAGCTCCTGGGAGTCTGATTCAGTCCAGGAGACCTTTAAAGTTGTGTCACATCTCTATTCAAAAGCCACTTATGGGGGGAGAAATGGCTTAGCAGTTAAGGTACTTGTCTACAAAGTCAAAGGACTCAGGTTTGATTCCCCAGTACCCATGTAAAGCCAGATGCACAAGGTGGTACATGTATCTAGAGTTCATTTGCAGTAGCTACAGGTCCTGGCATACCCATTCTCTCTATCTGCATCTCTCTCTCTCTCAAATAAATAGATAATTTTTATTTTTAAAAGCCATTTATATCAGGTATGGTGGCTCATACATTTAATCGCAGCACTCAGGAGGCAGGAGTAGGAAGATTGCTGTGAGTTTGAGGCCACCCTGAGAATACATAGAAATTTCCAGGCCAGCCTGGGATAGAACAAGACCCTACCTCCAAAAAATAAAAAAAGCCATGTGTTGGCAATGATTCTTGGGGAGACTCAGGACTCATCAGAGTGCTGACAGCAAGTGACTATTGAGTGCTCAGCACTAAATGAGACACATCTCCAAGGCTCAAGGAACATTGTGGGAGAGGGGGCAGAAAGAATGTGACTCTGTCTGACCACAATGGGATCAAATCAATAGCAAGAAAAGC
This sequence comes from Dipus sagitta, assembly GCA_036346955.1. Taxonomy (NCBI): domain Eukaryota; kingdom Metazoa; phylum Chordata; class Mammalia; order Rodentia; family Dipodidae; genus Dipus; species Dipus sagitta. The sequence goes on along the minus strand of CM070782.1, from coordinate 36,493,538 downwards.
TACAGAACAAACACAAAATCATGGAAACTAAACAATATACTACTAAATGATTAATGGGTCATTGAAGAAATAAAGAAGGAAATCAAAAAATTCATAGAGTCAAATGATAATGAGAATACAATATACCAAAACCTTTGGGACACAATGAAGGTAGCCCTAAGAGGGAAATTTATAGCTTTAAGTGCCTATATTAAGAGATTAGAAAGATCAAAGGAAACAACTTAATGCTCTACCTTAAGGCCTTGGAAAAAGAAGAAAAAAGCAAACCAAAAAATCAGCAGATGGGAAGAAATAATAAATAGTAGGGCAGAAATTAATGAAATAGAAACCAAAAAACAATCCAAAGAATCAATGAAACAAAGAGTTGGCTCCTTGAAAAGGTAAACAAGATTGATAAACCCTTAGCAAATCTGACCAAAAGAAAGAGAGACACAAATTAATAAAATTAGAGTTGAAAAAGACACAACATATACCAGAGAAATTAAAAAAAAATCATATGGACTTACTATAAGAACATATACTCCACTAAGTTTGAAAATCTGAAAGAAATGGATAATTTCCTTGATTTATATGACCTACCTAAATTAAATCAAGATGAGAGTAACCACTTAAATAGACCTATAACAAGTATGGAGATCCAAGCTGTTATCAAAAATCTACCAACTAAAAAAGGTCCAGGCCCAGATGGATTCACTGGGTAAACCTTACCAGACCTTCAGGGAAGAACTAACACCAATGCTTCTTAAACTTTTCCATAAACGAGAAAAAGAAGGAATCCTACCATACTCATTCTATGAAGCCAGGATCACCCTGATACAAAAACCAAACAAAGATAGAACAAAAAAAGAAAATTACAGACCAATCTCCCTCATGAACATAGTTGTAAAAATTCTCAACAAAATATTGGCAAACAGAATACAAGAATACGTCAAAAAGATCATTCACCCTGACCAAGTAGGCTTTATCCCAGAGATGCAGGGATGGCTCAACATATGCAAATCAATAAATGTAATACATTACATAAATGGACTGAAGGACAAAAATCACATGATCACCTCAGTAGATGCAGAAAAAGCATTTGACCAAATCCAACAACCTTTCATGATAAAAGTCCTACAGAGACTGGAAATAGAAGGAACATATCTCAACATAATAAAGGCTATTTATGACAAGCCTACAGCCAATATAATACTAAATGGAGAAAAACTTGAAGCTTTTACAATAAAATCAGGAACAAGACAAGGGTGTCCACTGTCCCCACTTTTATTTAATATCGTACTGGAAGTCTTAGCCATAGCAATAAGGCAAGAGATGCACATAAAAGGGATACAAATTGGAAAGGAAGAGATCAAGTTATTATTTGCAGATGACATGATTCTATATATAAAGGACCCTAAAGACTCTACCAGCAAACTCTTAGAGATGATAAGCACCTATATACATGTAGCAGGATACAAAATAAACACACAGAAATGAGTAGCCTTCCTATATGCTAACAACAAACACACAGAAGATGAAATCAGAGAATAACCCCCATTCACAATTTCACCAAAAAAATAATAATAAAGTACCTTGGAATAAACCTAACCAAGGAAGTGAAGGATCTCTACAATGAAAATTCTAAAACACTCAAGCAAGAAATTGCAAAAGACACTAGGAAATGGAAAGACATCCCTTGTACCTGGATCAGAAGAATCAGTATTGTGAAAATGGCAATCTTACCAAAAGCAATATACACATTTAATGCAACCCCCATCAAAATTCCAATGGCATTCTTCATGCAAATAGAAAAAACAATCCAAAAATTCATTTGGAATCACAAAAAACCTCAAATATCTAAAATAATACTGAGCAACAAAAATAAGGCGGGTGGTATCACCATACCTGATTTTAACCTATACTACAGAGCCATAGTAACAAAAACAGCATGGTACTGGCACAAAAGCAAACATGTAGATCAATGGAACAGAATAGAGGACCCAGATGTAAGTCCAGGTATCTATAGCCACTTGATGTTCGATACAAGTGCAAAAATACTCATTGGAGAAAAAGACAGCCTCTTCAGCAAATGGTGCTAGGAAAACTGGATATTTCTCTGTAGAAGGATGAAAATAGATCCTTATCTCTCTCAATGCACAAGAATTAAGTCCAAATGGATCAAAGACCTTAATATCAGACCTGAAACTCTGAAACTGCTAAAGGAAAAAGTAGGGGAAACCCTTCAACATATTGGTATTGGCAAAGACTTTCTGAATATAACCCCAATTGCTCAGGAAATAAAGCCACAGATCAACCGCTAGGACCTCATGAAAATACAAAGCATTTGTACGGCAAAGGACACTGTGAATAAAGCAAAGAAGCAACTGCAGAATGGAAGAAAATCTTTGCCAGCTATACATCTGATAGAGGATTAATATCTAAGATACACAAAGAACTCAAAAAATTAAATAATAAGAAATCAAACAATGCAATTAAACAATGAGCTATGGAACTAAATAGAGAGTTCTCAAAAGAAGAAATACAGATGGCATATAAACATCTAAACAAATGTTCTACATCCCTAGTCATCAGGGCAACACAGATTAAAACTTCGTTGAGATTCCATCTCACTCCTGTCAGATTGGCTACCATCATGAAAACAAATGACCATAAATGCTGGTGAGGATGTGGAAAAAGAAGAACCCTTCTACACTGTTGGTGAGACTGCAATCTGGTCCAGCCATTGTGGAAATCAGTGTGGAGGTTCCTGAGACAGCTAAAATTAGATTTACCATATGACGCAGCTATAGCATTCCTAGGCATATATCCTAAGGACTCATCATACTACCTTAGAGATACTTGCTCAACCATGTTTATTGCGACTGTATTCACAATAGCTAGGAAATGGAACCAGCCTAAATGTCCCTCAACTGATGAGTGGATAATGAAGATGTGGCACATTTACACAATGGAGTTCTACTCAGCAGTAAAGAAAAATGAAGTTATGAAATTTGCAGGAAAATGGATGGATCTGGAAAGTATACTTAGTGAGACATTCCAGGCCCCGAGAGCCAAACATCACATGTTCTCTCTCATATGTGGATCCTAGCTACAAATGACTGGACTTCTACATGAGTAGGAAGAAAACTCAGTAGCAGAGGCCAGTAAGCTAGAAAGGAGATATAAAAGGAATAGGAAGGGAGGGAGGGGGAACTTAATAGGATGGTATTGCATATATGTAAGGAGAAGAACAGATTAATGGGGGTGAAAAGGCCTAAGTGAGGTCTGAGGAAGACATTGAGGAAAGGAAAGGTGGAGGGAGGGCTAATCAAAATCTAAGAGGATATAAATAAGTCACATGAAAACCTACTTTTTTGGACAATGGAACACTCAGGAGCCATAGATTGTTACTAGAAAATTTTCAGTGCCAGGGATGGGATACCTTCCAGTGAGTTGTTGGCCAGGAAAGTCCATGATGCCCCCAAAACATTACAGGCCATTGCCAAGGCTCTTGATTTCCCACCAGGAATAGATGGTAAGACCCTATTGCTGAAGACTCCACATACTTGGGCTAGGTCACTGAGAAATCCTGCTGGAGCTGAGCTGAAAACCTCCTCCATGTAGACCAGCTTACAGAAAGCTGAAAAAAGTCATGCTACATGCAGTTCAATGGGAGAGAGAGAAATCATCAGTGAAGATATTCAACAGTGGACACTGTAAGCCTTATATTTGGCCAACCAGGCCAAATGAGCTAATGGGTGCAACAGTGGCACATCTGTTATTGGGGAAACCAACCGCCCTCTAATTTGACTGATCCATGGGTGGGAATACATCCCTGAACTGAAAAACCTACAATAGGAGTAGTCATGAGCCCTAGGGATGTAACATCTGCTGCTGTCTGGCTAAATGTATATACTATGCTCACCAAACTGCCCAGTAAGCACTTCCCTTAATGTTCATACCCATATATTAATGCTACGCTCACTTTTGGTTAGAGAAGCTTCTCTTTTCAAATGGCAGTGACCTTGGGATGACTCAGAAGGCACCATGTTGCTGAGAAGAAGTGACAGAAGAGTGCTCAGCACTGAAATGTCTCTATCACACCTTCCAAGGCTCAGGGTCCATGGCGGAAAGAATGTAAGAGCCAAAGGAAGGGTAGGACTCCTTACACCTTGCTCCTCCAGACACAAAATGGCCTGTATATCCATGACCTCACAGTGCCTGACACTACTTACACAAGACCATCATAATAGGAGGAAAAGATCATGACATAAAAATAAAAGAGAGACTGATTGAGAGGAGGAGGGGATATGATAGGGAGAGGAGTTTCAAAGGGGAAAGTGGGGAGGGGGGAGTTACCATGGGATATTGTTCACAATTATGGAAGTTGTCAATAAAGCAATGATGACAACAACAAAAGAATGTAAGAGCTAGAAGATGGGGAGGAGTGCTTTGAAATACTGTGTCCTGGACACTATTTGGCTATTAAATTTATGACCCCTCAGTGACTGTCATTACCTGCATAATGCCTGCTTAATATTGGCCCCATCAACATTTTGTCATGGATGATGATGAGGACAATTAAAAACAGCAGACATCAAAATAGAAGAGGGACTAACTGGAAAGAAGAGATTTGGTGGAAGGGGGCAAAGGAAGGGGAATAAAGGTAATGGGAGGAGATTATTATCAAAATACATTATGTAATGAAAATTGCCAATAAAAAGTTTTTCAAAAGCCATCTGTAAAATTAATCATTTTTGCCTATAGATGATGAGGAGCTCATTCTACTCTTCGCTTCACTTTCATATATATGTTCAAGTTTTTTAAAAATGTACTGAAGTTTAAAAATAACCATGGAGGCCTGGAGACATAGCTCAGCAGTTCAAGGCACTTGCTTGCAAAGCCTGATGGTCCTGGTTTGATTCCCCAGCACCCATGTAAAGCAGGTGCACAAAGTGGAACAAGCGGAGCATGCACCTGAAGTTCGTTTATGGTGGCAAGAGATTCTGACATGTTGTTTTCTCTCTCTACCCCCCTCCACCCGTCTTTCTTTTTGAAAAAATATTTTTTAAAAGAAACTAGGGAAAAACTGTGTACTATCAATACATCACAAAGCCTAAACTTCTTCAATAGAAGCCTTCCTCCTAGTGACTGGATCATCTTTTCCAGAATGACTGCCCTCCACTCCCCACACTCCACCCCATACAAATGGAACTTGCAACTTCCTGCCACTGTACTTTGGTTCATTCTGTGCTGTCAATGCTTCACTCATATGCCACTTCCACCAAGGAGCCTCCCGTGGCCCCTCCCTCCCCACTGCCAGCATTTCTTTCTTGGTCCCTGCATTTGCTGCCTGCACCTCTCCCAGGACCATCACCCGTAATGCATGGAGTCTTCTCTCGGCATACATGTTAGTTCAATGCAGATTAGAGACTATATGTTCTGCATTCACACCTAGAAACAGACTAGCGTTTGGCTGTGTAGCAAGAACAGATTAGAAACCTCAGATCCCCCACCCCATTGCCATGCTTTTTATCTCCTGTTTGGGATTTGGAGCCTAGTCTCCACATGGCTGTCCACCTGGTGGAGAGTCACATACATAGATCGAGTACCCAAGAAATACCTGAGTATTTTTTCTCCAATTCATGATAGTGCCAGCTGTGTGGCATGACACGGGTCACAGGGCTTAGAACTCTAGTGTATTAAGAGGATGCACAATGCACTGGTTCTCAGGCAGTGTGCAGAGAAACCAGTCAGGTAGAGTGTGAAAATGCAGAAGCTCAGGCCCAGCCTCTGAGGAAGCCACAGGTGGTTCTAGTGTCCCCTAAAGCCCGTGAGCTGTCACATGCCTCCATTCTCCAATGACTTGTAACAAATTAAGACAGCAGCCTCAGCCTGACTTTTCCCTCCTTGTTTCCCTCAGTATGTGGCTGTGGCCTGGCCCAGTCCGGCTTCTTCTTCAAGAACCAGGAGTACATCTGTACCCAGGACTACCAGCAGCTCTATGGCGCCCGCTGTGACAGCTGCAGGGACTTCATCACAGGCGAGGTCATCTCCGCCCTGGGCCGCACCTACCACCCCAAGTGCTTCGTGTGTAGCTTGTGCAGGTGAGTGGGCTCAGGGTGCAGGCTCAGTGTGAGCCCCAGGGGAAGGGAGGACATGGCCTTTCCCAGGAAGCTCAGGGGCTTACGCTGGGCCCCTGAGTTTCTGGAACTTTGTGGGGATCTGGTAGGCCTGTGGTTTTCAATCTTCTGGTAAGCCAAATCCTGTCTGTCACATGCAACCTGATGAAATGCACTCGTTTGTCCTGTGATAGAGGCACAGTAAGAATTGAAGAACCATGTTCAACCTCCCATTGCCCAAAAGAACCAGCTAGTACCTGGACCCTGAGAACTCAGTCTGCCCAGAAACCTGCCTCTGAGGAAGCCACAGGTGGTTCTAGTCACGTGTCCCCAAAAGCCTTTCACATGCCTCCATTCCTGCCCCCCCCACACACACAGGCACACACAGGTGGCATAAGGTTAGCTGTTGGTGGCCTTCCTCCACTTCCTCTCTTGTCCCACACCTTCTGCTGGCAAATGACTAGGCGAGCCTTGCCTTCCCCATTAGTAACAGAAGTCAGAACTACTGCAACCTCACCAAACTTTTGTGACGATCATGGGGATAGTGCGCGCAGACCCCAAGCCTAGGGCCGGCCTGTAGTGTGCCTGATCTTACTTACTATCTTTCCACTGTGATTGTCATTGAACCACTCACAGGACAGACCCTCCCTGCCCCTTCCCACTCCAGCACCTCTGTCACTTGTTAGTTTAGCAAATGTCTATTAAGGCTGTGTTCCAAGGCAAGCACCACATTAAGGAGAGTGAAAACAATGAAGAAAACCTCAGCCCTGCCTACAAATATGTTAAAACGTAATGGCCATCTCTGGTTAAGTCATAACTAAAACATGATTAGAGTACTTGCATATCTTTATTTGGGAAGATAATATATAACTATTCTCCCTATAAAATCACCACTGGCTCCTTATCTAATATTAGCATAGCCAGTTAGTTTCTCACTGAGGCAAATGGCAGACTAAGAAAACATTTTTTAAAAAATAGTAAAATTCATTTATTCATCCATCTCTCAAGATTTGGGTCCTAGAGTCCCAGGCCAATCAGGAGTCAGAAGAGGATCCATGTGGTGCAAGGTGAGGTCTGTGTCAGGCCCATGGAGATCAAGTGACTCTTCAGAGTCATACTACATCTTTTTATCATGAATTATTGGCTGGGCCACAATGAGGACTCAGCTACCTAGACTCCCAGCACAACATTTACGTCCATTGTTCCACACTGCTGATAAAAAGACAGGCAGCCACTGGAAGCCTTTGTCAAGGGTTAAGTTCAGGATCCATATGACAGGTAGCCTGGGCCACAGGAGCAAAGGAAGCTACAAAATGCGATTGGCAGTGCTGGGGATTCTGTATGAAGTTTAGAAATTTGCTGGGAAGACAGATTATATGAGTGAGAGACCCCTTGGCTGGGAAAATGAAACAGAGGATGATGAAAATGTCATTTGGAACTAATAATCTTCGTATTAGGAAAGGGGTTTTTAGAAATATCTAAATAGTGAAAAAGGAAATTTGGTGAGTTTGGGGTTGAATGAGTTCTTGACATGTGGGGATAAGACAAATTAGGATGGAGGGTATGCTTCTGGGAGAACAGAATAGCTTTGGAAGGAGTTAGTTGCCTCTTCCTCTTACAGCTGAGGTGAATAAGCTCTCAATGTCGCATCATATGAGTGACCAGGGTGGACCTCCAGTTCTATCCTATGGCCCCTAACTGAGTGGTTTAACCAGTCTGGCACTGTGAACAGCACCAGTTTTCCTGGTGCTCTGGCAAGCAAGCCACATGTGTGGTCAGAGAGCCCAAGCATAGTCATTTGCTCACCAACAGCCACAGCGTCCTCAGAAGAGGCATTGACTTTCTTCCTCACCCCGCTTGCAGGAAGCCTTTTCCCATTGGAGACAAGGTGACCTTCAGTGGTAAAGAATGTGTGTGCCAGACATGCTCCCAGTCCATGACCAGCAGTAAGCCCATCAAGATCCGTGGACCGAGCCGTAAGTCCTCCCCCGAGACAGTCCTGTATCCCCGGGCTCTGTCTCCCCAGGTTTGCCTGTCCTGGAGGGAAGCAGGGGAAATTCCCACCCTGGATGCTCCTGATACATGACCCAGTTGGCATCCAGCCCAGACACAAGTTCCACAAAATAGGGAAAGCAGGCTGCCTGGTGAAGGAGCCATGGCCAGTGCCACTTACCAACTACTTGAGTAGGTCTTTTCTGGGAAGAGCTGAGTTCCTGATTTGATGTCCCAAGGCCACTGCCACATGGATGATCAAGCATCTTGTCACCAGTGGTTTTCAATTTTTGCAAACTCCACTAGGAATTGACAGACTTGTTTCATACAAGAGGAAGTAGGAGTATTTGGGGACAAACCTCAAGATCTGAGCCTTACAGAGTGGGGTTCCCTGGACCACTGCATCAGCCTCATTGGACAGCTTGTGAAAAGGCACATTTCTGGGCTCCCCTTGGACTTTTGGAGATGGAATGTAGGTGTCATTCTTCATTAGCTTTGTGGGCAGTTCATTTGCTGTTTCTAAGACTGAGAAAATTGTGTAGTGATGAGGAAGGATGTAATAATGTGTGTTATCACCAAACATTGAGGGATAAATAAGGATCAAAAGTGTACCTTGGAACAGTCCTCCTAATTTCTGAAATCCCTCTACTCAAGTGTGTATAGCCACAAGATACCTAAGTCACTGTTCCCAAGTGCCAGCCATGGTGGAGCTGTGGAGTGCATGTGTCCATAGGCATACAGACCCAGCCCCCTGAGTCTCCTAAACCATGCTGGGCTCCAGTGACCTCTCATGTTATATGACACCCTGACTGGCCCCATCAAGAGAATCAATGAAGACCCATTAGCTTTCTGTGCTGCATTACTATACGGGTGCAGAGGCGGCCGGCCATGGCACCAGCACAGTCAGCTTGCTGGGGCTGCATCCGCCCAAGGAGCATGAACCAAGAACACCCCCGTCAGCAGACCTCAGCTCCCATGGGCTCCATTAGAGCCCGCCCAGCCGTAGTGAGTTGAGGGGAAGAGACTGCAGGAAGGCTGGCTCCCTTGCCTGCCCTTCCTTTCAGCAAAGTCATATCTGTTCCTACAGTGTGCAGAGCTTTCCCTGGTATCCTTGGTGATCTCAAGAGTAATGGGCTGTGCTAGCCAGGCTTCATATCAAAGTTGCTGAGTGCACGGCTGTCCTTCATAACTCCTTCAAAGCACCATCCAGAATAACGGAGAGGTTGAAACTTGAGATGAGAGTCATGGTTCTGTGGCTGATGCTCCTGGGGAGCCCAGAGGCCAGCAGGCTCATGTGCCAGGACACAGAGAAACAAGCTTGAGTTTGGAAGCTGTCAACCTTGTGCATGAGCCAAAGGAGTCCAATAGCTTTAGCTTGTCCAGCTATGAAAAAGCAGTAAAATGCCTTATCATCCTCACAGAAGTGTTGTAGAAAGAAACTGGATTAGTATACAGGGACTAAGCTAACATATGAGGTAGTGTCTAAGGTACTCTTAATACAAAATGAAGTGCATCATTGGCATGGAAGTTGTGATGGTTAATCTTGCTTATCAACTTGATATGACCCCTCACCCTGAGATTAGCAAAATGTGAGGTTAGCCATCATCACACACATACAGTTGTCTGTGAGGGTATTTCTAGAGAAGATTAATAAAGTGGGGGAAGATCCAACCTTAATGTGGACAGCACCATTCCATAGGCTGGAGCCCCAAGTGTCCTTCCATAATGGACTGAGCAAAAATGAAACTTTTAGCTGGGCATGGTGGCGTACACCTTTAATCCCAGCACTTGGGAGGCAGAGATAGAAGGATTGCTGAGAGTTCAAGGCCACCCTGAAACTACATAGTAAATTCTAGGTCAGCCTGAGCTAGAGTGAGACTCTACCTTGAAAAACCAAATCAAAAAAAAAAAAAAAGGAACTTTCCTTCCTTAAGCTGTTTCTCTCAGGTATTCTTGCATACCAAAGGGGCCCTGAGAAGAAAATTCTTGAGTTTGTTGTTATTGCTTTCTGGTATGCTGCATATTTCTGTGTGCATTAACGTCTCTGTCAGAGAGCAAATGTTCTCAACTGAATGAGAACCTTACATAGGAGCAGGTTTGCAAAGAAAAAGTCTAGGATGCTCCACCATCATTTTGCTGACTAAGAGGTAGGGAAAGGTGAGGGGAAGTGAGTAAAAAGGAACATGTGAGAGTTTTCAGAGGAATCACAGGATAGTGGATATCTCAGAAGCAAATGTATCCATCCATGGCTCCACAGTGCATGTTTCATTATTTTCTCCAGAGGTGGGCACTGTCTGTGCTGCACATGCAAGGGAGCCTCCTGACTGAGGGGTACGTTGAAGGTTTGCTTAATTACCAAGGAAGAAAGGGAAACAAAGCCAGACTGACAAGAAGAAGAACATATTGTTGGAAAGGAAAGAGACAGATAGCTTAGATTTTATAAGAAATGGGAATATGAAGAATCCTACATGGAGGGTGAATAAAAGGGATTCGGTAAAAGTGGGAGTAGTGTTTACTCAAGAGACCAAAGAGAATACTCAGCAACTGTCCAGGGGGGAGGGGAAATCAGTTTACCTGCCACAGGAAAAGTAATTGTTTTCTCACTGACCTCACAGGGAAGAATCAGCACAGTAGCAGCACTGTTACCACTACAGTCGTCACCGTCGCCACCACCAACACCATTATATTACCAGTGCTATCACTGCCAACTCCCCATCACTACCGATACCATATCACACCATCACACCATTACCCTCAGCATCACCACAAGAATCATCATCTTCAATGACCATCACCATAGCCATCATATCACCGTCACTACCTCCTTAACCCCATCATACCACCAGCAGAACCAAATGTCATCACTCCTGAAAAACTGATTATCACTATCATCACTCATGGCATTGAGTGCATACTTAATAGTTCACTTAATAACTACAAGTCTATAGAGATAAGGGTGTTTGTAGGTGAGAAAACTGAGACTCAAAGACCATAAATTATTTTTCAAAATTAACATAGATAATAAAACATAAGACCAGCAGTCTGGCTCTGAGGCTATTCTTTTAACACCATATGCCAGGAGCATGACTTGTTAATTAGTAGGGGTCTTATTCTTTCTGTATGCATTGCCTAAAACACAGTGGGCAGCTTGCTGTGCTTTCACAAAGGCCACTCACTTTTGCTGACCTAAATGGAATAGATGACATAGCCAACTAGACTAAAAACAGTTGTTTGGGATCTCTGGAGGCATTGGTAATAATGTGAGGGATTTGGGAGAACAGGTGAGGCATCATATGTTCTGCCAATTGAAAAGTGTAATTTTGAAATGGAGATAAGAAGGAAGAGTGGACAGTTGGCCCAGCAAAAACCACTGGAGACAGGGTGTGGCCATCCTGTCCCTGCTTATCACACCAGACCAGTGGGTTCCCAGAGAGGTACCTGAGGCCCCTCTGGTGGTGAGGAGTGAAAGGAGAAGGGAGGAAGTCTCAGGTCATTATAAAGCCAGTACCATGAAGGAAGAAAAGCTGCGTGGAGAGGGCATTCCAGAATCCTCAGGAGAAATAGCAGGGTGTTGTAGTCAGCTCCATGTTGCTGGGATGAACATCCAAACCAGACACATTTATAGGAGGAAGGGATTTATTTCAAACTCTCAGATCCAGGGGGAGTTCCATCAGTGGCAGAAGCTGCTTCCATACATCAAGCAGAGAGAAACTACCAAACAGTCTGTGAAAACCAAAAGCAGCAGCAAATGAGCAGCAAGCAGCAGGGACCCAAGCAAAGCTCAAACTTCTCTGCAAACCTTTTGGCTGGGATTCAGATCTGCCACCAGGGACACCTTGGGGCTGTACTCCAGGATATGCCCCCAGTAACACCTCCTCTAGCCAAGTGGCTAGAGATCCAAGGAACAAGCTTTATCCGAGTCTGTGGGGGACATACATTCAAACTGCCACACGGGGTTTCACCACCACTTCAGATCAGAAATGTGACAGTGCACAGGATGTGGTTGAAAAGCATAAGAATGTGAAACAGGACAGAATACACTATGGGAGCCATGTGTTACTTACAGCATCCTGATTGCAGGGAAGCATTCCCAAAAGGAACCACAACCCAGAGGTGATTCTAGAAGAGGCTAGCTCCTTGCTGCTCACTCCACCCTTTAGCTCAGTCTCCATCCACTGTACTGGACTGATCCCTAAATGGTAGCTCAAGGTGCTAAATTCATCTCAAATATGTCCCTCTAACTTAGAGAGATACACTCATTACTAAACGCAGCCACTGTTGTGAGCGACCAGCTATTAGGTAAGCCTTACTGACTAGGCAGAGAATTGTGTAAAATGTCTGCCACCAGAGAGCCCTCACGTGGACGTAATCAAGCTATGTGCAAGGGGTGAAGGGCAAGGGTGGCCACGCCTGCTTTGGTTATTTGAAGGAAGTGACAGGTGGGGAAAGGAGCAGGCTATTCTTAGCCACATGAAAATAAGAAGGGCCGCAGGATTGTGACTCAGCTCCTCATAACAACAGCCATCAGGACAGTTGGACCTGTCCAAACACAGAATGGGTTTCTTCAGGAAAGACAGAGCTGCCCACAGCCAAGTATGGTTAAGCATAGGATAGGCGCCCACCCTTCAAGCATGCAATAGCTTCCCTAGGACATTTTGGCCCAAAATGCTCTGTGAAATTGCAGTCTCCATGCAATTGTTAAGTCTGATAGGATAACTCAAGGCAATGCAAGTCAGCATGTATGGCCTAGAAACTGTATCAAATGCTATCTATTTTTAAAATATTTATTTATTTATTTACTTGAGAGAGAGGCAAATATAGAGAGAGAATGGGCATGCCACAGCCTCTACCCACTGCAAACAAACTCCAGATACATGTACCATCTTGTGCATCTGGCTTGTATGGGTACTAAGGAATCGAACCTGGGTCCTTAGGCTTTGTGCCTTAACTGCTAAACCATCTCTCCAGCCCCTAAATGTTCTTGACTTGTTAAACCATTGTATTCTGAAGCCTGTAATTTGTTGCTATTGTTGTTGTTGAGAGGATTATGAAGAGGGGATAGGGAGACTCACAGGCTGATTACAGAAGAAAAGACAGGGAAAGAGAGAAATCTTTGAACTCTTCTCCAGCCCACATCTGAAAGCCTGGGACTTGAGGAATTTTGCAATGGGAGACCACTCTGCTTCCAGCTTGTGATAAGGGATATTAGCCAGGCACTCAACAATCAAGAGGCAGGTACTGAAGGAACTGCTCTGCACACAAACACTTCATCTGGACCCAGGCTCTCCCCACAGTCTGCTGGCCCATGGCCCTTCCTAGAATACAGACATTCACTGATAGCTGTTCAGCCCCAATTTACATGTGGCTTCTTTTCTCCTCGTAAGCTCTAAAGTGTACATATGTCTTATGGTGCCAACCAAGAGGTTTGACCTCTGGTAAACTTTGCCCTGTGTCCTTTTCCTCCTCCAAAGTGGATCATCCGGTCAATGAGACCTAAATTCCCAGCATTTTCCAAGTACCTTGGATGCTGGTTCCACTTCCTGCCCCTCCCAACATTCACTGAGCAATAAGCTGACCACCGCCCGCCCTGAAGTCTGCCCCAACCTCGGTTTCAGAGTAACAGTGACAGGCAATGAGCACATTTCTGGTTTGGGACAGGCTCCTTCCCTGGAGAGAAATGTTGGGGACATGAGTGCATTGGGGAAGGGAGGCATGGTGAATTCTGCTCTTCTTCTGAGTGCTCTGAGGCCCAGTCACTCACCCTCCTTAGCAAGCATGCATTGCGGTCTCGCTGTGTGCCTCACACTAGGCTATGCAAGGGAACAGATTCAGCCACAAAACGCAATGTGGCCTGTTGATTTACTTTCTCATTGCTCTGACCAAACACCTGGCAAGACACAATTTGAGGAGGAAAGATGTATGTGGCTCACAGTTCAGTGAGACCGTGCGTCACGGCAGGGAGGGCATGTCGGCAGGAGCAGATCAGAGTCGTGGCATCAAGAACTTGCTCACAAGAGACAAAGGGGGAATCCAGGCATCTATGGACTTTCTCCTTTTTCCATGTTTATTCAGTCTAGTAGCCCAGCCCAAGAGACGGTGCCACTCACATTCAGGGCTCACACCATCCCTTACCCACTCAGCTCATAACTGTTTAAAAACACCCTCACAGACATACCCAAAGGAGTGCCTGGGGGGGGGGGGATTCTAAATCCAATCAAGTTGACCATGCAGATTAACCATACCATGGCTTATGCCATAGGTATATACAGCCAAGGAAAGATGAAAAAAAAAAAAAAAAAGCAGCCTGTCCCAAGAAGTGGGCTTCTCAAACATTACCATGAAGAGATATTGCTGAGATTCTGGGCAGCACTGGGGGGTGACATGCGCAAGCTCCCAGGTGATGTGGCTGTGGTGGATGCTAAGGGCTCGGAAAGGAGCACAGGTGTGGTTAGCCGGCTGATGAGTGGCCACAGCCATGCAGAGGTCACTTGGAGAAACCGTGGTCAGGATAAGAATCTCTGGGTGCTGGGAACGACAGGGTGGACCACCTATGAGAAAGTCAGTGTCCAAGGAGAAGTTTCCTTAAAGTGGGAGGGAGGGAGGGATGGGCATCAAAGGGATCCAGAATGTTTTACTCAGCAGGGGCCTCTTGTCTTTGCAGATTGTGCTGGCTGCAAGGAGGAGATTAAGCACGGTCAGTCACTCCTGGCCCTGGACAAGCAGTGGCACGTCAGCTGTTTCAAGTGCCAGACCTGCAGCGTCATCCTCACTGGAGAGTACATTAGCAAGTGGGTGTCCCTCTTCCTTCTCACCCTGGCTTCCTGGGCCTCTGTATCCCACAGCAACTAACCCATTATGACTCCCCTGAATCTTCAGCACTACCCTTAATGACATCATTGGAGGCCACGTGAGCCACAGTGGCCTCCTTCCTTGCCTCTTTCCACTTGCAAGTCCTCACACACTTTTTCCTCTACCAGTGCAGCTCTGCTGCACTTCCCCTTGTCTTCTTCATGCCTCTGCTCAGAAATGGCTCACACTGTCATGCCCCCTCCATGCCCCATCACTGCCCTCAGACTGCTGTTTCCTTCACACAGGCTACCACATTCTATATTTATATATATATACATATCACATATATATGTGTGTTAATTTCTTAATAGTGACAATACTGAGCTTTCACTGCCTGTCTTGGATGGATTATCACATTAAGCCCGATAATGATACCCATGAAGTGTCTGTTCTGTGGGTTACAGAGACTCAGGGGAGTAAGCAGCTTGCCCCAGTGGTGGTGTTTTCTCTCTATCCCTGACACAGCAGGGGCTTTGTTTCAGTCACTGCCTTTAGCACAATTCCTGACTCACAGTCAATAATATAGCAATTGAATTAATTTAACTGAGATAAGAGGAAATAAGGGATAAATAGACTGATCAGGAGAAGAGAGCCAACCCAGGTACCTACACACTGCAACTTTGGACAAGTTCTGTTTACGGCCAGGCCCTCGTGACATAGTTAAATACCCACAGCAATTATGAGTACAGACCCTCAGTCCTTTGGCACTTTCTGACCCCACCCCATATGCTTCCTGTGTCCCATTGTCATACCTAAAGCCAAGAGGTGGTGAGCATATGGAGTCACAGTAGGATGATGTCTCTATTCAAGATACATCTAATAAGAGAGATGTACTATATGCAAAAAGAATTAAAACACCATGAAAAATTTTATTCCTTTTCAATCATAAGTGACAGAAAGCCTAATTCAACTCATTTAAATGCAACAGGTAGAGTTTATTGCCTCATAGAAATGGAAAGGTCACAGGCACACTAGCTTTAGGCATGGCTGCATCCAGGGGCTTAAAGATGTCAACTACAGCACTAGAGAATTCATTTTCTCTCTCTCTCTCTCTTTTCTCTCTCTCTCTCTCTCTCTCTCCATCCATCTATCCTTCCCCCTCCTAATTTTTCTGCTTCCTCTGCATTCTTCTATATCTCTGTTGAATTTATTCTCAAGCAGGTAAGACAGCAAAGAAAACCATCAACAGTGCCAGGTGGTAGATCCATCAGTTTACCAAATCACGTAGAAAGAAAGGTCTTTTCCCTAAAAAACTCCAGCAAAAGTCTCAATCTGCCTCTGATCCAGCTACTAGGTCACGCACACATGCCTAATCAGTCACTAGCCAGGAAGGACCATCCCTAAGCTAGAAAGCAGATCTCTGTGAACTAAAAAGCAGAAATTGGGAAGAGTGGCTTCCAGTGGGAAAATCCAGGTACTGCCTTCAGTAAAAGGTGCAATGGATCCTGGCTGAACAGCACCTGCCTAAATCTGAGGTGCAAGGGAAGGGGTGTGAGTATTCAGAGAAAGGAAGGGGTCATGTCTAGCTAATGGGAAGTGGAATCTGAAGTCTGTGAGAACTTCATGGAAGTGCTGCATTTGAGCTAGACAGAGGGATGATCTCAACCCACAAAGGAGAGCTTCCTGACAAAGGCAGCAAGGGGAGTGTGGGTTAAACAACTCCATCCTATTTGGGAGCTCAAGTTGTGCACAGGGCAAGCAGAGTGTCGGGTGCAGGGGTGAGCTGAGATTTGGTCACCAAAAGCCCTGGAAACTAGATCAGTATGTGTTTGGCACTCCTTTTTAGCCCTGTCGCATAAGGAATGTCCTTAATTTGTCACCAGCCAGGAGTTCTTGGTCTGGAAACCTAACTCAGTATCCTCTGGGACAGTAAGGCCTTGCTCAGAGCCCGGCCTACATTACCCACCCCACGAGGCCTCCACAATAGGACTCTGGGCCCCTCACCTGCTGTGGCAGAGTGGCAGAAGCCCCAAGGTACAGGCTATGGCATCAGATACCCAGGGTAGAGGTCCTTCCTGTGTGACATTGGCCATAGACACTGGGCTTGGAATCTTAGTTTCCTCATGTGTAAAAACAGAGTTAATACAACAACCTACCTCTCAGAGATGCACAGAAGCTCAGAGAGCTATGTTCTATACCTAATAAAGACCCAATATATGCACCCTTTGCCATCTGCCTCTTTGGAATCATGTATATGTCAAATTCCCTAAGGTGTCCCCAACCCTGGAATCCAAATGAAGTTGTGTTGACATATTTACCCAAATTACTCTTTCCTGTGCAAAGATACCTTCTTGTACCCCCAGAGTGGGAACCTGGTTTGGGGTTCAGAGAGTTGAAAGGATCAGAAGGCTTGTCTCATGGGCTCACAGACAAATCCTGCCTTATGGGCTCAGGGCCATCTTAGGGCCTCATGCTTCGTCACCTACCTGGCTCCCAGATGGGACTCACAGAGCACCAGTGGGGCTTCAGCCTTGAGATGGAGAAATGGAAGTTCTACTCTTTGGGCTTCTCTGTGTCAGAGCCAAGTTCTCCCAAACCCTAAGGTGGGGGAATATCCTTCTCTTCTCAGGGTTCAGACATAGTCCTTAGTACTAGGCAGGTTCCAGAAGGATTTGAAACCTTGGCCTAGCTTCTGTGCTGTCCTCATCTGTGTGCATGTCAGCCCCACACTGCTGAGTACCCAACACAGCTCCTTGAGGACCCCCCAGACATCACACAACCACTGCCTTTGTTGAGCACACACTGTGGGCTGGACACTGCTGAGCCTTAACATCCACTGGGCCTGTCTTCTTTAATGCTCCTGAGAAACTAGGCCTCTTGGGCTTCAGTCCCAGCTGTAGGCAGTCCTGTGTGATGTGGGTGAGTTACTGTGGTGGTTTGATTCAGGTGTCCCTGTAAACTTAGATGTTCTGAATGCTAGGTTCCCAGATTTGGGAATTAACACCTCTTGGAAGTGGTGTATTGTTGTGGGCAGTCTTATGTGTATTATAGCCAGTGTACCCTTGCCAATTTTTGTCACACTCTCCTGTTGCTATTGTCCACCTTATGTTAGCTACCCTCTGCTCATGCCATCATTTTCCCTGCCATCATGGAGTGTCCCCTTGAGTCTATAAGCCAAAATAAACACTTTTATCCCAAAAGCTGCTCTTGTCCAGGTGATTTCTGCCAATAATGTGAACCTGACTGCAACAGTAATAGTTGGTACCAAGAGTGGGGTTGCTGCTAGACAACTGACTGTGTGGCTTTGGCATTTTGGAGCTGATTTTCAAGAGTAACGTGGAAGGATTTGAAACTTTGGCCTAAGAGAAACCTTGAAGTGCTGTAAATACAGCTTGATGGAGTATTCTGGTCAGAGTTTAAAGACTTGAATGCAGTAAGAACTATGAACTATGAAATATGGCTTATGAGGGTAAGAAAGAGAATTACTTGGACTGGGCTAGAAGCAGTTTGTATGAGAGGCTTGTTGTTATGGCTGTATCCTGAGAAGTTGGGCAGGGTTGCTTTGCACAGAAGCAGACTGGAGTGTGTAGAGGGATATGGCACAGAAAGAAATCTTTAGGCTAAAACTGCTACCTGTTCAGCTGCAATTGAGAGATTACAACCCTTGAGATTGGGCCAGGTGACCTTGCACTGGGACAACAGGAGACTCTTTTGAACGGGCCTGAGTGCTCAAGGAGTGTCCTGTTCTTCAAAATCTGCTTTATGTCACCCTGGATTAACAAATTGGCACCCTACCTGGTATTTTGGAATATAAGAAATGCAGGAAAGAGACGGTCATTGAGTTTGCAACAGTCTTGTGTTTTGAAAACGGCCATGGGCAGTGTGAAGCAGGTTTACTAGATGCCTGCATGGAGATCCAACTGAGCCCTGAGGATGGACCACAGGTTGCAGTGGAGACCCAGTGGAGATGCCAGGACCATGAGATGGCTGCCAAGGAGAGTTGCTGGCCTCAGATGAAGTTTTCCTGTACTGTGAGTAGCCTAGCTGGAGGGGCTGGATTGGAACTCCAGAGACTTGTTGCTGGTTAGAATTACTGGACTTGGAAACTTTTCACTGACTAGAGTTGTTGGACTTGTAGCTACAGAGTTTTATGTTTTCCCTGTTTAAATTTTGTATTTGTTGAATATTTCTTTGCTATGCCCAATGCCATCTTTTGCAGTATGAACATTTATTCTGTGCCACTATGGGTTTGGGGGGGGATTTTTTGGTATTATGGCTCAGTTAAAGGACCTTGAATTATGGGACTATATGAACATAATTGGAATTGATAAAAGGGACTTTTAAAGTTGGACTGAATGCATTGTATTTTACATCATGGATGGTTATCAGTTTATGGGGTCCAGGGGCAGAATGTGGTGGTTTGATTCAGGTGTTCCCCATAAACTTAGGTGTTCTGAATGCTAGGTTCCCAGCTGATGGAGATTTGGGAATTAACACTTCCTGGAGGTGGTGTATTGATGTAGGCAGGCTTATGGGTATTATAGTCAGGGTCCCCTTGCCCGTATTTGGCACACTCTCCTGTTGCTATTATGTTGGCCAGGGGGTGATGTCCACCTCTGCTCATGTCATCATTTTCCCTGCCATTGTGGAGCATCCCCTCGAGTCTATAAGCTGAAAATAAACCCTTGTTTCCCAAAAGCTGCTCCTGGTCAGGTGATTTCTGCCAGCAATGCGAACCTGACTGCAACAGTTACTTACCTATTCCAGGCTTGGGTTTTGTCATCCACACACTGGGAAACCCCAAGGGGCTGCCATAAGGGTTTGATGAAGTGGTCTATGGGAAGCACCATCAAAGGCTGGTGCACAAAGCAAGTACTTATTAGCAGTGATGAGTAGCACCAGAACAAGCCACAGTCAGTGTAACTTCTGTTCGTTGAGTCTAAGTGCTTCGTAGACAAGAAGCATATAGTCGGTGCTCATGGGAGACTTCTTGTCACATACAGGTCCAGCTGCATAGCCAGGTGAATTTTTTTGGCTGAAGGAAACACCTTTAAGGGTATATAAAAAAATTGGTCATATGATTGATCCTGGAAGGGAAACTGAAAGGGCTGGAAGGAGGGTGATGTTTTCCTCACGCCTTCAGAATGCTTTACAATGTGCAGGTAATACCTTTCTACATGAAAGAAAATGTAGCAAGAGTCTTTGGGAAAAGGGAAGAGAATGGGGTCTAGAGAACTCATGGAGAGAAGGAAGGCAGAAAGAAAAGACAACACAAGATGACAGTCCAGAGCAGGCTCCTGTCCATGCCCAACTAGCTCACCAGGTGTCAATTTCCAGAGTCTCTTTTTCCCTAAATCTGAGGGCTGGTCTGCATTTAAGTAAGTTCCCAGGGTGCTCTCAGTCTTAGCCCAGCCACCATGGGCTTCAGGTCCTGGAACAGCCACAGAATACCCTCACTGACCCTCTAGTTCTCATCCTGTGTGACTTTCCTTTTGCAGGGATGGTGTTCCATACTGTGAGTCTGATTACCACTCCCAGTTTGGCATTAAATGTGAGACTTGTGACCGATATATCAGCGGCAGGGTCTTGGAGGTAAGTGAACCCAAGTGGCCATGAAGATGTGCGAGCAGGATGGCCTATGACTCCAAGAAGTCATCCCCAGGGAAGGAGAACATTAACTCATGCCCTTCTTCTGAAGCTTCAAATTCCTCTTGAACTTGACCAGATAACCTTGCCTACACCTCTGAGCACTTCTAAAATGTGAAGGTAAACAAAATAATCCCTGGCTAAAAATTGCTGTGCTGGAAACATCAAGTGCTTCTTTGGGTTCAGACCCAAACAGACTTCCAGTGAATAACAATTGGATTATTCTTCCAGTTCCTCCTAAGGATAAAAACCCTTTTTATGTTTTTTTAAAAAATATTTTATTTATTTACTTATTTGTGTGTATATATGTGTTCATATGTGGTCGCACACCTGTGGAAGTCAGAGAACAACTTCAAGGTGTCTGTGCTCCACCTTCTTTGAGGCAGGGTCCCTACCACTGCAAACACACTGCCAGGCTGCAAACAAATGTCAGGCTAGCTGGCCCACAAGCTTCAGATTCTCCTGCCTTCACCCTAGGTGCACTGGGATCACAAATGCATGTGCCACTTTGCATCATGCTTTATGTGGGTGCAGGGGAATTGAACGCAGGCCAGCAGGCTTTGCAAGCAACTGTCTTGAACCACTAAGCCATCTGCCCAGCCTCATTTTTATGTTTTGACTCTTTGGTAATGTGTTGATTTAAGAACAGTTTGTCTAGCAGCTTGCTCCCTAAGCCCTTCTCTGGCTGCTCCATCACCATGGTAACAGCTCTCTTCAGCCTCTAATGCAAAATTCTCTCTGCCAGTGGCAGACAATCTGCAGCAACTCCTGGCTAAGCCCTTGACCCTCCTGACCTTTCTTCCATGCCCCACCGGCCTGGAAGCCGCCTTCTCATGCTTTGCAACCACACACTTGAAGAATTAGGAATAAGAAAGAGTTTGGTGCAAAGGAAAAATAATAGCCTAAGGGCAGGAACATTTCGCTATGACATTGTCACCACAGCTAGCTCATACTCGGATTCTGGGTGAGGATCTTTGCATCTCTAAGCCTCAGTTTCTCATCTGATGATGGCTGGGGAACAGCAGCAGACTAGGTCAGCTACTGTGGACAGAATTATTAATACTGCCAGATCTGGCCAGTCAATTGTGGTTACCATGAGGACTGAGTTGAGAAAGATTCTGCAGCCACATGTGGACTCAGCAGGAGAGAGTGTAGCAATCAGCAAATG
This sequence comes from Dipus sagitta, assembly GCA_036346955.1. Classification (NCBI taxonomy): domain Eukaryota; kingdom Metazoa; phylum Chordata; class Mammalia; order Rodentia; family Dipodidae; genus Dipus; species Dipus sagitta. The sequence goes on along the minus strand of CM070782.1, from coordinate 36,471,842 downwards.
ACTATCCCAGGAGATGCACTGAATCAGAGGCCTGAGGATGAGCAGCTCAGCATGAGAAGAACTAGAAGACAAATGAGCCCCATGCATTTGGGGGACAGTGAAAAAGGCCAGCATGGCTGGGCTTTTATAAATTGAGCTTGGGGAAGCCAGAATTTATCATAGAGGACCTATCACATGGGTGTTTGTACAACATGTTTAGGAGCTTCGATTTTATACTAAGTGAAGTGGGAAGCCTTTGGAGGGCTTTAAACCAAGAAACAACATGATAAGTTAATTTTTTTAAAAAATTGTACTACAGCTGGAGAGATGGCTTAGCGGTTAAGACATTTGCCTGAAAAGCCTAAGGACCCAAGTTCAACCCAGAATTCATGTAAAGCCAGATGTACATGGTGACACATGAATCTGGAGTTTGTTTGCAGTGGCTGGAGGCCCTGGTGTGCCCATTCTTTCTCTCTCTCCTTTCTCTCTTTCTCTCTCTATAAATAAAGTTTTAAAAAGACTAGAAAAAGGTTGTAAAGGGTACCCTTTGGTGAGCAGTCATCTTGGACAGATACTGTTTTTAAAAAAATTACAGTAGCTACTATGGGGAGAATTACCTGTGGGAAGTCAGAAAGAATCAGATAAACACAGGCACTGAGTGGCTAAACAATTCAACATCTCTAAGAAGCAGTTAGTGAAAACAAAAGAAAAAGTCTTGCACACAGGAAGGGCTGTTGGGCCCAGGCTTTCAAGGACCTGAGGTACGAACATGAAGAGCACTAGGGGACTGTTGAGAGAGAGACTGGACAGGCTTGATCTAATTAGAGCTGTACCTCAAGGAGGATAGGGTAATGATGTTCTCAGGAGGAAACCTGAAAAGGAGGCCAGTAGGGAGCCACTGAAGGCCCAGGACAGCCATCTTTGTATCCAGCATTATAGAAGTAGAAATCCAATAGCTCTGCCATGTGGAACCACTGTGAAGGTGGAGATGGAATAAGCCAAAAGTTGTACTGAAGTATTGAGCCTGAGTGACAGGAAACCTGATATTGCTTCCATAAAACTAGGGAGGGAAGGGAGCTATGTGGTCTTGGTAGGATACTAGGGGCCATGGGCTGTGATTGAACTCCCAGGAAGCCTACAAGAAGGCAGTCAGGAACATGGATCCAAGCCCAAAACAAAGATCAGGCCTGGAGTACTTAGAATTTCCAAGACAGAGAGGAGAGAGCCACAGGAGGAGTGCTGAAGCCAGCCTTAGGCAGTGGCTACTTGAAGGTGGCAGAAAGAGAATTGTTAGTAAAAGAGGGACAGTTGGGAATGTGGGAGAACAGAGGGGACAGGACGGAGCTTTAGGAAACACAGCAAGAGTTGGCCAAACTCTGTACCGAAGTTAAGAGCTAAGGGGAGCCGGGTGTGGTGGCGCACGCCTTTAATCCCAGCACTCGGGAGGCAGAGGTAGGAGGATCGCCGTGAGTTCGAGGCCACCCTGAGACTACATAATGAATTCCAGGTCAGCCTGGGCTAGAGCAAGAAGACCCTGCCTCGAAAAAAAAAAAGAGCTAAGGGGGCTGAGGAAAAGCTTGATGGGTGTGCTGAAAGGTTGGCTTAAAAAAGAACTAACGGTTACTTTTGCCCGACTCAAAAGAAGCCCTGAGCACGTCACAGGGTGGTGGGACAGGTTTCCAAAGGAGGTTTTTCAAAGGGGAGATCTCTGACTACACAGATGACTGTGGATGGAAGGTTCTCTTGTCTTTCCAAGCCACTCTGAACTTCTGGCAGCAGCAGCCTTTGTCCAAGGCAGCACTGTTGCTCCGCGGTATGGCAGCCTTTCCACCAGGACAGCCGTGACTCAGCTTCATTGATACCTTTCCTACCAGCTCCATTAGCATGTTGGGTTTATTGACTTTCTTTTTTTACTTTTAATTGGAAAAGACTTTTAGCAACCAACCATTTCAGCCTCCTCATTTTACAGATAAGGAAAAGGAGACCCAAGACATGAGGGCTTTTCCCAGGGAATAGGCAGAATTTCTCATAGAGGCAGAGCTAAAATCTAGGATTATAGGCTCCTGGACCCCGACTGATGCCCATAGCTCTCAGTGATTTAGGGGCCTGTGGTGGTTTGAATTAGGCGTTCTCCCTAAACTCTTGTGTTCTGAATGCTTGATCCCTAACTGATGGAAATTTGGGAATTAGAGCCTCCTGGAGGAGGTGTGTTATTGGAGGTGGGCTTATGGGTGTTATAACCAGCTTCCCTTGCCAGTGTTTGGCACACTGTCCTGCTGCTGTTGTCCAGAAGGTGATGTCTGGCCTCTGCTTGTGCCACATTTTCCCTGCCATCATGAAGTTTCCCTTCCAGTCTGTAAGCCAAAACAAACCTGTTCCTCCCATCAGTTGCTTTGGATCAGGTGTTTCATCCCAGCAACGAGATGGTAATTGCAACAGGACCCTTGAAGTACTAGGACATCAAGGGAAAGAACTGTCATGATTGTAGTGGAAAAGACTTGGATTCAAATTTTACCAAGTCTATCCACGAACTTTTAAGCAAATTACTTTTTTCCAGTGAGTCTGTGTCAGTAGCAAACATTGTTATTTCATTCCTAATGGATATATTAGTCAGGACTATTTTTGGTTGAAAAGACAGAAGCCATATTCAAATGGCACAGGCTGAAAAGGAAACAGATCCTCTCTCATAATAAAAAAGCCTAGGAATAGTTCTGGCTTCAGGCACAGCTGAGGTCAGTGCCTAAATAAAATCACTTGGAATTACTGGCCATCTTGGCTTTAAGTTTCTGGGTCGCCTTTAGTCTCAAGAGGGCTCTCTTTTTGACATGAGAGTCATTCTATGCTATTGACCATATTCTTAGTAGAAAATGAGCTTATCTTTCTATTATCTCAGACAACATTTTGGGACTCAATCTGAACAAGTCCAGGGTCATTTTTGGGTCAGCGGATGCACCCATGCAGTTGTAGCCAGCTTATTAGTGGGGTGAGCACAGCCCATAAGGATGATGACAGGTGGTCCCAGCAAGAAGAGGCTCTGTGCTATTTCTGGAAGAAGGATAAGGATGTTGAACAAGCACTTGCCCCATGCAGGGCCCAGCACACTGCAGACAATTAAAATGCTTATCCACTTCTCATCCCAGCCTTCCTCATTCCCTCCTAAGGCCATCGTGACCCCTTCCTCAAGGACAGAGTTCAGTATGCTGAGTGTCAGCCTCTGTCCTTCTTTCCTTGTCTACATCGTCACCAAAGTGGTCTTGCTGAATTTCCTATTTTCCTATTTTTTCACTATTTTCTTGACTCTAGTCTGCTGACAGATGAAATGGTTCATCTCATCTTGCTGCCTTGCTTTTCCTTATGCTGAGTATAAGCTACCCTGTCAATATCCCTTCCCTTGATCTGTTTTCTATGCCATCTAGTACCAAGGTTGCTGAGGTGGGCTTGGAGCCTCCTTCAGCTGGCCCAGGGTGGTGAGGTGTGACATTTAGGGAGATGCTATGTTTTGGTCTTGCCAAGACACTATTGCCACTCAGGGGTGGGGGGAAGGAGGCATATAATTGAAATGATAAAGAGACACAGAGTAGGAATAGTCTACAATTAAACCAATTATCCTTGTCATGGCACTAGAGAATCAGTCCCACGACTTCCCAGATTGGGAAAATAGTAGGTTCCTTCTAAAGTCTGAGCAGAGCTTGCTTGGATGATGACAAGGACATTTTTTTCCCTTGGTGGGAACCAAATAAACAACCAAGAATGAAGAAAAGAGATATCGAAGGTTTGGTTTTTTTCTTTTGCAAAAATTTGCATTTTTCACATTCTTGCTAAATTTTGAGAATGAATTGAATATTTCCAGAATAGGCAAGACCATCCAAACCACCCCACCCCTAAAACAGTTTGGAAATAAATCTTCTATTACAGTGATAGTTACTGGTTTAGGAAAATACATATTGCATCAGACCAAGTAATGGCTTAAAGTAAGGGATGTCACAACCTCCCAATATTCATCAATTTGCCCCATTTCCACCCTTCCCCCCTGCAAAAAAAATGTCCTGACATAAAAAATATTCCTTTAAAACATGTCCCACCTTCCATCTCAGTCTTTGTGTCACTCCTCCCACATGAAAATTCTAGAGCCATTACCCAAAGGCCCTTACACATCAGGTCCTCTGGGCTGGCATTCTAGTGTCCTGTAGACGTGAGTATTGGGCTAGTGACTGTTACTGGTTTTGAGTGACACATTGAGGCACAACTCAGAAGCTCTTTCTTCCCCCACAGAAGAAGTTGTAGCTGCACACATTTCCATTTTTAATTTAAGTAATGGTGGGGAAGGGTGAAAGGAAAAAGACAACTTAAGAGTGGGCAGCTGAGGCACCCAGGTGAGCAGTCTAGCCTAGGACCAAGTGTTCCCAGAGATATTTGCTTTTCCAGGACCATTATTTGTACATTGAGCCCCAAAAGTCTTGCTTTCATATGCTACTCCTGCAATTTTTGCCATGTTTATGAACTCATAAACTCATATGCTCATTCTTCTTTTTTAAATATTTTACTTATTTATTTGGAGGGAGAGAGAATGAATGGGCATGCCAGGGTCTCTAGCCACTACAAGACAGGGAATGAATGGACACGCTAGGGCCTCTAGCCACTGCAAACTCCACATGCATGCCCCACCTTGTTCATTTGGCTTTATGTGGGTACTGGGGAATTGAACCAGTCCTTAGGCTTTACAGGCAAACATCTTAACTGCTGAGCCATCTCTCTAACCCTCATATACTCATTTTTAACCCAAAACTTTAATTTTTCAATTGACTTATTTATTAAAAAAAAATTGTACAACATAATGGGGAAAAAAACTTACCAAATCACAGACAATCCAAAAATGAATATAGTTCTATTGTTTGTGGAGCTTGAAACCTCTTACCTATTCTCATTCTTTAAACAAATCAATGAAGGGTTGAGTGATGGCTTAGGGTATAAAGCACTTGCTGTGAAACTCTTTTTTAAAATTTTTAAAAATTTATTTATTTATTTATATGACAGAGAAAGAGGGAGAGAGAGAGAGGGAGAAAATGGGCATGCCAGAGCCTCCAGCCACTGCAAATGAACTCCAGATGTGTGCACCCCTTGTGCATCTGGCTAATGTGGGTCCTGAGGAATCGAACCTGGGTCCTTGGCTTTGCAGGCAAATGCCTGAACCACTAAGCCATCCCTCCATCCTTGCTGTGCAACTCTTAACTCAGTTTGGATCTCCAGGATCCACATAAAAGCCAGAAGCAGTGGTGGGCTTCAGTAATCCCAGTGCACCTAAGAAGGGAGGCGGAGGCAGGAGAATTTCTCAAGTGCTCACAGAGCGATGGAAAACAGGGAGAGACTACTCAAATGAGGAGTTGTACCCAAGGTTGTCCCCAGATCTCCATTCACCATGACATGTGCATGCCTGCACTCACACACATGAACACACACATACAGACACGTAAAACAAAAGCTGATTTTATAGATAGATGAATATATTTTAGATAGATGTTAAAGATGCTTTAGCACCAAACCAGCACATTTTGAAATAAGAGTGAAAAGGTTGTTTTTATTATCTAATGTTATTAAATCTCCAGTCCATGTACCACTTGGGGTCATTTTAGGTAACACTAATGGGAGGTGCCCTACACCTGAAATGTTGGGATGTTCTCAAAACAAGACTGTTCCTCGAGCCGGGCGTGGTGGCGCACGCCTTTAATCCCAGCACTCGGGAGGCAGAGGTAGGAGGATTGCCGTGAGTTCAAGGCTACCCTGAGACTCCATAGTGAATTCCAGGTCAGCCTGGACTACAGTGAGACCCTACCTCGAAAAACCAAAAAAAAAAAAAGACTGTTCCTCGTGTGGAAATGAGGAGGTAAAAGCAGTGGTCCTACACATGTCCAAGGAAATTTTCTAAGCTGCCATTAGGATGCATGCTGCCTGGGGATCTCTCATAATGTTCTCAACACCCTCGGGAAGCCTCCCAACCAGCCATAGGACCATGAGGATGCCAACACTAATGTACCCAGGGAATGTGCACCCTAGTAACTGTGCCCACTGGACAGCAGCCTTAGCTCTGACGCTCGCTTCATTTCCTGGTTTCCACAGGCAGGAGGGAAGCACTACCACCCCACTTGTGCCAGATGCGTACGCTGCCACCAGATGTTCACTGAAGGGGAGGAGATGTACCTCACAGGTAAGCACACTGGACCTTCTCTTGGGCATTCTGATCCGCTCAAAACCGAAAATGTAAAGCAACCTCCTGTGTCTCACTGCAATCTTTGCTATTGGCTTAGCCTCAAAATCTCAATTCTCCTCTCTCTGGGTCGAGGGGAAAGCTGCTGATGTGGCTAATACAAAGTGACAGGTAACCTGCCTCCCTTCCCTGTGTGCCTCCTCGCGTTGCTCAGCTGGCCTGCTTTGTTGGCAATGCCCTGAGCAAGCTCCTCGGGCTCCGCCTGGGGGTGGGAGGGTGAGGATGAGCTGCACGGACCATCAGATGGATGCCTAGGCCTCCGAGCCTGTAGCGCCATAGTCTCTACTGTCCAATCCACCCTACGCCTTCTCCCCACATCTCAGAACACCAGGCTGCCACTTGGGACTCCTACGGGCACAGTGAGGAATGGAGGCGAGCCAGGGCAGCTTCCTCTCCCAAAGTCAGCCCTCTTGTCCCAAGAGTCCCTGCATCAGTCACTTGACTGGCCTCCACATTCTACTCAGACTTCTGTCCTCTGTCCAGCCTCTTCTCCCAGTACTTCTCAGTGCTCTTGGCTCTGCCTTCTGACAGTCCCTCCCAAGCCCCTCCCTGCATACTGGTTTAGGTACATTTCAGCTTCTTATTGGAAGGGCTTTCCACCGAGGTCCTAAGCCTCCTCTCTGCCTTTCAACATACCCAAGACCTACGCTGCCCAAACAAACTTTCAATCTATTTATCCTTCCCTTCAGTAATTTTTTTCTGGAGTCCCTGCCATGTGTAAGTTCTGTGCCAGATCCCATTGAGTAGTCTCACCATTATATATGTAGTCCAAGAAGGGAGGTAGGTGTTACTCAGTAATCACATGAATGAATGTCAGTCCTGGCTTGTGAAGAGAAGGAAAGGGTGGGAGGAACGCCAGGGAAGGCTTGCTAGGGAAGGGCCAGGAGCTCAGAAAAGTGACAACTTAAGGTAGAAAGTATTTCTTTTGGGACACAGTTTCAGAGGGTCTCAATCTATTTTTAAATCCATAGCTGTTCACATTCCTGGTGGACCAGGAAGACTAGGGTGAGACCAGAACCAGGAGCGTGGTGTCCACACACGGTGAAAGCGGAAAGGCAGCCCCCTGGGGCCCGGTCTAGAAAGGCACTGTTCTCAGTCATCACAGCGCTGCTCTCATGATAGAGTCACTCCCCAAAGACCCAATTCTGTCACTGGGAGGTTTGAATGAGAGCAGGTGGGGTCAATGTCAGGAAAGGGGGTTTCAGGGAGAAGACCACTGACTCTCGGACAAGCCAGAGGGGATCAGATACAAACAAAGATGCCATGAAGCCTGGGAGATAAATCATGGGTGATACTGAGGGACCGTGGGATATTGGTTGGTCACTAGAGATTTGAACAGCCTCTTGGAGAGGAATGAGGTCCTTCGCAGCTCCCCCAGAATGTACCCAGAGGCCACGGATCCATTACGGGGAGTAGTCTTCCTGCCCCAAATGCCTACAGCCATGAGTTCCTGGGAGCTGTAATTTGTTCCCTGTGCCTAGAGCAGAGTTTGTCAACAACACTGTTTTCCTCTGGAGCTAAACAGTTCCTTGGTGTGGGTGCTGTCCTGTGCAATATAAAGTATTTAGTGGCATCCCTGGTCTCTAAGCACTTAAATGCCATAGTTCATGCCCTTCCCATTTGTGATAACTGAACCTGTTTCAGATAATGATAAATATCCCAGGGTGTGAGAAAGGAGAAAATTATCCTTGCCTGATAACTGTTGGCCCAGAGCTATTCAACAAGCCTGAGCCACCTGCCGGGAATGCTGGACCAAGGGTTCCTGTGTTGGGTTAGATGAGGAGATCATTGGGAACATCTGCAATTCTGTGACTACGTACTATCACAAAGGTGTCCCCCTCTATACTGTAGAATGACTGCTTCATTGCCTAGCTGGTAAAAAAAAAAAAAACTAAGCCTAGGCAAAGGAAGAGGCCTGGGTGCGGGGCATAGCAGGACCAGGGGCCAGGCCTAAGACTCCCTCCTGGCTCTCTCCGCCTGCCCTCCCCCAATCCCGGACTCAGGTCCTGGCTGCTACTGGGGTGCTTGCAGCTCCCTCTGAGTACCACTGCCCTCCATGAAGCTGGATCCTTGAGTGATCCCTGCTGCAGGATTTCTGTATTATAAGTCCCAACAAACTGTATGATGTCTGCATGGACCCTGACCACCATGGAAATGCGGAGTTTGCATTTGAGTCAAAAATTTGCTGCACAACATTGCATTCCCCTTCCCTAGTAAGCACACTTCCCTGCCCCGCCCCCCCCCCCCACACAAACACACATTCCTACTTCTGCCTCACAGAGCGATCCTTACCTTCCTGCCTGAATTGCCAATCGTCCTTTTTCCTCACTCATGCTTTGGCTCACACTGCCCCTGGATGAGTCCTGGCTCTGCTGCTTCCTAAGTTTTTGACCTTGGGCAAGTCTCTTAGCCCTCTGGACCTTGATTGTATAATCTATAAAATAGACTGGTAACTGCCCCATAAGATTACCAGTCTAATATGTTCCAATACAAGGGAAGCTCCCTGATTGTTCATTTCACATACCACCCAGCTTGTGCCCAGTGCTGGCTGAGGAGTGGGAGACGCAACAGGGTGCTGATGGAACTCACAGCCATGGCTTAGGCTCTTCGCTGACCCAACTTCCCACGATGTTGAAGGAGTTAAGTGATGGAGTCAAGCCAGCAGCTCTGTGATGGGGAAAATGCCTCCAGGAGGTAGCAGATATTTTTGGTAGTGAAGAGCTGTCACCCTCTCATTAATTATCCCCACCCCTGCCCTCCTGGCTCCCATGAGAGTAGGAGTAATTGCGGGGTATGCAAGGGCCTCTGCCTCAAGGAATGCTAAGTGATCCAGGAATGAACCATGGGATGCTAGAGTCATGCTGACTTGGGCTATGGGGGTCTTGTGGGGGTAGCAGCCACCTTTCAACTGCCACTGAAAGGTGGACCTTGGACACCCTTACAAAGTGACAACACCAGGACTCAATATGATATCCTTCAGAAATGGCAGTATAGGAGTGGAAGGAACCAGATGAGAGCCAGGAATCCTGGGTTCAAGGTTCAGAACTTCCCCTATGAGCAGCAACCTTGAGGAATGACTTCTGTCTCTGGGTCTCTTCCCTCCCCTGACTAGTAAGGCGGAGACAACTGTCTCTCATTGATCATTCTCGTGGAGGCCACACTGTGTGCCAGCTGTTTGATGCGTGCCGGGTACTCTGTTCAAAGGTGAGTGAAGTACGCATGCTTGCTGCACTGGTGGAGTTTACTTTCTGAAAGAGGAGACTGGCACTCATCAGACAGAAGCCAAAAGGTCAAAGACCAGCTGCAAAAATGTTGCACAGGGAAGTTCTGGGACAATGGGAATGCGTCAGAAGCCCACAGTTCCAATCTCTAAGGCCAGGGGGAGAGTCCTCTGAAGAAGGAACACGTTAAACAAAGATCTTGAACATGAGTAGGAGGTGGGAGGGTGAAGAGGGAGGAAGGGTTGTAGAGGCTGTGAGAACAGCAGGTGCAAAGCCCCCACCACCACCAAGACACATTGCATGATGGGGTAAGATGATCCAGGTCCGGAAAGCAGAGAGAGCAAGTATACACCTCATGTACACTAGAGGAGAGAATGGATGTGCAGGGGCCAAGAACCTCATAGAGCAGTGTATGGGGGTGGGGCCAGGGACAAGGAGACGATATGGTAGGGTGCCTGCGAAGCTTATGACACATACAGTCTCATCAGTTCTGTTGCAGGACAATCTGCTCCTGACAAATGACCCTCCCCTCAGGAGGTTCCTTGGTCTGTTTGTTTGTGTTTTAATTGCTGAGTGATGGCTTTCTGATGGGCTCTAATTGGGAGAAGTCTGACATCTGTCTGGAGGAGAACTGCCAGAGCCTCAGAAGACCAGAGAAAGTTTTCTTTCATTTGTTTTAAATTCTGTTGTGCATTCTATCTGTTGACGGTGTTTGTAAGCTTGCCAGACTTCTAATCTGTTTGTTATCCAAACCCTTCATTTGGGCTTTATGGGGAATTTAGGCCACTGGTTTTAGTGCAGCAAAATAATAGCTAGAATGCTGTAAATTCAGGGCAAATTTTTACACTGAAAAGGGATAGAGGTTGCTAACCAGTGGGAGATCTTTCTAATCTCCAAATGTGGTCCATGTATGCTCTTGTTCTAAATATGTCTGCACCCAGGCAAAAGAGGAAGTCTTTTCCTTCTGTCTTCTGTCTACAGCATGTGGTCTCCTTACCCCCATTCCAAGAATATAGTACAGTAATACTAGAAGCACACGAGTTCAGCTGCACATTTTAAAACAGCACTGTTATCATTTGTATATTCAACCAATTCATTATGGAATCCTGGAGCAAACTCTATGCTGCTAATGAAAATATTGTAATAAAGTATAAGTCCTGCCAGTATTAAACTTGAGAGACTAACACCGTTTGAGCATTAACTGTGTTACATACTGTACCTCACTTTATTCACTGAGTGAAAACTTCAGAAGGGAGCTACAAAAAGTACAGTAAAGGGAAACTTCAGGAACAATGAGAATGTGTCAGAAGGCCCCTGATCTAGTCTAACCCTGTGAGCTCAAAACCACTAATGTCCTCACTTTTGAGAGGGCCCAAGATTAGAGCAGTTATGCCACTTGGCCAAGAGGGAACTGGCTGGTCTTGTTAGGGTTTCTTAAAGCAGTTTGCTTCTGTCTACTACCATATTCTTAAGCAGAAGTTCATAGTTGGCTTTCTGAACTCTGTGGATCTCCTAAAATTGCTTGCCAAATTTCATGTGTAGGTAGGTTTCTCTGTAGCTTTTATCCAATTTTCTGCAGAGTCCATGTCCCACAATAAAGTAAAGAGCCTAGTTCTCTGCTAACACACATCCCCATGGACCCCGAGGCCTGCTTTGATAGGTACACCAAAACCCTTCTCAGTAGAGCTGAGGCTATTTCACACCACATTATTTTTTTTAGTTCAGATGATACAAGGCCTCGGCAGCAGGAAGTGTGTCCTGGCACAGCTATGAATGCCACTGACATTTAGCAAAGGCTTCCTTTTCTTGCCAAGTATCTCAGACAGGTGCATTGGGCCAGAGGACTGTCCACTACAGTCCTCTGGTTGTTCAGGGTGCAGCACAGCAGCCCTCTGTCTTAATCTCCTTCCCTTGCAACTTGTAGAGGCCCTAGTGTAGAATTGATTGCTATCATTTCATAGTTCAGAGTTATTACTTTAAATTGGATCTTTCTAAGTGACAGCTTAGGTTGTAGGAGTTATGCTTAAAAACTTTAAATCTTATGTTTCCCCAATCCTGCTACATAATTTTAGATTCTTCAAACATATCCTGTTCTTGTACTAAATTGATATTTCCTAAAGTCTGACTGTACTAAGCATATTTTATTTTAGATAGAGTATATCTTAATTTTGGTGAGCTGGTTTTTTTTTCATAATTTTAAGGGCTACCAAACATCTTGATTCACATAGAAAATATTGTAATGCAGTATCTGAGGCTTGTATTTCTAAGTTTTGGTTCTAGCTTGGTTGTCTCAAGATGATGGGACCATTTTTCTCACCAGTTACATGTCAAATCTACTTCACCAGCCAATTTGTTCATGTTGGTCAAAATTAGGTCCCAAGCAGCAATTTCCCTGGTTGCTTCCTCTATTTTCTGAGAAACAAGATTGCCTGAGGGGTAAGTCAAGAGTTGTCAGATCCTCTGGTTTGAGCTTGACAAGATGTTTTATTAGTCTGGACTTTTCAGGTGGTGGATACCAACTTTCGCCATGTTAAGGTAGAAGGGGAATGACTGACTGATGGGCACAAGGACTGAGAAGCATCTAGGAACAGCTGTGTTAAGGAACTTGTGAAGGTCATCAGGCAGTTCTTCTCTCCACTTTTTTTTTTTTTTTTTTTTTTTCAGAGATAGGGTCTTGCTCTATCCCAGGCTGACCTGGAATTCACTATGTATTCTCAGAATGGCCTCAAATTCGCAGCAAACCTCCTACCTCTGCCTCCTGAGTGCTGGGATTAAAGGCGTGTGTCACCACACCCAGCTCTGCTGCTTTTTGTGTTTGGCCTGGGGCTGCCATGTGGCAGGAAGAAGGACAGGGACAGCCATTAGCTACTAGCTATGCAGAAAGGCAACATTCCCCACTGGGCTCAGCAGAAAGTCCCAGAGAGGCACCAATGGCCTGACTTGGGCCACATGCTCAGAACCCGGCCAAAGTGGAGAGACAGAAATGGACAAGCAGTCAAGACATCCAGAGTCCCTGGATGCCAGCATCCTCATCTGTTAGAGAGGAATGAGATTATGTTCTACCACACAGACGAGCACAGGACACAGGCTTAGTACATAACTGGGCACCACCAGCTTGCCAATCTGAGCTCGTGACAAACCCCCAGGGATGGTCATGTGCCATGGTTGCTGCGCATTCATCAGGGCTGGCTTATGTCCACTAACCACCCCCGCATTAAGAACCCAATCCTAGGGCTGAAGAATGTAGCTCAAGGGGTACAATGACTGTTTAGCAGGCACAAAGCCCTGAGTTCAATCCCCAGCACCACATGAACTGATTGTGGTGGCACACATCTGTAATCCCAGCACTGAGCAACTAGAGGCAAGAGAGTCAGTAGTTCAAGGTCATCCTCACCTACAGAGTGAGTTCAAGGCTAGCTGCAGCCTGAGCTACATGAGACCCTGTCTAAAAATTAGGGAGGGAGGCTGGGGAGATGGCTTAGAGGTTAAGGTGCTTGCCTATGAAGCTTAAGGACACATGTTCAACTCTCCAGGTCCTATGAAAGCTAGATGCACAAAGTGACACAAGTGTGCAAGGTTACACATGTGCACAAGGGGTATATACATTTGGAGTTCAATTGCAGTGTCTGAAGGCCCTGGTGTGCCAATTCTCTGTCTCTCTGTCTCTGTCTCTCTCTCTCTCTCTCTCTCTCTCTCTCTCTCTGTGGGTGTGTGGGTGTGTATCATGCGCACGTGCGCACACACACACATGCTCTCTTGCTCTCACTCTTTTGCATAAAACAAAAGGACAGGGCTGGGGGGATGGCTTAGCAGTTAAAGTGTTCATCTGCAAAGCCAAAGGACCCAGGTTTGATTCCCCAGGACCCACATAAGCCAGATGCACAAGGGCACGCACGCCTCTGGAGTTCGTTTGCAGTGGTTAGAGCCCAGGCGTGCCCATTCTCTCTCTCTTTCTCCCTCTTTCTTTCTGTCAAATAAATAAAAATAAAAATATTTATAACAAAAAAACAAAAGGACAGTCTGTTGGGCTTGCCTCAAAAAAAAAGGAATATTAGTTAAAGATTAAAATGGCATAACATTAAAAAGTATATATATGAACAATTTAAAAATTAGGGCTCTGCAAATGGGCTTAGTAAATGCCAGTTAGTATTATTTTTTTAACTTAAGTACCATTGTTATAAAGCATGTATGTAGCATGAGGCCAGACATAGAAATTCCTTAAATGTGAGTTATAACAATGGCAGGGAGAATAAACAATACAAATATAGTTATTGGCACATTCTAAACACTCAGATCATTTTAATTATGGTCCCAACCATCCCCATCAGCAGTTAGCACTTCCGCTGAGTGACGAGGCCCTCTGTCCTTCTGGGCTCCTCGCTCCTTCCTGCCTGAGCCTCTTCAGGGTACCTAGCTTCCTAGTAACCAAGTATTTTTCTTCCTCCACCTCTTTATAAAGCATCGAGGCCACCTCAATGTACCAGTTCCAGACCAACCAGTCTCTCCCACTTCTCTCAAGGTGCCCTCATTCACAGGCACAAGTCCAAGTCCATTGGTAACCAAGCCAGGTTTCTGTTCAGTGACTCCCCCTGCACAGACAGCCCATTGCTTGCTGCATCACCCAAGCCCTGCTCCTGGGGAAACATAGTCCCCTCCATTCTGAGACTCTTCCCTGTACCTAAACTATATCCTGGTACACCAATTACTTTGTGGATGGAAGTGGAGAGAAAATATTAATAACAACAAAAATGAGCTTATAGTAGGCACTATACGTGCATTAGTTCATTAATCTCTAAAATGAAGTACAAAGCAGAGATGCTCAGTCTCCACTTTATAGACAGGGAAATCAAGTCACAGAGTGGTAACTGAGTTGCTCTAAACAATGAAGCTAATGATTCAGAAAGCAATTTCACCAGGACATAAACCTCATAGGATATTACATTAAAATGATATACAGAGTAACTGATGCATTGGAAGACTTCTGTCACCCAGAATGATGGTGGCAGTGATGTTGTCACACAGCAGAGCTGACCAAAGCTTACCTGTGGTCTGTAGAAACAGTTCACCTGATCTAGGAATGTGGGTCAGTGGGGAAACTTTTTAGTGAAATAAAATACACATAACATCAAATTAACCATTTTTAATTGGTTTTGTTATTTGTGTGTGTATGTGTGTTCAAGTCTGAGTGCGCACGTGCCATGGCACATGTGTGGAGGACAGAGGACAACTCTTGGGGTGATCCTTACCTGTCTATCTCAGTTAAGGCACAGCTTCTCGCTCTGGCCTCTAGCTCTGCTGTTGTTTGCTGTGCTCACCATGACCTTCCTTCTGGAAATTCTTGTCTCCACCTCCCATCTCATATCAGTGTCAGCATTCTGGGATCACAGAGTCTGCTTCAGCTTCCAGCTTGTTCTGTGGTGTCTAGAGATTGAACACTAGCTTGAGCAGTGAGCCATCTCCCCAACCCCAAATTAGCCACTTTAAAGTATACAGTTTGTAGCTCTTAGTCCATTCACAATGTTGTGCAGTATCATCTCTGTCTAGTTCCAACTCACCCCAGAAGTAGCCCTGTGTCCACTGAGCATTTGTCCCCAATTCTTCCTTCCCTCTGACTTCTAGGCAACCACCAACCTGCTTCGTGTCTGCAGACTTACCCACTTGGGGCATGTTGGCCAGATGGGATCATGTAGTGTGTGTTCTTGTCCTTCAGTGGTTTCATCTTCCCTAAGCCTAACATTTTCTAGGTTCATCCATGCTTGTCATAACATCAGAATGCTATTCCATTGTATGGATATACCACCTCTATTTATCAGAGTAAGGATCTTAAAGCCAAGATCTGAGCCAGTCCATGTCACATAGATGGTGCTGTTGTTATAAAGGCACAGTGCGGAGAAACCTCACTTGCTATGGTCAGGGTCAAAAGAGAATTAGAGAAGAAACCTGCAAAATTCCCCATGGAATCAGAGACTTAAAACTCAACCACCAACAACTAGTGAAAAGAGCTCCAACTTATGCCCTGAGAGGGTCCACGAGGAGAGCCATGGCAACCTGTAGCGTCTAAAACCATTCATACTCAAAAATGTTCAAAATCACACTGTTGGCCCAGCCCAGTAGGAACTTCAAGCTGGCCACTTTTTAGTCACTATTGTGTTTCTAACTCCCTGCTGGGCCTTCTGAAGACCATGGCAAGAGATCCAGCTCTAGCACTTAAAAAAAAAAAGGCACTGGCAAATTGAATGTCAAGGTCCAGCAGGGAGGGGGCTGTGAGCAATCAGCCAGCTGCAAACGCTGCAGGTGCAGGGCATGCTGCATCTGGTCAGGCAACACTGCCTGCTGCTTGCTAAGCATGAGAGACTGAGAGCCATGCTGGGGACCCAGGGGTCTGTCTCTCTCTCTCTCTCTCTCTCTCTCTCTCTCTTTCTAAGCTGACACTCCTACAATCTTCCCTGTAGGTTTCAAAGAAAGAATCTGAACAGTGGTAACAATTTCAAAGAATAAGAGAGCAACTCATGGAACCAGGAGTCTGACAAGCAAAAGAATACCCCATTCTTAGAAGATGTTAGATTTCTGCCTTGTAAAATTGGTTTCTTTATCCCATGGCATTGTGAACAACTAAATTGGAATGTTGTCTGCTATATAGCCTTCTGTTTCTTCTATATATATTTAGAGTCATAAGTTACCCAGAGAGCTGCTGAAGTTCAGGTCCCCAGGCTCTACTTCTAGGAAGGTGTGTTTTGCAGGGGGCCTGGGAATCTGCATTTTGCAAGTCTGTAAAACAGTTGGTCCTCACAGGTCACACCTTGCCCAACCCCAATCTCCTTTTCTAACAGACACTCAATCTGAAATTGTAACAGTCAGATCAGAACCTGGATTGTCTACTTGTCCAAATCTAAGGGCCAAGCTTGGGGCATCCAGCAGGCTTAATGTCAATGACCCTGTTTCTTTTGTTTATTCATTCACTTGGCAAGTGTTTATTAAGAGTCTTCAGCCCCTGCAGACCTACTGGTAGATACACAGATATGAATGTTTCTGTTCATGGTATTTGCAATTTCATTGGGATTACTGGATAGGGTAAATAACTGCTTCTTTTATCTGGAGAAACCTGTTAAGGTAAGTGCAAAATTCAAGGATTGGGACCACTGGTTAAAATCCATCAGTTGACTAGTATGTGATGAGTCCCCCTCTACATTATCACGGCTGAGCATTTTTCTCCCCAGTGTGTATTTAAATACTTTCAGGGGCAAGGAGCTCAGCCTCAATCAGACAAAACTTTCAGTTCTGAGGTTAATTTTCTTCCCCTTGGCTCGTGTACTTTATAAGACTTGCAAAGCACATGAAAGCTTCTTCCCACAGAGATACTAAAATATACAAACACACATTTCACCATTCTGTTCCATCTTCTCTTCCCAGGGCAAACACCCTTCCTTGGGCACTAATTTTGAGTGTCCCCACCTGCTCCCATTCTGGTTACTATCCTACTCTGGGTACTTTTTGCTTTTTCTCTATTTTAAAAGAAAAACAAAAAGTAAGATCCAACCAGTCATGCTTATTACACATGGACCAGACATAATTGGTAATAAAGTCTACAGAAGAGAATGCCCATCTTCTTCCCTCTGAGTGCTAAGTTCTCTATTCTCTATTAAATTCATACTATTGGGCTGTTCAGCAGACCATAATTTCATAGACGTCTTCATGAAAAAGAAATCACATTTTCTTACCTTTATCTGTTTTCTGCTAGCTACCAGCAACTTAAAAAAAAAAAAACTTTTATTTATATGATATACAGGCAACTCCCAAATTAATCTTTTTAATTTTTTCATTTCTACTTACATTTTATTTCAGTCTTTTAAGTCCACCCCTCCCAATTCTTATATAAACACACTTTCATGTATACAGAGTAAAGCCAATGGCCATTTGTGATTCAGTTTTATTTGAAATCAGATATGTCAATGACATGGAGTCAAAAAGCAAGAGCTTTGTTCTAGCCTGAGCCCCACACACACCACTATCATTTCCCCCACCTAGACTTCTGCCCCCTGAGCTTCTCCTATGTGTCTTTCACTTCATCTCATGACCACTCAGACCTCTGTGACCACCTCATCCACTTCCTACAGTGACCTGGAACATGTGTTTCCTGCCAAAGCCACAGTCATAAACAACTCCTGGTAGATTCAGGAGCAACTCAGAGAGGAACCGGAAATGCTCTCGAAATTAAACTCCCAAAAGGAAAGATCCCAACCCACAGCTTGCTTTATAGTAGGATACTCCCTTGCTGGCTCAAGCCACAGAACCAGAGGCCCTCTGCTGGGCTCTGAGAACCATTGCATTTTATTCTAGATGAACTCCTTGAATGATTAGTACATCCAAAAATGTGGGCAGACAACAAATGAAGATTCCCTCCTATGCCACAAGACAGGAGCATCTAAGTCCCACCTCACTGTTATTCAGGGAGCCCAGCGAGAGGCTGTCTTGGAGATGGAGTAGAGAACCCAAAGCTCCTACTTGGGATTAACCAACTCTCCTTCCACACCATCGCCTGTCCCTGAACCAGCATTCCAGTCTTAGGGGCTTTAAGCAACAAGCCGTCATGAAAAGCATATCCTAGAAACAAAGTCAGACAAACAAATGCCATCTGGGTGCTCAGGAATCTAGCCATTTGCTGGCTCCTTTCCTTTTAGGGCTGGTTACAAGAGGAATCGCTCCAGAGGGATAACATGTCCGTATTTTTTTCTCCTAATCCAGGACACCTGTCCCTTCTTTGGGGAATGTGCAATATTTAGGGCTTCTCAACATGTGACCAGCCACCTGTCACTCATGCCTTTCCAAATTGGCCTCTTAGGTTTAGGCCAACTGGACACCCCCTCCCACTCATGATCAAATGTGGACATTAGCAAGACTAAGGTACTAAATTTGAAGGATCTGGAGTCTCTGAGGAATTAGCAGGTCAAGACAGTGCTCTCGAGCAAAATATACACCATGACACCACCTTCCCTTATATGTAACAGCTCTGATATTCCTAACTCTGTCATGAGTCTTTGAAGAGAAAGGAAAGCCAAAGTCCCTCCAGTCTGTCATTTTCTTTCACCCCCACTGCCGTTCATCCAACAAGTATTTATTGACCACCTGTTTTGTGTCACTCACTGCCAGTTATCCACTCATCTACTCACCCTGCAAACATATGAACCACTAAGGGAAGAGCTCCATGCATATGCCTTGGCAGGCTAAGCAATGGGTAAAGCCCCATTCCTGCCCAGAAGGCGCTCTTAATCTTCTTGGGGTAGGAAAGCCACAAGTTAATGTGACCTAAGACTACTGTGAAGAGGCACCTAGACTATGGAACCCAGAGGAGGGGCAAGTCCCTCCCAGATGGCAGGTAAGAAAGTTTGTATGAGGGTGTCACATAAGCCTCGAGGAGTGGGTAGGAACTGGACACAGTAAAAGTTTATGTGTGGGGACGTTGGCATAACTGGCTCTCCAAGCTAGCAGGAAGCTGACAAAGCTCTGGTGATGGGAGGATGTGTATGCTGCCAAAGGAGTCAGTGGAAATGGGATTCTGAGTGCTGGTAGGACTCAAAGGTCTGAATCTTTGTCATTGTCCTGGTCCCTTAGGTTCTGAGGTTTGGCACCCAATCTGCAAGCAAGCAGCCCGTGCAGAGAAGAAACTGAAGGTAAGTGAGCTCAGAATGATGCCAGCCCAGCAGTCCTCCCTGCCACCCTTGCCACAGGTTGAAGACGCTGGGTGTCAGTGCCCCGTCAGCATCTTCAGCAGAGCCACTCCCGGCGTGCCGTGCTCTCCTGCTGGAAACACGCCCCAAGGGCTTTCAAGGGATGGAAACACTGAATGCGATAGCACTTGGAAAACAGCAGGTCACTATGCACATGAGCGTTTTTGTCTGTTTTGATTTTTCTTTTTTTTTTTTCACATGAGGTTTCAAGTGTGTTTGAGGCAAATGAGATTATAACCTTACCAAGGCTGGCTAAGATGACAGCCAAAATGAGGCACCTAGGCCATTATTTTTCCCTAGATTCAGGTCATGTATTAATAATTACAGTTAATATTGTCAGAGTAATTGACAGTTTATTAAAGCATCTTCACAGCCAAGATCTGACCTGACCTCTCTAACCTCCTGGGACAGATGGGGCAAGAAACTGTATTTCCACCTTGCCTGTGAGAAAATGGAGTTTAGAGAAAGTGACAATTTGCCAGCAACCAGGCAGAAGCACAGCAGTGTACCGAGGCCCACACCACACCAGCTGAGGCCCTGGACCCTCTGAATTGCTGGGCTCTGGAAACTGCCAGGAAGGCCTTTGAACCTAGTCTGCCAGGCTGCAGGGAGGGGAGAGCTCCTGGGCTCCCTGTGCTGCACAGAGTGGGTACTGGGGGGAGGGGCAGAGAGCAATACACCCTTCATCATGTCTTGATCTTTGGTCCTGTGCTATCTATTTGACCCCATGGGAGTCTATTATGTTAGCTGCTAGAGTCTCCTTAACTTAAAGCTCACGACCAGCTAGCTAACTGTTCTCCTTTACTGTTTCATCCATTTAATACAAATTTTGTAGGGGAACTGGTTTGCTAATGTGGAATGTGATGTTTCTTTTGAGCCAAACATGATTTTTCTCCCCATCCCATTTAAGATTCAAGAAGACTCAGTTGTTCTTTTGTTTTCTCAGCCTCCTCTTCTTTGGAGTCACTTCCAAAAATTACTAAACAGAAACCAGCAATGCTTGCTATAAATGAAAAAAATCTGGGATTGGGGAAATTGCTTAGCAGTTACGGCATTTGCCTGCAAAGCCTAAGGACTGGGGTTCTATTCCCCAGGACCCACATAAGCCAGATGCACAAGGGGGCACATGTGTCTGGAGTTGGTATGCAGTGGCTAGAGGCCCTGGCATGCCCATTCTCTCTTTTTCTCTATCTGTCTCTTTCTCTCCATAAATAAATAAATAGAATATTTTTTAAAATCCAATGATAATGGAATAGTTCTTAAAAACAAATTGTTAAAATTCTAGTTACTGTAACTAGCACTCTCTTTAACACAAAGGGGAAACATTGTTAAGGCAGCTGTTGAAATGTATTAGCACCAAATTAAGACTCCTCCTTGAGCTAAGCAGGATTGAAATCAAATATTGCATTACTCTCATCCTATGACTCAATAGTATATAATGTTTCTCCTCCATCTTCCCAGAGCCATCCCAAATTCACATCTATGTTTAGAAAATGTTGCTCTAACGCCTACTCGGGATGCTTTAAAATGGGGAAGTGATAGGGAGGGTGGTGAGCCATCCTGAAGCCCAGCCCTTTCAATTTTGCACACCAGGAATCTGAACTCTCCAGAGTCACATATATTTTACTAGTTGTACTTGATTCAATCCTCTAACTGACCCACTGCAAGGTGCACAGAGAAGTGACATCATTGTGTTCTGCTGGGGGAGTCATAGTCACACAGAGACAGCTGTTTGCCGAGGGTACAGTACAAAGAATCAGCAAACTATGCAACTACTTGAAGTTTTACCTACTTTGGCATTTTGAATAAGCTACCAAGGAATGAATACTAAGCAACTTTATTCATTTAAAATAAATACATTATTGGTTGGGATAACTCAAAATGAAAAGATTTTATGAGTAACTTCTATTTAAAAAGCTAGCTACTGCCGGGCGTGGTGGCGCACACCTTTAATCCCAGCACTCGGGAGGCAGAGGTAGGAGGATCGCCATGAGTTCGAGGCCACCCTGAGACTCCAGAGCGAATTCCAGGTCAGCCTGGGCTAGAGTGAGACCCTACCTTGAAAAACCAAAAAAAAAAAAAAAAAAAGCTAGCTACTAAGCCAAGCATGGTGGTGCACTCCTTTAATCCCAGCACTCGGGAGGCAAAGATAGGATTGTCATGAGTTCTAGTCCACCCTCAGAGTACATAGTGAATTCCAGGTCAGCCTGGGCTAGAGTGAAACCCTACCTCAGGGGGGGAGAAAAAAAGCTAGCTACAAATATCTAGAAAATAAACTCATATTCTGCCCAGCAACCTGAAGTCCTCGTCATGCTGAATCTCATTCACACTCAGACATTGATTAAAAGGGCAGAGGAGCCAGGCCTGGTGGCACACACCTTTAATCCCAGCACCTGGGAGGCAGAGGTAGGAGGATTGCTGTGAGTTCAAGGCCACTCTGAGACTACATAGTGAATTCTAGGTCAGCCGGGGCTAGAGTGAGACCCTACCTTGAAAAAAGCAAAAACAAATATATATAAGTAAATAAATAAAAGGGCAGAGGATAAAGAGAAAAGACAGACTAAGCAGAGTACTCAACAGGATTCCGAACGTGCCTGAATAACTGCATGCTGCACCCCCTGGCCCCTCCTCAGCTTGCTGGGGTTCAGCTTCTCACCCCTCTGTCTTCATCTCTCCCACAGCATAGACGGACATCTGAAACTTCCATCTCTCCCCCTGGATCCAGCATCGGTTCACCCAACCGCGTCATTTGCGTATGTATTACTTCTCAGCCCCCTGACTTGTACATACATACGTACATATATATGTACACACACACACACACACATACATTCATAAATTTAAAGAAAATGGTTCAGGAATGGAGTACTGTCCTTGCAGGTATCTGAGTGGAATTCAGACTCATCCTTTACCAGGAATGTCACAGAAGTGATGAGACTTGAGCTAGATGACCTTAGAGGTCCCTTGTTTATACATTTATTCATTCATTCAGTGCGTGTGTGCTGAGTGTCTGCGGTAGTGCTCAGCACTGCGCTCTGCTGGGGACACGGTGGTGAACATCATAGACCTCGTGCCTACAAAGCCTGCCTTCATGACATTGGACATCCAAGCCATGAATAATCAGCCATAGTTACGACAAGTGTGGGGAGGGGGAACACAGTGCTCCCTGACGATGCTACAGAGGCACCTGCCCATCTGTGACCAAGTGGGAAAAGGCATGTCAGAGAAGAAACACTGAAGCTCAGATCTGAAGAAAAATCAGAAGGATGGCCAGGGAGTGCTGAGATGGACTTCAGGAATAATCACAAGGCAAAGGACCCAAGACCAGAAATGTGGGGGAGATGGAGAGCAGCGAACCCACCCCTGAGGCTAGAAGTCTGCACACAGTCCTCAAAGACACCAGCCCTGGGTAGGTCCTAATGCCATGGTTAGGTCAGAATGACTCCAAATCACATCCAGTTTCCCCTTTGACTCCCAGATAACATCCGCTAATGGCTATTTCCTTTCCTTTCTTCACCTGGTCAAAAGGACAAGACTTTCTTGCCTCCAAGTCCAATTTGACTCAGTACAACCATGTGGCTGTCAAAGAAGACAAGTTTTTTTTGTTTTGTTTTGTTTTTGTGGTCTGGGGATTGACCCCAGGACTTTGTATATGCCAGCCAAGGCAAGCTGCTCTGATCACAGGCTGTACTCATTAAGATTCCTGTCCAGAACAAAAGAGAAGGGCTGGGGCTATAGCTCAGTTGGTAGAGTACCTGCCTAGCAAGCACAAGGCCCTGAGTTTGAAACCCAGTACTGAGAAACTAGGGGTGGCAATACACACTCGTAATCCCAGTACTCTTGAGGTAGAGGCAGTTGGATCAGAAGTTCAAGGTTATCCTTGACTACGTAGTGATTTAGAGGCCACCCTGGACTACGAGACCCTATCTCAAAAAAAAAAAAAAAAAAAAAGCCAGAAGAAAAGAGAAAACATGCCCTGAACAACCTAAATGGGACCAGACCACAACAGAATTGGTGGGTTTAATTTCAGGACCTTCACTGTAAGAAGGTTATTGACAAGTGTGCAAGTCTGTAGAAGGGAGTTACCAGGATACGAGGGTTCAGGAAGGCACTGCCTTCAGTGGAATACTGTTAGTCACCAGCTGAGGAGCTGGGCAGCTTCATTAACCTCTGGGATTAAGTTTGGCCCTGACAATGGCTGATGTGCACCATAGAGTCCTGGAGAACATCCACTAGAGTTACCCATGTGAAAACAGCTCAGCCACAGATGAACAGTGGTAACTGTAGGGATCTGCATTCCTGTCTTCCAACCAGGGGCTTGCACAGAGACCTGTCACCACCTTCCCATCCGATTCTTCCTTTCCACACATTCCTCCACCCCTAGGATGCTTCGTGTTCAGTCTGTCATATGTATGTCCTATCATGTTTAAGTCAGACCATTCTAAACCTTGCTTCCAAAGTTTGCCAAAAAAAAAAAAATCTATTAATCCACTTTGGGACATGCAATAAAAGGCAGAAAGATGGAATATTAGTTTAATGTCCATAGGTACTTGGGACTTATGTTAAAGTAAAATCATTAATAAGTCTGAACTAGGCAAGCTGTTCCAAACTTTTAAACTTTTTCCACCCCATCCCCGCTAACTTCCAGATTATCTTCAGGTGTCTTGGCTTGGACCAACCTCAAATGTCCACTTCATTCCTGGTTATGCAAGTGAAAGCTGACTTCTAACCCATGGAGCTCAAGAGCTCTGGCTCAGGAAGCCACCTGGAAGCTCAAGGCTCATTTCCCTTTGCTATAAATCACAGCTTTCTTTAAAAAAATTTTTTTAATTATTTTGGAAGAAGAGAGAGGAGGAGCGAGAGAATGGGCTTGCCAGGGCCTGCAGCCACTGCAAATGAACTCCAGATGCATATGCCACCTTGTGCATCTGGCTTTACATGGGTACTGGGGAATCAAACCCAGATCATTAAGCTTTGCAGGTAAGCGCCTTTAATGGCTAAACCATCTCTCCAGCCCAAGAACAAGGATACTATAACTCTACAGTTAAAGTTGCAAACAATGTGGATTAATTCAGCTCATCCATGTGAAGAACTTGAGGTAGAGCCTGTCTTATAATCAGAACTGGACAAATCTTAGCTGGTATCATGATGGTATGACCACCATGACAATTTTTGGCTTAACCATCTTCCACTACATGGAAGCTGAAGTTGGAGGTATCTTCCCTGTATGTGGTTGGACAGCAATCAGCATCTAGGTGTATAGTTCAGACAACATTCTGTGGTGCAAGTTATGAAACCTTTTTGTATGTATTTTGCATGTGTGCATGGGTGCATACATATTTATATGTGTGTGGGTGCACATGTGTGCATGTATATAAAGGCCACAGATAAACCTCAGTCACTCTCCACTTCATGTTTTTTGAGACAAGAGTCACTCGTTGAACCTGGAGCTCACTAATTCAGGTGTACTAGCTAGCCAGCAAGTCTCCGGGAGGCTTTTGTCTCTACCTCCCCAGAAGTGGGAGTACAGGTGTGTGCCACCATGCCTGGCTTTTACGTGGGTTCTGGGGATCTGAACTCAAGTCCTCATGCTTGCACAGTAAGCACTTTACTTACTGAACCATCAGTTTCCACATCTGGAAAATAGGGATTGTATTGTCATTTCCTTCACAGAAGCATAATGACATTAAAATGGATATTGTTTATAATCATGGAAGTTGTCAATTAAAAAATGTGAAATAAAGCCGGGCGTGGTGGCACACGCCTTTAATCCCAGCACGTGGGAGGCAGAGGTAGGAGGATCGCCATGAGTTCGAGGCCATCCTGAGACTACATAGTGAATTCCAGGTCAGCCTGGACCAGAGTGAGTGAGAGCCTGCTTTAAAAAAAAAAAAAACTGAAATAAATAAATAAAAGGGGTAACTGCTGTAAAGCCTGGCCTCAAGAACAATATTGCTGAATAATGTTAGCCCCATTGGGATGGATGGCCTCTGACACCATTCTTACTCTAACATTCTGCAACTCTTCCATTCAAGCCTAATATTTTTTTGTAGTGGAAGCTGGAGAAGCTGGGTTCTCTTGTGCCTTGTTTTTTGTTTCTTCTCTCTTTTCTTTTTGCCCCTCTTATCTTTCTGCTTCTTTCCTGTCCATTTTCCTCTTCCCCAGGCTAAAGTGGATAACGAGATCCTTAATTACAAAGACCTGGCAGCTCTCCCCAAGGTTAAGTCTATCTACGAGGTGCAACGCCCCGACCTCATTTCCTACGAGCCTCATTCCAGATACACGTCCGACGAGATGCTGGAGAGATGTAGCTATGGAGAGGTATTGCCTCTTGCCCCCTCTGGGACTCTTGGAGGAGCCAAGGTCCCACTGTAGTACCCAGTCAACTTCATTATACACAGCTTGGCATACACTTGTGGACCCCTAGACCCTTCGACCTAGAGTTTATAGACAGCTTTTAAAAAACAAAGCCTCATCCAAAAATCTAGTTTTCTGGCTTTTCATGAAAAATCAGACATTAAATTTGTATCTCCACCATCTAGAGATGGGTGGCAGTATCTGCTATAGACAGGACTGGGACTTCCCATTCTTCCCAGTCCCCATCACATCCTGCTAAACTCAATATGGAAGCTGACAGTGTGAAGCCACTTATCAACGAGCCATTGCTTTCCTTACAATGGAGGAATCATGCTCATTCCAGCCATGGCTCTTATGCCCTGCCAGCAAAGTTCATAATCCCAGATTAGGCATATATTGCCTCCTTCAGACCTTGTGCTCAGAACAAGAAATACATTGATAAAGATCAGGCATCTTTTGAAGCTATTAACAGTTTCTAGATAAGAGAGAAGGCAGGGTAGCCATCACAAGGGAGGTCCTGGGAGGTTTCTCACCCCACCTCAGGCCCCCTAAACTGTGACAATATGCAACATAAGGAGCTTGGCCTATGGGCAGGGCCCCAGGTTCATGTCCCTGTTCCACCATGTGTGTCCTTAGGCAGGGACTGGGTTCCATTTGGTTGAAGAGCCCAATGCTAAAGGCCTCTGGATTCTGCCCCCCCCACACACACACACACACACAAAATGGATCAGAAAAACATGGATCAAGCATTTTTAGAAGGCAATTCTCCTGAAGTTAGAAACCAGGGCCCCTGGCCAACCTCCAGATGTTTTGATTCACTAACAGAGTGTCACTCAGAAATGTAGATTAGCTGTCAACAACTAAATGTTGGGAGGTTTCACATCAGAATGTACTTGTGACTAGACTTAGAAGTTAAGAAACTGGACAATGTGAGGCAGACATCCCTACATGCCACTGAGCATCCCTTCTCAGTGGGGCTCTTGGGTTTGCAGCTTACCGCACCACTCAGCAGCCCAGCCTCCCCTGCTCATGACAATAGTCTGGCCCTTCCTTGCTCAGACTTAAATTTGGATTCCACCTCTCCTGGACATTGTCTTCCATGAATAATTCTGGGCATGGACCAGCAGAGAGACAGGGGAGGGCTGTGAAAACTCTGAGCTTCCAGCAGGAAAACTGGCCAATGCCTGAGACCTAGAGACCCCTTCCTGAGAGGGCCCTGAGCCCTCACATTTGCTCCCTGGCCTTAGCTTTTGGATGTGTAAAAGGGGCCCAAAATCATGAAATGTCACGCCTCTTACTAGCAGTTCTGACATTCTGGAATTCTAAACTAGGCGTTGTCTGGAGAGGGTCCTTGCAGGCAGCTGTAGGCCCTTTCCTTGCCACACCATTTAACCACATTCTGTTCCTTCCTCTTGCCCTCCTCTCTCTCCCTTCATTCTCTCCATGGCTGCCCTCAAACTCTTCCAAAGTCGCTGGGAACATTATCTCCTTACTCTCAGGTAATTAATCTGATATGTAAATGGTCAAAAGTGTCAAAAGTTGTATCCCTTTTTGCTGATTAAGGAGGGCCCCTGACTTTATCCCTCCCCAGCACAAGAGATCTGATCCCACACTCAAAGTGTTCCCCCAAAGACAGAGACATAAAGGATGGGAATGATTGGAAGAGAACCCCATGTGCCCCTCTATTAGAGACAAGTTTCCCGTGGCTCTGGGACCCTGGTCAGAACTCCAGGTCTGACCCATGGCTCCCATCCACGAGCTGCACCCTCCTTAGGCTATGTGTGTGACTTAAAAAAGAAGGGCCAGGCATGGTGGCGCACGCCTTCGATCCTAGTGCTCAGGAGGCAGAGGTAGGAGGATCACTGCAAGTTTAAGGCCAGCCTGAGACTACATAGTGAGTTCCAGGACAACCTGGACTACAGCGAGACCCTACCTCAAAAACAAACAAACAAAGTACTCATTCCTGAGTCCCTAGAATCCTAGACTCGATGGCATGCCCATCTGCCTTCTGGGCCCTTGGACTGCAGCCTTGCTCACAGCCGCACCTCCTCACCAGGACATCTATGAGAACCTGGACCTCCGGCAGCGACGGGCCTCCAGCCCAGGATACATTGACTCTCCCACCTACAGTCGGCAAGGCATGTCACCCACCTTCTCCCGCTCACCTCACCACTACTACCGCTCAGGTAAGCCAGGGAAGGGGAAGCCCTGAGGGAGATGAAGACACAGGACAAAGCTGTGACTCAGTGGACTACAGGGACAGCATAGGTGTTCCATGATAGCATGCATGGTCTTCTGGAAGCCTATGGCCACCCAGATGACTAGTGGGCCTGACCAAGATGACCCTGACAGGAGAAATGGGTATGTAACACTGAGAAACAGCAGGAAGGCAGGTGTGGGCTGCCAGGACAGACAGTGGCAGACAATCCTTATTCACGGCTGGAGAAAGACTCCTCTGCCCTCCACCTTCAAGTCTGCACCATTCATAGTTAGAAGCAGGTCAGAAACAAGGCTCAGGTCTGGCCTTCATTTGAGGGCCCAGCCCTACCCAACCAGTCAAGGCATTCACAGTCACCCTGAGGGGAGGAGTGTTACAGGTACTTCATGGAGGAAAGGGACAATGAGTGCAGGAATGGATGGATGGATGTGGGGCTAAGCAGATAAGGATGCCTTCCTGACACACAGGAGAATTGGTTTTTGTAACCTACAACATCCATCATACTTTGGGGGTCACACCATGAGGTGGGTCAAGCTTGTTTCCACCAATACTGTGCATGTCAGCACATGCTTCTCCCACTCTGGATCTGCACACGCTGAGATGTCCAGCCCACCCATTCCTGTTACTTCACCTCACCGTTTTGTCAAGCACCACCCTGTCTAATGCCTGTTTTCTTTGTGCTTCTGTTCTCTCTGGGGACCACTGCCTGCGTGCTCTAGGGCCCGAGAGTGGCCGGAGCTCTCCATATTATAGCCAATTAGATGTGAGATCTTCTACTCCAACCTCTTACCAGGCTCCCAAGCACTTTCACATCCCAGGTAGGCCCTGCCAGCCCACCATTCCTAGCATGGGTGCATGCTCCATGGGAATGCCAGACGCCTGAACCACCTGCTTGATGCTGCATAGTCACCAAGGAGTAGCCCATTCCTGGGGGACCCTTTCTAACCAGTCACCCATGCCAACCTACCTTCCAGCCCCAAGATGCCTTGGGCTTTAGTCTACCCACTAGACACACTAACTTTGATCAGGATCACAAGTAATCAGACCAGAAAAGAGAAGACCCAGGGAACTCCCATGAAATGCCCAAATGTTGGAGAGCAAGTTGTGGTATAATGGTGAATCAAAACTTTTGGGGCTGGACCCTGATCTGCCTATAATATATACTGCCTATAAGCTGGTGATACAAAGCTAGTGTCTTGGCTTCCCTGAGCCTCTGCTGCTCTGCCTGTGCAGCCAACCACTATTCTGGGTCCTGAGGTTGCAACTGGCTCATCGCAGCCTGGATCCTGCTTCAAGGTGGTGTGTACTGTAAAGAGAAACAATCCCAGGGTATCATGAGAGAGTAACTAGAGTGGAGAAGGTTGTGCTAGGTGGAGGTGGAGTGGGTGAGGAAAGACATTTTGCGGGGGGGAGGGAGACATTAAATCTAAAAGATGAGAAGGAGCCAGGTCACTGAAGAATCCAGGGAACAGGCTGCATGTGGTGGCACGCACCTTTAATCCCAGCACTCAGGAGGCAGAAATAAGAGGACTGCTGTGAGTTCAAGGCCAGCCTAAGACTACATAGTGAATTCCAGGTCAGCCTGGGCTAGAGTGAGACCCAACTTTGAAAAACCAAAATAAAAGATTCCAGGAAACACATTCTGGGCAGAGGGAGAAGCTTGGATAATGTCAGTATGACTAGAGGTGGTGAGAGAGAGTGAGTTGAAGGCAGAGGCTAAATGAACTTTCAGGAGAAGATCTTACCTTGGGTTACAGTTGAGCTTGTCTTCCATGTAGAACCTGTCTTCCAATCCTGAGCTCAACTTTTCACAGAGATCATCCTGTTATTTCACCTACACCTTTCCCAACAGCCCCAGAAGGGTCTCTCCTGTCTGGTTTTGAGAGAAAGGAAGGTAGATAATGCTAGACCTGGCTGCAGCATCTTGGGGACTTTTGCACGGAGTGAGGTGTGGCCACTAGCAAGCGCAGTGGACACTTCGTCCATGGGGGCCTGCTAAGCACACAGAACCATCCTGCATGCCCACCATTCAGCCACCTCCCCTCCTTGGCACCATTTGTGTGTATCCATTCCCTTTTCCTGCTTCCTTGGAACCTATTGGAGTAGAATTGGCAGCTCAGCCCTGGAAGAGGAGGCCCACCAGGGGACAGATTGTGGCCCCATAGAAAAGTTGCTGACCAGCTCTTTTTTCTGAGATCACCTGACCAAATACTGTCTCCTTTTTCCCTTTCTCTCTCCTCTCCATTGTTCCTTCCTGTTGTGTGTGGCAGCTGGAGACAGTAACATCTACCGGAAACCCCCGATCTACAAACGGCATGGTATGGTCTGAGGCAGATAGAGCTTAGCCAGACTGGGGCTGGGGGCAGACACTAACCATCTATACAGATGGCTCTCAGTACAAAATAGTATGAAATTAGAGTGTGG
This sequence comes from Dipus sagitta, assembly GCA_036346955.1. NCBI lineage: Eukaryota > Metazoa > Chordata > Mammalia > Rodentia > Dipodidae > Dipus > Dipus sagitta. The sequence goes on along the minus strand of CM070782.1, from coordinate 36,441,656 downwards.
TCCTTCTTTTTGGCTGCCCTAAATAACTCAGAGTGATATTGGAGAGGGGTTTGGTATCATTTCAAAATAGCAAGAATTGTTTCCTGTTCCTTAAATCCTTTCCTACCACCAAGCACCCTAGTTCCCCTTACCTGTTCTCTCTGCTGTTGTAAATTCTATGATCAGAGTAACTCATGAAAAATGCATTTATCCCTAGGAGTTACATCTCAAGGCACTGGTATTCAAAAATGCTTATTAGAGCCAGGCATGGTGGCACACACCAGCACTCAGGAGGCACAGGTAGGATTGCTGTGAGTTCAAGGCCAGCCTGAGACTACATAGTGAATTCCAGATCAGCCTAGGCTAGAGAGAGACCCTACCTCAAAAAAATGGATTATAAGTATGTGAGATGCACACAGATTCCCAGACCCCAGCATGACGTGACTGAATTGGTACCTACTGCTCTCAAGTTCTCTCCTGCATGGTTTCCTGAGAGCAGAGGCTGGAGATGAAAAGGAAGCAGGAAGTCACTTCCTTCTTTCGTCTATTCTTTTTTGCTGGAGTTCAAGCTTAGGACTTTGTACATGCTAGGCAAGCTCTCTTCCACTCAGCTACATCATTCACGCTGTTTAGTACTTTCTAAACAATGGTCTATGAGCCGTCAGTACTTTGGAGACTAATTTAAAGGGAAGAATCTCTGGCGCCTTCTGTGCTCCAAGCCCTTTAATTAGAAACACTGAGAGTGTGGCCCAAGAATCTGCACATCATTACTTCACCCATGATGCTGCCTACACCGTGGTATGTATGAAAGCCACCATGTCATCCATTGCTGGGACCTCCTGCTCATGATCACAAAGCACTCATTGAGTCCCTCTGAGGACGCAAAGGGCCCCTGCTACCCTAGGTGTCCTCTTGCTTATGGGTCTAGATATGCAACAGAGGGAGCACAGATGTGGAGGAGTCTGGAGGGGGAGAAAACACCCCTGTGCCAGGATCTACACTAACCAGCTGATGGAGAGAGCAGTGCAACTGTTAATAACGGCTCTGGGTTCCGAAGACCCTGATACTGCTGTGGAGGGTGTTGTTTGAGACAAAGTCTTACTAAGCTGACCAGGACTGCCTGGGGTTCTCTTTGGCCAGGTGGACCTTAAACTCTTGGCAATCTTCCTGCCTCAGCCTTCCAAGAGTTGGATTAAAGGTGTGTCACCACACCCAGCTAAGACCCTGAAGTTTAAACAAACATCCTCAATTTCAGAAGGGGCTAATCAGAGGCTCCACAGGGACTTGTGAGCCTGTTACACTGTGCAAGTAGCTATGGAGGATGTGCCACATGCCCCCAGGTAACCAGGAACCAGCACCAACCCTCACAAAAGGAGTTTGCCTTTATATACAAAAGCCCCTGAGACCCAGGCTTTTCAGAACTATGGAGGCTTTCTCAGGTGGGTTCTATGGAATAACACCAAAGCAGGGTCAGGAGCAGTCCAGGGTAAAGGTGGCTGCATCATAAGAAATAGCAATGTGAACTTGGCCAAGAGGGACTGTCCAGGACCCAAGTCAAAGGATTCCACAAGCTTTCTTAGAAGCAAGTGCTGCTGAGGGAAGGTAGACAGCTCCACATTGGATGGAAGCCTGTCTATCCCGGGACCCTCTGAAAATAGGTCCTTGGGACATAGATCTTGTTCCTAAAGCTTTCTGTGGCTATCCCTGAGAAATGACTGGGGAGCCATACTGCCTTCTCCAGCCTCTCTCTTTGCCCTGTCAGTCTATCACCAGTCTTTGGGCCACCCTAGTCACTGCCCTGTAAGCATTTATGTCTGCAGGACATATTTTGGTCTATTGTGGGCTTACTTCAGATGGAGTCACAAAACCAATATGCCAATTCCAATACTTACGATGAAACAAAGGCAGAGTTGGGCAGGATTTTCCCAGAGTTGCTCTGAGTTGGGTGGCAGAGCTTGAACCAGAATCCTGTTTCACTGTCTATAGCCCCTCCCTTCGAGATGTGCAGCCTCCCAAACAGGACATAGCTTTCGGGATATGGAATCTTAGGATGCGAGAAGGCTGGCCCTGCCTGATGATTCCATCCTAGATGTGGTTCAAAACCATCATAAAACAGGCTTCAACTGGGCAAGGGAGGAAAGGGCTGAACTCACCTGGAAACCTTGGGCTTTATTTTGAGGATAACTTTAATACATGTTTTCCATGGGAATCCATGGAATGTACTAAATGGAGCTCCTAGGCTGGGATCTGGCCAGGTTCTGGTGCAAATGTGCTATATGGTCTTCATAAAGTCCTTTACCCTCTCTGGCCTTCAGACTCCCATATGTGAAATGAGAGGTTAACCCAGGACTTCTTGAGCTCAGCTGCTTCATGTCCTATACCCTCCTACGAGAAACCTCTGACCTTGAAGTGGCCACACTCCCTGGGGCTAGAACCTGGGGGAGACACAGGAAGAGTGCATGTTCTGAGATGCTCTGTTTTCCTCAAGTGCTGTCCTTGGGTCCTTTGCAGGTGACTTGTCTACAGCAACCAAGAGCAAAACCAGTGAGGACATCAGCCAGGCCTCCAAGTACAGTCCAGCCTACTCACCCGACCCCTATTATGCTGCAGAGTCTGAATACTGGACCTACCATGGGTCCCCCAAAGGTAGCATTCCCATGAGTCCTGAGGCCAGAGCCTTTCCATAAGACAGACAGTCCCCACTCCTGAATGTGATTATTCTGAATGAGAATGCTTAGAGAATGTTCATTCCACAATAGTTATTAAGGGCCAGCCACAAGCCCTAGGGATATGCTGGGGGCAAACAAACCAGGCTCCTGTCCTTAAGGATGAGACCTAGGTTCCAACTGTGAGTAGGAGGTGATTCCCAGGTGACAAAACCCTCTGGAGACAAGTACTCAGCTGCAACAGGAAGGTGATGATGAGGTTGGTAAGCAGGGAATATGTTACAGGAGATAACCAAGAAGCAGGCTCCATGAGGCCTTGTGAGCCAAGGTGAGACTTTGGGTTATGATCCTAAACAGAAGCTATTGAAAGTAGTAACATGACATAGTTGTGCTTTGGAGAGACCACCTTGGCTATAGAGTGAAAAATAGTTTGTAGGATAGAATAAAAGAGGGTGTGAGGGGATGGAAGGGTCCCATAGGCAGCCTGACCCTCCAGAGGTACCACAGCGCCCAGTCAGTCAGACCAAGCTGCTAAGGTATGAGGAGGAATTTTCATCAAGATTCATTTTCATTCAACAGTTGTCTCTGCTAATTGAATATCCTTTATTAACAAAGCTTCACAGAAGCTCAGAGGTTATTTCCTCATTACCCTCCTAAAATTCTCCACTTGGGAAAAGAATAAGACACAAAAACAAATGCCAGGAAAGCAGGCAGGGCTTAGTGCCCATGGAAGATAAGTGTTCAGAGTTGGCTAAAGCAGGAGAGAACATTCCCAGGGTATCTCAGAGGGGAGGAAGGAAGGATGGGAGGGAGGAAGGAAGGCAGGCCAGCCCAATGGCTTAAGCCAGGGCTGAGTAGGGAGCACATGTTGGATCTGATTCTGTCTGTCCTTTGGCAGTGCCCAGAGCCAGGAGGTTCTCATCTGGAGGAGAAGAGGAAGATTTCGACCGTAGCATGCATAAGGTAAGCCAGCTACATCAATGAATGGCATGCTTAGGTTGTTTTCATTTGCAAGTGACATGAACTAAATTCATAAAAACAATGTGGGGTTGGAGAGATGGCTCAGCAATTAAGGTGCTTGCATGCAAAGCCTAATGACCAGAGTTCCATTCCCCAGTACCCATGTAATGCCAGATGCACAAAGTGGTGCATGCATCTGGAGTTCATTTGCAGTAACTAGATGCTTTTTTGTTGTTGTTGTTGTTTATTTTTATTTATTTATTTGAGAGCAACAGAGAGAGAAAGAGGGAGGGAGAGAGAGAGAGAGAATGGGTGCGCCAGGGCTTCCAGCCACTGCAAACGAACTCCAGACGTGTGCACCCCCTTATGCATCTGGCTAACATGGGTCCTGGGGAATCGAACCTCAAACCGGGGTCCTTAGGCTTCACAGGCAAGCGCTTAACCGCTAAGCCATCTCTCCAGCCCTAGACGCTCTTGTGCGCCCATTTTCTCTCTCTCTCTCTCTCTCTCTCTGTACTTGAAAATAAATTAATTAAATATGTGACATTCTTTAAAACATTAAACCTAAAATTACTACAGGACCCATAAGCAATTCTGCTTCTAAGTATATATCCAAAAGAGATGTGAACAAGGGCTCAAGCAAAGATATCTAGAAGACAGATGATAGATAGATAGATAGATAGATAGATAGATAGATAGATAGATGATAGATACATACATACATACATGATAAACTTCAAAATGGATAATTGTAAGTTATAGCTTTTGCTGTGGCCAGGTTAGTGTGATCCTGTCACTAGTTAGAACTGCTTTTTTGTGATCACCTCTAGAACCTCACCCAGACCTCACAACAACTTGGAGAGAACAGATTGACTCCCCAAGGAAAATACAGGAGCTCCAAGGAGGGAGGGTTGCTGGAGGCCAGAGAAACAGAGGCTCCTGTTCAGTCCAGTAGCTCAGCCTTTCCTGATCCAGCTCCAACTCAGTGCCATTGCGTCCTTCTAACTTCAAGATTCTTTCCACCCCCCAGCTCCAGAGTGGAATTGGCCGGCTGATCCTCAAAGAGGAAATGAAGGCACGGTCAAGCTCCTATGCAGATCCCTGGACCCCTCCACGGAGTTCCACCAGTAGCCGGGAGGCCCTGCACACCACTGGCTATGAGATGTCCCTCAATGGCTGTAAGCTCTGCTCTGTCCTGACAATGTGTTGGCTGTTCACTTTGAACCAGACTCACTGCACAGCAGAGTCCAAGTATCCTCTTCCTCCAAGAAGTCCCATGCACTAAGGCCCCACGTCCCACAGATGCACAAGTAAAGCACACAAACCTAAAGGTCACCCAGTTCTTAAGGGATAGAATTCTCTCTACCAGGCCCCCTTCTGTTGATCTCTTGAGCTAACAACGGGGCCGAGAAACGCTCGTCATGAAGGTCAGTCCCAGACTTCCTCATTTTCCTGCATCTCTGGTGGCCCTTCAGGGCTTCTCCTAGGTATGAACACAAACTGGTCAAGGGGCTGGATAGAGTACCAACTGAGCCCCCTTCTTGGGGGTCCCCTAAAGCCCAGGCTTCTCGTTGGTTTCAATGTAAAGGAAAACATGTTCTAATACTGCAGTGTGAGTGACGTCAGATCCAGAGCCTCTTGCATGTAGCGCCAAGCCTTCCTTCATTGGAGGCTCACAGCAGAGACTTCATCCCGGTGCTTCACCAGGACACCTCCTCACTGGAAGCTCTTCCCTGTTCTTGCCAGGCATGCGTGCTGTTTCTGCCTCCTCCCTCTCTCACTCCTACAAGGTTCAGTCCTGCCAGGAATCCTGTTACGTGATGCGTGATAGAAGGCATCACTTGTCAGACTCCTGTGGGCCAGGCATTTGTACATATGTTATCACTACTGGTCCTTACAGCTCCCTGCAGTATAGAGAAGTTATCATCACTCACCTCACACATGAGAGAAAGGACATAAGTGATGCTAAGTCATTTGCCCAAGGCCACAAACCATTAAGTAACCGAGTCAAGGTCAGACCTGAGTTGGAGGGACCTAAGGCCATGAGCTTTCCCCTCTTACTTTCATCTTGGTGAGATTAAAGATTGGGGTAGTCAGGCTAGAGAGATTGCATAATGGTTAGGGCACTTTCCTGGGAAGCCTAAGGATTCAGGTTCGATTCCCCAGTAACCACATCACCCAGACGCACAAGGTGGAGCATGCATCTGCAGTGGCTGGAGGCCCTGACACACCCATTCTCTTTCTTTCTCTCTCTCTCTCTCTCTCTCTCTCTCTCTCTCAAATAAATTAAATAAAAAAAGAGTGGGTTGGTAATGGTGATAAAGCCAGTTTTGTAGAATATAAATATATATCTATATAAATAATCAGGCACTGTGCTAAAACATCCTATTATTATACTATGTCATATATTCTTCACAAGAGCCCTACAAAGGAGACACTGCTATTTCGCAGATGAGAACATTGAAGAGGGATTAAGAAACTTGTCTGAAGCAGAGATACAGTAAACAGACAAAGCTGTTTCTATGTCTGAGTGCTGGTGCTGCTGCTTTCCATATCTGGCTGGGGCTCTGTGAAGGGAACTAAAAACTCACCTCTGGGGCAATGAGATGGCTCAGTGAATACAGTGTTTGCCGTCCAAGTATGAACACCTGAGTTTGGACCTTCAGAGCCCATGTTTAGCTGGATTCATAGCATGGATCTGTAATCCCAGTGTTCCTACTGTAAAAAGGGAAGCATAGACAAGAGACTCCAGGAAAGCTCATGGGCCAGCTAGCCTGGTTACCAACATCGGATAGGAGACCCTGCCTGAAACCAGGTAGAAGGCAAGGACTAACACACCTGAGGTTGTCCTCTCACCTACACACAGAGAGAGAGAAAGAGAGAGATTAGCAAACAAAATTAGGGGCTGGAAAGATTGTTCAGTGGTTAAGTTTGGCACCTGCTTGCAAAGCCTAATGACCTGGGTTTGATTCCCCAGTACCCACATAAAGCCAAATGCACAAAGTGGCACTGCATCTGGAGTTTGTCTGCAATGGCTGGAGGAAAATATAGAATAGAATAGAATAGAATAGAATAGAATAGAATAGAATAGAATAGAATTTTTTTTTAAATAACAAACAGCCTGGCGTGTTGGCACAGGCCTTTAATCCCAGCACTAGGGAGGCAGAGGTAGGAGGATCACCATGAGTTCAAAGCCACCTTGAGAATGCATAGTGAATTCCAGGTCAGCCTGAGCTAGAGTGAGACCCTATCTCAAAAAAACAAAAAAAAAATAAATAACAAAATCATACATGTTGGCCAGGGGTGTAATTGAGTGATATAGTGCATGCCTAGCACATACAGGGCTCTGGACTCCAACTCAAGCAAGGGAGAAAGAGAGAGAGAGAGAGAGGAACTCTGGTCAACTACGTCTCTATAACACATATTCCAGGGCACCTGCTTTGTGCTAGGTGCTAGCTTGGGGCAACCACAGGAGCTGCCAGGAGCTGAGTGAAAGAGGGAAGATAGTGTTTAGGTTCCGCAATTGGAAACTGGGGAAGAAAGTGCTGACTGAGCCTCGCCCCCACCAGCCAGAGTGGCTTATTGTGGAAGCCTGTCTCTATCCCCGTGAACCATCTCCACCACGCCCATCTGTACTCATGAACACTGATCTTGGTTTTCTCTCTTGCAGCTCCACGTTCGCACTACCTGGCTGACAGCGGTATGTCCTGCCTACCCCACCAGTAGCCCCTCATGTCCTCTTAGGACAGAGCCAAAGCAGAGGCCGCTCCCCACAGCCCATGGCCACAGGGCAGTACAGTCCTGGACCCAAGGTGTCCACCCTATTGCAGTTGTCAGGCTGTGGGCCTCAACTGGAGGTGCCAGAAACATGTCCAGTAGCTCCCAAAGAGAAGGAAAGAGCACATGCCTCCTACACCTTCCACTGGGACCCCACCCATCTCCAGGGCAGCCTTGCTACCCCCCTTGTGGGCCCAGATAGAAGCTGGGAAAAACTTAGGCTTGGGGGAAAAGTCGTGCCACACAAGGCCTTTAACTCCAACTCTAGGGTCTATAGCCAAAGCACAGGCATCTATCCTAGAAGGACAGACTTGTTTAGGACCTCTGGTGAGCCAAGAATTCTGCCCAGGTGAGATCACCCTGAGGCGGTCTGAGGAGCATTAGAAATAAATTGGCTGCTGGCTCCTACCCCACTTCCCACTGGGTTGGGAGTGATGTTGGCCATTCATACCTAGGTGTCTCCAGGAAGAGTAACCCCTGACCCCAGGCTCCTTCTTTTCAGACCCCCTTATCTCCAAATCTGCCTCGCTGCCTGCCTACCGGAGAAACGGGCTGCACCGGGTAAGAGGGGCTGCGCTTCCCCACACAGCCCCGGTACTAACCATCTAACCACGGCTCAGGGTCCTGGGGACCACTTCTGGGTGAAACTGGGGAAAAGGCTTTGGGGTAGAGAGAGGTGGGTTCCCTGAAAGGGTCAGTCAATTTGATGCCCTCCTTTATGGTCCCTGTGGGGAAAAAGATCACCAGAAGAAACTGGGGGAAACTTGCACTTGTGGAAAAACTCTATGTCACATGTGGGCTTTACGAGCACCAACTTGTGCTACCTTCACAGCCCAGGGAGAATCATCATTACTATCAACTCCACTGTGGGCAGAGGAATTTAGACAGACACATGAGGAACCATGCCCAGGCTCTCACACCCGGACCAACTGACCCTCAACCCACCCCTGACTACCACACACCAGTGACCACTAGTAGGACATGGTCTTCTGAGCTCCTGGGCAGCCAATAATATAAAACCTCTGTGGAAGCAGCAAGCTAGTTGATGCTTAAAGTAAATGAAAATATGTGATGGGAACAGAGGCACTGAGATAGATGTTGGTTTATTGAACACCCACAAGCACTGTCTAAAGATCCAAAATGAGTAAAACTGCTTCGCTTGTGGAACTCACATTCTCATAGGAAAATGGACAATAAGAGAGAAAATGTGACATGAGCCAGGCTGTCAGACATGCTAGGGTAGAAAACAAAGCCAGGGGTAGAGTGGAAGTCAGAGAGGGGTGAATTTAAACAAAGGCCTGAGTGTAAAAGGGAACCACCACAAGAGCCTTCTGGATGCAGAAAAGCACAGTGCTTCAGTGGGGATGGTAGCATGGTCCCGAGTCTCATGCCGGGACAGAGGAACATGAAGCCCAGCAGGATATCTGAGAGCCGTACACACTGGTGAGGACTTTAGAGGGTATTGGTAGATATGCCCTGTATCCAACTTGGGTTTTTAATGGGATGCTTCTGGCTGTCATACGTAACAGAGACTACAGAGGGGCAGAAGTGGAGATCATAGGTCCAGTAGGAGACTGTCTTAGGGTAGAGCACACCAAAGGGCCTGGGGCATTCCTGGAGAGAATGTTTGGTGCCCATAACCCTGGCCTGCAGAGGACCCTGTCCTCGGTGTGCTCAGAGCCCAGGAATTCATTCATTCAACAGATGTATCGAAAGCCTCTTCCACATGGCAGACACTGCTCTGGGTGCTCAGAGTCCATCAGTGACTGACCTTGGAGCTTACGTTATTGTAGGGAGAACCAAGTATGCAATAATAAGAAATGCATTCATTATATAGAATGTTAGAAGACAGTGCTATGGAAAAACTTCAATAGGACTGTCAGAGAAGATCTCATAGAAAAGGGGTATTTGAGAAATGAAACAGTGTTGAGATGAAATTCACCAAATAAATGGATACATACTGTCTGCCTACTGAGTGCTGGTACTAAGCTCCAAAGGATCACAGTGAGTTAAGTTTCCCTCTCTTGAGAGGCTATAAAGAAGGTCCCCTGTCCATCACCCTGGTCCACACTCTGGAGGTGGGCAAGTACTTCTGAAGGCCTCTCAGTCCAGCCTGGCTCTATGTCCCCTGCAGACACCCAGCGCAGACCTCTTCCACTACGACAGCATGAATGCAGTCAACTGGGGCATGCGAGGTGAGCTCAGCTGGCTGGGGTTGCAGGGGGAGAGCCCTTCTGGGACTTTCCAGGTATACTGCTCATAACTGTTGCTTGACCCTTTTCCCTGGCAAACCATTGCCACAGATCCTGTCCCTGCACTGGGTTCTGTCTAAACCCTGAGTTCCCATTCCCTGTCATTTCCATTTCCTCCTTTTCCTGTTCACCCTTCATCCTCTCTGGTCCCTGGTCTTGGGTGCTCTCCAGGCAATCTGTCCCATCTGGGCTCCCGGAGCATGTGAGAGTGCCAGTCACCCTGTACTGCTGAGCTAGAGCTGTAGGCTACACGTGGTGCAGGGAAACACATGGAGCCAAATGCACGTTGTTCATAGAAAAATTTCCATGAGCTTCATGCTGTCTGCCAGGGAGGCTCTCATGCCAGGCTCCACTAGCTCCTCTGAGCAGGCATGGGCAGCAGAGGCCACATCATGACCTCAGAGGATTCTCCTGCCAGGTGATAGAGAAACATGACCATGGCCCCCATAATCTCATATTCCTCTCATTTCTGTTCAAAATAGCTCAAAAGCTACTTGACCCTTAAAGCCATCTCAAGGCCTAGCCCCTGTCTCTAGTCATACTCATGCTGGCTTGGACTGTCCTCCATGGTGAATTTAGCAAACACAGGTATTTTTATGGCCAATAGCAGCAGCTATGTGGAGGCTAGACATTCCTAGGACACTGAGGCGGAGGCCAGTGTAGAGACACAAAGCAGAGTGGTGGGTCCTACTTTGTGCATGTCTCTTTTCTCTCTGCAGAATACAAGGTAAAGGACACATAGACCCTGGGGGTCTCCAGGACTCTGGGAGCCACTACCTGGGGGAGCAGCAAGAGGATGGCAGCACCATCTATGCAGGGAAGAAGCATAGATGAATAACCTTTCATGACTAACACTGCCCTTCCTTGGCCCAGTATCCCTCAATCCTCTCCCTAGGTCTCCTCTGACCCTTCCCCCAGGCCCCAAAGGTGGCTTACCAATGACCAAATACTAGAAACTTGCAGTCAGAAAGCCCTGTTCCCACGTTAATATCAGATGCCACCTAACCTTGTCCTTCTCTATACCAGAGGACTCTGAGAAGCCTTGCCAATCCAAGGAGGGCAGACACCCAGCACTTTGTCCTAATTAAATCTTTGGCCTTAGTGGATAGAGAAAGGAGCCCAGACTCAAAATGCAGCTGAAAAAGACAAGCCGGTCACCTCCACCTAGGCTGGACATGCTTGCCTTTCTCCTTAGATCTACCCGTATGAACTGCTGCTGGTGACCACAAGAGGAAGAAACCAGCTGCCGAAGGATGTGGACCGGACCCGCTTAGAGGTACTTGTAGAACGCTGAACACTGGGATTGAAGGGAATCAAGATCTGCCCAGTGCAGCTACCTCAGGCAGAGTGGACAGAGTGAGTGGTCTAAGGTCCTGTCACAGCTTGGTGCAAAAGCAGTGATGAGCCCATTCTGATAGCCCAACACTGTACCACACTATTCTGAGCTGCCTCCTCTGCAACCCAGGAGGCCCTTGAGGTGCACAGCTGGTAGTGTCCTCTTCTGGGGCTGATGTTCTGCAGACAAAAGGACAGCTAGACATGCCTCCACAGCTAACTGGCCTCTGGGCTGCATACTGCCAGTGTCTTTGGGTGGGACTGATGTTCTGCAGACAGAAGGACAGCTAGATTTGGTCCTTGCACTAAAAGGACCTGAAGGCTCAGGGATGTATGTAAAGCTGATGCTTATGACAGGGAGCATAGGAAAACAGCACCTCATGGAAGGTAAAAGCATATATAAGTCCTGAGTTAAGATTTCTAGTTCACACTCTGCTACTACTATCGTTAGTTGAACAGTTTGGACCAGATGATAATTGTTGCAGTTAGCTTCCTGTGGTTGGCAGAAAATACCCAACAGTTGCAGTCAGGTTCACATTGCTGGCAGAAATCACCTGACCAAGAGCAGCTTGTGGGGGGAAAAAGGTTTATTTTGGCTTACAGGCTCAAGGGGAAGCTTTATGATGGCAGGGGGAAATGACAGCGTGAGCAGAGGGTGGACGTTACCTTCTCGCCAACATTAGGTGGACAATAGCAACAGGAGAGTGTGCCAAACACTGGCATGGGGACACTGGCTATAACACCCCAACAATACACTCCCTCCAGGAGGCATTAATTCACAAATCTCCACCAACTGGGAACCTAGCACTCAAAACACCTAAGTTTATGGGGGACACCTGAATCAAATCACCACACCAACCAAGAGCAACTTGTGGGAAGAAAGGTTTTTTTTTTTTTTTTTTTTTTTTTTTTTTTTTTTTTTTGCTTGTTTGTTTTTACCTTCTAAACTCAATGGGAAACTCCATGATGACAGGGGAAAATGTGTCAATAGCAGAGAATGGACTTCACCTCCTGGCCAACATCAGGTGGACAACAGCATCAGAAGAGTGTGCCAAACACTGGCAAGGGGATGCTGGCTATAACTCCCATAAGCCTGCCTCCAACAATGCACTGTCTCCAGGAGGCTTTAATTCCTAAATTGCCACCACCTGGGGACCTAGCATTCAGAACACATTAAGTTCATGGAGGTCTGAATCAAACCACCACATTCCACCCCTGGCTGGGCCCCATAAATTGATATCCATCCATGATGTAAGATGCTATGCATTCAGCCCAACTTTAAAAGTCCTCATAGTTGTTTTTTTTAGTCAATCTCAAGGCTGTTCAAACATCCCTATAATCTAAGGTCTCATAACTGAGCCATAATACAAAAAAAACTTATAATGGCACAGAATAAACATTCACACTGCAAAAGATATCACTGGGCATAGCAAAGAAATATTCAGCCAATACAAGATTTAGAACAACCTGGGCAAACATCAAACTCTGTAGCTCCAAGTCCAACAACTCTAGTCAATGGCAAGTCTCCAAGTACGATAATTCTAACCAGCAACAAGTCTCTGGAATTCCAACTCCACCCCTCCAGCTAGGCTACTCACAGTCCTGGAAAACTTCATCTGGGGCAGCAGCTCTCCTTGGCAGCCATCCCATATGCCTGGTATCTCCATTGGGTCTCCACTGCAGCCCATGGTTCATTCTGATGGCTCCATTGGGTCTCTACGCAGGCAACCCAACAACCCCACCTCACACTGGCCATGGCCATTTCCAAAAAACAAAACTGAGTTGCAAATTCAGTGACCCTCTCTTTCCTGCATTCATTACACCCTATAGTTCCAGGTGGGCTACCAACTTGTTAATCCAGGGGGAATAAAGCAGACTTTGAAGAACAGGACACTCCTTCAGCATCCAGGCCCCTTCAAGAGTCTGCATTCTTCCTGTTGTCCCAATACAGAACATCTGGCTCAAACTCAATGATTGTAATCTCTCAAACAATTGCAGCTGAATGGGCAACAGTTTCAGTGCAATGATTCATTTATTTCTGTGCTATATTCTTCTGCTCACACCAGAGTCCATTTCTATGCAATGGAACCTTGCACAAGTTCTCAGGACTTGGACATAACAGCAAGCTCCTCACACAAACTGCCTTTAGCCCAGTCTGGACAAAGCTTTTTCTTCCCTTCATAAGTTCACAGTTCCTACTGCATTCGGGTCTTTCAACTCTGACTGGAATGGTCCATGAAGCTGTACTCACAGCACTGCAAAGAGTCTGTTAGGCCAAGGTTTCAAATCTGTCCACATTCCTCCTGAAAATCAGTCCCAAAAGGCCTAACCCACAGAATCAGCTTCTAGTAGGAATGACCCTACTTCTCAGTACCAATTTAACTGTTGCAGTTAGTTCCTCATTGCTGGCAGAAGACATCCAACCACAAACAGCTTGTAAGAGAAAAGGATTTATTTTGGCCTGTAGACTTCAGGGGAAGCTTCATAATGGCAGAGGAAACCATGGTATGAGCAGAGGCTGGACATCACCTCCTGGCCAACATCAGGTGGACAACAGTAACAGGAGAGTGTGCAAAAAACTGGCAAGGGGAAGCTGGCTATAATACCCATAAGCCTGCCCCCAACAATACATCACCTCCAGGAGATTCCAATTCCCAGATTGTCACCAGCTGGGGACCTAGCATTCAGAACACATAAGTTGAAGAGGTACACCTGAATCAAACCACCACAATAACTTTACTTGATCCTTGAGCAGTGAGGGTCAGGCTACTGCTTCTCTCAAGCTGCCAAGAAAAGTGGATGAAGATACACATCACACCCTGAGCAGAGCCTGGCAATAGACTGAGTATCAGGTACTGGCTAGATGTTAGAATGCTGCTATTCTGAGAATGTCACTAAAGCCTGGGTTGGTTGACACAAGCTTGCAGGAAGACAAAGGACTTAGGTGGACTTGAAAGGCAGGCAGGGTTTGGATGGGGAAAGGGAGGAGAGTACCATGAGCAGTAAAAACGGTGGTCCTGTCCCCGGCGTTGGGCTCTTAAGTAGTGCTCTTCTCCTGTCATGAAGTACCAGCCCCTAGTCACTGCCTGGCCTGGACATGCATACCCTTTTATTGACATGTCTTCCCTGATTTTCCCTGCCTTTCCCTCTCCTGGACACCCTTCCCACCCTGTGAACCCTCTCATTCCTCAGGGGCCCTCTCTAGAGTTACATACCCAATCCCGCCTCCAGTCCCCCCCCCCCCAGGACAGATCATATGCCTGATCCTCCAGCATCCCCTTACCTGCATCCATGTGGAGAACAAGCACCTCTCATTCTTCTATCTGACCATTGCTTCCTAGGTACAAAATTATCTGTCCTACACCACAGGACCTGGCTGGGATGGTGTCAGGACATGTTTGTGGACTTGAATATAGGCTTCCAAAAGAAGCAGCTCTGTGATACTTGGGAAGAGCATGTGAGCCTCTCTTGATCTGACACTGAGAAATTCATTCAGGGCAAAGACAGAAGGAGGGGTTTGCAAGTGGGCCAGGAAGTTCTATGAGTTCTCTCACTTCTAACATACTAGGTTAGCAATCTGGAAACATGGATGATTCTCCCCAGGTTTATAATCAGGAGTCTATTGTTGTGTGGAGATGAGTGTCTACTGGTGCTATTGAATACTAACTCCCAGCCAGCTCAGTGGAACCAGCTTTAAAGGTTGTAAGCATCTCTAGGCCAACTAGAAGCTAAGGCCAGAAGAGTTCAAGCTTTCCATATCACCTACTAAGAACGCATTAGTGGCATAACTGTTATAGAGGTAACCAACTGATTTTTGATCAGATATAAGGCCCACTCCACAGGAGGAAATTCACATCTACATCAATCAAAAAAAAAAAAATCACAACCTGAGAAAGGAGTTCACACCTATCTTATTTTTTTCAGTCTTCTTGGAGGGATGGAGTGATGGGTCAGCAGATAAAGGCACTTTCCTGCAAAGCCTGATGGTCTGGGTTCAGTTCCCCAGTGCCCACATAAAGCACAAAGAGGCACATATGTCTAGAGTTAGTTTGCAGCAGCACTCAGCTCTGGAGGGCCCATTTTTCTCTCTTCTGGGAACATATAAAATATAGGGCTGAGACTTCCAGGCTAGAAATACTACCCTAGCCACTGCACTAGTCCTATGCCCTGAGTGTCCTTAAGGACCTAGGAGTATAGGCATTCATTCACCCAACAAGTTTTTATCCAAAATTCTATTATAGTTGGGCTTAATAACACATACCTTTAATCCCAGCACTCGGGAAGCAGAGGTAGAAGGATCACCATGAGTTGGAGGGCAGCCTGGGACTACATAGTGAATTCCAGGTCAGGCTGGGCTAGAGTGAGGCCTTACCTCACAAAAAGAAAAGAAAGAAAGAAAGAAAGAAAGAAAGAAAGAAAAAGAAAGAAAGAAAGAAAGAAAGAAAGAAAGCAAAACAAACAAAAAGTCTGTTATAGACACCAAGTACTATTCTAGGCATTTGCAGTGTTTTCTGTGAGCAGAGAGACCTGCTGTCTTGTAACTTTCATTCTTACATGAGAATACACATGAAAGAATATAAATAAATGCTACAGTGTTCTAGAAGACAATAAGGGCTAAGGTAAAAAGTAAAATAATGCTGAGCAAGAGGGACTGGCGGTTAAAAAGAAAGGTAAATTGCAATCAGAGTTGGTCTCATCCACTGTGCAACATTTGAGCATATACTTAAAGTGGGAGAAAAAAAATAGTCATGCTTTCATTTTATAAGAGCATTCAGAGAAGAAGGAGCATCCGGTGCTAAGGCTTTAGTGTAAGAGCAGGCCTCGTATGTCTGAAGAGTATGGCTAGAGCCACATGAGCCCAGAAGAGGTGAGGCGGTGCTGACGTCAAAGGAAGTGTGGGCAAGATTCTGCTGTATGACAGGCCCTTTAAAAGATCACTGTAAGGCTGGGAAAATGAACCATCTGATAAAGTGTTTGCAGGATAAGCTCGAAGACCTGATTTGAGATTCCCAGCATCGACCTATGGGCCATAGCACACACCTGTGATCCCAGCACAAGGGAAGTAGAAACAGGAGGATCCTCAGGACTTACTGGTTAGCTTATCTATCTGAAGCTCCAGGCTTAGTAAAAGACCCTCTCTCAAAAGATAAGATGGAAAGCAGTTGAAGAAGATACCTGGCATTGACCTCTGGCCTGCACTGATGTGCACACACACACACCTGAGTATACACCTTTGCACCCACACGCATCCAGACACGAGGCAGGTACAAAACACTTCACTGCAATGACAGGAGTGAGCAGTGATCAAGCACTTCCCATGACCAGTAGCCTCTAGTCCACCACACTAATGAGGTAGGTACCACCGACTGCTATTTTTCAGAAAAGGAAATTGGGGCTCCAAATGGTTAATTACTTGCCTAAGGCCATATACCTATGTCAACCTAGCTCTAAAGCCATGGTAAAATATTCACGATGAGCCAGGCGTGGTGGCGCACGCCTTTAATCCCAGCACTCGGGAGGCAGAGGTAGGAGGATTGCCGTGAGTTTGAGGCCACCCTGAGACTCCATAGTGAATTCCAGGTCAGCCTGGGCTAGAGTGAGACCCTACCTCGAAAAACCAAAAAAAAAAAAAAAAAATTCACGATGACAATAGGCCAAGGAACTGGCTAGTGATTTGTGTGGCTATATGGATAATTCTCACTAAATGCCCTTCAATACCCAGTCAGCTAATATAATTGCTTGGAGAATCCAGTTGGGTTTTCAGGTAAGAAACATGCTGTGTATTTTTCTTTTTAAACTTAATTGTTAATTTCATGTTGAAATTTCCAGAAAATCTGAAGGGATGGTAAAACAGACATCTATCTATCCTTCACCATTATGCATCAATTGCTAACATCCTACTATATTTTAAATGACATACACTTCTAAGTCTAAAGGTTTTGACAGGAACATTTGAGATTGCTTAGAAGGGAGAGAGGGGGAGAAGGCAAAACTGGGAGAGAGGCTGCTATGAAATGAGAATGATGTTTGATCATTAAAAACTCATCTTCATCAGAGATGTGAGGACATTCCAGTGGGTAAAGAAATATGAACAGTAACTTTCTGCACTCTTCTGGTGCAGTCTGCTAAATATTTGTAAAAAAAATTAATAATAGGGATGGAGAGATGGCTTAGTGGTTAAGGCACTTGCCTGCAAAGCCAAAGGACCCAGGTTTGAGTCCCCAGAACCCATGTAAGTCAGATATACAAGGTGGCACATGAATCTGGTGTTTGTTTACAGTGGCTAGAAACCCTGACATACCCATTCTCTCTCTATCTGCCTCTTTCTCTGTCTCTTAAATAAATTAATTAATTAACTATTAATAAGAGGCAATATGGTATGCCTTCTTTCTCTCCCAAAGGGGAACTGGGTGACATTAGCCACATCCACTTCTGAGCAAAGATGCACTGAGAGTGACGCAGGCAGAAGAGGTCACCCAGAGTGATAGGGGCACTTGAGTGAAGCCGGCCCCAGCCAGGCTGGGGGCAGGGAAGGCCTCTCCAGCCAGAGCAGCTCCAGAGCTCCCTCTGAGGAAAACTCCACCTGCATCTTCATTCAGCCAGCATACATACCAAACACCTCCCTCGGTGGGGCCCTGTGGCAGCACAGGGCACCCAGAGGGAACATGTAGTGAGGGCTGCTGTGCTCACACATCATGTCCTCACACTGTCATGTGTTCCCTCCACCTCCTTCAGCGTCACCTGTCCCAGGAGGAGTTCTACCAAGTCTTCGGCATGACTATCTCAGAGTTTGAGCGGCTAGCCCTCTGGAAAAGGAATGAACTGAAGAAGCAAGCCCGGCTGTTCTAGGCGGAGGCTCTATACATATAGAAGCATTTATATAAAGATGTATGTAAATCTCTATGCTGACACGCGCGCGTTATAATCCTCTTGTGTAACAGGACATGCTGCCTGCCATGAGACTTGCTTTTCTGTACTGTGAGGCAAGCTCATATCATTGAGGTATTTTTATGCTTCTTACTCCTCTTTTCTAAGTGCTGTGGGATCTGGGAAGGGATTTGAAGGGACCCCATCCTTTTACTGGGGAACCTTTTTATACTGAAACATCCATCCTACTAGTGAGTCCCCAAGGTCCAACTCTCTTTCCTGTAAACGGTGCCTGGAGGAGCCTCTGCTTTTGGCCCTTCCCCCATGTCTCCAGGGCTGATGCTGACTTGCAGTTTTATGTGCCATGGCCCCAGAGGGGCCCTCCCATGGTAGATCCATGGTAATGCACCCAAATAAGTGAGCAATTTTCAGGACTCATGAATTTTCTCCACACCCCAACTAGGAGTTCAGTGTTCTATGGGGTGATACAGTTATATGTGTGGACCCCACTTACACAGGAGAAGGAGTGGCCTCTCCCTGGCTCTTCAGCCCTCCTCCTATGACCTTAATAAGACCTCTCCCTGAAGCAAATCTAAGATTCTTGGTAGGAAAAAGAAAAAGGCACTTCCCTTCTCTCCACCATCCCCAACTGGCCCCTCTGCCTGGGCCTGGGCTTGAAGAAGCAAAGGCAAGGAGAGGGAGCTGGGGCCGGAGCCACAGGCCCGCTTGGACCTCTACCCTGTCAGCACTCCTGGCCCTCCTGACCCTGCCCCCTTCCTAGGAGAGGCCATTTTTGCAGCCTGTACTCTTCAGCCTTATTACAATCGACGTGCCTGACGATCTACACACCACAGGGCTAACATTCCCACCAGAT
Source organism: Dipus sagitta (assembly GCA_036346955.1). Classification (NCBI taxonomy): domain Eukaryota; kingdom Metazoa; phylum Chordata; class Mammalia; order Rodentia; family Dipodidae; genus Dipus; species Dipus sagitta. The sequence continues at coordinate 36,422,946 of CM070782.1, read as the reverse complement.
TTCCAGTAAGTATCCAGATACATTCACCACCCTGTGCAGGGAAAGTAGACCACACCCCAAAGAAAGAATCATGTACCACTTTGCAGGTCCCTGGGTGGCAGTGTACCCTTCCTGGACTCCAGCCATCCCCAGGTCTCATCAGAGAAGCTTTTGAAAGAGTGACAGCTTGGGGGTTTCCAAAAATATTAGCCAACACTGCTCACTGCGCATCCCCAATTGCCCCAGGGACTGCCTCTTCTGCTTTCTGGAACAGGGATGGGAGCTGTTCCTTGTCTCATCCCATCTCCATGTCAAGTGGCAGCTCTTCCCCTGTGGAGATACCTTGCAGCACACTGTTGTGAGGTCCAGAGGAAGGATGAAGTGAAGTGAAAGGGCACTTAGGACACTCAAGAGACTGGTGATGCAGCATGATGAGTGTAGAACTGACTTCAGCACACCCACCCTGAGCACCGGTGATGTGGAGCACCTACTAAACACTGAGCACTGAGTGGGGGAGGGGGAGGGAGGGGGAGGGGCACCGCAATGAAGCAGCGTGGGCCCTGGTCCCAGGGACACGCCTAGTAAATACTGGGCCTGGTGAGGCAGGTACCCAGGCATAATGCCACAGGGCAGAAGGTGACAGAAGAAGGCCTGAGAAGTGTGTGTAATGTTGCCAAAGGCCTATGCAGCTGGTGCGGACCAAGGAAAGCTTTCTGGAAGAGGATGCATTGGAGTAAATCAGGAAGATTATGAGGAAACTGCAAGTTGAAAGGGTGAAGGATGGAGGGACCAGAAGGGAAGCCTAATGTACCCTCATTTAAAATGTCAAGCTTCCCTGCAACTTCTCTTTTTGGCCAATATCTTTTGACTTTCCTGACCCATTAGAAATGTCCCCAGCCAGATGCAATTATTGAAACTGTCTCATTATCACTGGTTAACAACTTGCAAGATTGAAGAGCTTTTGTTACTGTTGTTGAATATTTTTGTTTCCCATGAAAGTACATCATTTCAACCCAAACCTGTGTCCTTCTATTGTGTGGGTGGAAGTGACTGGCAGGGGAAGAGGCTGGGCCATGCACATTTTTCAAAAAGAGGCTGAAGAGCAGCCACTGTTGGCCCTGGTTTCTCTTCTGCAGAGAGCACATATGACAAGGTAACACTGTCAGGCTGTTCTCTGTAGACTGCAGGTACTTCAAGATAGCACAGATGTTCCAACCACAAATAAGATTCTTCTCTTTCTTTTTTTTTCTTTTCCTGAGGTAGGGTCTCACTCTAGCCCAAGCTGACCTGGAATTCACTATGGAGTCTCAGGGTGGCCTCGAACTCATGGTGATCCTCCTACCTCTGCCTCCCAGGTGCTGGGATTAAAGGCGTGCTCACCATGCCCGGCGCACAAATAAGATTCTTTAATCAAAAACAATATTAGGGCTAGAGAGATGGCTTAGCAGTTAAGACACTTGTCTGTAAGGGCAAAGGACCTAGGTTTAATTTACCAGGACCCACATAAGCCAGATGCACAAGGTGGTGCACATGTCTGGAGTTCGTTTGCAGTGGATGGAGGCCCTGGTGTGTCCAGTCTCTCCCTCTCTCTCTATCTGCCTCTTTCTCTCTCTCAAATAAATAATTTTTTTTTCTTAAAGTAGGGCTGGGCATGGTGGCTCTTGCCTTTAGTCTCAGCATTCGGGAGGCAGAGGTAGGAGGATCACCATGAGTTCGAGGCCACCCTGAGACTACATAGTGAATTCCAGGTTAACCTGGGCTAGAGCAAGACCCTACCTTGAAAAAACAAGAAAAAAAAGCGCTAGAAGGATGGCTTAGCAGTTAAGACATTTGCCTGAAAAGCCAAAGAACCCAGGTTCAATTCCCCAGGACCCACATTAGCCAGATGCACAAGGGGCACATGCGTATGGAGTTCGTCTGCAGTGGCTGGAGACCCTGGAGTGCCCACTCTCCCCCCCTTTCTCTCTCAAATAAATAAATAAAAATAAAATATTTAAAAAAGTAATATTAGCCAGGTGTGGTGGTACATGCCTTTAATCCTAGCACTAGGGAGGCAGAGATAGGATGATCACCGTGCATTAGCGGCCAGCTTGAAACTACATATTGAAGTCCAGGTAAACCTGGGCTAGAGAGAGATACTACTTTGAAAACAAAAGTAATATTAAACCCTATCTATGTGCCAAGTTTTATACTGAGGACTTTGTACATACCATCTCATTTATGCAACACAGGAGGTAGCCATAGTCAATTCCTCCATCTTACAAGTGAGTCCACTTTGAAGAAGACATAGAATTACCAGCAGGACCAGGAGCCACCCCATCCTGCACAACTGGAAAGACAAGCTTCTCCTTCTTAGCAGGCAAGTCCCTTTGAGCTGCAAAGTCAAAGCACCCTACTGAAAGTGGCTTAACCAATGAAAGCACATGTTGTCTTGCACAACCAGTAGCCCAAGATGCAACATATGGAAGGAAAGGACATATTACCAGTTTACAGTTTCAAAGGGAAGTTTCATCATGGTGGGGGAAGCATGGCACAAGCAGACAGACAGCTGAGCATCACATCTCCATAGTAGCAGGAAGAAAGGAGTCTAAGTACTGGGCTTTGAGCTGGGCTATATCACCCCAAAGCCCACCCCCAGCAACATACCTCCTCCAGCAAGTCTCCACCTCCCAATGGGCCCACAACTTTCCCAAGTTATCACCAGCTGGGAACCAAGTATTCAAACACATGAGCCCCTGGGGGACATCTCATTCGTCATCACAGTTAGTAAAGTTACGAGCTTATTGATGCCAAACAGAGCCCAGGTTTTTGTTGTTGTTTTTTTTTTTTGTTCTGGGTTTTTGTTTGTTTGTTTAGGGTAGGGTCTTGCTCTAGTCTAGGCTGACCTGGAATTCACTACGTATCTCAGGGTGGCTTCAAACTCACAATGATCCACCTACCTCTGCCTCTCAAGTGCTGGGATTAAAGGCATGCGCCACCACGCCCAGCTCTAGGAGCCCAGGTTTTTTGCATCTTTTCACAATTCCTGATTGTGTCTTGATGTTTATAAGGGGTTTCTGTGGTGCCAGCATATCTTCAAACAACCAAATCAAAAGACAGGAAAGAAAGTTCCCTTTGTATGTGTACTTTAACCAGGAACACTTCCAGAGGTCCTTGGTCTGCTTCTGCCCAAGCCCTGTTGGCCAAAACTAAGGAGTATGTATATGCCCTTACTGCCAAAGAGGCTGGGGATTGAGTGCTTGGCATTGTCAGCCTCCATAGTGAGAGACAGCCCCACCCCCACGAAAAAGAAAAAATACAGGGCAAGAATGACCTGAGTATCAGAGTCTTTGTCACAACCACTGTCCCATTAAAGAGCATCTCATGTCCCTTCCCTTGAAGACAACAATGTACACTGCCAAAGATCTCGGGAACTCCTGCAGTAAGCACCAAGTATTTCATCAACTACTTCAACATCAACTGTGAAAAATGTCAGACTTGCCACATTTCATCTATTCCAAACTTGACATCTTTGTTCACATTTGGCATCTCTGAAAATGAGATGTGTCTTAAAACAAGCTTCTTTCCTGATCTCTTATTCTATGATTCTTCAGTAAGAACCAATTCCCAGACAAATGGCTCAGATATGTAGAGATATACTCAAGAAAGTGCCTTTGGAGCTAGCATTTGTGAGGCAGTGGTAGGAGGATTGCTGTGAGTTCGAGGCCACCCTGAGACCACATAGTGAATTCCAGGCCAGTCTGGGCTAGAGAGAGACCCTACCTCAAAAAAAAAGAAAGAAAGAAAGAAAAAAAGGGGCTGGAGAGATGGCCTAGCAGTTAAGGCGCTTGTCTGCAAAGCCTAAGGACTCATGTGCAACTATCCAGGTCCCACATAAGCCAGACGCACAGTAACATAAGCATGCAATGTCACACATGTGCACAAGGAGACACACACATCTGGAGTTTGATTACAATGGCTGGAGGCCCTAGCGCACCAATTCTCTGCCTCTCTCTCTCTCTCTCTCTCCCATACACACACACACACACACACACACACACACACACACAAGCCAGTCTGTTGGGCTTGCCAAAAGAAAGGAAGGAAGGGAGAGAGAGAGAGAGAAAGGGAGGGAGGGTGGGCCTTTGCTCCCTAACTGCATATCCACCCAGCACATATTTACCCATTGAGCATCTGTTGGCAGGCACCCTGAGGCTACTACAGTGTGAGAAGCTCTTCCGCCCTCAGGTCTGGAGGAAAAAGAAATTACACATAAGTAACCAGGAAAGAGAAGGTTCATGAGGACAACTGAAGTGACAGAAAGGAATTCCTTTCCAATGCTTACCGAAAGATGAAATGAAGTCACTGATAAAGGTGGAACTAAAAGCTTTCTAGGCAAAGGCACAGGTTTGGGCAAGAGTTGGTCTTACTGAGGAACTGAAAGGGCCAGTGATGATGGCTGGAGTGAGTAAAGGAAAAAGTGAAATTAGAAGAGGTAGCAGGCAGGCAAGCAGGAACGTGCAGAGGGGCTTGTAGAGATAGTCTGGCTTGATGTGTGCTTATTAACATTGTAGATAAAATAAAGGGAATTTCTCTGATCCTTGCCACTCAAAGCTTCTTCTCCAATCAGAAACGTCAGCATCCAGCAGGGAGCTTGTGAGAAATGAAGAATCCCAGGCCCTACCCCGACCCACTCCACATGTGTGTGTTAATAAATTCTCACAAGAGCTTCTCAGCAATAGGAAGGTTTAAGATGCTCTAAACCATCTGCCTTTTATGGACAAGCATCACCTTCCATCAAATTTTCTGAAGTTCTAATGGGAGCCTTGTCCCATACCCATGACTATTCTAAGTGCTGGAGAGCAGCCTTACTTTAACAAAGCAGAACATAACTTCGGGGCCACTGACATCACAGGTTAGAATGGAAGCCACTTCGGGCTGTGTTTTGTAGCTTCAAACAGATCAGCTGAGGATTTGAGCGGAGCCTGACAAGAAGCCAGATTGACTGTGCCAGGAGCTCCTCCCCAGCAGGCTCCAGTCCCAGAGACAAAAAGACGTTGGCCATGGAAGGGTCAGCAGCTGTAGCTGGCTGCTGTGCAGAGCCACAGAAGAGGCAAAGCACTGCTGTTCAGCAATGTTAGCAAAACTGAAGGAGGGGAAGCACTGCTAAAATTAATAGCAATTAACCTCACAGAGCTGTGCCAGCTCCACTAATGCCCCGTGGGGAATGAGGTGTTTCACATAACTGAAACCCTTGGCCACACGGTGACAGGATCCACTTACATATGCTGCCATGAGCTACTGTCAAGCCATGGAAAAGCGAGAGTTGGACTTTAAATGAACAAGATACAGAGGCTGTTGAGCTGCAAAGACTCTTACTCCCCCGAAGAGCTCCCTTACCTTTTTACCAGGCACACAGCTCAGATAAGAGAAACCAACGGTCAGCAGTCACCACCCAAGCTTAGTTCTCAGGGAAAATTGGGACAAGTGTGCAGAAAAGGCACATGAAAAAACCAATGTGACATAAACACCCATGACCCAATGAGTTTCCTTTTGGGAGAGAGCTATTCTTATCGAACACTACCTTCAGCAGTCAACTTCTCCAGTATGCTCAGATTATGTGGTTTCCCCAGGCTATGAGTGCCCCCTCTAGGCCACTTCTGGAACTGCAGAAAGACAAGCATGTCTCTCAGCTGTTCAGGCCTGTAAATTGTTGGAATCCTTTGCCACAGACTGGGAGAGACAAAAGGTGAAGACTAAACACAGAGGAAGAGCTTAGAGAGGGAGTGGTGATTGCTCTGCCTGGATCTGAGCTCTCCTTAAAGTTACCTGCCCCCATAGTTCCTAGTTACCCTTTGAGCAAATCTATTTCCCTTTTCTTTTAACTTTGTATTGACAACCTCCATGTATATAGACAATATATCCTGATCATTACCCCCTCCCACCACCCTTTCCTCCCCCTTACCAAATCCTTCTCCAATGATCCCTTCTTCTTTACAGCTAGTCTCTCCTATGTTAATGTCATCATTTTTCTCTCCTATTCGGCAGGTGTTGTGTAGATAACATCAGCCACCATGAGGTCATGAGTGCCATGGCCACCTTGTGTCTGCAAGGCAGTGTTGTAAGCATTCGTCCTTTCTTTTGACTCTTACATGCTTTATGCCACATCTTCCACAATGGTCCCTGAGCCTCACAGGGTGTAACAGATAGAGATTACCATTTCCCTTATGATTTAAACTGCTTTATGTTACATTTCCACCAAAGGAATACAGTGCTCCCAGAGTGGAATCTCCTGTGCTGTCTGTGTGCTGGAGGGTAACTCCAATTTAATGAAAGTTTGCACCTGCCTCATGGGACCCTGAGATGGGATGTGGAAGTCACTAGGAATGCCAAGCAACAGTGTGCCTTATCAGCCCTTAAAAATTACCACTACAGTTTAGAGCAGGTTCCCAGACACCCTCTTGGATAGAGTTCATTGTTATACAGAAGGTATTCGAGGTAGGGTCTCACTCTAGCTCAGGCTGACCTGGAATTCACTATGTAGTCTCAGGGTGGCCTCGAACTCATGGCTATTCTCCTACCTCTGCCTCCAAAGTGCTAGGATTAAAGGAGTGCACCACCATGCCCAGCTACTATTTGATTTTTTTTATAATAAACATACAAAATGCCAGTCCTTATCTGACTCTGTTGCAACAGGAGCAGGAGACCAGCCATCTTCCTCTGGAGCATGGGGTGTTCTGGGAGGGTAGGGGAGGGGGAGGAACCCTGGGCACAATTAATGGCCTATCATATGTAAATCCCCAGCAGGGGCAGCCTGGGCATGGAACCAAGATTTTCTTAGTATTTCCATAAGCTTCTAGCAACTTCTTCAGAGGAAACCCACACTGCTTAGGGCAGTCTTCCATCCCCTATGTACTTCTTTCATCCTCAGTGTACAGATGAGGAAATTGATTATCTTTGATAAGTAATTTGTGCACTTGAACTCAGGGTCATCTCACCTGACATCCATGTGCTTGTCCAGGGCATAACTACCTCCCTAAACAGAATGCCAAGTGACATATGGAGAAGAATTGTTCTGTTCCACTCATGGCACCAAGTACTCTATACTTTAATCTTCACTATTACTATTACAATTAATTACTGTCACTATGTCAGGAAGTCTAGATAAGGAACCTGAGGTTCAGAAAGGATAAAGGTCAGTCACTTGACTGTGCAGACGCAGGGCAGGGTATCAAACTCGGGCCTCCCTTGTCCCAAAGTTGTGCTCTGCACTACTGTGTTATGTAGAGGGACAGCTGAGAAGTGGATAAGATGTCATGGATCCTAAGGCCCCAGCCCACTCCTAACACTGCTGACTCTCTCTAAGACCTTGTGTACTTTCAGGCAAGATCTCTCACCCTCTTGGCCTGTTTCCCCATGTGAGAAATGACAGGACAGGAATAGCTGATGCCTTGGCCTCTCTCAGCTCTGGGGTTTTTCTAGCCCCAGGTTAAGCGGTTCACTCTGGACCTCTAAGTTTGGCATCTATTCACCTTTAGCCTCAGGGTGAGGTCATGAGCCTTTCAGAAGACTATCTCCTGCTGCAGGAGTCTCGAAGTAGAGGCTCCCAGCTGAACAAGAGTTGAAGAAATCTCCATGGGGAAGGGTGTCTGCATCTGGTTTTCACAATGTTCTAAAACAATAGAAATTAGTGACCAATGTTCTTAAGCCAAAACATTTGACTGGATTTCTGGATTCTTCTAAAACGTCTGCAACTCCAGCCCCTCCAGGCTTGAGCTCACTAGCTACTGATCTTTCAGAGGGAGCAAGAGTAGAACACACTGGCTTGTCCAAACACTGGCACTACCAGAGCCTGCTCAACACCCCCCCCCCACTCTGCCCCCTGGAGGCCTCAGTGTGTGGGCTTTCCTGAGAAGCCCTGGTGCTTTTGCCTTGGGGCAGGACCAAGGGCAGGAGTAGGCTCTTATGCCACATGGGCATGAAGGTTCCTTCAGAAACTCCAGCAGGGATGGCAGCTATTGTCTGTGGGTGCAGAATGCCATAGATTGGGTACAGGAGGAATCTCGTGGCCACAGTGAAGGCAGAGCCAAGCCCTGGAGCAGACGAGCAAAGGCGCTTGAGAGGGAAGACTACTCTCTCGGCCGTGAGTCACTCTCTCCTCCCAGCAGCCATCACTAGATCTCCATCTGCTTTCCGGGGCCCAGGGTAGACAGCAGCATGTGTCACTTCCCTGGCCCAGGGCTATAATGTCAGCATTGTGCTGAGTGGAACAAGAGAGGTTTTCATCCAGCAACCAGCATCAGGCAGACACTCAAGCAGGGTACACAGGGCTCACCCCACACAAAGGAGCACAGAAAAAGGCCCTGGGCCACGGAAGCTATGCATGGCCCCAGCACACACATGGGACTGGGGAGCAGAAGGCATTTCTGCAGAACACCTCCTCACAACCTCACTTCTGCAAATAAAGAAGCCTGTAAGAGAACTCCAGAAGATAACGGAACCTGGGCTCCAGCATTTACAACAGTCAACAGGCCCCTAGGTCCACTCACTAGAATGCTGGGTGCTGGGCTAAGCCTTAGGGATCTAGAAGTGAGTAAGACAGTACCCATCTGCACAGCAATCTGGGACCAGCAAGGGATCAGCAAATAGGAAGTTGAACATTGAGGACATGGTAGGAGAACTAAGATTCACATAGCAATAAAGTCAACTCAAGAGTCCAGATCTGAGTCCCACTTGTCATTTCATAATCTTCCTGAAGTCCCTTAAATCACCTGTGGACTAGGCAAAGAAGGCACTCAAATGCTAATAGAGGGAGCGCAAATGCTCCACTGTGGGAGAGGGGAGCCATGGAATATTTTAAGGGGGAAGTAACATAGTCTGACTGGAACCACGGAATGGTCATTTTGGCAGTCACGGGGAAGCAAGGTGACAGTATGGAAGGTGAGAGTGTTTTCGTGGGACAAAGAGCCCTCGGCCTCCAAGTTTTCTTTCCCAGGAGTTCCCAGTTCCACCTGATAAGCTAAGAATGAGGCTGAGGAATATCATTTGTTTTTATAAGAGTGAGAGTAGGAGGGAGCTGAAATCTTTCTTCCTGGTATTGTTCCCTGGGGTCAAATTTGCTATCTTTTACATAGCTGCACCTCTCTACATAGAGTTCTTTAGACAACTCTGGAAAACCTAGCAGTGAGAAGCAAGAAGGAAAGGAAGACATGAGACAAACTCTAAAAATACTTGCCAGAATTACACTCAAAGAAACAGAAAAGTGAATTTAAAAAGCAGACATCAACAATTCCCTTCCCACCCCAGTCTTCCTACCTAGCACCTAACACCCCATGATCTGGCCAACCCAAACTGCTGTGCAGACACAACCTGCCATTTCCTATCTCTGTCTTGGATCTTGCTGTTTGCTTTGCCTGTAATATTATCTCCTTGTTACATGTTCAAATCTTGCAGTTCAGTTGACCTCTGACCAAATGTCTGTCATTCAGGACTGACTCCACCATCATTCTACTATCAATAAGAAACCCTTGCTTTGTCTTCATGAACTCCAGGGCACCTGATATCTCTTCTAGTACTTTTCACATGATAATCTGTGTTCAAACAAGTTTGCACAAATCTACTCCTCTACTAGATTGCAGATTCCCTTGGGGGTGGGAATCACTCCTACTTAGCATCTGTTCTCCCACCGAGAACTTGCATAGCCAAGCAATGTCACCTAAGTGAACTGATGGACAACTTGGATAACTAATTTTATGGTTTTATTAAAGAAAAAGCATAGACAAATATATATTGATTCCTGCATGTCAACCCGCAAACAGCACCTATCCATCCCATTCAGTCACCCTGACAGCAACCAAGCTGTAGCCAATGTAGTCAACATTGCCACCTAGTGGACATTATGGATACTTAAACCAAAACGACTGCACCTCTCAGAGCTGTACATACACTGTGTGCTTTTCACATTTTATACCTTTCCTAGGCCATTCAGTTTTTAATCAAACTCCACAAATAACGCCATAGACACATAAAAATTCTCCTTAGCCTTTTTGAGTTAGAAAACTCAAGTTCAAAATATCTGAATGAACTTTTAAAGTCCTTGATAGTTTTTGAAAGTTGTATCTACAAAAGTTTCCATCTATTTGGTAATAGTAATCTTTTATACTGTTGTTTAAAAATTATCTGAGGTGAGCTGGAGAGATGCCTTAGAGGTTAAGCACTTGCCTGTGAAGCCTAAGGACCCTGGTTTGAGGCTCCATTCCCCAGGACCCACGTTAGCCAGACGCACAAGGGGGCGCAGCGTCTGGAGTTCATTTGCAGTGGCTGGAGGCCCTGGTGCGCTTGTTCTGTTCTCTCCCTCTCTCCCTCTCTCTCTCTCTCTCTCTCTCTCTCTTTCTCTCTCTCTTTCTCTCTGTCTGTCGCTCTTAAATAAATAAATAAAAATAACCAAAAAAAAATTTTTTAATTATCTCAGGAAAGAGCACAGTGGTACATGCCAGAAATCTCAGCCTTGAGATCAGAAAGGAGGAGGATAGTGAGTTGGAGGCCAACCTGGGCTACATAGAGACCCTGTCTCAAGAGTAAACAAAGGTTGGGGGTGTCCCTTAATGGCAGAGTATTTACCTTGCATATGGAAGCCCTGGGTTCAGTGCCCAGCACTACACAAAAAGAACAGTTATTTCAAATAAAATGTTGCTTTTTAAATAACAAGTAGTAGGCTAGCCTGGGAACTTAAATGTACAGCTAATTTCCAAGTTCCAGACTTCTAACCGTGAACTTGGGGAACAAAGCAGAGCCCACTTGTAATTGTTGGTTAACTGCTTTAGAGTTTTACATGACCTTTTCAAACTGGAAAAAATGGATAGAACAAAGAGGAACTTAGAAACGAATAATGGCTTGTATTTTTAAAGCTATTTATGGCTTATAAAATGGATTTGTATTATCATTTCATTTGCCCTGCCAACAGTTCTGAGAGGTCAGTATGAGGTCTCCCGAAGCACAGATGAGCAGGCCTGCCTCACAGACAGGAAGCTGCATACAATACCTACTGAGTAGAGGAGGAGCCCATACCAAGTCTGCAGACTCAGAAAACGTGGCTGGGGATATGGCTCAGTGGTTAAAAGCAGCTGCTTACAAAAACTCAGAACGCAGTATTTCTTTACCACACCATGTTCCTTGTAAAACTCTCAGGGCCATTTTTCAGATGATGTTAACTTGCAGGTTAAAGTAATAAACTACTTGCAGTCCGGGAAAAGACAAGATGCCCATTCTTTCTTGTCCCTGTGACCTTGCACAAGGGGTTCCCGATGCCAGATGCTATTAATAACGTGACAGCCCAATCAAAATTGATAATCAAGCCAGATCCACAGTTGGGGAGGAGTGGTGTCCAGGAAGACAATTCGGCCTGAATGTCACCTTCTTGGAGGGATTTAAGTTCAGGTCTCTGATGGCTTCTACAAATGAATTAGGCTATTTCCACAGTTAAACACTAATAGTAACGAAAGAGCCGACTGACACACTCATGCAGCTTTAAACTTGAATTCCCTTGCTCAACCAATGGATGTAGCAGTGTGTTTCCCACATCCTATAATCATCTTTAGAGGGGCTCACTGTGTTTTATGTGTCACAACTGTTTATTTCCATATTTCCATAGTTTTTATCACTTTGTGGCATCACACTGTAGTACAATAGGAGCTTCAAAAGTTGGATGCAGTCCCATACACTGCCTATACTCTGTTTCTCTTTCCCAAGTGGTTTCTTTTGGAAGATATTTGTTTGTTATTACTCTCATCTCACCATTCTTCCATTGCTGACTTTTTACCAGCCTATCTCCCAGGTCCACTACCTGGGCTGGATGGTGCTCAGGAAACCAAAATCATCAGGGAAGGTTTGAGTCCATCTGAGAACTGCAGGGCAGACCATCCGCGATTGGGCCAGCCCAGCTGGGGGGGGGGGGGTCGTCAACGTCCTCCCCGACGAGCCCCCCAACCACTTGTCCCAGGCGTAGGGCGGCAAAGCTGAGGGGTCTGGGCTGCCTGGCCGCTCCGGCACAGAATCGAAGCTTGAGTACCTGGAGTGCGTCCCCAGCCCCGCAGGAGCGCCGCGGGAGGCCGGGCGCGGCGCGGGCCCCGGGACTCGGGCCAGCGGCCGCGGGGGCGCGGCTCGCTCGGGGTCTATTCCGGGAGCGGCGGGGCGGGGCCGGGCGGGGCGGGGCGCCCGGCGAGCATCCTGTCTGGGAGGGGCGGGGGCGGCCGAGCACGCCGGCACCGGCGCCGTCGGGAGACGCGGGAGCGCACGCTCGGCCGCCTCGGTCCCGGCCGCCATGGACCGAGGCCGGGGTAAGAGGAGCCGCGGCGCCGCACGGGCTGGGGCGGGCGGGCGGGCGGGGCGCGGCTCACAGGTGCCCGGCCGCCGGCCCGGCGTTTCCGCGCGCTCGCCCTGCGCTGCGCCCCCGAGCGGGTTGCGGGGGCGGCGGGAGGGAGGGACGCTCACGGGGTACGCTCCTGGAGCGCCCACCCCCGCGCCCGGAACCCCGAGGTCGGTCGCTGCCGGGGCCACGGGCGCGCGGGCCTGCGGGTCTGGTGCAGGTGCCCGGGGCGAAAGGGGCTCGTGGCGAGGTCCCCGCGCGGTGGGCACGCGCCCGGCTGGCGCTGTGGCCTGCTTGGGCTCGGGCAGGGTCAAAGGCTGGAATTGGAACATTCGGGGCCAAGGGGGCACCTCTGGGCTTCAAAGAGATCACTGGTGTGGAGGCACTTGGCAAACCGAAGAGGGCTGTGCCTTGTGGTGAGAAGTGTTGCTGTTAACGGAAAATTCTCCACCTTCCTTCGCTGATGGTGGGCCTTTCCCATCCTCTTGTTTGCTCTGCTGAGAGCCCCCGAGGGCAAAGAGGAGGAGCTGGGACCCGGGCCAGCGCCGGAGCAGGTGAGGGATTACCTCTCCCTCAGTTTTAGATGAAGTCGCAGGTCAGCCCAGAGGGCCTGAGAGGACCCTCCCTCTTCCAGCTCAGCCTCCCCAGCCCCCTTCCCCAACACAAAATACAGCCCTCACCTTCTCCTCTTAGGGGCCATGAGGGCAGGCAAGCTAGCCACGGAGGAGGGCCTAACTGGTGGCTTTTAGGGCCTGAGGCTTGATTGAAAAGTCATTCTCACCTGTTTATAGACTTCCGGGAAAGCATGCACCCACCCACCAGGGAAGAAAAACTGAAATAATGGACATCTCTCCTTCCCTCAGTCCCCTGTTCCCACCTCCCACAATACAGATCTAAAGCAAGGAGCACTCCCACATGTCAGATACCACTCTGTCTGACCCACTAACAAAAATGTATACTAAAGTCTATGCAGACTTGTCAGACAATGATGGCAATAATTTGCTAAGACTTGATTGTTTCTTTTTGGGGCTGGGGGCTGAAAGTATGGTGTCACTCTAGCCCAGGCTGACCTGGAACTCATATAGCCCCAGGCTTGGCCTTGAACTCTTGTCAATCCTCTGTCTCCCTAGTGCTAGGATTAAAAGTGTGTGCCACCATGCCTAGCTTAAATTTAAATTTTTCCTTTAATTTAAAAAAAAACTTATTTTTATTGATTTATGAAAGAGAATGGGCGCCAGGACCTCTAGCCACTGTAGACAAACTCACGGGCATCTGACTTACATGGGTTATGGGGAATTGAGCTTGGGTCCATAGGCTTTGCAAGTCAGCACCCTAACCACTAAGCTATCTCTCTAGCCCAAATTTAAATGTTTATTTTATTTATTTATTTATTTATTTATTTATTAAGAGAGAGAGAGAGAATGAGTGTGCCAGGGCATCTAAGCCATTGCACATGAACCACAGATGCATGTGACACCATATGCAGCTGGTTTACTTGGGTTCTGGGGAATGGAACCTGGGTCCTTAGGCTTCGCCATCAAGTGCCCTAACCACTAAGCCATCTCTCCAGCCCTAAATGTTTCAAAATCAGTGTGGCCACTTTGGAAGAAGTACCCTCCATATAGTCTTGTTAGGAGGTGGGACTTCCTGGGAATCTCTAGGTGCTCAGAGCATCCCTGGACTCTGACCCTTTCTGCTTTCCTCTCCTTCCTCACAACTCCTGTCACAAGTCAGTTTGCTTTATAGCATTGGCTCCCTGGTAGTTGCTCCCCTTACCAGAAGTGAACCTCCAGAAGCCAGAGAGCAGAGCTTGTAAACTGTACCTGGCACATACTAGCTGCTGGTCAGCATGGCTTACTGAATGAGATGGAAGCAAGCTTTCTAGTGAACCCAAAGTCACAGTAGTAAAAATAATCTTGCCAAATCCTTGTACCAGGGCAGTTGTGGCTTGCAAAAGCTATCTCATCTCTGAGTAAGGTGGTATGTGGCTGGAGCGCACAAGACCAGCTCGTCTGTCCAGATCCTCAGCTTTCTGCCTTGAGAAACAATTGCAAACACTATGAGTGAAAGCAAACACGACTGTTATGGATTAGGACACAAAATCTGTCCATGTTTTTAAAATAATTCATGAAACTTCAGAAATTACATTAGCAGATCTTCCTTGTTGTCCCTGTCCCCAGGTAGATAGGGACTGACGTAGGGGTCTAGAGGCTGGGCATATAGTTCATTCAGGTTAAGTGCAAGCATGAGAACCTGAGTTTGGTCCCCAGTGCCAACATAGAAATGCTGGATGTGGTAGCGCACACCTGTAATCCCAGCTCTGGAAAAGTGGAAACAGGAGCATCCCCAGGGCTCACTGGCCAGCTAATCTAGCCTAACTGATGAGTCACAGGCCAGAGAGAAACCCTGTCTCAAAAAAGTGGGCCGTGTTCTAATGATGACACCTCAGGTTGTCATGCTCACAAGAACCCATTGGTAGGAAGCCATAATTAGCTACTGTCATTAATCCTCCCTTATAGGAAAGCATGCAGAGCTATAGATGCAGGGTGGATTTAACAACAGAAATTTATTTTCTTAGAGCTCTTGACACTGGAAATCCAAGATCAAGGTGTTATCAAGGTTAACTTCTTTCTTTTCAAGGTAGGAGCTCACTGTAGCCCAGGCTGACCTGGAATTCACTATGAACACAGCAAGAAGGTGGTCCTTCAAGCCAGGAAGAGGTCTTTTTTTTTTTTCTTTTTTCTTTCTTCAAGGTAGGGTTTCACTGTAGCCCAGGCCAGGAAGAGGTCTTATGAGAAGTTAACCTTGCTGGGCATGGTGGCACACACCTGTAATCCCAGCACTTGGGAAGCAGAGGTAGGAGGAGCACAGTGAGTTTGAGGCCAGCTTGACACTACGTAGTGAATTACAGACCATCTTGCACTAGAGGAAGACCTTACCTTGAAAAAAAAAAAAACGTCATCTCTCTCTGTCCTCTTCCTACCAGGATACTTACTGGCCCTACCAGATTAGGACCCCATCTGCATGATCACATTTAACCTTAGGTACTATCTAAAGGTCCTGTCTCAAATACAGCCATATGAAAGTTGGGGCTTCAACATATGAATCTGGGGAAGGAGTGGATATCACAGTCCACAGTGACAAAATTGAGTCTCTGACATTAATTTACAATCACTCTTCATGTATGACGCAGATGTGGGGTTTGAATGCACCTCTGTCTGCATCAAAGTTCTGATTTTAAGCTCTGTGATTACCGCCTCCACAATGGCAAAGGGATGTTCCAAGCCCTGGAATAGGACTAGATGCTGAATCTTCCTGTTGTAGACCAGGGTTACCTGCGTTGTGTCTCAGCTGCCCAATTGAGATGTTCTGTCAAAATTCTAGCATTAAAAGCTCTTCAGGAGGCATCATGGTGCTGGAAAGAAGTGACAGGAGTGCTCAGCACTGCAATATCTCTGTCACACCTTCCAAGGCTCGGGGTCTGTTGCAGAAGAGGTGGCGGAAAGAATGTAAGAGCCAAAGGAAGGGTAGGACTCCTTACAACGTGCTCCTCCAGACACAAAATGTCCTGGATATCCATGACCTCACAGTGCCTGACACTACCTACACAAGACCATCATAATAGGAAGAAAAGATCATGACATCAAAATAAAAGAGACTGATTGACAGGGGGAGGAATATGATGGAGAATGGAGTTGCAAAGGGAAAAGTGTGGAGGAGGGAATTACCATGGGATATTGTTTACAATCATGGAACTTGTTAATAAAAAAAAATTTTTGAAAAGAAAAAAAAAGCTCTTCAGGGCTGGAGAGATGGCTTAGTGGTTAAAGTGCTTGCCTGCAAAGCCAAAAGACCCAGGTTCAATTCCTCAGGACTCACATAAGTCAGTGTACAAGGTGGCACATGCATCTGAAGTTTGTTTGCATTGGCTGAAGGGCCTAGCATGCCCGTTCATTCTCTCTTTCTCTCTCTCTCTCTCTCTCTATCTATCTATCTATATATGTGTGGTGTGTGTGTGTGTGTGTATTTATATATGTATATCCCCCTAATAAATAAAAAATTAGAAACAACACCACCAAAAATAAGCTCTGCATTGAGGGACTGAAGAAATGACTCGGCTGTTAAAGGTGCTTGCTTGCAAAGTCTACCAGTTCAGGTTCAAGTCCCCAGAACCCACATAAAGCCAGATGTACAAAATGCATCCAGAGTTCATTTGAAGCAGCAAGAAGCCCTTGCATGCACATACTTATTCTCTGTATCTGTCTCTGTGTCTCTCTCTTTACCTCCCTTCCTCCATCCCTCTTTCTGCTCTTAAATAGAAAGAAAGAAAATCAATATGATTCAAACTGTTAGAAAATATGCCATACTTTAAAAATTAAAAAATTTTAAAAAGCAGTGCATTGAGAATGGGAACAAACCTGGGACATGAAATTTCTCACAGGACATCTGTCTTCCCATGAGTAAAGCAGGGTTCACACAGCACGAGCTATAGGAGCCTCATGAAAAGTCCCCATTTCCCACATAGCATCCATTGGCCAAGCAGCCGGAGCCAGCCCTATGCTCCTCCTCCAGTACTCACTACTGTCCGAATCCTGAGTAGCCCCAGCAGGCTTGCCTCCTTCCCGACATCCAGTGCCATACCCACTCCTTCTCTCAGTAATGGTTCTTTGAAAAGGAATGTGTGTCTGTATTATAATCATCTCTTTCATTCTTACATGTTCCAGAAGGTCATCTTTTCACTCACATGAGGGTTTTTTCAAAAATATTTTTTATCTATTTACTTGAGAGAGAGAGGCATATACACACACTCTCACATACATATGTAGAGAGTATATGTGTGTGTATATATATATATATGTATATGTATATATATGTATATTACATACACACATATATATGTAGAGAGAAAGCGTATATGCCAGATGCAGGCACCACCTTGTGCATCTGGCATATATAGGTACTGGGGAATCGAACCTGGCCCTTAGGCTTCACAGGAAAGCACCTTAATCACTAAGCCATCTCTCTGGCCTTATGTGAGAGGGTTTTTTTGGTTTTTTGTTTGTTTGTTTGTTTTTGTTTTTTGAGGTAGGGTCTCACTCTAGTTCAGGCTGACCTGGAATTCACTATGTAGTCTCAGGGTGGTCTCGAACTCACTGCGATCCTCCTACCTCTGCCTCCCAAGTGCTGGGATTAAAGGCGTGTGCCACCACACCTGGCTCTGTGAGGGTTTTTTGACATTCAATTTTACATATTTTTAGAGCACCGTATGATAATCAGATACATAATGATCAAATCAAGGTAATTACAATTTTTTTCTCCTTAAATATTTATCATTTCTTTGTGTTGGGAACCTTCAAGCTCCTCTTTTCTTCTGTTCTTCATGAAATATATAATAAATATTGTAAACATGAGGTCATCTTAGCCAACCTGAACACTAAGCAGAGCTGAGAATAAGGAGAGACAAGGTTTTTCTGTTTGTTTGTTTGTTTGTTTGTTTGTTTTATTTGATAGAAACAGAAAGAATAAGCATGCTAGGGCCTCTTGCCACTGCACACAAACTTCACACACATGTCAACTGGCTTTATGTGGGTGCTGGGGAATTAAACCCATCACAACAGGCTTTGCAATCAACCAACTTTAGCCACTGAGCCATCTCTCCAGCCCCCCAGGTTTGAGTTTTGACTGTGATTTTCTAGCTATATGATCATGGGCAGCTTACTTAGCTTCTCTGGACTTCAGAGTCTTAAGAATGTTGTAGAAGGTGACACATACAGACTAGCATCTGGATGTAAGCACACAGTGCAGTGGTGCTAGAAGGCCCCTGTGGCCTCTTCCCTGCAGGGCTTCTGCTGCCGCAGGATGCCGTTTCCACTTCCTTGTTCCTGTCGACCCCATAGGTTAGCTTCCCTAGCTTCACCAGGGACTTTATTTCCGCCTCTACCTCAGACACCAGTTTCAGATCCCTCTTTTCTCACATGGGTGAGCAACTTGCCAAGTCAGGTTACTCCTTCCATACCGTGTGCCAAGAACCTGTTCTTACTCCGTTCTCATCTTTGGTCTAGAAAACAGTCCTGGTTTTAGATGCCATTAGCTTCTCATACCATTCTCATTCTTTAAAAAAATAAAAATAAAACTTGCAGCTGAACAAAAAAGTGAAATCGTCTGTGCCCTCTTCCCCAACACACATACACACTCATTCACCACCACCCCTAAGCACTTATCCTCCTCCTTTCCCTGGCTAAACTTGGCAAATCAGTGGCCTCAACTCATAGCTCTGAATCCTTCCCACACCTTCCTCCCAACCTCCTGCAGCCTCACTTCCTCCCTCCTCACATGGGTCACCCATGGCTTCCTCGTCCTTTAGACAAAAAGCCTATTCCACATCCCTTCTCCTGGATTTCTGTGCTATCTCTGTTGACCCTCTACTCTCTTTTGCTATGCTCCTCTGTCTTGCATAGGTTTTGGAATTGAGTAAAGTCTACGGTCAGTAACTCTCTATCCTGCTGGGAAATTTTTATCTCTCTTCTACCCTATCCTGCTGCTCAAGATACTCATAGCTTCTGACCTTCGCCTGCCCAAAGCAATCTAGGTGACTCCATGTTGCTAAGCCTACAAAACAGGAAGAATGACGCCCAGAATTGGAAGGCTGGGACGTGCTCATATTTGCCCAGTACCTGGAACCTCCCCATAGTAGGTGCTCATGAGTTGTTGTTTCCCTTCTTCCCCTACTTGCCTATTGTCCCACTTTATCTCTAATTGTCCCACTTTATCTCTAAGCTCGCACTCTCTCCCCTGGTCCCTAGCGCTTCTCCCCTCTGTTGCCCTAGCTGTGGAGAACCAAGGCCCAAGAGAAGGGGCCTCTGAGAGGTCCATCGGCCATGATTGGGCTCCATTCCTACATCACTTCCAGCTTGTGGTATATTTCCATTTAGAGATCAGCTCCATTTCCAAGTGGCCCAATTCAGAATTCATCATATCCACTACTACATCAGTTGAGTCTTCCTGATTCTTTTTTTTCTTCTTCCTGTTAGAAGCACAACCACATGAAGAGCTGTTGAAGAAAATTGGCATGTTTATGAACGAAACAAAATTTGAAGGGGAGGCCTGGAATTGGTTCTCAAATTAGAAGTCCTATAGGAGAGATAGTAGATCTTCCAGAAGGCTCTGTCAGAAGTTAACCAGAGGCTAGGCACCATCCAAAAGGAGCACATACCTAAAAATAATATTCAAAGCTAGAATCGTGGCATAGTAGGGTATGCCTACAATTCTAACACTCAGGGAACTGAAGCAAGAACATCACAAGTTCAAGGCCAGCCTAAGCTATATAGCAAGATGTTCTGAAGGAGGGGTTAAGGAAGGAAGAAGAAAAAAGAAAGAATGGAATTTGGGGAGAAGAGGGTCTGATGCAATTCAGGGCAGTTATTTAAATCCACTGACTTGATCAGGCCTGAACCTTTCCCTAGTTTCTCAGTGTTTGTAAAGCATAGCCGACTGCCCTTGTGGTAGCCCTCAAGACCTGTGTTGTCTGCTCTCTTCCTCACGCTGGCCTTGATCCTTCCAGCCTCAAAACCATGGTACCTTCACCTGGTGTGGTGGTTTGAATTTGATGTCCCCATAAACTCACGTGTTTCCAGTGCTTGCTTCCCAGCTGATGGCAGTTTGGGAGGTGGAGCCTTGCCGGAGGGGGTGTGTTGCTACGGGCAGGCTTAGAGGTTTTATAGCCAACTCCCCACTGCCAGAACTTGGCTCACTCTCCTACTACTGTTGTCCACTTGATGTCCAGCCTCTGCTCTACCATCTTTCCCCTGTCACCATGAAGCTTTCCCTCAAGACTAAGCCAAATAGACAGCTTTCCTTCCATCCGCTGCTTTTGGTCGGGTGCTTTGTGCAAGCAACAGAAAGTAACTGCGACACCCTGCTCACCTCCACCCACCCTAGCTCTCTGCTCAAATGTTTCTTCCCCACAGCAGTGTTTTCCAGTCTCCCCAGCTCCACTTCCATTTTTGTGATGTGCTTCTCCCTGGAAGACATCTTCACAATTGCAGTGAGCTGTGGAATTGAATGCATTGAGTACTGGGCCCTTCTAACCTTGGTAACCACCCTCCCCTCAGCACCTGCTGCCTTGCTTGGCACATGTCTGTCAAGATGGTGAATAAAATTTAAACACTGAGAGTGTATCCTTCAGAGTGGGAGTTGATTATAGCCACTTTCAGCACAGCATCTCCACATCAATAACTATCATTTTAGGGACAGAAATATAAATTTTATCATTATCCATCATTTCCTTTCCCTTCGTCCTCTATAATCAAATCCCAAATCCTGTTGACTGTCATTGGGAAATGAGTCTTGGATGCTTTCTTCTCTGGTATCCTGTTGCTTCCTACAGAGTCTTCCTGTTTCTACTCTTGGCTTCTCCAGCTCCACTTAAGGACCACTCCCTGTTTTTCTACACCAGTGGTTCTCTGATCATCTGGGTAAAAATCGGCCATGTGGAGTTTAGAGAAAATCCACTCCAGAGATCTGATCAGTGGGTCTGGAATAAGATGTGAGAAGTTACATTTTTTATGTAAAACCCCCGAATGAATCTGTTGTTCTCACAGTGGTGAAGACCACTGTTCTCATGTACAGCTCACATACCTAGCAGGATTCTCTGCTCCCTAGTCTAGGGAGGTAAGAGATAGGCAATGGCCTGTTATTCTTTTCAACTAAATGAAGTTCTAGAGACTGAATCTATTGTTCTAAGTAGATGCCTGAAAGGTTGGAGAGTCTCACTTTAACTTTTAAAGGCTGTGAGGGTTGGAGAGATGGCTCAGTACTTAAAGGTGCTTGCTTGCAGAGCCTGCCAGCCCAGTTTCCAATCCCCCAGACACCCACTTAAATCCAGGCAGGCATTCATACTCATTTGCAGCAACAAGAGACCCTGGTGTACACACACACATGCAAATGCATTAATAAAATTTTAAAGCCATGCAATTTCCTTATTATAGCCATAATTAATTCTAACTCCTTCCTACACCTACCCCCATAAAAATGTCAAAGGGCAAAACGAACCTCCAGATATGCATTATGCCTATCTCAGGCTTCCCCTTCCTTACCCCACCCTACCCTCTGCCGTGAGCTCCCATTATATCAACTACCTCCGGTAAACATTGCAACACTCAATCTCAATGCCAGAGTGGAAATGGGTCTTCATGTGGAAACCAAATTATCATGACGTGGCCCCAACTCGGCCATTTCTGAGATGTGATAGCCCACGTTTTTGGAAAACTTTGAGCTTTGAGAAGCATTTTGACATCCCTCTGCGGTATTCACTTCAGTAGCCACAGACACCAAGCATCTGTGGAGAGCTTCAATCACAGGGTTGGCCACGTTGCTCATGGCCACCATGCATGCTGTTTCTTACCCATTGGGATTGGCAATGGATAAGAAGGAGCCATGGGATGGGGTCATCACCACACTCAGAACTGATGCTGAAGTTCTCTTCCTAGAGACCCTTGCAGCCTTCAGTTTGTGTTCTGTGGCTCTCAACCACAGCAACAGCCTTGTGAGGTGGACAGTAGAGGCATCCTGCCCATTGAACAGATGGAAAACTTCAAGTTCAGAAAGGTGACTGTGCTCTTCCCCTTCCTGAGAGACCATTCTAGCATCACCTCTGTATTGGTAACTTCCTGCCACACCCACTCCTCACTTCTAGTTCCCCTCAGATTTTGGATTACTAATCCCTTCTCAGGCTGGACTTCTAGAAGATTTTAATTGCTTATCAAACTGTGTCTTCTATGTATGTGTGAATCGCAGTGTCTAGGACCACATTCTACATTTTATTCTACATGGCAAATGCTGAATACTTAACACTGAGCACTCACCATGCATCCAGTCACAGAATAGATACTGTCATTATCCCCATCTTACATATGAGGAAACTGAGGCTTAGAAAGGCCAGATAGTACCAGCACCACCTGCCACAACTAAGTTCTTTTTTAATAGTATATGTTCATCACACAGGGTAATGGGTTTCCTCATGATACTTTAATACATGCTTATAATGGGCTTTGATCATATTCACACACCCTCCTTACTCTGTGTGGTACTCTTCCCCTAGCTGGTCCCCTTCCTCTTCCTAGATAGTCCCCCTTCTACTTTCATGTTGCTTTTCTTTTGATCTAGATTGCCCAGATGAGAGAAAATAAGAAATATTTATCTTTCTGTGTCTGATTTGTCTTGCTCAACATGATCTCCAATTACATCCCTTTTTCTGCAAGTGACATTTCTTCTTTATGGCTGACTAAAACTCTATTGTGTGTGTGTATGGCATATTTTCTCCTATTCATTTGCTGACAGAGACTTAAGCTGATTCCATAATGTGGCTCTTCCCACATATCTGTAATAAACATGGGTGTGCAGGCATCTCCTCCATGCTATGATGACTCAGAGTCCTTTGGGTATGGACCCACAGTGGTCATGTGTTAGGTTATGTGTTTCTTCTAGTTGTAGAGGTCTGAGGAGCCTCCAGATTGATTCCCATAATAGCACCAGTTTACATTCTCACTATCAGTGTTTCTGCTTTTCCCTCACATACTCATAAACATTTGTTACTGTTTCCTCAATGATGGACATTGCAACTGGGGTGAAATGAGATCTCACTATCATTATTTAATATTTTATTTATTTATTTATTTATGAGAGAAAGAGGCAGACAGAGAAAGAGAGAGAAGGAGGGAGAGAGAATGGCATGCCAGGGCCATCAGCTGCTGCAAATGAACTCCAAACACATGTGCCACCTTGTGCATCTGGCTTATGGGGATCCTAGAGAATTGAGCCTGGGTCCTTTGGATTTTCAGGCAAGCTCCTTAACCACTAAGCCATCTCTCCAGCCCTCTGTTATTTTCAAATTTTTAATTTATTTATTTGCATGTATGTATGAGTATACCAAGACCTCTTGCCACTGCAAATGCCAAACACTTATGCCACTTTTTTGTATCTGGCTTAAATAAGGAATTGAGCTGGCAGGCTTTGCAAGTAAGCACCTTTAACCACTAAGCCATCTTCGTAGCCCCTCAGTATGTTTTTGGTTTGCATCACCTTGATGGCTAAGGATGTTGAACATTTTTCATATATTTATTGGTCATTTGTGCTAATTTTCAGAACTGTCCGATTCATTTGCCCATTTATTAATTACACTATTTGTTCTGTTGGTATTTACTTTCTTGAGGGTTTTTTGTTGTTGTTTGTTTGTTTGTTTTGTTTTGTTTTGTGTTTTGAGGTAGGGTCTCACTCTAGCTCAGGCTGACCTGGAATTAACTATGTATTCTCAGGGTGGCCTAGAACTCCCCGTGATCCTCCTACCTCTGCCTCCCGAGTTCTGGGATTAAAAGTGTGGCCACCATGCCCGGCCAAGTTCTTTATATTCTTGATGTCAGATGTGGCTGACAGAGTTTTCACCCATATGTCTGCTGTTTCTTCACTCTTCTCTCTGCTTCCTTTGCTTTGCAGAAGCTTTTTACTCTTGTGCCGTCCCATTCATCTTTCTGCTGCTCTACATTGTTTAGCCATGAATGTTGGAAGGCCATCCCCAGGTTAGACATAGGAAGGACTTGCTAGGGGTGGTGGTTTGAATCAGATGTCCCCCATAAATGCACAGTCCAGCTTGTGGCATCTTAGGAGGTGGAGCCTTGCTGGAGGAGGTGTGTTGGGGGGCGGGCTTACAGGTGTTGTAGCCAGCTCTCCCTTCTCAGAGTTTGTCTCATTCTCCTGCTGCTGTTTTCCACCTGCTGTGGCAGAGGTGATGTTCAATCTCTGCTCATGCTCTGCTTTCCCCTCCTATCATGAAGCTTCCCCTTGAGACTGTAAACCAAAATAAAAACTTCCTCCTATCAGCTGCTTTTGGTCAAGTGCTTTATCCCAGCAATGAGAAGGTAACTACAACACTAGGCAAGCCACAAAGACTTAACCTGGTAAGTCTACAAGGTAGCAAGGAGGAGAAAAAGGGAATCTGAGCCATTCCGTTATTACCCTCCATCAGTGAAGAGGTACAACAGCCCTGTGAGCCTCCCCACTATAGCCACTGTGGTGCTTTGATTCAGGTGTCCCCCATAAACTTACGTGTTCTGAATGTAGGTTCCCAGCTGATGGAGATTTGGGAATTAACACTTCCAGCAGCAGGCAGTGTATTGTTGCGGGCAGGGTTATGGGTGTTATAGCCAGTTTCCCCATGCCAGTGTTTGGCACACTCTCCTGTTGCTATTGTCCACCTTATGTGGGCCAGGGGGTGATGTCCACCCTCTGCTCATGCCATTGTTTTCCCTGCCATCATGGAGCTTCCCCTTGAGTCTGCAAGCAAAATAAACCTTTTTTTTTTTTTTTTCCCAAAAGCTGCTCCTGGTTGGGTGATTTCTGCCAGCAATGTAAACTGACTGCAACAGCCCTAGAATGCCAGGTCTTCAGAATTAAAGCAGCTAATGAGGCTAACCCACGAGGGCCCAGGCAGGACTTGTCTTCCACCTAAAATTCCATTCAGGGAATCCCAACCATGCCTGAAGTAGGGGGTAGAGGTGCAGACCTAGCCAGACGTGATCTTTTTTTTTTTTTTTTTTAACTGGCCCAGCTGTCAGGCCATAGCAGGAAAAAAATGTGGCACTGCATTGTAGTCATTCCAGCTCTGGGGAATTCACCAGCAACATGCTGCCCAGGAAGCTGGCCAGGGGACTTTTTATAGCACCCTAAGAACCTGGAGGAAAACTGATCTCTTGAGAGAGAAAAGTAGAGCATGTGGCTAGTCCAGGCACTTCCCCCTCTACTATGTATTCCCTAGATGCCCACAGTTCAATTTAGGGCAGAAATGCTGGCTAAGTGAGCAGTGTGGGGTGGAGGAAGCCAGCTCACTGTTAGGCTAACCTCACAGGGCCTAACGTGGTTCTGTGAATCTCTTACTTAGTTTTAATTTCTTCATCTCACAAGTTGAAGTAGTATAGTACAATAATCAGTAGATCTTGGTCCAAGGGCTAAATCTACCACTGTATTAGCACACAGCCATGCCCATTCTTTATATGTTGTCTGTAGCTACTTCCTCAGTACAAGAGCATAGTTGAGTAGCTGAGAAAAAATCATCTGTGGCCTGCAAAGCTTAAAACATCCGGACCTTTCAAGAGAAAGTTTGCCCACCCTGGGTGAGGCTATAGAGAGATCGGAGTGCCTGCCAGAAACACTGAAATGAGGATTTTGAGAGAGTGTCCAGCATGGAGAAATGATGTACTTCTTTAGACAGTACAGTAGTATGTTTATATTCAAAAATCGTATTGGAAAAGCTGGGCATGGTGGCTCAGGCCTTTAATCCCAGCACTTGGGAGGCAGAGGTAGGAGGATCACCGTGAGTTCGAGGCCACCCTGAGACTACATGGTGAATTCCGGGTCAGCCTGGACTAGAGTGAAACCCTACCTCAAAAAAACTTTAAAAAAAAAAAAGTCGTATTGGAAGGGCTAGGGAATGCCATTTACTCATGTTTTTCAAATTACTTTAAACCTCAGAATCATTTGGCAAACATCTTAAGTAATACAACTGTTCTGGGTGAAGAGGGAATAAGTGCTGAGCACAGCCTGCTCCATTACTTCTGCTCCCAATGCAGCCCCCGTGGAGACCACATGAACCCCACAGATTTCATCAGAAGAGCACATGTAAAACTGAGGTAGCTGAGGCTAAAGGGGAGTAGCTTGTCTCCGTCATATAATGAGCCCCCAGGTGGCATTCCACAGAACCACTAATGTGGTCCCAAGGTATCAGAAGAATACAGACATCTCTGCAGGCAAGAAGGTTGATCTTTGGCTGTGTGGGCCACCTCACTAGCCACCATCAGTCCATAGTAACCATGACCTTCCTTGCTGACCCGGAGCCCATAAAGTTCAGTGCTGGGGCTTGGTTGCACATGTTCCTGATACTTGCTATGGCTGAGTCAGTGTTTGCTTGAGAGCCTTTTTTTTTTTTTTCTTTTTTGAGGTAGGGTCTCACTCTGGCTCAGGCCGGCCTGGAATTAACTATGTAGTCTCAGGGTGGCCTTGAACTCACGGCAATCCCCCTACCTCTGCCTCCCGAGTGCTGGGATTAAAGGTGTGCACCACTACGCACAGCTGCCTTTTTTTTTTCTTTAGAAATCTAGAGCCAAAAGAAAAAGAGAAAAATTTAAATGGACCATATGCTTTTATTTTTATATTTCTATTTAATTGATTCAAAGGCACATTTTTTAAAGCTCAGAACATAGCTTACAATTGACATGTTAATTTATTCATTTTCCTTTTTAAAAAAAAAGCTGTTACTAATAGAGAAAAACATCCTCAAATCAGTGGCATTTTAGGATGGAGAGATTATGATAATTTATACAAAAGCTTTCCTTTGAAGATGAAATCAGATTCATTCATTTGTAGAATAAATATTTACCTTTCCTGCCTATTCTTGTTGAAGGGTGTGCTGAAGGCAGATCCTGCCAAAATACAACCAAGGGAGATTTGGAGATTTTTTTTTAGCCCTACTTGAACCAAAAAGAAAACCAATCTCTTGGGACTGTGCCAGAAAACAGTGAAACTCATGGCTTTTCCTCTCCTCCAGCCAGCAGCTAGGTGCAGCTCTGAGGGGATGCAGAGGGTATGCTCAGGATCCCCTGTACCCCATTATTTCTAGTGTGGTTTAGAAAGTGAGACTTGGTCACCACCAAGGTCATATCTGGTTAATGTCCATCAAAGAGACTATGTAAAGGGCTCAGGGGGACTTTTGCAGCTATGGCTAAGAACCTGAGGAACACTGCCAATGGCATTCCAGGTACAGGGGAGCAAGCCAGGCAGGATGCCTGCCGCCCAGAGCAGCAGGGAGAAGTAAGCAGAGCCTCTAGTTTCTCCACAGAGGAGGCCCTACTCTCCAGGTCCCTTACTGGGTGTGTCCCTGTCCCTGAGCTTGTGATGTACCTAATTATAGAGGCAGATAAGGCTGAAGTCAAGTGTCTTGGCTGCTGTGGAGTGGGTGTCAGGTTGCCTTCTCTGAATCCTGGTTCTACTGCTTCCACATAATTCTCTTAGTGTGTTACTTCAATTGAAAATGGAGAAAACCATCTTACATCTACTGATGAGGGACAAGCAGGGTTCAAGCAAGTACTGGAAGGCACTCTGCACATAGGAAGTATTCCATTTTTCAAAACGTGAATGTTTGGCATGCAGGTCTGTAAGTGACTGTCTTAATAAACAAGAGGTGGCTCAGAGGGTGAGAGTGCTTGCTATGCAAGCATAAAGGCCTGAGTTTAATTCTCAGTACCCACGTAAAAAAGCTAGGCACAGTCACACGTGCCTATAATCCTAACACTGAGATGGGCAGAGACAGGATTGCTGAAGCTCCCTGGTCAGCCAGTCTTAATCAAAAACCTGGGAGTTTAAGTGACACTGTGTCTCAAGGAAATAAAGCAAATGAGCAATAGAGGAAGACACCCAACATCTTCCTCTGACATAAACAGACATGCACATGAGGCATGCATATACTACAGACACACCCTTAAAAAAATTAAAGTAAGCCAAACGTGTGGTGCACGCCTTTAGTCCAAGTACTTGGGAGGCAGAGGAAGGAGAATCACTGTGAGTTTGAGGCCACCCTGAGAATACATAGTGAATTCCAGGTCAGCCTGGGATAGAGCAAGACCTTAAAGATGGCTCAGAGATTAAGGCATGAGACCCTATCTCAAAAAATAAATTAAATTAAATTAAAAACTAAGTAAGAGAAGACGCCAGGTTCTCTGCAGCCCCTTCATTCTTGCTCTTCTGTGCTCCTGAGATTACAGGAAGACATCTTTAATAATAAGATAAGATAAGAGATAAGCCACAGGGAATGTCTAAAATATGTAAGACTTAATCTTCCCAAAGGAAAGCCAGTATTCTGAACCCTATGTAGCATGAAGTGTGAGCAGGAAGAGATTAGGCTGTTTTGCAATATGGGGCAATTGTTAAAGCCAGAGGGTGCTCACAATGGAGTGATAGGAGAGAGATTGGACAGAAGTGGCCATGTAATACTTCAGCAAATACTTCAGGTGAGAGAAGGCTAAAATTAACTCACCTTGGTGTTTAAAAACACAGCCCCAAAAAGTTTTATGCTCTCCATTTTCAAATAGAGACCAAGGGACAGAATTGTGAGGCTAATGGTGAAGCAAAGGAGACTTCCCTATGAGGCACTTAAAACCCAAGCCATCCATTTCCATGACCTGTAGTCAACTGCTTTGGTTACTTTCTTGTTGCTAGAACAAAGCACCTGACCAAAAGCAGCTGATGGGAGAAAAGTTTTTATTTGGGGGAAGCTTCATGATGGAAGGCAGAAACATGGCATGAGCAGAGGCTGGACCTCTGTCACAGCAGGTAGAAAATAACAGCAGGAGAGCAAGACTCCAGCTCCCAAATTGCCAGTATCTGGGGACCAAGCATCCAAAACATATAAGTTTATGGGAAAGATCTACTTTTTCTTGTACCTCCAACTGTGGATGCAGAAATTTCTACCCCCAAGGTCTCCCTAACCCTGGCCAGGAGACATCTGGGCTTCTGATGAGGTCCTGGCCCAGAGCCAAATTCAGGGAAATCTGGGGCACACTTAGAGGCCATTGTAGGCAAGTGGAGGGGACAGAGATGGAGATTTCCATCCCAGTGTACAGTCTGGGAGGTGGGGGGGAGGGCCATTCTGAGTTAAGCCTTCAAAATCCTACCTAGAATAACTCACCTCACCTTCTCACCCATGGTGATTACTAACTCCAGCAACAACAACAATAATAATAACAAGCCTTGCTATTGTGATTGATACATGCCTGGCACAGTGAAACCACTCTTCATATGTTACTTCTTGTAGAAAATAGGGACTGCTGGCATTTACCTAGGAGTGATTTATGGGATGGTGACACAAAAACACAATTTCAGACAAAGTTTGTACTGAGCCACCTCACAGAGTGAACTCCAACAGCTGAAAGGGAAGCTTTTTTATTAGGGAAATAAATCTTGTTTACTGTCAAGGTTATCTATTTCCTTCTGCTGGGTTCCAGTGAGACCTCCCAGTGTCTGTTGTGACCCACTGCTATTCTGGACACCAGGCCATTGTGGCACACACTAAGTGAAGGTTTTGTCCATGCCTTCATGAACTCTGTCACAACTTAGTGAAGGACGCTGAACAAATCTGTCCTGCAGCCAAGAGCAGGATGATTTCACCTGTGCAGGAAAGTGGAAAGGAACTGGCAATTAAGCCAGCTCTCAGAGGATGGTGTCATGGCAGACTTGTAATTCTAGTATTAAGGAGGCTGAGGTAGAAGGTTCTTGACATTGAGAGAAGTCTGGGCTATTTATGTAGTAAGACCTTGTCTCAAAACAATTTCATTCATTCATTTCAAATCAGAAGATAAGCAGGCATTATCAGGACGGGTCAGCATGGTTTATGTCAGAGCACTGTGCAGTGATCCACTGTGACCTCATGGCAGTGTTGTTATCCCCCATTTTCCCAGTGAGGAAACAGACACAGTAAATATCTCATCTAAGGCCATATAGCTTCTCGGAAGTGCTTGTAGGAGCATCTGTGTGTCAGAGGACACATCATGACCAAACAGTACTGCAATAAGGTCTCAGATAGTAAAAGCAGGTCCGATGTAGTAAACCAATAAACTCCACCAAACACAATGTATTTCTGTCTTGTGGCCAAATATCAGGCAAGAAGCAACGTAAAGGAGGAATGATTTACTTGGGCATGCAGTTTGAGACAAGAGAGTCCATCATGGCGAGGAAAGCATGGCAGCAGGACCATGAGGCAGTTGGTCACATTGGTCAGCCTGTAAAACCAACATGAAAAAGACAATACTGCCAAGTTCATGTGTGTGTGTGTGTGTGTGTGTGTGTGTGTGTGTATATGTATATTTTTTTTCAATCCTTTATATACAGGGCTTTTTATTTATTTATTTGTGATAGAGAGAAAAAGAGGCAGAGAAAGAGAGAGAATGGGCACACCAGGGACTCTAGCCACTGCTAACAAACTCCAGACACATATGCCACCTTGTGCATCTTCCTTATGTGGGTACCACAGAATCAAACCTGGGTCCTTAGGCTTTGCAGGCAAGCACATTAACCACTAAGCCATGTCTTCAGCCCTATATGCAAGTTTTAAACAAGCTTCATTATTTCTCTTTTTTATGTAGGCACAAAAGACTTTATTTTTTGACAATTTTTAAGCATGTATATAATGTATTTTGATCGTTATCACCTCCCATTACCTTCTCTTGTTTCCTTCCCCACACACACACTGAACAACTTCTTGCCAACTAGTCCCTCCTTTACTTTTATGCCGTGTGGGGGGGGGGCTCGCTGAGTTTAATTAGGGTTGTTTGCATGAGCATGAGTGGGAGGTTACTTACCAAAGTACATGGAATTTAACCAATGGCTGCACACTGAAGAAAATGTCTTCCCTTGCCCCAGTAACCATTAAATGCCAATAACTCCTCAGGAAGGGTTGGGGGCCTCGTCCCTGATAGAATTCATAATAGAATGTTGCTCGGCCTGATATTTTGCAGGCCTTATACAGGTAATGACGGTTGCTCTGAGATCATGAATGCAGCGAATAGCAATGTCATGTCCAGAAGACAGCATTCCATAGCACTCCTCCCCATCCTCTGCCTCTAAGATTCTTTCCACACCCTGTTCCGCCATGTTCCTTGGCTCCAGAGGGGATGATAGATATGTCTCATTTAGCACTGAGCCCTCAACAGTCATTTCTTTTAAAAACTTTGGCAAATTTTGAATCTCCACAGTAGTTGCTGCCAACTGAAAAAAGAAGTTTCTCTGACCAAACATGACAGCAGCATAATAACTAACATAACTAATCTATCAGTATGAACATAAATAATTAGAAGACTTTTTGCTTTTTCAAGATAGGATCTCACTTTAGTTCAGGCTGATCTGAAATTCACTACGTAGTCTTAGGGTAGCCTCAAACTCATGGCAATCCTGCCTCTGCCTCCCAGAGTGCTGCAATTAAAGGTGTGTGCCACCATACCCATCTAGAAGGCAATTTGATAGACACAATATATCTATTTAGCCAGACAACAGGAATAGCTTCCCTCCTAGAGTTTTTGAACTTCCAAGTCAGGCTTTTGACTAGGTTTTAAGTACAGGGCATGAGTTCCCTCCCTTGGAATAGGCCTCAAGTCCAATCAGAGAGCAGTTGGTTACTCCTATAACAGTATGCCACTATTGCTCTCCAGTAGGCACATCTTGCCTGGTGCTGCCAAGCTATGCTGCCAACTTGAGTTGTAGCCTAGTCCCCTTGGATCAGAACTGAACTGCAGCCAGGTATGGTGGCGCATGCCTTTAATCCCAGCACTTGGGAGGCAGAGGTAGGAGGATCGCTGTGAGTTCGAGGCTACCCTGAGACTACATAGTGAATTGCAGGTCAGCCTGAGCTAGAGTGAGACCCTACCTCGAAAAATCAAAAAAAAAAAAAAATCTGAACTACCTTGGGATGGAGAGATGGATTAGTGGTTAAGGCACTTGCCTGCAAAGCTTAGGAACCGGTTCAATTCCCCAGTACCTATCTACATAAGCCAGATGCATAAGTGGCACATACATCTGGAGTTCATTTGCAGTGCCTGGAGCCCAGGTGCACCCATTCTCATATTCTTCCCCACCCCCAAAATAAATAAATAAAATAAAACTGTATTGCCTTGGTAGCTGACTCTGAGAAAACACTTCCCAGAAGCAGTGTTTTGAACAGAGAACCCTTCCAGTGGTATTTTCAGCTCAGGCTCTTTCACTTCAAATGAATTTAAATGTTTACAGGTTGGAGCCTTTGATCAGTGAAGTCTTGCCTTTAGGGTACCTTTCCTATTATCTGAGTGCAGAACAAGGTGTTTCTCTTTAATAGTGTTAAGCACACTGATAACCACCTTGTCTGCAACTTTAAGTTCATTTGTTGCACATTTTTCCTATCTTTCTGCTCTACTTCCTCTCTCTCATTATAGAGCTGGATAAGAGCAGCAAGCATTAACATTTTTAACTGATGCTATTATTTAAGAGACAGAGAGAAAGAGGTAGATGAGAGAGAGAGAGAATGGGTATGCCAGAGCCTCCAGCTCCTGCAAACAAAACCCAGACACATGTGCTACCTTGTGCATCTGGTTTACATGGGTCCTGGGGAATTAAACCTGGGTCCTGTGGCTTTGCAGACAAGTGCCTTAACCACTAAGCCATCTCTCCAGCCCAGCAGTAACAGTTATATAACGTAGATGTTAGCCTGTCTTGAGATGTTTTCCACTACACAAATTAGTCCATTACTTTTTACTTTTTAAAAGATTTTATTTATTTTTTGAGGGGGGACAGATATACTAAGAGAGAATGGGCACACCAGAGCCTCTAACCACTGCAAATGAACTCCAGATACATGTCATCTGGCTTAACGTGGGCACTGGAGAATGGAACCTGGGTTCTTAGGCTTTGCAGGCAAGCACCTTAACTGCTAAGCCATCTCTCCAGCCAAGTTCAGTATTATTTAATTCAGTCTCACTCAAGTTCTCAGTACACAGACAGAAGGCTCCCAGAACAGGAATGGCCTCTAGCCCAATTCTCAAAAATGTCCTGTGATGGAGAGTTGGCTTAGCGGTTAAGGCACTTGCCTGCAAAGCCAAAGGACTTCGGTTTAATTCCCCAGTACCCATATTAAAGTACAAGGTGGCACATGTGTCTGGAGTTTGTTTGCAGTGACTAGGGGCTCTGGTGCACCCATTCTCTCTCTCTCTCTCAAATAAATAAATATGCTTAACAAAATAAAAACAACAAAAATGGACTTATCCCTTCTGAAACCTCATAAGTGACTTTTCTCTCCACATTCTACTCTTCTAAACTCCCACCAGAATGGTCTACTTACAGCATTCTAAGGCTTCTCCAGCCTGTAATGCCAAAGTTTTCCACATTCCTCTAGCAAACCAAAGGCCAGTGAACCATATGGTCAAGTTTATCACACTAGCATCCCCAATCCTGGTATCTGTTTTCTGTCGCAGTTACTTTTTGTTGCTGTGACAAAACACCTAACAAGAAGCAAGTTAAGGGAAGAAGGGTTGGGCTGGAAAGATGGCTTAGTAGTTAAGAAGGGTTTATTTTGGCTTGCAGTTTGAGGGTACACAGTCCATCCCAGCAGAAAAGGCATGATGGCAGAAATGTGAGGCAGACAGTCCCATGAGTCAACAGCCAAGTAGCAGAGAGTCAACAGGAAGTGGGGCTAGGCTATAAAAACTCAAGGCCTGCCTCCAGTAGCTCACTTCCTCCAGTAAGGCTTCACCTCCTTAGGTTCCACAGTCCTCCAAAAGAGCACCACTCGCTGGAGACCAAATATTTAAGCACATGAGCCTACAGGGATATTTCACATTTAAACTGTAACACTGAACAAAGCTACATATATAACAGCTTCCCACTGGTGCAGCCTGGGGCATCTGTTGGTGAGTGTGTGGCTCCTTTCTCACACTGAGGTTTCTGTTCACTGACTGTCCACCTCATCCTGTGCCTGTCTGCATGAGCTGCTGCCTAGTCTTCACTCCTGAATCCTTATATGGTTATCATGTGATGGGGACTAGAAGCTGGGAGGCAGCACAGTATAAGCTATTGTGTGGTTACAATTCATCACAGTTGACCAATCTATAAAACCTCAATGGACCAGGTTACACACCACATTAGCATGGTAAGACTTGAGTCTCACAAAGTAAGTAGGCCATTCGTTGACACCCATAATTGATGCTGAGGAAACTGAGTCCCAAACACATAAAACCACTGGTCCAAGGCCACACAGCCAATAAGGGTATAGCAGGACTTGACCCCTGGATTCTAGCCCCAGTGTCAATATTTTCTCAACTCTGCCAAAACAAAACACACTATTGGGGAAGAGGGCAGAAAGGCACAGAAGATTTAAACTCTGGCACCTGTGGCCTCCAACAGTTTCCTTAACCTCTATGGGGCTTGGTAAAACTGAGATAAGAGCTCCTACCATGCATGGATGCTACAGGGAGTGAGAAAGGAGGCACAGAAATGGTTCCACAAGAGAGTACATGTGATAGTCACAAGAGACAAATATAGGAACAGGCAGCAATATGAATAAATCTCTTCAGCATAATAAAAAAACTCACAAAAGGTTACCTATTGTATTATACCTTTAATGAAGATGAAAACTAAAAATTTCAAGCACATCATTTACAGGAGTCTATCTAGTTGTGATAAAACTTTGGACAAGAGAAGTAAGGGCATAAGGAAGACAGTGTTCAAGACAGTGTCAGAGAGTTTTACACAGATTGGTGCAAGCTGCTTTCTAGATCCTATCTTTTGCTTGGAATGATAGGCTGTGGGAATTAATTATATCATCAGAAAACAACCAACTACATAAATAATAACTAAATAAAAGTGAGGCATGTGTAGGCCAACAATGAGAGAAACTCATGAAGCCAGGGATGGGATTAATCCATTTATTCTCCTCCTGGAGTTCTATGAAAAATACTGAAAGAAACAAAAAGTGCTCAGCTCAGCCCTTTGCATGCAGTGTTTGGTAAAGTGGCCAGAGGGATGATCATGTAGATGGGGGTTTGCGATCTAGAGTCTCATCTAGGTGTGAATCACAGTCTGCTGGCTGTGTGGCTTTAGAGAAATGGCAGTGCCTGTCTGAGCCTCACTTGGTCAATAGCAGGTAAAAGCAGAACCTACTATACAGAGTTTTTGGAAGGATTAAGTGGAGTAATATATGCAGTGCTTAGCACAACATTCAGAGCATCACATATGAGCTGGCAAATACTATCTATTTTGTTGTTTTTTTTAATATTTTATTTGTTTGAGAGAGAAAGAGTCAGATATACATAGAGAGAATGGACACCAGGGCCCATAGCCACTGCAGATGAACTCCAGATGCATACGCCACCTTGCGCATCTGGCTTATGTGGACACTGGGGAATCGAGCCTGGGTCCTTAGGCTTCACAGCCAAGAGCCTTAACGGCTGAGCCATTTCTTCAGCCCCAGTTTTGTTTTTATAATGTCTCAGACCACTCACTGGTACTGCTTCTGTTTCATCTTGGGTGAAGGGGGTGATGCAAACTGTTCTGATTGGAAGCAGCTGCCATCTTGAGGTGAGGAAGTGAGTGTGTCAGTTTTCCACTTCCACCTGGACCCATTTCCTTTGTGAGCTAAACAGGGAGGAATCTGCAGACAAAGGAACAATTCTGGGAGAGCTTCCCCCCATGTACAACCGGAAGTTATTTCCTCAGAAGTCAAAAGGGCTGGAGAGCCTGATGAGAGAAAGCCAGAGCCATGGCTTCCCTGGGGGCTCAGAGTTGGGAGATGTGTCCTAAGTGACAACGCTCCCAGTGGGTGACAGGAATGGGCAGAGTTGCAGCTAGGAAGGACATCACACAAGCAGATCTTCTACCTGGCTCCTGCATAGAGTCACCAGAAATGCCCCCATGACCTACTTTCCCACTGACTGAAAACCTCCTTCACTTTTTGCCTCCCTGTCTCCCAGCAGGTCACAGAACTGTGCTAGTCCACCATTCCTGATAATTACTCCTGGGTTTACAACCCCTTTCCCAGCCAGTCCCCATCTCTCCTCACACAGACACACACATGGGCGCTCTACATGTTCACACCGAGGAGAATGATGCTCAGAATGGTTGAGTAACTTCCCCAAAATTATTCCTGAGTAAAGTGGGGAATTAAAACACAAACCAAGTCCCTGATTCCTTCTCTGGTCCTCTCAACTGCCTGCCTTCCCTGTCTTTGTGCTTCCATCCTGGGGAGTCTTAACATGCTTTCTCCAGTTTCCCACAATTGCTCTCATTAATACACACAAGCCTTCCAAGGTGATGTCCCTCCCTACTCCCTCCCACAGGAGCTATATTTAACTCCTGGGAAGCACTGAGCACTAGGCACTGGCTGGGAAGCTGGGGTTCCCTCCACACACTGGAACAACAGGAAATGTTTGTTTGGTGATAAACAATGTGAATCCAATCTGTACTGTCCCCTCCAGTATTCTGCCCACTGCCTTTCCTTTGGTCCCAGAGAAGAGTGCTTATAAATTAAGAGGAAGGAAATGAGTCCTGCTAGATAGGTCTATAACAACTTGCAAGAGACTATGGACAGGGAAGGAGAGATGTCTGAACCCACAAAATGAAGGGAGAAATCCTTCCAGCTTTGCCTGTGGGGCTGGTAGCCTGTGTACACTGAGGGAAGCCCGGGTTTGACACAGATGAAAGCAGGATTTGGGAGGAGAACTTGGGGCAGCATCACAACCAGTCCTTCCCATTCTGCAGCCCTCAGGCCTATAAAATAAAATCCTCTCACCTGTAAAACAGGATTGGTGTTATACAAATTAATTGATATGAATAAGCTGTGTAAGTCTCTTAAAACAGCCTTAAGTAGTAATGGAACCATGCTATAAATAGCTTATGATGCTCGGGTGCCACTCTGTGTTGGTCACTGTTCAGAGCACATTTACATGTGTGAGGTCTGTAGGGAGCATGCTTGTGGGTTACCAGTGGCATTCATTTGGCGTAGGGCTGTTTGTCTTAGACATAGTAGGAGATGGGAGAACAGGACTTAAACTCAGGTGGGGAGGGGTGCTCGATTATCTGCTGATCACTGTTATTTCCCCTTTATGTTTTAGAGTTAACATCCACCAACACCAAAACATTCATCCCTTAATCAATTACAGAGATATTCCCCTTGGGGATATCAGTTCAGCAAGTAGTCGTTGGGAGCTTGGTCAAGGGAGAAATTGGGCTTCAGCATCCTTTTCCTAAAATATTATTTATTTATTTGTAAGGAGAGAGAGAGGACAGAAACAGATGAAGACAATGGGTGCTCCAGGGCCTCCAGCCGCTGCAAACAAACCCCAGACACATGTGCCACTTTGTGCATCTGACTTTGCGTGAGTACTGGGGAATCGAACCTAGGTCCTTAGGCAGGCACTTAACCAATCTCTCCAGCCCTTCAGCGTCCTTTTCTAACTAGGGCTTGGTGTTCTGTATGTGTGCATGCTTGCCTGTCTGTATGTGTGGTGTTTATGTCCATGTGTATGGGCACATATGCCACAGCACATGTGCAGCAGTCAGAGGACAACCTCAGAGTGTGGGTCTTTGCCTTCCACCTGGTTTGGAACAGGGTCTCTCTTGTATTACCACTGCAAATGTCAGATTAGCTGGCCTGCAAGCTTCAGGATTCTCCTGACTCTGCTTCCCATTCCCCAAGGCTCAATGAGATTGCAGACACATAGTACTTGCATCTGTTTTTACATGGGTTCTAGGGATTTGAACTCTGGCACTTGCTATCTTCCCAGCCTGTGCTTTTCTTTTTCCCATACATCCTTTTGGTTTTTCGAGGTAGGATCTCCTGCTAGCCCAGACCAACCTGGAATTCACTATGTAATCTCAGGCTGGCCTCCAACTCACAGTGATCCTCCTACATTGGCCTCCCAACTGCTGGGATTAAAGGCATGAGCCATCACATCCGGCCAGTGCATCTTTTAACTCTACTGAGGCATTATATGTGCTGACGTGTTTTTAAAATCACATTAGCTAGCTATTAGACTTTATTAATATGAGAAAGAAGTTTGCTGCCAAAATTCATCCATTCTACCAGTCCTTCAGCATCTTCTGTGTCAGTCACGAGCAAAGCCAATAGTTTGTTCGTGCCCATGTGGCGCTCAGACTCAAGGGTACTGACATTAAAAATACATGGGGTGGGCTGGAGAGATGACTTAGTGGTTAAGGCACTTGCCTGCAAAGCCAAAAGACCCAGTTTGATTCCCCAGGACCCATGTAAGCCAGATGCACAAGGTTGTACATGCATCTAGAGTTTGTTTGCAGTAGCTGGAGGCCCTGGTGTGCCCATTTCCTATTCATTCTCTCTCCCTCTCCCTCTGTCCCTCTCTCTCTGATAAAAAATTAAAAATAAAAATAGGGCTGGAGAGATGGTTTAGTGGTTAAGCACTTGCCTGTGAAGCCTAAGGACCCCGGTTCGGGGCTCGATTCCCCAGCACCCACTTAAACCAGATGCACAAAGTGGCGCATGCATCTGGAGTTCGTTAACAGTAGCTGGAGGCCCTAATATGCCCATTCTCATTCTGTCTCTCTGCCTCTTTCTCTCTGTTGCTCTCAAATAAATAAAAATAAACAAAAAAATTAAAAAGTACATGAGGTGACTAGGGATGCAGCTCAGTTGTTTGCCTAGCATGCATAAAGCTCTAGGTACCTTATAAACCACATGTGGTATGTGCCTATAATCCCAACACTGGAGAAGTGAAGGCAAGAGGATTAGGAGTTACAAGGCTACCCTGGGCTATATCAAATGGTGTCTCCAAAAAAAAAAAAAAAAAGCCAGGTATGGTGGCACACGCCTTTAATTCCAGCACTTGGGAGGCAGAGGTAGGAGGATCACTGTGAGTTCAAGGCCACCCTGAGACTACTTAGTGAAATCCAGGTCAGCCTGGACCAGAGTGAAACCCTACCTCGAAAAATTAAAAAAAAAATAAATAAATAATATAGGGCTGGAGAGATGGCTTAGCAGTTAAGCGCTTACCTGTGAAGCCTAAGGACCCCAGTTCAAAGCTCAATTCCCCAGGACCCATATAAACCAGATGCACAAGGTGGCGCATGCGTCTGGAATTCATTTGCAATGGCTGGAGGCCCTGGCACACCCATTCTCTTTCTATCTGCCTCTTTCTTGGTCTATTGCTCTCAAATAAGGAAATAAAAATAAACAAAAAACAAAATGAAAGTACAAAATCTTACTATGTAAAATGAGAGAGCTCTTTTGAGGTCCTTTAAGCTATTTTAACAAGGGCTGGAGAAATGGCTTAGTGGCTAGAGGCCCTGCCATGCCCATTCTCTATCTGCCCCCCACCTCAAATAAAATAAAAAGTAAATAATTTTTTAAAAAGAATAAATGTTTAAAGATCTGATCTTAGAGGTATTTTTAAGTAGGTTTCTAGTCTAATTTGAGAAGTCTTATTGTAACCCAGAGAATGAGTTCACATAATGGGTTTCTATACCTGTCAGTCTCACTTGAAAGACTGAAAACTTATGAACAATTAGCCAATTATTGTTTTGTTGTTTTTAAATCCTTGGAATCTACTGTGTCCTCCTACAACTAAAACTAATCAAATAAGACGGGTGAAATTTATTCATTGCTCTAAATAAACTTTAGACATTAAGACTTTCTTGTCCTGATGACCCAGGCCACCACTGAGAAAGCACAGATGAGTTGGACCAGAAGTAAAGTTAGGAATGGATGATTGACTGGGGATCACTGTAGCCTGGCTTCTGGGTGGCACTGCTGCCCCTCCAACTAAAAATCATCATCCGCCGGGTATGGTGGCGCACGCCTTTAATCCCAGCATTCGGGAAGCAGAGGTAGGTGGATCACTGTGAGTTCAAGGCCACACTGAGACTACATAGTGAATTCCAGGTCAGCCTGAGCTAGAGTGAGATCCTACCTCGAAAAACCAAGAATAAAAATAAATAAATAACATCATCCCTTCACTTGCCTCTAAGCATTATGAATGGAGGGGGATGGGGCTCCACTTCCTTCTCTAGCCACCACTGCTAGTCAGAATTACAGCCGTGAATAGTCTGTGTGATGAAGCTGGAAGAGTTCTTGTCTTTTTGCCCTGTGCTTTTCCCTTGTCCCCATGAGTGCACCTGGAGTTCCAACATGGAAGCTCACATGTGAATGAAGAGAACAGCTGTGCAGTGTACTAAGTGCCTCACACATCACTACTACATCTTGGCTGTGTGTGACCTTGTGAAGCAGCAATTGTTAAAACCCTGTTTGTAGACGAATTGGAAACTTAGGGAAGTTAAGAAATTTCCCCCAGGTCCCACAGCTGAAAAATGAAGTTTGAGGGGAGCCTGATTGTCCACAGCCTGTGTCCTTAGCCTCCATTCCATGGTTCATCCCAAGTATAAGGCTTTGGGTAATTTTGTGCGAAGTTCACACTAAATAATTTTTTCCAGCTGTTTATGTGACCATAGCCAAGTCAAATATTTGACCCTCACTTTCCACATCTTTAAAATACGAGGGCTGAACAAGGTCATCAAGATACTGTTTGGGGCTTGGAGAGATGACTTAGAAGTTAAGGTGATTGCCAGCAAAGCCTAAGAACTCACATTCGAATCTCTGGGTCTCACGTAAGCCAGACGCACAGTGATACAAGCACACAATGTCACACATGCTCACAAAGGGGCTCATGTCTGGAGTTTGCAATAGCTGAAGGCCCTGACGCATTCATTCTCTCCCCACCTCCCTTTCTCTCTCTCTCTCAAAAATAAATTTAAAAAATATTTTAGGGAGAGATGGCTTAGCAGTTAAGGCACTGGCCTGCAAAGCCTGAGGATCCAGGTTTGATTCCTCAGTACCCACATAAGCCAGATGAACAAGGTGCCACATGCATCTGGAGTTTGTTTGCAATGGCTAGAGGCCTTGGCATGCCCATTCTCTCTCTTTCTTTCTCTCTTCCTCTCTTTCTCTCTCTCTCTCTCTCTCTCTCTCTCTGTCCCCCCTCCCTCCCTCCCCCCCCTTGATTTTCTCTCTCAAATTAATTAATTAATTATACATTTTTTTAAATATTGTTTTTGCCAGGTATATTGGTGCATAACTTTAATCCCAGTGCTTGGGAGGCAGAGGTAGGAAGATAGCCATGAGTTCAAGGCCAGCCTGGGACTGAAGAGTGAGTTCCAGATCAGCTTGGGCTAGAGTAAGAATGCCTTTAATTCCAGCACTCGGGAAGCAAAGGTAGGAGGATCACCATGAGTTCAAGGCCACCCTGAGACTACAAAGTGAATTCCAGGTCAACCTGAGCAAGAGTGAAACCCTACCTCGAAAAAACAAAAAAACGACAACAATAATATTTATTTATTTATTTATTTATTTATTTATTTATTTATTTATTTATTTATTTCCACTGAGAAAGTATCCATCTACTGATACACTGTGTGCTGATGAAGACCCAGCCCTCACTGAGCTTGTTAAAACAGTGTCACCAAATACCATCTGATCAGTACTTTGGTGTCTGTACAGTTCTGGAGAGGAAATAGCAAGAGCAACGACCACAAAATGCAGCATGGTGGTCACTTATGATTGATTCCAAGCACAGTAGGATGCCAAGTGCTTTGCAGATAAGAACTTACCTAGTTCCCCTAGCATCTGAGATTGGGGTCTACTGTTCTCATCTTACCTATAACAAAACTAGAGCTCAGGGGCTAGAGAGATGGCTTAGCAGTTAAGGTACTTTCTGGCAAAGCCAAAAGACTTCTAGGTTCAATTCCCCATTACCCACATAAAGCCAGATGTATAAGGTAGCACAGGCATCTGGAGTTCATTTGCAGTGACTAGAGGCCCTGGCATGCCCATTCTCTTTCTGTCTGCCTCCCCCCCCCCACACACACACACACTGGATTTCAGATAAGTAGCAGTGCAAGAATCTCAGGACTTAACTGTGGTTTGACCCAAATCCCTAACCACTGGTCCTACTGTTCATCATCTTCTGGCATTCCCTTGGCTCTTCATTATCTCAGAAGGGGACATCCAGTGATTTCTAAGGAGTACAAGGCTTTCTGCACATTCTTTATTGTTCATGTTTGAATGTTTGCTGGTATATTTTGAAAATGTTGAACCTTAGACTGCCTACACAAAATCACCTTGAGTACTGTTAGAATGTACAGCGCTGGTCCCAGTACGGGCCTGCCAGATCACTCTCAGGTTACAGGACCAAGAACCTGAATTCCCAACACAACAACCCCCAAAATCTTAGTCTTTCTAAAATTAGATAAGTCAGTTGTCCTGGTGACAGGCATCATTTGTCATTTACATACCCAGGTACCTTCTCACTAAATTAAATTCTCTAATGAATTAAATCCTTCTAGTTGGAATTCTCCAGCATTAAAGGCAAAGCCTTCATCAAAAGCACTTCTGTAGTCTGCACTTAAAAGGTAGCTTTTTAGGATGAGCTCTGTGTTGTTCTGGAAGAGTCTGAAGCTATATAAAAGTTTTGGGGGGCTGGAGAGATGTCTTAGCAGATAAGGTGCTTGCCTGCAAAGCCTAAGTACCCAGGTTCACTTCCCCAGTACCCACATAAGCCAAATGCACAAGATGTTGCATGCAACTGGAGTTTGTAGTGGCCGGAGGGCCTGGCTTGCCCATTCTTTCTTTCTGTCATCCATCCATCCATCCGCTTCATTATCTCTGTCTCTCAAATAACTAAATAAATAATTTTTTAAAGCTGGGCTGGAGCCAGGCATGGTGGCACACGCCTTTAATCCCAGCACTTGGTAGAGGTAGGAGGATCTCTGAGAGTTCAAGGCCACCCTGAGACTACGTAGCCAATTCCCAAGAAAGCCTGAGCTAGAGTGAGATCCTATCTCAAAAAAGCAAAACAAGCCTGGCATGGTGGCGCACCCCTTTAATCCCAGCACTCAGGAGGCAGAGGTAGGAGGATCGCTATGAGTCCAAGGCCACCCTGAGACTACATAGTTAATTCCAGGTCAGCCTAGTCCAGAGTGAGACCCTACCTCGAAAAACCAAAAAAAAAACAACAACAACAAAAGCTGGGCTAGAGAGATGGCTTAGCAGTTAAGACACTTGCCTGCAAAGTCTAAGAACTCATGTTCTACTCTCCAGGTCTCACATCAGCCAGATGCACAAAGTGATGCCAGCGTGCACGGTTTGTGCATGCTCATAAGGTGACGCACAAATCTGGAGTTCGATTGCAGTGGCTGGAGGCCCTGGTCTGCCAGTTCTCTCGCCCCCCTCCCCCTCTCTCACATAAAAAAAACAGACCAGTCCGTTGGGCTTGCTTAAAAAAATAAAACAAGCCGGGCTTGGTGGCGCACACCTTTAATCCCAGCACTCAGGAGTCAGAGGTAGGAGAATGGCCATGAGTTCAAGGCCACCCTGAGACTACAGAGTGAATTCCAGGTCAGCCTGGACTAGAGTGAAACCCTACCTCAAAAAAACCAAAAAGAAAAGAAAAGAAAAGAAAGGGGAGGGGAGGGGAGGGGAAGGAAGAAAGGAGCTTTCTGTATTGGGGCTGGAAAGATTGATTGCTCAGTGCTTAAGGTGCTTGCTTACAAAGCCTAAAAGCCCAGGTTCAATTCCCAGTACACATGTAAAGCCAGATGCACAGAGTGGCGCATGCATCTGGAGCTTGTTTGCAGTGCCAGGAAACCCTGGTGCGTTGTCTCTCTTCCTCTCTCCCTCTACCCCGCCCCTTGCAGTTAGAAAAGCTTTCTGTTATCCCTGGTGTATGTGACATTTTCTATGGCATGAGAACCCATCTTAGGGTAAGCATCTGCTTTTGAGACACCGTTTTTTTCTTCTGTAAATTCTTTTTTTTTTTCTTAATTTTTTTTTGTTATTTTCATTTATTTATTTGAGAGCGACAGACAGAGAGAGAAAGAGGCAGATAGAGAGAGGGAGAGAGAATGGGCACGCCAGGGCCTCCAGCCACTTCAAACGAACTCCAGACGCGTGTGCCCCCTTGTGCATCTGGCTAACGTGGGTCCTGGGGAGTTGAGCCTCGAACCGGGGTCCTTAGGCTTCACAGGCAAGCGCTTAACCACTAAGCCATCTCTCCAGCCCTCTTCTGTAAATTCTTGACA
Organism: Dipus sagitta; assembly: GCA_036346955.1. NCBI lineage: Eukaryota > Metazoa > Chordata > Mammalia > Rodentia > Dipodidae > Dipus > Dipus sagitta. Next base: position 36,378,965 of record CM070782.1, on the reverse strand, counting down.
GGGCTCTGATGTTCAGGTAGCCTCTACTGGGCGATGGTCATGGTAGGGCCCCACACATGAAGGGATCCCCATGGAATTGTGGCCCAGCATCTTCAACAGGAGGCCTTGAAGAGGAACCCTGCAGTGGCTCTGCCTGCCTAATCCCTGCCCTAACCTCCAAGATTCTCAGTTGAGCTGAGTTATGGTGGGAGATTGAAGCACAGGGGTCTTGTGAGTTGACTACAAGCTGAGCTTTGCTTCTTGGTGACAGAAATTGCCACCAGGTCTAGGTGGCAACTCCTCACTCTCCATCTACCTCTTCCATCTCCCCCCGCCCTTCCTTCCTTCTCTCTTTGGACTCAGCTGGTCACGTCTCTGTTAAAGGAAAAGTACTTTAGCGGTAGGTATGCCACTCGGAGGTAAGTGCTTCTCTAGCATGCTCAAGGCCCCCGGATCAATCCCCAGCACTGAAAGAAAACAACAACCCCCCCCCCAAAAAAAAAACAACACAAAGCACTTAGAAGTCCAGGTCCCATGTAAAGAACCCATCAAAGGCCTGGAAAGAAACAGAAACTCATCTCACAGGGCTCGGATTCTAAAACCCCTGTGAGAACTGTGGAGAACTCACTCAGAACGTAATTGTTCTTCCTTAGAGTGGTAACCAAGCTTATGTTCCAAGCAGCAAATACAAACACAGCTTCTGGGAAGCAGACTGTTGCTGCCCGCAGGTACTTGCTCAGCGATCAGGGACACTTGAGGGACCACAAAGTCAAAACTACTTTTTTTTTTGCAGTGGTACAGGGCAGACCTCACTCAGGCTGGTCTCCAACCTCAATCCTCAAGCAGTCCTGCTACATGAGATTCTAAAGTGCTGGGACTTCAGATGTGCCTTGCCATAGCTGGTTCAAAACTACTTTAACAGGACTGGAGAGATGCCTGAGTGGTGAAAGGTGCTTGTTTATAACCCCTGACAGCCCAGGTTCGATTCCCCAGTACCCATGTAAAGCCAGATGCACAAGATGGTACGTACATATGGAGTTCCTTTACAGCACACATACACACACACACACACACACACACACACACACACATTCTCCCTCTGTGTCTCTCAAATAAATAAAAATATTTTTTAAAAAAACTGAGGGCTGGGGGCTGGAGAGATGGCTTAGCGGTTAAGCGCTTGCCTGTGAAGGCTAAGGACTCCGGTTCGAGGCTCGATTCCCCAGGACCCACGTTAGCCAGATGCACAAGGGGCCGCACGCGTCTGGAGTTCATTTGCAGTGGCTAGAAGCCCTGGCGTGCCCATTCTCTCTCTATCTGCCTCTTTCTCTCTCTCTCTGTGTCACTCTCAAATAAATAAATAAAAATGAACCAAAAAACATTTTAAAAAACTGAGGGCTGGAGAGAGAGCTTAGTGGTTAAGGTGCCTGCCTGTGATGCCTTAGGTCCAGGTTCAATTCCCTAGAATCCACATAAGCCAGATGCACAAGGTGGTGCATGCATCTGCAGTTCATTTGCAGTGGGTGGAGCTTCTGACATACCCATTCTCTCTACCTACCACTTCCTCCCTTCCTCCCTTCCCCTCCCTTCCTCCCTCTCAAATAATATTTTCTAAAAAAAAAAAAAAAAAACCTTAAGCTGGATGTGGTGGCACACACCTTTATTCCCAGTACTCAGGAGGATCTCTGTGAGCTCGAGGCCAGCCTGAGACTACATAATGAATTCCAGGTCAGCCTGGACTAGAACGAGACCCTACCTCCAAAAAAAAAAAATTAATTTTAGCAAAGTACTAAGCCATCCCAGACCTTCTTCATCCTCCTTCTGTACCACTGTGCAGTGCAGGGTTTTAGGGTTGACAAGTGACAACCTGGCATCTCTGAAGGCTGGTGAGATAAGAGCCTATATGTTCTTGTGGTTTAAAACTCTCTTGTTTTTTAATTAATTAATTAATTAATTAATTTGCAAGGAGTGACAGAGAGAATGGGCACACCAGGGTCTCTAGCTGCTGCAAATGAACTCCAGAAGCATGTGCCACTTTATGACTCTGCTTTACGTGGGTACTGGAGAATCGAACTTGTGTCATTAGGCTTTGCAGGCAAGTGCCTTAACCTCTGAGCTATCTCTCCAGCCCTTGTTTTGTTTTTATTTTTTCAAAGTAGGATGTCACTATAGCCCAGGCTTACCTGGAAGTCACTCTGTAGTCCCAGGCTGGCCTCAAACTTACAGTGGTTCTCCTATCTCTGCCTCTCAAGTGCTAGAATTAAAGGTGTGCACGACCATACCTGGCTGTTTTTGTTTTGATATTTATTTATTTACTTATTTCCAGTGAGAGAGAGAATGGGCATGCCAGGGCTTCTAGCCACTGCAAATGAACTCCAGATGCATGCGCCACTTTGTGCATCTGGCTTTACATGGGTACTGGAAAATCAAACCCACATAGTTAGGTTTTGCAGGCAAGTGCCTTAACCACTGAGAAATCTCTCCAGCCCAGGTTTAATTGTTAATGTAGTAAAGTATTGGAAGACAAGACTCACAGCAAATATAAGTCCTTTGGGGTCCTCAAGAATTTCTGAAAGTATAAAGAAACTCCAACTTTTAAAAAGAAAGAAAAGAAATTCTGAAAATGTCTGGTATAGGGATATATAACCCAGTGCCCCCAGGGTACTGACAGAACAGACCAGTGAGGTCTGCCTTGTTGCATTTATACCATGACCTTCCTTTTGAGTGCTTAGGTGTGAGAGGGAGCCCTAGGGCACAATATCTTGCTTCTTTTTTGTAATCTCTACTGTGGCCTACTTGGCACATAATAAGTGCTCACTAAATGTTTTGAAATTGCTTTAGCTGACATTAGCTGTGTCCCTGAGCGTGCCGGCGAGATTTGTGATTCCACTGGAAAATGCTTCCTTCCAAAAGGTTGAAGTTTGGCTGAAACAACCTTAAATGGTTTCCTGCTCTGAGGAGGGGAGCCTAACCTTTGGGCCCTCACTTCTGTGGCTTGGAGGGCTCCAGCCCCGGGGAAAGCAGGTCTCCTTGCAAACACTGGAGTCTCCATGGCCTTAGGAAGGGTCGTTCATGGAAACAGTGGAGTGCCACCCCTTCGAAGCTGGGAGGGTGCCTTAGCCCTGCTCAGCTGTAAAATGCCTTGAGGGGTGGGAGTAACACAGGAACTACTCCAAAGGTGCTGCTACCATGCCCCGAGGCGCCAGTCTTGTCAGCGTTGTCAGCTTTAGCCCAGTTACCCTGTGTAGCTGTCAGGAGTCCTCACAGCCACGCTATAAGGTGTCTTATGGTAGACCCCTTCACAGAGGAAGAAACTTAGTCACAGTTGATGGAGGCCTGAATTGAACATTGACTTCAGGCCTCCTACATGTCCCAGCCCAGCAGGTTCAAGTCAGTACCCCCCTACTTCCTCAGGGGTCCCAGGGTGGGGAGAAGAGTGAAGCTGGGAGACTTGGCCAGAGCATAAGTGCCTGCCCTTATTGTTTCTGTGTAACTTTTCTCAGTGTTAGTTCCTTCATCTAAAAAGCAGGGTGCTCCTGAGCCCACTTCAACACTTGTTCATAGGATAAAATAAAATCGTGCAAGGCAACATTCCTCCATGACTAAGAAAACAGGGTGAAGAAAGCAGATTCAGTGGTTGCTGTCTTAGCTGCTTGTATTTAACTTCTGAGTCTTTGTTTTGTTCTTCATGTAAGGACCTTAATTAGAATGTTTGACCATAGATTGAAATTATACAGCCGGATAAAAGGCTTATTCGTGCAGCTCATAATGGTTACTTGGCACAGGTTAGCTTTTATCACCACGCACAAGTGTGTGTGTCACAAAGTCAGGCACTCACAGGCTCCCACTGTGATGAAGCTGACCATGGGCTGGCTCTAAGGCAAACCAAGTCCCAAGTCACTGTTTGAGACAGGGACTTATCATGGCATCTTTGTGTCAGCATGCTCCCATCCTCAAAGACCTCTCTGCTTTAGAGTCTTGTATCTCTGTGGCATCCCTGACCTGACCTGGAAATGCAGAATCTCAGCTCCTGCGCTAGGCCACCTGAACCAGGATCTGCAAGATTTCCCAGCTCATTCCTAGCCACACTCAAGTTTGAGAAGCGCTTGTATATACATGGAGAAAAGGGTACTGAGAGTTTGGGGTGTGGGGTGGCAAGGGTTAATGTCTCATTTGGCTCTGGCTAAAGCACAGGAAACAGAAGGTTCCAGAGATTGAAACATATGAACAGATGGAACAGGAAGGCTTCCTTCCTGCCTGTGTCCTAGGGATCTGGGGGCTCTGGCCTGAAACCTGCCTGGAGGCCCCCTGGGTATGCAAAACAGGCTGGGGCACAGAGGGACCTAGGTGCCTCTGCTTGGGGTGGTCTGGGCTCAGAATTCTCCAGAAGTTCTTCTTTAGACCAAGGCCATCTGAGGTCTGAGGCAGAATGGGGAGGTTAGAAGAAAGCCACAGAAATACAAGTAGGGCCTTCCCTGGAGAGGCTGGTGGCAGCTGTGTGAGGACCCTGTGTCTTCCTGGTGTCGTGGGCCTTGCCCTCTGGCTCCAGTTGTCCCATCCTCCATGGCAGAGTCCTGGCCTCAAAGTCTCTCTTATGCCTTCCTCCCCAGTGCTGGAGCAGCTGCTCCCAGAGCTCACTGGACTGCTCAACCTCCTGGACCATGAGTACCTCAGTGACAGCACCCTGGAGAAGAAGATGGCTGTGGCCTCCATCTTGCAGAACCTACAGCCCCTCCCAGGTCAGTCCAGAGAATCCTACTTACACAGACAGCAGCAACACCCTCAGCCTTCCTTAAGAGTTTCATTAACTCCCCAAGGCCTGTGCAGAGGGTTATCTAGGCCGTACACACCGGGTGCCGTGCTGTGCTCCAGTGCCTCATCCACTCAGCACGGTCCTGCCTGTGCTTTTTGTCCTCCATCCCCAGTCCTCTACACACAGACTCACCCTCACAAACCCACCACACAGATCATGTGCACAACTCCCACACAGACACCTGATACATAGCATGCCCTAACTTACAGCATATATATGCATGGCACATCCATATAAACACATATGCTCTGACTATACCAGCCTATGCACACATGTGTGCACATCACACAGTCCCATACAGGCGCATACTTTATACCTTCTGACACACATCCTCGGGAGTTAAAAACATCTAAGTCTTTACTCATGCCCCTTATCTATGCCCCTTACTGTACCCAGCAGTTCCACAGCACTCCAAGTTAGCAGATGGCATAATGTGTCTCCCTAACTCTAAGGAAATGTATGCAGTCCTGCATGGCTTCTGCAGCCTGCATGATGAGGTGGGACGTCATCAATGGGTGACTCTGAGCCTCACATGCCCTAAACAGAGCTGATGTCACTTGCTGTCCCCCACAGGACCATTAGGAGTTAAAAGGAACAGAGGTTTGCTCCTCACTGGAGCCCTGGCCCCTGAATGATTTCTGAGCAGCTCTGTAGCACTAGGCTTCCAGGTGCCCTTTCACATGAAGACAGAGATCTTGGGCACTGTGGCAATGCAAACAGATTTAAAAAGAGGCAGGACAGTAGATAGGATGGGAACATGCTTTGCTGATCAAGTGCTGTGTTTGTGAGAGACAGAAGCTCAAAAGAGCCTAGGAGACCTGGCCCTTCCCTCCTCACTACAGTATGTCCTCCTCTATCAGCCAAAGAAGCCTCCTACCTGTACGTGAATTCTGCAGACCTGCACTCGGGGCCCAGCTTCGTGGAGTCCCTCTTTGAGGAATTTGGTAAGCTCCCTCTCCCAACCTCAGCCATGAACCATCTCTCTCCCGCATATACACAGAAAGATCCCTGCATTGGCCTAGTCCTGGCTCTAACTCTGAGCCACTGAATCTCCTTGAGTTCCCTGTGCCCTGCCAGCTCTGATAAGGTAACTGGAATATACAGTTTTAGGGAATCATGCCTGAGCTTTGAGGAATGGTAGGGACTTATGTGCAAGCCAAAGAACAGGACGGATTGGTCATCTTCCTGCCACTGCTGTCCATGACCACATGGAACCCTGAGATTGAGAGGCTGAGCAACTTAGCACAAAATGAGATCTTGGAAGGGTGGCCACCTGAGCCATGGAGCGGCCAAGTTGGCATGTGGGAGGGAGGTTGCTGACATCCTACGGAAGAAAGTGCTATGCACCTAGGGAGAAAGTAGTGGTCTAAGATTTTCAGGGCTGATAGGTTTAGGGGAAACCCCATGCCTTTAAACCCTACCTACAAAAATCTCAGAAGCTCACCATCAAAGATGACTGCTAGGGGCTGGGGAGATGGTTCAGCCTGTAAAGTGCTTACCTCACAAGCATGAGGACTTGAGTTTCATCTCCAGTGCCCACATAAAATTTCCAGGCATGGTTCAATTCCCCAGGACCCACATAAGCCAGATGCACAAGGGTGCGCTTATGTCTGGAGTTTGTTTACAGTGGCTGGAGGCCCTGGCGTGCCTATTCTCTCTTTCTCTCTGCCACTTTCTCTTTCTCTCAAATAAATAAATATTTTTTTAAAAAGAAAAAAGATTTTAAAAAACTTTCCAGGCATGGTGATACATGCTGGTAATCCTAGTGCTAGGGAAGCAGAGACAAGAGGATCTCTGGGAGTGAACTTCAGGCCAGTGAGAGACTTTGTCTCAGAAAAGGTGCCTGGTGTTCCTAAAAATGATACCTGAAGTTGGCCTCTTCACTCACATACGTACATACATATACACATACAGAAAATGACCTGGGGGGCTGGAGAGATGGCTCAGCAGTTAAGGCAATTGCCTGCAAAGCCTAAGGACTCAGGTTCAATTCCCCAGTACCCACATAAAGCCAGATGCACAAGGTGATGTATGCTTCTGGAGTTTGCAGTTAAAGATCCTGGTGTGCCCATTCTTTCTCTCTCTGTCTATCTGCTTCTTTCCTTTTGTGTCTCTCTCTAATACATAAATATTTTTTTAAATGATCAGGGGCAGGCTGGAGGGTTGGCTTAGCAGTTAAGCCACTTGCCTGCAAAGCCTAAGGACCCAGGTTCGATTCCCCAGGACCCATGTTAGCCAGATGCACAACGGGCGTATGCATCTAGAGTTCATTTGCAGTGGCTGGAGGTCCTGGTGCTCTCATTCTCTCTCCCTCCCCCCCCTCCCTGTCAAATAAATTTTTTAAAAATTGATCAGGAGCTGGAGAGATGGCTCAACAGGTACAAAGGTGCTTGCTTGCAAAGCCTGATAGTCTGGGTTCATTTCCCCAGTAGCTATATAAAGCCAGATGCACAAAGTGACACATACATCTGGAGTTTGTTTACAGTGGCAGGAGGCTCTGGCATGCCTATACTCACTCTCTCTGCCTCTTTCTGTCTCTCTCTGTTTCAAATAAATTAGAAAAAAAAAATCTGCTTTGATCCTCTCTGTCACATGGGAAGCCACGTGGGGCACACATTAGTGTAGGCGGCCACCAGAGGAGGTCCACGGCGCTTGATCCAGCACTTGCGCAGGTTGCTGCTAATGACTGAGGTGGTACTGCCTGGCCTCACAGGCAGGCCTCTGGGCCCCAAACCCAGCCCTTTTCCTTTTCAGTCATACTCATTTTTTACTTTCTCTGTAGACTGTGACTTCAGTGATCTTCAGGACATGCCAGAAGATGACATGGAACCCAGTAAAGGAGCCAGCCCTGAGCCAGACAAGAGCCCATCTCTGAGAAATGTGAGTGTTGCAATCTAGCCGAGGGTGACAGAAGCTGTTCCTGTAACCCTGGGGATCTTCCTGGTCCCCAGCTCTTTTCTCTCCACAGTGATAGCTAGAGGCAAAAGTGGCACCATGTGGACATGTCAGTGGCCCATAGCATGCTTACTCTGGCTCCTGCTGAGCAGGGAGAAGGTGATGAACAGTCCGTACCCTCAGGCCCCAAGAGCATAATCATTCAGTCACTACATATACAGGTGACAGGAAAAACTCTAGACCAGAGATGAGGTGGCCTCTGCCCTCCCTACTGCTCTGCTGAGTGACCTTGAGCAAATGACTTCCCTTCTTTGAGCCTGAGGTTTCACACCAACAAAGTGAAGAAGTAGGCCACATTAGGGTTTCCAACCTTGAGGCCACAGAATTGGAGACAAACAGTTAGTCAACCACAGACCTGATTATCATATTGCATCAAAGGTACCAGTTGTTGACCACACACCAACGGAATACACAGGGCACAATTACTATTCCTGTGTTATAGACGAGGCCCAAAGGGGGCAAGTGAAAGTGACAGAACTTGAACTGTAAAGCTGAGGTTCCTGGCTCCCCAATTTCACTGCAGAGCTATTCTGCCCCACTAAATAATGTACTTCACACTGACTTGTGTCCTTATGCTCCCTTGTGGTAGCAAAGACTGAAGGGCTTATGGTAGTTTCTGGGAACGCTGGGTATGCCCAGTCAAAGACATAATGGCCACTTTTGGCATCTTGTAAAGCTTTAAGACATTACTGTGAAGCCCTGATGCTTATAAAATTAAGAAGCTGGGCATGATGGCACATGCCTTTAAGCCCAGCACTTGGGAAGCAGAGGTAGAAGGATCACTGTGAGTTCGAGGCCACCCTGAGACTACAGAGTGAATTCCAAGTCAGCCTGGGCTAAAGGGAGACTCTATCTCAAATAAATAAATAAATAAATAAATTTAAAAAGTAAAAATAAACCTTTTATAAGAAGTCCAGGATCAGTTGGCTGCCAGGTTTGCCAGTTCTGCGAGGCTCTACTACCTCAGCCATCAGCAACCTGAATTGAGGCTTAAGTCAGACATGGAGGTACAGGCCTGTCATCCCAGCACTAAGAAGGAGACAGGAGTATTTCAGGTTTAAGACCAGGCTGAGCTACATAGTTGAGACTCTGTCTCTAAATAAATAAATTAATAAACCCACCCATGGCTTCACATTCAGACTGCCACCTGCCTCCTTGAAGCTGCTGCCTCCAGCTCCCCTCCACTGTGCTGCCTGCCATCTTGCCTTACACCCCTTTGTCCTCTGCAGGCAGCTGACCTGCCTCCACCACTGCCCAACAAGCCTCCTCCCGAGGACTATTATGAAGAGGCCCTTCCTCTGGGACCCGGCAAGTGCCCTGAGTACATCAGCTCCCACAGTAAGTAGTGGTGCTCTTGCAGGCTACAGGATCCCTCCCTGAGAAGCAGGTCCTGCAGCTCCACATGGCTGCCTGCTCACTCCTGTCACCCTCTTCCCGAAGGGGCTGACTTGAGCTCCTGACCTCTTGCCTGCCAGACTAGGTAACTAGTGAGTGATGTCACCCAAGGCCTGGGATCTAGTTTTAGTTCTTTTTGGCCTTGAACAACCCCTTGCCCTCCTTGGACCTCTGTTTCTCCACCTTGAAATCAAGAAAGACACAGTAGATAATATAAGAGTGTTAGGGGGCTAGGGAGATGTCTCAGTGTGTAAAGCGCTTGTCATGCAAGTAATGAGGACTTGCGTTCAGATTCCCGGTACTTTAAGCTTTTCTTCGAAATATTTTAATTTATTTATATATTTGAGAGAGAGAAAATGGGCATACCAGGGACTCTAGCTACGGTAAACAAACTCCAGGCGCATGTGCCACCTTGTGCATCTGGCTTGTGTGAGTCCTGAGGAATCAAACCTGGGTCCTTAGGCTTTGCTGGCAAGCACCATAACCACTAAGCAAATCTCTCTAGCATTTAAAGCTGGGCACAACAGTGTGCCTGTAATCCCAGCACTATGGAATCTCTAGGGCTTGGTAGGTAGCCAGCTAGTCTAGCTAAATTGGTAAACTGTAGGTTCAGTACAAAACCTTGACAAAAAAATAAGGTGGAGCTGGGTGTGGTGGCACACACCTTTAATCCCAGCATTTGGGAGGCAGAGGTAGGAGGATCACCATGAGTTCAAGGCCACCCTGAGACTACATAGTGAATTCCAGGTCAGCCTGGACTAGAGTGAAACCCTACCTCAAAAAAATAAAAAACAGGGCTGGAGAGATGGCTTAGCAGTTAAGCGCTTGCCTGTAAAGCCTAAGGACCCTGGTTCAAGGCTTGATTCCCCAGGACCCACATTAGCCAGATGCACAAGGGGGCGCACGCGTCTGGAGTTTGTTTGCAGTGGCTGGAGGCCCTGGCGCGCCCATTCTCTCTCTCTCTCTCTCTCTCTCTCTCTGTGTGTGTGTGTGTGTCCATCTATCTCTCTCTCCCTCTTTCTGTGTTGCTCTCAAATAAATAAATAAAAGTGAACAAAAAAAAATTTTAAATAAATAAATAAATAACAGGAAAAAATGAGTATCAGGACCCAGGAAGCAGCTCTCTGGTTCTAAGCCCTAACACTGCTGCCAGTCTCAACCCATGGTAGCATGCTTTGTTTCTGCAGAGGCATATATCCTGTGCTGGATCATCTTATCAAGTCAGCACATAGCATGTGGCCCATGGTCTAAACTAAGGTCTCTAGAGTTCATGGCATCCCCAGAGGAATCCCACTGTGCTACAGGCAGAATATTAGAGGCTTTTTTTTTTTATATCTAGTTCAATATATCTTTATAAAATTCTATAGGAGCACACACCTTTAATCCCAGCACTTGGGAGGCAGAGGTAGGAGGATCGCCATGAGTTCAAGTCCACCCTGAGAATACATAGTGAATTTCAGGTCAGCCTGAGCTAGGGTGAGACCCTACCTCCAAAAAAAGCTGGGTATGGTGGTACATGCCTTTAATCCCAGTACTCGGGAGGCAGAAGTAAGAGGATTGCCATGAGTTTGAAGCTACCTTGTGACCATAGAGTGAATTCCAGGTCAGCATGGGCTAGAGTGAGACCCTACCTCAAAAAACAAAAACAAAAGAAAAAAGAAAAAAAATTCTATAGAAGTATTTATCATTTATGACCTACTTACAGCATACTTGTTTACATGCACATATATAACAACATACATAGCATAAATATTAAAACATCATATTTACATATTTTTATTGATCTATTTGTTCAGTTAAATTATTCAGAGGGCACTGGGACAAATTACCTTAGAAAATGTCTTAAAGCTGGGCATGGTGGTACATGCCTTTAATTCTAGCACTTGGGAGGATCGCTGTGAGTTTGAGGCTACCCTGAGACTACATAATGAATTCCAGGTCAGTGTGGGCTAGAGTGAGACCCTACCTCAAAAAAGAAAAAAAAAAAGAAAGAAAGAAAATCTCTTAAATTAGCCACAAAGGAATGCCCTCAATCTTACCATTTGGCTCCCCCAGTGTGGCCCCAAACATCTCTTCCTTAGGGTGAGGATGGGATGAAGTCCCTTTGTTGAACATAGGGACTTCACACTATACATAGGAAATAGGCTGTGGGTTTTAGATGTCCAAGCATGTGCGTCTGAGTGTGTAGACAATCATGTCAGGGAAGTGTCCTAAAATCTAACAACATGGCTGAAGGTTCTCTACCCACCACCATAAGCCAAGCAGATATTTACTTATCAGAAATGAATTCCAGGATATAGTCATGGGAGAAAATCAACCTTGAGGTACTGGGAAGATGACTCAGTCGTTACAGGCACTTCCTAGCTAGCTCAGGTTCAATTCCCAAGCCAGACACAGAAAGTGGTGCAAGTGTCTGGTGTTTGTTAGGCTGACCTGGAACTCATTCTTTAGTACCAGGCTGGCCTTGAACTCAGAGTGATCCTCCTACCTCTGCCTGCTGAGTGCTGGGATTAAAAATGTGCACCACCACGTCTGGCTAAAATCAAATATTGAATACTGCATGAAATAAAACTTTGTTTATTTTTTTCTAACAGGGTATAGACACATAGTCACAATTTTCCTAAGACATACAAAAAGCTAGTAATAGGAATTTCTTGTAGAAAATCAATAGAAATCTTGGTGGACTACTGGGAAGGTAGCTCAGTGGTGGAGTGTTTGTATGTTTGAGTTCATCATCAATACCACAGAATAAAATAATAATAACAATAATAGTTGTAGATGATGTGTGATTTGAGAAACATGCTTCTTAATTATGCTGGATTTGATGATGTCCACTGTAATCACAGCTACTCAGGAAGCTGAGGCAAGAAGATTGCTTGAGCCGAGGCCAGGAGTCTGAGGCCAGTTTGAGAAACACTGGAAGATACCTTAGAGGGAAAGAAGAAAGGAAAAAGGGAAAGATGGAAGGAAAGAAGGAAGGAAGGGTGGGAAGGAAGGAGGAAATAAACCTGGGTAAAGGGAACATATTCTTACACTCACATTCTTTTTTTTTTTTTTCTTAATGAGAGAGAGTGGGAGAATTGGTGTGCCAGGGCATCCAGCCACTGCAATCAAACTCCAGACACACGTGCCACCGAGTGCACATGTGTGACCTTGCGCATTTGTGTCACCTTGTGCATCTAGCTTATGTGGGACCTAGAGAGTGGTACTTGGGTCCTTAGGTTTTGCAGGCAAGTGCCTTAACTGCTAAGCCATCCCATATTTTTGACTGTTTACACCCAACAAAAAATTTTTTGACTGAAGAACACAAGTAAAAATAACTAGTTCGCTATTCTAAAATGTCCAGTTAATACTATTTTATACATTACTGTTATGGAGCCATCTCTACTATCTAGTCCCCAGGCATTTTCATCATCACCAGAAAAATGGTTCCATGAAGCAGTATCTTCCCCACCACTTCCTGCCAGCCATGAATCTGCTCTCTGGTATGTGGGTTTACCTATTCTGGACATTTCAGATAAATGGAACCATGTGAGACCTTTGTGTCTATTTTTTTTTTTCATTTAGCATAATGTTCTCAATATTCGTCCACGTAGGAGCATATATCAGAACTTCCTTGCTCTTTTGGCTAGTACTCTGTTCTAAGAAAGTACCACACTGTATTTATCCGTTCACTATCAACTCATGAACATTTGGGATGTTTCTGCCTTTTGCCTGTGGTGGAGTTGGGCCTGGTGATCTACAGCCATCTTCAGCCTCGATAGTTTCAAGTTCTCTGTCACTTTAAGCAACCATCCAGAGGTGGAGGAGGCAACTTTTCCTGTTTCATCCACTCAAGAGCAAGGGAAGGGGCTTGGGAGATGGCTTAACCATTCAAGGAGCTTGCTTGCAAAGCCTGACAACCCAGATTAATAAGAATAGTAAGGGCTGGAAAAGATGGCTCAGCAGTTAAGGCACTTGCCTCCAAAGCCTAACAACTGGAGTTCAGTTCCCCAGTACCCACATAAAGTCAGACGCACAAAGTGGTACATGCATCTGGAGTTCATTTACAGCAGCTAGAGGGCCTGGCACACCCATGCTCTGTGTAGCCAGGCATGGTAATGCAGGCCTTTAATCCCAGCACCCAGGAGGCAGAGGTAGGAGGATCATAGTGAGTTTGAGGTCACCCTGAGACTATATAGTAAATTCCAGATCAGCCTGGGCTAGAATGAAACTACCTCAAAAAAAAAGAATATTAAAAAACAAAATTTTTCATAATTTTATTAATTTATTTGCAAGAAGAGAGAATTACTGGGCACACCAGGGCCTAGAGTTACTGCAGACAAACTCCAGATGCTCCACTTTGAACATCTGACTTTATTTGTGGGAACTGGGGAATCAAACCCAGGCTGGCCTTAGTTTTGCAGGCAAGTGCCTTAACTGCATAAGCCATCCCATATTTTTGACTGTTTACACCCAACAAAAAATTTTTTGACTGAAGAACACAAGTAAAAATAACTAGTTCGCTATTCTAAAATGTCCAGTTAATACTATTTTATACATTACTGTTATGGAGCCATCTCTACTATCTAGTCCCCAGGCATTTTCATCATCACCAGAAAAATGGTTCCATGAAGCAGTATCTTCCCCACCACTTCCTGCCAGCCATGAATCTGCTCTCTGGTATGTGGGTTTACCTATTCTGGACATTTCAGATAAATGGAACCATGTGAGACCTTTGTGTCTATTTTTTTTTTCATTTAGCATAATGTTCTCAATATTCGTCCACGTAGGAGCATATATCAGAACTTCCTTGCTCTTTTGGCTAGTACTCTGTTCTAAGAAAGTACCACACTGTATTTATCCGTTCACTATCAACTCATGAACATTTGGGATGTTTCTGCCTTTTGCCTGTGGTGGAGTTGGGCCTGGTGATCTACAGCCATCTTCAGCCTCGATAGTTTCAAGTTCTCTGTCACTTTAAGCAACCATCCAGAGGTGGAGGAGGCAACTTTTCCTGTTTCATCCACTCAAGAGCAAGGGAAGGGGCTTGGGAGATGGCTTAACCATTCAAGGAGCTTGCTTGCAAAGCCTGACAACCCAGATTAATAAGAATAGTAAGGGCTGGAAAAGATGGCTCAGCAGTTAAGGCACTTGCCTCCAAAGCCTAACAACTGGAGTTCAGTTCCCCAGTACCCACATTAGCCAGATGCACAAGGGGGCGCACGCGTCTGGAGTTTGTTTGCAGTGGCTGGAGGCCCTGGCGCGCCCATTCTCTCTCTCTCTCTCTCTCTCTCTCTCTCTCTCTCCCTCTTTCTGTGTTGCTCTCAAATAAATAAATAAAAGTGAACAAAAAAAAATTTTAAATAAATAAATAAAAGTGAACAAAAAAAAATTTTAAATAAATAAATAACGAGCCTAGAGTGAAGCCAGGCAAGGAGTTAGATCTCTCACCACGAGCTTGTAGAGACCAACTAGGACCAGGACACCCACACACACCCAGTACCATGGCTCACTGAGGACCAACTGCCCACTCTGCTTGGGAGAGCAGAGGCTAGGTCTTAAATGATGAGTAAAAGTACTTTTTAAAATTAAAAACAATAAGTTCAATGGTATAGCCACCAGTAGTTTATTCATACTCTAGTAAATAACCTCATATCTATGTTTACAACCCTAATGTAGCTCAGTGAGTCACAAAAATAAATAAATAAAACCATGAAACTAGGGAAGAAAACCATGAAACCAGCACTCAGGCAACAAGTAGGAGGATCGCTGTGAGTTTGAAGCCAGCCTGAGACTATATAGTAAATTCCAGGTCTGCCTGGGCTGGAGTGAGACCCTACCTCAGAAACCAGAAAAAAGGGGGGAGGGATTTACTAGGAGTGGGAGAGGAATAAGAGAGAGTAATGGGGCCAGACATGGTGGCGCACGCCTTTAATCCCAGCACTCAGGAGGCAGAGGTAGGAGGATCACCATGAGTTTGAGGCCAGCCTGAGATTACATAGTGAATTCCAGGTAAGCCTGGGCTAGAGTGAGACCCTACCTCAAAAAACTAAAAAATAAATAAATAAAATATTACCAAAAAAACAAAAAAGGAAAGAATAAATATCAAAATACATAAAAATTAAATTTAAACAAATTAAAGAAAAAAAGGCACCTAGAATAACATGAATACAGGCCTGGAAATAAAACAGGGCCTAATGGGACATTTTCTGGTGGCAGGGTTGGGGCTGCCCTGGGCCCCTACTCTGTCTTCGCTGAGGCAGGGTGTGATATCCCAGACCTTCCCAGTCCTGTCCCACATTTCTGTAAACTAGCTCTTTCTGACCACCCCACAGATGGCTGCAGCCCGGCCCAGTCAATTGTAGATGGGTACTATGAAGATGCAGACAGCAGCTACCCCACCACTAGGATGAACGGCGAGCTGAAGAACTCCTGTACGTACCCACCGGGTAGCCTCCCACACAGCTTCTGCCCTTCTGAGGAGCTGGCCCTTGGCATGAGTGTTCCCCCACCCCTCAACAGTCCACAGCATCCCGGCCCTTGTTCTCAGTGACCACTCAGAATTGAGTGGAAGGCCACAGAAATGGGAGACAGGAGACTGGAATCCTGCCTTTGCTCTGACTCTTGGTGGCAGATCTTAGATGAGTCCAGGTTTCTTATCTCTCTGTTGGGAGACAGTGAATGGCTGTAACTATAGTGGGGTCAGGACAATAGCTGAAGCTTACCGAGCACAAAGTATTCCCATACCATGAGGTCTAAGTAGCCAGATGAAGTAGATCTATTATCTATACTGGTGAGAATCCTGAAGCTCCAAGAAGTTACCAAGATCACAAAGCAAGAGGCTAATATAAAGCACAGGCCCCTAAGGGAGACCTGTAGTCCTGGCTCCACCCTGCAGGCCTGGGGCAGGCTACCTGCCCCGGGTGAGAAGGCGCCTCCCCAGAGCTGGTACAGTGACTCCTGGTCCTTTCCTATGATGCCTGCAGACAATGACTCTGATGCCATGAGCAGCTCCTATGAGTCCTATGATGAGGAAGAGGAGGAAGGAAAGGGGCCACAGCCCCGGCACCAGTGGCCCTCAGAAGAGTCCTCCATGCTCCCGGTACGGGACTGCAGGATATGTGCCTTCCTGCTTCGGAAGAAGCGCTTCGGGCAGTGGGCCAAGCAGCTGACCGTCATCAAGGAGGACCAGCTCCTGGTGAGTGAGTGGTGACTCACTAACAGGACAGTGGTAGATGTGTCCGCAAGTGCCTGGGCTGTGTCTAGCCTCTGCTTCAGAGATCGGGCCCTCCAGCAGAAAACACACACACCTTGCCTTCCTTCCTCCCTCCCTCCCTCCCTCCCTCCCTCCCTCCCTCCCTTAAAGGCCAGATAAAGACTAACCCAGTCATTTGCTACAGGCAAGTTGTTTATCACCTCAAAAGACAGTTGGTTATTCTTCATTAAACAGGTTAGAGTACTGATTCATGAAACTAGAGGAAGGGGTTGGGGACAGCTCAGTGGCACAGTATTGCCAGGGAAGTGCAAAGCAAGAGGGAGGAGGAGGAGACAGAGAGGAAGAGAGTCCACTGACTAGAGATCATCACTGCCTCTTTCACCCAGTTTCTGGACATCTGTTTTCTATGAACTAATCCCCTGCCAGCACTTACTGTTATAACTTGCTTTCTTTAAAAGGTTCACTTAAAAAAATATTTATTGCCGAGTGTGGTGGCGCACGCCTTTAATCCCAGCACTCGGGAGGCAGAGGTAGGAGGATCGCCATGAGTTCGAGGCCACACTGAGAATACAGAGTGAATTCCAGGTCAGCATGGACTACAGTGGAACCCTACCTCGAAAAAAAAAATTATGTATTTAAAGAGAAAGGGCAGATAAAGAGAGAAAAGGAGAGTGAGTATGCCAAGGCCTCCAGCCACTGCTGACACGCTCCAGAAGCATGCACCACCTTGTGCATGTGGCTTACATGGCTACTGGGGAATGGAACCCGGACCCTTAGGCTTCACAGGCAAGTGCCCTAACCACTAAGCCATCTCTTCAGTCCTAACAGATTCCTTTTAATTCACCATCTTTCCTCACTATCGTTTCATAAAAAATATACTTTGAATACTTTTCCAAAGTAGGTAGAAGACTATAGGAAAAAAATAATAGCTCTTCCTCAAAAACAAATAAAAACAAAAAAGAAGGAAAAAATGTCTATTGCAAGCCTTGCTCCACATGGCTGCATTTGAAAGCAGACCTTTTCTTGTCCCGGGGCAGTGAGCAATCTCTACAGGTCATGCAGTAGTCCAAGGGTCATGATGAGCATGTTTCCACTCCTTATTCCTTCTCTAGTTTGACTGATGGCAGCAGCTAGCCCTCTGACCCAAAGACTATAGAATGGTGGGAGTAGGCAGCCTGGCTCAGTTGAGATCCAAGGAGAAAGCTTTGATAATTTGGACTGGTGTGCTTGTAAAAGTCCTTAGTGTCATCTAAGGGCAATCCCCTCCCCTCTATTCTTGGTTTCCTGAAATTATATCGTGAGTTTCAGATGTTATCAATTACCTTTTGCTGTTCTATTGAGATGTGTGATATTTCTCCTTGTTTCTTTTACTAGGGTGAATTATGTGGTTGATGTGTACATGTTAAACCACCTTGTCTTCCTAGAATGAGTCCCCAGTGGTAGTGTGATTTTCCTGTTATTATTGTTCCTTTTAGAGACAGGGTCTTACTCTAGCCAGACTGGTCTTGAATTCACAGTGATTCTCCTACTTCAGCCTCCCAAGTGCTGGCATGAAAGGCATGTGCCACTGTGCCTGGGCTGGTAGTATGGTTTTATACATGTCTGAATTCCATTTGCTAGTGTCTGTTCAGGGTTTTTCTAACTGTGTAAGGAGAGAAACTGACCTATGATTTCACTCTTTTGGAATGTCATTGTTACAATAAGAATGTACAAGTCGGGGCTGCAGGGATAGCTCTGTTGGTAAAGTACTTGCCTTGTAAGCATGAGGACCTGAATTTGATCCCTAAACCCACATAAAATGTCAGGTGTGCTGGTATGTGCTTGTAAGCCCAGCAAAAAGAAGGCCAAGACAAGAGTACCCCTGTGGCCCGCTGGCCAGCTAGTGTAGCTTAATTGGTTCTCTCCAGGCCAGTGAGAGACCCTATCTCAAAAGAGGTGGACAGTATTCCTAAGGGTGACACCTGAGGTTGTCTTCTGATCTCCACACACACATGCATAGACATGGATGCATACATGAAAATGCATGCACACATACACATAAAAATTCAGGGGCTGAAGATGTAGAAACCACAAATTGTCTAATCACAATCAGAAGGCTCCCACTGCTGGAGTGCTGGCTGGCAGCAGTTAAAACAGAATCCCATTAAATTCATTATTCCACGTCAAAAAAAAAATTCAGGGGCTGAAGAGATGGCTCAGCAGTTAAGTGCTTCCCTACAAAGCCTAAGGATTTGGGTTCAGTTCCCCAGTAGCCGTGTAAAGCCAGATGCACAAGATGGTGCCTGCATATGGAGTTCATTTTCAGTGGCTAGAGGCCCTGGCACACCTATTTTCTCTCTCTTTACCTGCCTTTATCTCTTTCTCTCTCAAATAAATAAATAAAATATTTTTTAAAAAAAATATCGCATAGCTGGGCGTGGTGGCATACGCCTTTAATCCCAGCACTCGAAAGGCAGAGGTAGGAGGATCACTTTAAGTTCAAGGCCACCCTGAGATGACATAATGAATTCCAGGGTCACCCTGAGCTAGAGTGAGACCCTACCTCAGAAAACCAAAAAAAAAAAAAAAAAAAAAAAAGCACAAGTGAAAATCATTACTAATAAGTCCTGCCTTCACAAGACCAGCCTCCATCCCAGCCAGGATTCTCTCCAAAGATCCTGTCCTGCAGCCTTTCAACTGGCTTTCTCCCAAGCCAACCCATTTGTTCCATGTTTCACCAGACGTTCAAGGCCTTCCTGGTATTGTTCTATATCTGCCTTTTCCTCATAGGCAAGGCAGCTGTGCCAGAAGATTCTCAGAGATTCTCAGGCTTCTTAGCTATCCTCACACAGTGTCCACCACTGGGCTGAATGGGAGGTCTTTCCTGTGTGTGTTCATGTCTCCCTCTTCCGCTGCAGATGGCTCTGATCCCCTTCTCTCCCTGTGCAGTGTTACAAAAGCTCCAAGGACCGGCAGCCACATCTGAGGCTGGCACTTGATGCCTGTAGTGTCATCTACATCCCCAAAGACAGTCGGCACAAGCGGCATGAGCTGCGCTTCTCCCAGGGAGCCACTGAGGTCTTGGTGCTGGCACTGCAGAGCAGAGAGCAGGCGGAGGAGTGGCTGAAGGTATGAACTGTGCATGCACAGGACATGAGGGCTGCCTGCCTGCACCCCCTTTCTTTCTGTCTTCCCCAAGCCCGCCTCAGGGGCCTGTTTCCTATCCCTGGAAGGAACAAGCCTTGCCCGGGAGAAGAGCAGGTCAGTGCCTGAGCCCAGGTGCTGTGCATGGCTGGTGCTCAAATGGGCCTCAGATATCTGCAGGAGACAGACCTCATGCCAGAGGCCTATGAGCCTTCCAATTATTTCACTTCCCAATCTAGCCCCTACTGCAGGCTTGCCTGGCTCTTGAAATGCTGAACACTGCCTCTGCTCCACTGGACATCTTCCTCACTTTTCCGCTGATCTTCCTGTTGGAACAATGGAGCCAAGCTCCTCCCTCCCTCCTCCTCCCTTCCTTCCTGTGATAAGTAGCTCTCCATGTTTGATGTTCTCATCACTGCATATGTCAGGAGGGAAGGGAGAAAACAGGCCTGCTGGGGGAGCTGCTTCTTCCAGGGTCCACATGAGTTTGAAGTAGAAGCCCCAGATCTGGAGTTCAAAGAGACCTGCCTGAGCATCTTCAGTGGCCTAGCCCAAGGGTTACAAGCAGGCAGCCATACAGCATGCATTTGGGTTCTGGCTATGCAGCCTCCTACCAGATGCTCTGGTGCCACATTGTCCTGATCTCTAACTCATGGGCTGCTGTGGGGATGCATGCTGCTGGCTGGGTGAGCACCCATTTGTGCCTGTCACTTTGTCATTGGCATGCTTCTTTGCGACCTGGAGGGAGTGGGGGTGTTCCTCTGGGAATGTTCCCACGTCTTTGAGAACAAGGCAGTGACAGTCACAGAAATAGACCCATCTCCTTTGGGGATCTTCAATATTCACATCACCCTTAAAATCCATGATCTACTCTCCTTGAACCACTCCAGCAGAGTTCTCATAGTCCACGTGGGGAAACAGGCTCAGAGTGAGGAAATAGCTTCTCTAAGACTGCAGCTTACTAGCAATGAATCAGGTTTTAGAGCATCCCAGCCCTGCATCTTCTGTCCACGGTACAGACTGAGGAAGTCTTTTCAGGCCCTGACATGCCCCATACTCATGCAAGTAGGTGTGCCAGCCCTTCCCTACCTCTCAGTGGCCCCCATCCCCATTTCACAACAGCCCTGATCCCACTACCGCACTCACATTCTGTCCCCAGAGCTTCGCCGTGCACCTGCTCCCAGCTGTATGCCCTTTCCACAGGTCATGCGGGAGGTCAGCAAGCCTGTTGGAGGAGCCGAGGGCTTGGAAGTCCCCAGATCCCCAGTCTTCCTGTGCCAGCTGGACCTGGACAAGGTATCTCTCCTGATAGGGGCCCTGCCTCTGGTGGTGATGGCACCCCCTTGCCAGTGACATCATCCAGCCTGAGCAGTTGAAGCAGTGTGTGCTTACTAGGCAGACTTCTGTGACCAAAAAAAACTTGGAGGAAAGGTTTCTTTCCATTCCCAGTTTCAGTCCATGGTTAGCTGGCTCTACTGCTGTGGGCCTCAGCCATAAGGAACATGGGGTGGGACAGTGAAGCTCAGACAGAGAGCAGAGAGGGGTATGCAAAGGAAGGAAGCAGGAATATCTTTCCAAGGCACACTCCCCCCCCCCCAGTAACACTTCCCCCAATGAGGCCCCACCTTCCACAATTCCATCACCTCCCAGTGGTCTGTTCAAAACAAACTTTTTGAGGTAAGCCCAGCAGACTGGCCTTTTGTTTTTTTAAGAGGAGAGAGAGAGAGAATTGGCACTCCAGAGCATCCAACCACTACAATCAAACTCTAGATGTATGCACCCTTTGTGTGCATGTGCAACCTTGCGCGCTTGTGTCACTGTGTGTCTGGCCTACATGGGACCTGGAGAGTCAAACATATGTCCTTGGACTTTGCAGGCAAGCACCTTAACCACTAAGCCATCTCTCCAGCCCTGTTCAAATTTTTGAACCCCACAATGAATTAGTCCATGAAGGAAAAACTGTGAGTCACTCCCGGAATGCTTTCACTGGAGAGCAAGCCCTCAGCACAGGAGCCTTTGGGAGGACACTTCACCTGTGAGGTGTCACAGTCCTGCTCATATGTGCCTGTTTTCCTCATGAATGCATAAGGAGATGCCTAGACCCAACTTGCACTGTGAGGCAAAGGAAGGAATGGCTTGCCCTGCCGGGACAGGAAGAGGTCACACTGGGATAGTGCCATGAAATGTGCCACCAGAAAAGACATGTCTGCTTTAAACATCAGTGGAGCAAGCATTGGTCAGTTATTCAAGCAACTGTATACCAAAGCCAGGTGATGTGAATTTTAAAAGGACTCAGAGCCGAGCCTTCCTTATTAAGCACATTATAGTCTAGGGGGGAGGGTTGAGATGCACACACACAGGTCTTACATAATGTACTAAATGTACCTATGGGTGTTAGAATGGTTACAAATGTTTTCCATGCATTATTTATTTCCTGTAACAACTCTTTGAGTATAGGTACATTTTCAGAAGAGAAAACTGCAGCACCAAGTCCCGTAGTCAGTAAGGAGCAGAGCTAGGGTTTACTTACACACAGACTGGCTGTTGACTCTGCCATCGCTGTGGAGCACACTGAGCTTCCAGTGGACAAGTCCTTAGAGAAGACCTGCCCCAGGCCATATGCAGAAACCAGGATGACCCCCACCTCCTCTGCACCCCCAGCCCAATCGTCAGTCAGGTATGATCAAATTATCACACTGGCTAATGTGACACATGAGCCACACTGGGTATATGCTGGGAGGGGACAGTGCCAGATTCCTGGGAAACGTGTTGAGGGCACACCGGAAGTTCAGAAAGTTGCTGGGAAGTGACTTCTCAGATAATAAAAACTTGGCACAAGATAGGAAGAAGCACTGAGGGTACAGGCACTAGAGCAGAGAAAGCAGGGATCTGAAGGTGGCCCCCATGGCTTGGCCTGGAGAGGTCAGCTTGTTAGAGCTGGTCCTGCACAGCCATGGGAACAAGAAGCTCAGCTAGCTGAAGGGGCCAGGAGGAGTAGGGAGCAGGAAAGATAGGTGCTCGTGTTGAATCTTAAAACCTAGGCAAGATACGACTGAGAACCTGTGGGCTGGGAAGGGGGCAGCAGAGCAGAAGTATGAGGTCAGGAGACAGGCATGGCCTAGCAGGTGCTGATGGAGAAACCCAGCTGTGCCCTCACTCAGCCTTTGCAGTAAGTAGTTGCCTTTAGGACGGTAGCATCAGAGGAGTGGTATACATGTATGAGTCCACACTGTGGGTTCATCAAAGGATCCGTAGAGGGTGGGTGGGTGTACTGAGGCACAGTTCAGAGGATCTGTACCGCAAGAAGGAAAGGGTATGGCAGCAGGTACCTCTAACCTCAGCACATAGGAAGCTGAGGGAGGGAGGAAATTATGAACATGGCCTCTTATCCTCTCTACCCCAGTACTGAGTTATCATAAGCCACCCCTGAGCCGGTTCTAGGTCTTTTTAAAAAATATCTGGAGCCAGGCATGGTGGCTCACGCCTTTAATCCCAGCACTCGGGAGGCAGAGGTAGGAGGATCACTGGGAGTTCAAGGCTACCCTGAGACTACAGATGAATTCCAGGTCATCCTGAGCTACAGTGAGACCCTACCTTGAAAAACCTATATATATATATGAATATATATATATAGATATATATATATGGCTGGAGAGATGGCTCAGTGGTCCAGGCACTTGCCTACGAAGCTTAAGGACCCAGGTTTGATTCCCCAGTACCCATGTAAGCCAGATGCACATAGTGGCACATACATCTGGAGTTTGTTTGCAGTAGCTAGAGGCCTTGGTGTGCCCATTCTCTCCCTCTCTTTCTCTAATAAATAAAAAATAAAATTTTAAAAATATTTTTATTGCTGGGCATGGTGGCATATGCTTTTAATCCCAGTACTCGTAAAGCAGAGGTAGGAGGATCTCCATGAGTTTGAGGCCAGCCTGGGACTACAGAGTGAGTTTAAAGTCAGCCTGGGTTATAGTAAGACCCATCCTCAAAAAAAAAAAAAAACAAAATTGAATATTTTATTTATTTGAGAGAGAGAGAGTAAGAGCAAGCTGTGCGGTGGAGCTGTCCAGTGGCTGGGTGCGTGGGGCAGAGTAAGTGACGGGCTTAGCGCGGTGGTTTTGGTGGGAGTGGAGCTGGGAGCGGTGTCAGTGGGTGTCTCCTCATACAATCATGAGGTAGAAATAGCGTCATCACTGAGTTGATTACAAAGTACTCAGAGCCTTCCTCTGTAGTTGCTTCCCATCTTGATTAAAAAAAAAAAAAAAAGGCAGCCAATGCCTTTAATCCCAGCAGTTGGGAGGCAGAGGTAGGAGGATCACCATGAGTTCAAGGCCACCCTGAGACTACATAGTCCACGTCAGCCTGGACTAGAGTGAAACTCTACCTCAAGAAAACAAAAAATATAAATTTTTTTAAAAAGCACCCTTAGCACACTGTTACAAAACAAATAAGAGTGTAATTTCTGTTTCAAAACTTATAGATGTGGCCTTGCATAGTGGCACACGCCTTTAATCCCAGCACTTGGGAAGCAGAGGTAGGAGGAACGCCATGAGTTCAAGGACATCCATAGATGACATAGTAAATTCCAGGTCAGCCTGAGCTAAAGTAAGAGCCTACCTCTAAAAACCAAAAAAAAAATTTTACAGATGGGGCTGGAGAGATGGCTTAGCAGTTAAGGTGCTTGCCTGCAAAACCCAAAGACCCATGTTTGACACTCCAGATCCCACATAAGCCAGACCCACAAAGATGAGGTTGCATATGCCCACTAGGTGGCACACGCGACTGGAATTTGATTGCAGTGGCTAAAGGCCCTAGCATGCCAATTCTCATTGTCTCTCTCACTTTCTCACAAAAAAACAAATAGGGCTGGAGAGATGGCTTCGTGGTTAAGGCACATGCCTGCAAAGCCTGAGGACCCAGGTTCAGTTCGCCAGGTCCCACGTAAGCCAGATGCACATGGTAGTGCATGCATCTGTAGTTTGTTTGCAGTGGCTAGAGGCCCTAGTGTGCTCATTCTCACTCTGTCTCTCCCCACCTCTGTCTTGTCTCAAATAAATAAAAATAAATTTAAATAAATAAATAAAATTAATAGATGTGATTCTTCATACTTTTTTGTTTGTCTTTTTCAAGGTAAGGTCTCACTCTAGCCCAGGCTGACCTAGAACTCATTCTGTAGTCCCCAGCTGGCCTCAAACTCATGACAATCCTTCTCCCAGTGCCTCCTGAGTACTGGCATTAAAGGCTCGCCTGGTGAGTCTTCATGTTTCTGATTATTCTGTTCCATTTCTGACAGGTACCATAATTTTCAGCCCTTTGGAAATTATGAACACATGGCCTCTCTTGTCTTCTCTCTCCCCTAATACTGAGTTATCACAAACCCTACCTGAGCCTGTTGTAGGTCTTTTTAAAAAAATATTTTTTTTGCCTAGCGTGGTGGTGCATGCCTTTAACCTGTAATCCCAGCATGTGGAAGGCAGAGGTAGGAGGATCACCGTGAGTTTGAGGCCACCCTGAGACTACAGAGTGAATTCCAAGTCAGCCTGGGCTGGAGCAAGACCCTGCCTCGAAAAAACAAATTTAAAAAAATTATATATATTGGGCTGGAGAAATGGTTTAGCGGTTAAGCGCTTGCCTGTGAAGCCTAAGGATCCCGGTTCAAGGCTTGATTCCCCAGGACCCACGTTAGCCAGATGCACAAGGGGGCACATGCATCTGGAGTTCGTTTGCAGTGGCTGGAGGCCCTGGCGTGCCCATTCTCTCTCTCTGTCACTCTCAAATAAATAAATAAAATTTTTTAATTATATATATATATATATTCCTGGGCTGGAGAGATACTTGGGAGTTAAGGCACTTGCCTGCAAAGCCAGAGGACCTCGATTCAATTTCCCAGGACCCACATAAGCCAGATGCACAAGGTGACGCATGCATCTGGAATTCATTTGCTGTGGCTGGAGGCTCTGGTGTGCCCTTTCTCTTTCTCTCTCTCAAATAAATACATAAAAATGAAAGTAATGTTTTAAAAAATATTTTTATTTATTTACTTCAGAAAGAGAATATGGGCACTGCAGGGCCTCTTGCCCCTGCAGAACCCAGGTGCATGCGCTACTTTGTGCATCTGGCTTTATGTAAGTACCAAGAAGCCACCTTTAACCACTGAGCCATCTCCTCAACCTCTGGAAAATCTTTTTTAAAATTATTTATTTATTTATAAGCAAGAGAGCGGGCATGTCAGGGTCTCTAGCCACTGCAAATGAACTCCAGACACTTGCGCCACCTTGTGCATCTGGCTTATGTGGGTTCTCAGAAATCAAATCTGGGTCCTTAGGCTGTCAGTTATCATGTGCTCTGGGACTCAGGAGAAAATTGAACCAGTAAAGGAGTTCTTCTTCTGAGTGTCCCCTGATACAGTGCCGTCTGTGTCCCTCCCCAGAGGTTGTCCCAAGAGAAGCAAACCTCAGATTCCGACAGCCTGGGCATGAGTGAAAGCAGTTCCACCCTCGGCCACCGGGAGGCTTGTGAACATGGTAGGAACCTCCACCAGCCCAGGCTGGAGAATGCCAAGAGGGCCTTGCCCACAAGCACACAGCAGCAGATCAGGTCCTAGAGACCTGGGTAAGGCTATGAGGCCTGTCGTATCTGCAACTGCAGGTCATCCCTGTGTGCAGGCTGCAAGGGCTGCCTGGAAAGACAGGGATGGGTGGAAGTGGGACCCAGGACTCCCTCCTACTTCTCTGACCCCCTCTGTGGCATCAGGCAAAGGGAAGAAGAACAGCCTGGCTGAACTGAAGGGCTCTGTGAGCAGGGCTGCTGGCCGCAAGATCACCCGTATCATCAGCTTCTCCAAGAAGAAAGCACTGGCCGAGGATCTGCAGACGTTTTCTGCTGAGGAGGAAGTTCCGTGCTGTGGTGGGTACCAGCTTGGAGAAGAGAACAGTGCTGGCCCTTGGGTCCAGGCTCCTGAGGCTAATGCCAGGAGACCCTTCGTGCCCCCCGTCTCAGCCTCTGGATGGTTAAACCACTCCCGTCAAATGTCCATGGGCTACATTGCTTTGCTCCTGTGGAGCCCTAATGTCCAACAAAAGGAAATCCCCACTGACCCTGTATCTATTCTCCTTATGGTCTTAGTCCAAACAACTGTCTGGGCCTCAGTTCCTCTGCTAAAGTGAAGAAAGAGTAGCTTATGTTATAGACTATATATCATGCCAGGTATGCTGGGCATGGTGGTTCACACCTGTAATCAGCACTAGAGAATGAGGAAAAAAGGTATTACTTTTTTCACATAAAAGCTGTATTCTATATATTGTAATCCAGTAGGAAATTGTCTATTTTGAGGGACTTGAGAGTAGCTTAGTGACAGTGCCTACAGGTGAGGGACCCTGGGCTCCATTACCAGTGCTGTAGAAAATGAAGTACTCTACTGGCACTAAAAAATGGCATAAAAGCAAGTAATTATAAGGAAATATTTGTGGCAATTGAATCAGTGTATGCTATGGTATGAGAAATGAATAAATTTAAATCTGAAATACTAAGAACAAAGAGCTGCTGGGGTGGGCTATGTGACAGTGCGCTAGTTGGCTTTAGAATTCACCGTGGCTAGATAGTGGCATTCTCATACATTGCCGCTGGGTGTCAGCCCCATCCATTATTTTCCCTCTTCCAGTAACAAATTCCAGGTGAGGGAGGCGTGGTGGGGCGGAGGGACCCTGTGTCTTGTACATCCCTAGTAGCTCCCGTGGTTCCCTCACACTTGGCGTGGTTCCGAGGCTGTGTAGTGATGGATGCTTGGGACCACCGAAGTCCGCTCGTTGCTAGCGGAGACGCAGAGAGACAGTGGCTAAGGTCGCGGGTCTGCTCCCCCTCGGGCTTCGCGGGGGCTGGCCCGGAGCTGCGGGGAGCTCACGCCGCTGTCGTCCCTCCCAGGCTATCTGAACGTGCTGGTGAACCAGGGCTGGAAGGAACGCTGGTGTCGCCTCAAGTGCAACACACTGTATTTCCACAAGGAGCGTGGGGACCTGCGAACCCACGTGAATGCCATCGCCCTCCGGGGTTGTGAGGTGGCTCCAGGCTTTGGACCCAGGCATCCATTTGCCTTTAGGATTCTGCGTAACCAACAGGAAGTGGCCATCCTGGAGGTGAGAGGAGAGACTGTAGTCCTGGGCTGGGGGGGGGGGGGGGGCGGGGGGGCGGGGGGGACTGGATAATAAACTACTGTAGGCTTGTCTGATGACATAGGAACAATCTAAGTAAATTGGAATTTCAAGTAAACAAGAAATCATATTTTTCATGAGCATATCTTAGGTAGTATTTGGGACCCACCCATACAGAAAGGTTACTGTTGGTGAAGTTCAAAGTTAACAGGACATCCTTTGTTTTTACTTCCTGGCAGCCCTAGTGCCAAGGTTTCTTTATTCCCCCTGACGTGAAAGTACCAGTCTGAAAGCAACTCACTGATCTACACAGTGTCTGATTTGGGAGTCCCCTGTAATACCTTCCTAGCAGGGGGCGTCAACCTCACATGTGCCCTGAGCTACTCCTCTTTCCACAGAGTTTCCTAACATGCAGTTGAGAATGAGGTTGAGCATGGTGGTACACCCATTTAATCTCAGCACTTGGAAGGCTGAGGTAGAATCACTGAGTTCGAGGCCAGCCTGAGACTACATAGTGAATTGCAGGTCAGCCTGGGCTAGAGGGAGACCCTACCTTGAAAATAAAAAATTTTAAACTAAGTTGGGGCAAGAAATGGTGGCACATGCCTTTAATCCCAGCACTCAGGAGGCTGAGGTAGAAGGATTGCCATGAGTTTGAGACCAGCCTAGGCTAATTGTAAGTTCAAGGGCAGCCTTGGGCTGGAGAGATGGCTTAGTGGTTAAGGCACTAGTGAAGCCTAAGGACCCAGGTTCAACGTAAGCCAGATGCACATGGTAGCACATGCATCTGGGATTTGTTTGCAGTAACTGAAGGCCCTGGTGTGCCATTTTCTCCCCCTCCCCCAAATAAATAGAAACAAAATTAGGGGGAAAAAAGTTCAAGGGTAGCCTGGACTAAAGTGAAACCCTACCTCCAAAAACTAAAAGAAAGCCAGGCGTGGTGGTGCACACCCTTAATCCCAGCACTCGGGAGGCAGAGGTAGGAGGATTGCCATTAGTTTGAGACCACCCTGAGACTACATAGTGAATTCTAGGTCAGCCTGAGCTAGAGTGAGACTCTTCCTTGAGAAAAAAAAAATAATAAGAAGAAGAAGAATCAAAAGCTTTGAGCTCCATGAAGATAGCATCCATGCCTGCTATGCATACTGTTATTTTTCTAGAGCCCTGCATGACATCCTGCACATACTATGAGCTCAGTAACGTGCTGAGCAGTGGGTGAATGACACTTGTTCATGTCCCTCCTGCCCATTAGCACTTGGTCCTCTCTCAGATAGTGCAGAGCATGCTGGTGGCTCTTCCACATCAGTCCTTCAACTTTTGCCACTCAAAATGGAGGAAAACTCAAATGTGTAGCCACATGACAGGCAAGGAAACTGAGACCAGGGCAGCCATGTGTTTTGGCCAGGGCTCCGCAGAGTGTTCGTGGCTTCTTAGACTTACTCTGCCCACTAACCCCTGGCTCTTGGAGTTCTTCAATTTCAAGAAACATCTGTGGAGCCTGGAGAGATAGCTCGGTTGAGAAAATGGTTGCCCAGCAAGCATGAGGACCATTTTGATTCCCAGTACCCATGGAGATGTCTAAGTACGGTGGCTTATGCCTGTAATCCCAGTGCTGGAGAGGCAGAGACAGAAGCCCCTGGAACTTGCTGGCTCGCCAGCCTAGCCTCATTGGTGAACTTCAGGACATTGAGAGATGATCTCAAAAATGATGGGCAGCATCCCATGGATGTGGATGATGTGCAAGGTTGTCCTCTAGCTTCCACACACATACAAACACACACACACATGCAAAAATAATAATAAAACAAATCTGTCTCTGCAGCTCATTTTTATTTTGAATAATTTTACATGTGACTCATTTCTATGCCTGAACTTCTACATAGAGCTTTCTAGCAGTTTTTTTAAGTGCTTTATATTTTTCACTCAAGTCTATCACTGACCAGCTAAGTTGGTTTTATAGTAATGTTATTTAAATCAAAATTAAGTTTATGTTGAGATGATCAGCACCTTTTTGGAAATGATCCTATATAAAGTACTATGATTATTTGGCAGTTATATTTATAATGAAAAAAAGTTATATAAGCAGTAACTTCTTCTAATGAAAAATATATATATATGAGGCCAGTCATGGTGGTGCACACTTTTAATCCCAGCACTCTGGAGGAAGAGGTAGGAGGATCATTGTGAGTTCAAGGCCATCAGGGCCAGCCTGAGACTACATATGAATTCCAGGTCAGCCTGAATTAGATCGAGACCATACCTCAATATATATATATGTATATATACACATACATATATATATATATATATATATGTATATGTATGTGTGTGTATGTGCATACATACATACCCACCCTGGGTTCAATCCCCAGCATGGAACTTTATTTTATCCCTACGTGTTGGGTACATAATATGTACTTGTAACACATTGTTGGGTTTTGGTGAAGTAAGTAGGTAACCTGAAGTTCTCACAATACGAAAGTGAATTCCACTGTGCCTTTTCTCCTCTAGGCAAGCAGTTCAGAAGACATGGGTCGCTGGCTTGGACTGTTGCTGGTGGAGATGGGCTCCAAAGTCACCCCAGAGGCTCTGCATTATGACTACGTGGATGTGGAGACCTTAACCAGTATTGTCAGTGCTGGGCGCAACTCCTTCCTGTAAGGGTGCCCCTGTTCCCCTGGCCCACTCCTGCCCAGGGCATTCTAGCCTCAGCTCTACCCCTGAGGCTCTGCATGCAGCCTTGGACACAGGAGGAAAGGGAAGGGAGCTCAGGAAGACCTTGTGCTTCCTTGGAATGTGAGGATGGTCTTCATCCCACCATGGGGAAAGAATCAGGCTGAAAGAGGTTGCCCAGGGCTAAAGCAAGTTGTGGATAGATACAGCAAAATTGGGGAAGCCCCAGAGGGAACAGTGGCCTGGGCTCTGCCTGTATGCATCCACGTGGGCATGTGGCTAGCACTTAGGATGTGGAAAGGCAAGAGGGTCGTCTAGAGTTTACCAGCCTGTGCTACATAGAGACCCCTGTCTCCAAAAACTGAAAAATAAGGCCAGGCATAGTGGTGCACACCTTTAATCCCAACACTCTAAAGGCAGAGGTAGGAGGATCACCATGAGTTTGAGGCCAGCCTGAGACTACATTGTGAATTCCAGGTCAGCCTGGGCTAGCGTGAGACCCTACTACAAAAAAAAAAAAAAAAAAAGAGGAGGGGAAGGAGGGATGCCAGACGTGGTGGCATATGCTTTTACTCTCAGCACTTGGGAGGTTGAGGTAGGAGGATCACCATGAGTTTAAGATCAGTCTGGGGATACCGCATGAGTTCCAGGTCAGCATGGGCTAGAATGAGACCCTACCTTGAAAAAAAAAGAAATTAAAAATAAGTAGGAGGTCTGGGTTTGAGTACCAACTCTCACCCCAGCTGTGCCATCTTAGATCCTGTTTTCTGACATAAAGGATGGTGTGAATGTCCAAGCCATCAAGCTGTCATGAGACTTTCTTAGGTCCCTGCCTGTGCAGCTCTTACCCAACCTTCTGTCCTACGTTAAGAGCCGCTGCCAAAATCAAATGACGGTGTGCAGAAAAGCAGGTAGCCACAAAGGATCGCCATCATCACTGCACCTTCCATGTTCTAGGTATGCAAGATCCTGCCAGGATCAGTGGCCTGAGCCCCGTGTCTATGATGACGTCCCTTACGAGAAGGTGCAGGTATGGCCTACTAGGGATACCTGGGGACATGGCAAAATCACTCCTCCTTCCAGGTCCTCTTTCCCCACAACTCTGTTCATTTTGTTGTTTGCTTCAGAGAAGTGGTTTTTACTGAACCTGCCTGTTCTCAGCAGTGTGCCCTGAGCCCTCTCCTCCTGGAGAAGAGCTAGAGAAGTGCATTGCAATTGGGTTAGGGGGAGTCTCCCATGCAGAGGAGAGGATGACCCAAGCTGCTGAGGACACCAGTAAGTCCACAGGCCAGGGCCCTGCATGGACAATGCTGACTCCCTGATCTCTCCCCTCCATGACCTCCTTCTCTAGAAACTTCCCCAGCCCACCCCATCTGTTCGCATGGTCTTCCTTCAGCTTGAGGTGAGCCAGTGGATGTAGCTTAAAGGTTTTCATCAGTTGCAGGGTAGTGAGCAGCCAGGCACCTTAAGGCCCTCCCATGTGAAGTCTGCAGCTGCCTCAGGGTGGAGGCTGTGTCCTCAGGTTTCCTTCTCGGGCCCTCGCCTCCCAGCTCCACATGGGTGTGGGGGTTCCTTCTACTAGTACTGAGAGAGCTAACTGAAATGCTTTATATAAAAAAGAAAATTGGAGCCAGGTATGGTGGCATACACCTTTAATCCTAGTACTTTGGAGGCAGAGGTAGGGCAATCACTGTGAGTTCAAGGCCAACCTGAGACTACATAGTGAATTCCAGGTCAGCCTGGGCTACAGCCTGGGCTAGAGCAAGACCCTACCTTGAAAACAAGAAAAAGAAAGAAAATTAGGACTGGGAGATGGCTCAGCAGTTAAGATTGCTATGCAGGGCTGGAGAGATGGCTTCGTGGTTAAGGCATTTGCCTGGAAAGCCAAAGGACCCAGGTTCGATTTCCCCAGGACCCATGTTAGCTAGATGCACAAGGGGGCAAACGCATCTGGAGTTCATTTGCAGTGGCTGAAGGCCCTGGCATGCCCATTTTCTCTCTCTCTCCCTCTCTCTCTCTCTCCCTCTTTCTCTGTCAAATAAATAAATATTAAAAACATATACTTAAAATAAATAAATAAAGACTGCTATGCAAGCGAAAAGACCTGAGACCACCTGAGTTTGATTCCCACATAAACAACTGGGCATAACCACACATATCTGTATGTGTTCCCTTGAAGCGGGGAGGTAGGGGGCCAGTTGGCCGCAGGATCACTGGAGCTTGCTGACTGGAAAATAAACAGCAGCTTTGGACCAAGTTAGAGACTCCAACTCAAGGAAACAGGAAGATAAGCAAAAAGAAGACACCCGACATTCTCCTCTGGCCCCTGCACACGTATACATAGGCACACCCATCCATGCACATGTGCATACGCTACACACCACACTCGTGCCAAAAAAATTAGACCTTTTAAGAAAGAAAATTAGCACGGTGCCTGGACATTGGAAAGTTCTGTGCAGAGGAATAAACAATATGCTTTCATTGGTGTGGTGGTTATGACACTATTATATTGCACTAGGTCTTGTGAGCTTTCAGTATGCATAATAATCTACAAACACAAAGATACAGCCAGTTGTGTCATTTCTGCCAGTGGCTCCTCTCACCCATGACAGTTTCCCTCTGCCTCCTCCTCATTTGAGAGAAGACTATATATTAGCAATTCAGAAAATTAGAAGACTGCTTTCAAATGTGATGAATACGCTCACCCACAGTTTTCTGAGCCTTCAAGATATCCACTCAGCAGATACTATAGCTTAGGGGTATCCTCTGTCCATCCGTCCACCCAACAGTATGAGATTCAAGTGGCACACTGCTTGTGAAGGTGGTTTCTAAAGTGTACAGTGCTGCACAAGTCTGGTGCTCACAGGCAAGACCAGAACACTCCTGCCTGGGTGAGTGGAAGACCGCCTGCACCTAACCTTCTTCTCCTATCCCCTACTCAGGATGAGGAGCCTCAGCGCCCCGTGGGGGCACAGGTGAAGCGCCATGCATCCTCCTGCAGTGAGAAGTCCCATCGAGTGGACCCTCAGGTCAAAGTCAAGCGCCATGCTTCCAGTGAGTTCCCTGGGCCTGCCTTCCCTGCTCAGGGACAGTGGGAAAGCAGGGTATGGTGCACCAGGGAGTGCCATGCCAGATTCCACCAAGGATCTGGCACACAGATTATCCAGTAAGATGAAGTGTAAGAAAAATACTCTACCCAAAATAATTAATTGACTAATCTTTAATTTAAAAAAAAGAAAATATTCTATCCTATAAAAAATAACAGAGGCTGGGGGTATAGGTCAACACAAGAGTGCTTGCCAGGTACTAACAAGACCTTGTGTTCTTCCATGCCCCATGATGGTTGCCAAGGGAGGAGGAGACATGGTCTTCAGCGGTGTAGCCACTAGCAATTGCTTGGGCTCCAGGAAAGAGCCACGCCACCCAACCCATGCTCAAGCAACCATAATTAAGCTCACTGGGGGCTGGAGAGAGGGCCCAGCAGTGAAGGAGCGTGTCTGTAAACTCAGTGGCTCACAAATAAATAAATAAATGAAAGAGGGGGACTACTTTGGAAGAAGAAGTTTCACAGCAGTGGGAAAGGATAATAGGGTTAAGATAATCAAAACCTATTGTATACGTGTATGAAATTGTCTAAAAATACAACGACTGGGGTTCCTTCCCCAGCTCCCCAGCCCTGCAACAGAAACAAAGTAACAACACATGCTCATTAATAAAAGGCAGACAGAAGAGATGAGAGAGAGAGCGCGCGCAGTCTCCAAAGTCTTATCTTTTCAGAAGCTAACAATTCAGTGTGTGGTTTCTGATCTGGGGCAGTTAGTGGAGAACTGCACATTTCCTGGCGGGCGCTGCCAAGGGAGCCTGAGCTCATCTCTGTTCTGCTTAGCATACAGGGGCTGGGTGAGTTTCCTGGTTGCCTTGCTGCACTAAGGAGTAAGTATGCCAGGCAGCTTCTGAGAGTTCCCTGGTCTCGAATGCTGGCTTCTGCTCACTGACAACCACCATGCAGCCCTTTCCTGTAGGACAACATACATCAAGAGCTTTTCTTGGGCTGGAGAGATGGCTTTAGCAGTTAAGGGCTTGCTTTCAAAGCCGGACCCACATAAGCCAGATGCTCAAGGTGGCTCATGAGTCTGGAGTTCATTTGCAGTGGCTGGAGACCCTGGCATGCCCATATTCTCTCTCTCCCTCTCCCTCCCTCCCTCCCTCCCTTCTTCTCTCTCTCAAATAAATAAATAAATAAAGTAAAAATAAAAGTTTTTCTTGAGCTGGGTGTGGTGGCACATGCCTTCAATCCCAGCGCTTGGGAGGCAGAGGTCGGAGGATTGGCATGAGTTTGAGTCCACCCTGAGACATAGTGAATCCCAGGTCAGCATGGGCTAGATAGAGCAAGACCCTACCTCAAAAAAATTAAAAAGATTTTTTAAGAAGTTTTTCTTCCTTTACATTTCTTCATATGCACCTAGACAAAGTCAAGTTCTAGTTCTTTCTTTATTGGGGGAGGGTGCTGGCTTTTTGAGGCGGGGTCTCATTCTAACTGGCTGATCTGGAACTCTGTAGCCCAGGCTGGCCTCAAACTCACAGGAATCCTACCTCGGCTTCCCAAGTGCTTGGATTAAAGGTGTGTGTCATCACACCAGTCCGTGCTCTTTAAAGATTTACTAAAAAAAATAACTTTCCTGCCCCCTAGTATAGTGTAGATCATTACTCCTGGGACTCAATTCCTCATGTGACCAGTGTATTGCCCCGTGAGTTTAGAAAACTCCTTCCCCCTCTCAGTGTCTGTGTTCCCTCTTTGAATGACTAACGAGATGCATAACATTCTTGTCAGCTACTCTCATCAGCACTAGAAATCTAAATCCTTGGGGGAAAAGCCCATTTTTCCATTTTAAAATAAAAAGCAGAGCTGGGTGTGGTGTACATGCTTGTAACTCCAGCACTCAGGAGGCAGAGGTGGGAGAATCACTGCAAGTTCGAGGCCAGCATGATCTGCATAGAGTTCCAGGCCAAGGGCTGGGGCTCAGGGGCAGAGTGATTGTGCAACATCACAAGGCCCAGTACCACAAAAAAAAAAAAAAAAAATCCCAAGAGTTTCAGGCCAGCCAAGACTACATAAATAAATAGGCAGGCATGGTGGTGCATGCTGCCTTTAATCCCAGCGTTCAGGAGGGAGGCAGAGATAAAAGGATTGCTGTGAATTCAAGGCCAGCCTGAGACTGAATTCCAGGTCAGCATGGGCTAGGGTGAGACCCTACCTTGAAAAAACAAAAATAAATAAGGGCTGGAGAGATGGTTCAGTGCTTAAGGCACTTACCTACAAAGCCTATCCACCTAGGTTCAATTCCCTAGTACTCACATAAAGCCAGATGCACAAAGCTGTGCATGCATCTGGAGTTCATTTGCAACAGCTGGAGGCCCTGGCATGCCCATTTTCTTTCTTTCTTTCTTTCTTTCTCCCCACCCTTTCTGCTTGCAAATAAATAAAATTTTTAAATATATTAAAAAAATAAGCTGGGCATGGTGGTGCACACCTTTAATACCTAGCACTTGTGAGGCAGAGGTAGGAGGATCACTGAATTCAAGGCCACCCTGAGACTACATAATGAGTTCCAGGTCAGCCTGGACTGGAGAGAGCCAAAAACAAAAACGTTTAAAAAGATGTAAATGTTAAAAAATAAATAGGGGGCTGGAGAGATGGCTTAGCAATTAAGTGCTTGCCTGTGAAGCCTAAGGACCCTGGTTTGAGGCTCAATTCCCCAGGACCCACATTAGCCAGATGCACAAGGAGGCACACGCATCTGGAGTTCTTTTACAGTGGCTGGAGGCCCTGGCGTGCCCATTCTCTCCCTCTCCCTCCCTCCCTCCCTCCCTCTCTCTGTCTCTCTCTGCCTCTTTCTCTCTCCCTGTCCATTGCTTTCAAATAAATAAATAAACAAAAATAAATAAATAGGCTTGGAGAGATGGCTTACTGGTTAAGGCGCTTGCTAGCAAAGCCAAAAGACCCAGGTTTGATTCCCCAGTACTTACATAAAGCCAGATGCACAAGGTGGCACATACATTTGGAGTTCATTTGCAGTGGCTAGAGGCCCTGGAACACCCATTCATTCATTCTCTCTCTCAAATAAATTAAAAAAAAAAAAACTTTTTTAACAAATGGCTGGCCATGGTGATGCACATCTTTAATCCCAGCACTCAGGAGGCAGAAGTAGGAGGATCTCTGTGAGTTCAAGGCCAGTCTAAGACTGCATAGTGAATTCCAGGTCAGCCTGGGCTAGAGTGAAACCCTACAGGAAAAAAAAAAAGAAGAAGAAATTATTTCAGACCCTGGCTGGCCTCCTTTCAGAGCCCTGGCTCCTGGCCCTGGGCTTTCTCTTTGTGGCTTCCTGTATCCCTAGGGGACACCAGTTAAAAATATGCAAAGGAATAGATGGAGAGGTTGAGACAAGAGAGACAAGGTAACATCATGACCTGTGCACCTCACCAGAGGTTAGAACTAAGGGGTCTTTTCCTTCCCTGCATCTCTGTAGGTGCCAATCAATACAAGTATGGCAAGAACCGAGCTGAGGAGGATGCCCGGAGGTACCTGGTAGAAAAAGAGAAGTTGGAGAAAGAGAAGGAGACAATTCGGACAGAACTAATGGCCTTGCGGCAGGAGAAGAGGGAGCTAAAAGAAGCCATCCGGAGCAGCCCAGGTGCCTGCTTAGGTGTAGCCCTGAACACCTGTGGGTGGCCCAGTCTGGGTACCCCCTGGGCACAGTGAGAAAGGATCTCACACAGATCACCTGATTTCCTACTCAGAGAAGGCGGGCCTCTCTCCCTGTGTAATCTTCCCCATTTTTTTTGCTTATCTGCAAAGAGGAGATAAGGCAAGAGACAGAATGGATGCCACTGTAAACAAACTCCAGATGCATGGGCTACTGTGCGCATCCGGCTTTGCATGGGTACTGGAGAGTCAAACCCAGACTGTCAGACTATATATGCAAGCAAGCGTCTAAGCCATCTGTCCAGCCCCACTACTCTTCCTCTTTATCAGCATAATTCATTCTAATTAAAGGAAGTGAAGCCGGGCATGGTGGTGCATGCTTTTAATCCCAGCACTCGGGAGGCACAGGTGGGAGGATTGCCATGAGTTCGAGGCCACCCTGAGACTACATAGTGAATTCCAGTTCAGCCTGAGCTAGAGTGAAACCCAGCCTCAAAAAACAAAAAAAAAAGGAGGGGGGGAGTGAGAAAGATTCACCATATTGTTTATAGTCAATGTCATGACAGGCAACCCAATTTTTAGAATGTGGAAGTGTGCCTTGGCATCAAGGAAGAGACTATTTTGAGTCCCACATTCATTCATTTGTTCACAGATGTTTGACAGATACTGGTCCAGATGCTGAAAATGGTGGGTAGTGACATTTCCCAGGATCCTCTTCTGAAATCCAGGGACCTCAGCAGGTGCCACCTGATCAGGGGTCCACCACACTCCATTTCCCTGTTGCGTTTGAATCTCTCACTGTAATTCACTACACATTTTCACATGTTAAGAGGAACAGAAGTCATGTCCAAGACATATGGACCTACATACCATGAAACCTTTGGACCCTCAAAATAGTGAAAACAAATTCAGAAGCTCAGTGGACCCTCCAAGGAGCCCATCCATAGATCTTCATGGGCCTGAAGTCTGAGATGAGGACTTTTTGTTTGGTTGGTTGGTTTTTTTAAGGTAGGGTCTCCCTCTAGCTCAGGCTGACCTGGAATTCACTATGTAGCCTCAGGGTGACCTCGAACTCATGGTGATCCTCCTACCTCTGCCTCCTGAGTGCTGGGATTAAAGGTGTATGCCACCATACCCGGTGAGATACATTTGGCTCTGTAGATAAGAACCAGAACCACAGAGGGAGGCGTGGGATGGCAGTTTGGTTTCAATATAAGAATTTGTGGGGCTAAAGATGTAGCTCAGTGATGGAGTGCTTGCCTAGTATGCACAAGGCCCTGGGCTTAGCACCCCCCCCCCCTTCCCTGTAGACCTCAAAGAAAGAAAAAAAAATTAAAGAGCTCTCTGAGAGGCAGAACCAGGATGTGGAGCAGACTGGCCATCCTGCTCAACATTTTCCCCATATTACTTTAGACTGTTTTATTGATTACATTTGATTTTTATTTATTGTTTGTCACTTACATAAATACAAGCACCATAAAAGCAAAGATTTCCAGGCATTGTGGCTCAAATCTATAATCCCAGTACTCAGGAGGCTTATACAGGTAGATTGCTATGAGTTCAAAACCAGCCTAGACTGCATAGCAGCTCAAAACAGCCTGGGCTACAGAGTGAAACCCTGTCTCAAAAAAAAAAAAAAAAAAAAGATTCTTGCCTGTTTTGTTCACTGATATAATCTAAGGGTCTACGACTGTGCCTGGTACATATTAAGAACTTAGTAAATATTTACTGAAAGAATCAATGAATTTAACATTATTGGAACCCTTCCA
Organism: Dipus sagitta; assembly: GCA_036346955.1. NCBI lineage: Eukaryota > Metazoa > Chordata > Mammalia > Rodentia > Dipodidae > Dipus > Dipus sagitta. The sequence goes on along the minus strand of CM070782.1, from coordinate 36,340,210 downwards.
AATCAGTATTTTTTCTAAATGTAGCTAAGTTTTAAACCTAAGAGACTCAACACAGCATTTGGCACAAGGAAGGTACTACTGCAGATTGGTTGTACTAAACTGCAAAATTCCCAGGAAACCCCATATTATCATAGAAATAAAAAGAAAAATGCAACCAAAAAAATTGAGAAATCGCATACAGTGAGATATAGGGACTTAAATGATGTCACCAGAAAGCTCATGTCCTTAACTAGTACTTGTGCCTTTCTCTAATTTGATTTGATTCTCTGTCCTTTATTGTGAAACAGTGACTGGTGCCAGCCCTCACCCAGTCCTCTTAGCCACACTAGCAAAGAGGGCTTCTCTTCCTAGTTACTGCCATCCAAGTCATGGGACTCACTCTGCTAGGACAAGTCCTCATCCCTGAACCAATCACTGTGACTGGATGAGAGGTGATCATGAGCCAGGTCTATTACATGTCAGATCCTTGAGCTATGAATGGGATGAGCCCCACTCACACTACAAGGAATGAGAGGAGAAAGAAGGTTTCACAGTGGAAAGTCAGTGAATTTCCAGAATGTGGATGCTAGGCAGACAAAGACCACATCACTCAGCCTGGAGCTGGGAAGTCCAGACCAAAGTCCATTTCTAAGCCAGGACTGTGGGACTAGAGAGGAATAAACAATCACCTGAGGCTGTGATAGATTCCCTGAGCTTCAGCCAAGAACACTGCTTCTCATCCTTGTCTCTGGACGCAGGAGCAAAGCTGAAGGCCCTGGAAGAAGCTGTGGCCACCCTAGAAGCTCAGTGTCGGGAGAAGGAGGAGCGCAGGATTGACCTGGAGTTGAAGCTCGTGGCTGTGAAGGAGCGCTTGCAGCAGTCCCTGGCAGGGGGCCTGGCCCTAGGGATGTCTGTGAACAGCAAGAAGAGTGGGGTGAGTCTGCTGCCTTCTCCACAGGGCAGCCCCTCCTTAGCCCCTCACACACTGTCTCTCTCCACTGTTGTTCTCAGTACCCATTATGATGACCAAAAAAATGTCTCCAGAAAATGACAGATGTCCAGATGGACCCTTGTTAGGAACCATTCTCTATATTGTCAGTGGTTCCATCTATTCTTCCTCACAGCACTGAGCCACAACTAGCTTGTGTATAAGCATCCTTAATTGTACAATGTTGTATCCTCCTTTCTTAATACTTTATTTATTTATTCATTTGAGAGAGAGAGAGAGAGAGAGAGAGAGAGAGAGCGCATTTGGGGAGGGGGGGCAGATAGAAAGAGAAAGAATGAAAGCCAGGCGTAGTGGCGCACACCTTTAATCCCAGTACTGGGGAGGCAGAGGTAGGAAGATTGCCATGAGTTCAAGGCCATCCTGAGACTACATAGTGACTTCCAGGTCAGCCTGAGCTAGAATGAAATCCTACCTCAAAAAAAAAAAAAAAAAAAAAAAAAAAAAAAAAAAAAAAAAAAAAGACCAAGGCACTGCAAACAAACTTTAGAGACGTGTCATTTTGTACATCTGGCATTAAGTGGACTCAAACTCCAATCCTTATGCTTTGAAGGCAAGCACCTTAACTGCTGAGCCATCTCTCCAACGTGTTTTTTTGTTTGTTTGTTTGTTTTTTCAAGGAGAGAGGGGATGGGGAAATGGCACACCAGGGCCTCCTGCCACTGGAAACAAGCTCCAGATGCATGCACCACTTTGTACATGTGGCTTTATGTGGGGACTGGGGAATTGAACCTGGCCTGTCATGTTTTGTAAGCAAGCACCTTTAACCACTGTGCCATCTCTCCAGCCCCTAGTTTGTATTTTTTTAACTTAAAATTTTTTTGTTTATTGATTTGAGAGAGAGAATGGGCATGCCAGGGCCTCTAGCCTCTGCAAATGAACTCTAGATGCATGCAGCACCATGTGCATCTGGCTTACGTAGGTACTGGGGAATCAAACCTGGAGTCTAGGCTTCACAAGCAGGAGTCTTAACCGCTAAGCCATCTCTCTAGCCCCAAGTTTATATATACATATATATATATATATTGGTTTTTCGAGGTAGGGTTTCACTCTAGCCCAGGCTGACCTGGAATTCACTGTGGAGTCTCAGGTTGGCCTCGAACTCACAGCGATCCTCCTACCTCTGCTTCCCAAGTGCTGAGATTAAAGCCAAGTTTATATTTTTTAATAAGAATTGAGGACTCAGGTTAGTGATAAAGCACCTACCTGGCATGTATGAAGCCCTGGGTTAGATCTTCAGCACCACCCCCTCAAAAAAAATTGGGGGGTCTGGAGAGATGGCTCAGCTGTTAAAGGCACTTGCATGTAAAACCTGACAGCCCAGGTCCAATTCCCCACTACCCATGTAAAGCCAGACAAAATCTGTATAATAGGAATGTAATGTTTGCTGAATGAATAAAAGTCTTGCCTGCTTTCAGACAACAAAACTGAGACTCACAAAGAGACGAAATAACTTGTATAACAACCGTGAGCTTACTGGGAACTATTATCATGTTGTTCCAGGTCACCCTGCCTGGGAAGATCACACCCAGTAACTCTGAAGTCAGAGGCGTCTTACACCCCATACTTCCTCATTTTACAGATGAAGGACCTGATTCCCAGAGAGCCAGGGGAGCAGACAGAACTGGTTCCTTCATCACAGCTGCTTCCTCCCAGCAGCATGCACTGATGTTCCTATTCTAGTGTGCTTTTCCCTCCACTCTGAATCCTTTCGACACCCTTTGGAGATTTAAAACAAGAAGTCTTCTCCAAATCCCTCTCAGGCTTAGCTGTGAAAATGGCACGTTGAAGAAGCAGAGTAGGAACCAGTTATCCAGCTGTATGAGGTTAAGATAGTGTCGAAATGAGAGGGAGTAGCAGAGGGAGGATAAGTACACATACTCAGCATGTGCAAGATTCTGCGTGTGGTCCCCAGCCTCCTCTCAAAAACAAACCAGTGCAGGTCTCTCATACTTACCAGCCATGTGACCTGCATAGTAACTTACCTTCCTAGTTTCCTCATCTACAAAACGGAATGGCTAGTCATAGTTTGACTTGCTTCATAGGCTTGTTGAAAAGCCATGTGAGAGAATCTATACAGTGTCTGCCTGATGCACAGTGAGGGCTCTGTAATTTCAGTTGTCAGATTTATCCCAAATCCCTCAGTATCCTCTTCCTCTCACCCTGCTCATTGCTGGCAGGTTTGCCTACTGCCTTCTGATGCAAATAACCAACACTATATCTCACCAACTGAATTTTTTTGGCCATTAACAGGAAACTGCAAATAAACCCCAGAACAGTGTCCCAGAACAATCTCTCCCTGTCAACTGTGTTTCTGAGCTGAGGAAAAGGAGCCCATCCATTGTAGCCTCCAACCAAGGAAGGGTGCTACAGAAAGCCAAGGTATGTCAAGAGTTCAACTAATGAAAAGTCACAAGGTGCAACTGGGCTAAGGATGTAGCTCAGTTGGTTGAGTGCTTGTTTAGCATACATGAAGCCCTGGATTCTATCTCCAGCACCACATAAAACCAGGTGTGCTGTTATATACCTGTAATCTCAGCTTTCAGGAGATGGAAGCAGAAAGATCAGATATTCAAGGTCATCCTTGGCAGCATAATGAGTTCAAGGCCATCTTGGGATACATAAGACCCAATATTTAAAAAAAAAAAGTTACAGATCTGAATTCCTTTATGTGGAACCTCACCAAAACTTGGAAAATCACCTAGTAAGAGTGGCAGGAGCTTGCCAATACATCCATGAAGTAAGCAAGAATTCTCAAGTCTCATTCAGAACCTACTCACTCTTTGTTACGTACAGTTCTAACAAGCTCAGTCATCTAGTTTCTGAGCCTAAAGATGTTTTGATACAGGAAAGGTCTCATTTCATAAGTGAGGAGACATAAGCAGAGAATGTTAGGACTTGCTCAAGGTTAAGCAAGGCACCACCTGCGGAGCAGGTGTGTAAACAAACCCCGTCTCCCATTCTAAGCCCACAGCTCACTCTGCAGCTGCTCCATGAACTCTTGGGAACAGCTATGTTCAAGACTTGTTTCAACTTTAGAAAGGCATATAGTAGGTATGATGACACATTCCAAGTTTCAGCTGGTAGCTGATAAGCAAACTCATTTCTAATGCTAAGTAGGTCATGAGACTAGTCATACCACAAAGTTAAGACCATCAACAGCGTCACATCAGCTTAGATCAGGTTTTAACACCAGTGAGTTTGCACTAAAACACCTGAGAAATATACTGGTTTTACAGATTTCTGGATTCCAGAGTTTCAGACAATAAAGCTGGGCTGGAGAGATGGCTCAGAGGCCTTGATTGCAAAGCCTGATAGCCTGGGTTCGTTTCCCCAGTAGCCACAAAGTGGCACATGAATATGGAGTTCATTTGCAGTGGCAGGAGGCCCTGCCTACTAGTATGCCTGTTTATTCTCATATTCATTCATTCATTCTCATTCTGTCCCTCCCTCCCTCCCTCCCTCCCTCCCTCCCTCCCTCCCTCCCTCCCTCCCTCTCTCTCTCTGTCTCTCTCTCTCTCCTTGAAAATTAGTAAATAAAATATTTTTAGAATGAAAGTATGGCCAGGCATGGTGGTACATGCCTGTAACCTCGGCATTTGGGAGGCTGAGATAGAAAGATCACTGTGTTCAAGTCCAGCCTGGGACTACAGAGTTCCAGGTCAGCCTGGGCTAGAGTGAGACCCTACCTCAAACAACAACAACAAAGAGTGGAGCTGAAAAAAATACCAACCTGGGTATGTGGCACATGCCTGGCATACCAGTACTCAGGAGGCTGAAGCAGGATGCCCATTATTTCAAGACCATAAATAACGAGGCCTGTCTCAAAAAAAAAAAAGGAAAAAAGAAAGGGGCTAAAGAGATGGCTCAGCAATTAAGGCATTTGCCTTCAGAGCCTAATGACCTGAGCTTGATTCCCCAATATCCTGGTAAAGCCAGATGCACAAAGTGATTCATGTATCTGGAGTTTTTTTTGTTTGTTTGTTTTGTTTTGTTTTGTTTTGTTTTGTATTTTTGTCCTGTGGCTGGAGGCCCTGGCATACCCATTCTGTCTGTCTCCTGCTGGCAAATAAATTGGTAAATAAATAAATAAATAAAAGGGATTTGGGGCAAAACAAAACAAATGAGGTTTTAATTAAGAAAGAAAGAATGGAAGGAAGGGAGGGAGGGAAGAGGGAAGGGAAGGGAAGGGAAGGGAAGGGAAGGGAAGGGAAGGGAAGGGAAGGGAAGGGAAGGGAAGGGAAGGGAAGGGAAGTGAAAATAAAAGAAACATGAGACACCTGTCTCATCTGAGATGCCCAATTAAGCCTTTGGTAAAGTTGACACTGAGACCTGTCTGGCAGCAGCAAAAAATGTCTCAGAAGTTGGGGAGACATGAGGTTGGATAGTTTGATATGGAAGGGCATAAGTTAAGAAACGTGAGTTTTCTCTTTTGTAAGATGAAAAATTACATGACAAGAAACCAAACAAGTTATTGCCTTCATGGACTAGGGAAGATAAGACTTTAAATACACACACAAATATAGACTATGCTTCCAGAAGAGAGCACATGCTTTGAAGAAAGAAAATAGGGAGCAGGGCAAGAAGATAACCAGTGATGGGGGCAGCTACTGTAGTCCCTGACAGCAAAGGCCCTTTCATTGGAGTGACACACACACAGAGAAACCTGAGAACAGTGTGAGGAAGTAAGCCATATGGTGTCAAAGGGAAGGGTGATCCAGAAAGACAGAAGAGTAAGGGCCAACTCACAAGTGGGGACAGAGCTCACTCTCTGAGGAGCATGAAGCTGAGCCGAGTGATTCCAGCCAAAAGGAAGGGTGAGCACTAGGTGGTGAGACCAAGAAGGAACTAGCTAAGGCCAGATCAGCTAAGCCAGGAGCCAGACATTCTGTGAAGGGTCAGACAGCACGTCATTTAGACTTTGTAGGCTGTGTGGTCAGCTTCACAACCACTAACCTGTGTGGCCCAAAAGCAGCTACAGACAAGAGTAAATATGAAGAATATGACTGTCCCAATAAAACTTCACTTACAGACTGAAATCTCAAGTATTCCTTATCACTTTCACTCCTCTACAATTCTATTCTTTTAGTATTTTTTCTAAACACTTAGAAATAAAAAACATTCTTTTTTTATTCGTTATTTTTATTTATTTATTTATTTACTTGTTATCTTTTGTTTTGTTTTCTCAAGGTAGGATCTCATTCTAGCCCAGGCTGACCTGGAATTCATTATGTAGTCTCAGGGTAGGCTCAAACTCAAGGCGATTCTCATACCTCTGCTCATGAGTGCTGGGATTAAAGGCATGTGCCACCATGCCCGGCTCTAAAAACATTTTTAGCTGAAAGCAGATAAGCCTGTTTGGGTCAACAGGCCACAGTTAGCCAATTCCTTGTCTGAAGACTCCAGGCCACTGGAGAAACTAGATTTTGTTTAGCATAGTAGAAAGTCATTGGGCAGATATTTTTTTCTTTTCAATGTCTGTTGCATTTTTTTCAGAGAAAGAAAGAATGAGAATGGGTGTGCCAGGGCCTCCAGCCACTGCAAGTGAACTCCAGGTGCATGTGCCACTTTGTGCATCTTTACATGGGAGCTGGGGAATCAAACCCAGGTTTGCAGGCTTTGCAGGCCTTAACCCATGAGCCATCTCTCCAGTCCGTCAGTTGCATTTTTAAAATATTTTGGGGCTGTTGGCCCAGGTTCAATTCTCTGGTACCCATGTAAAGCCAGATAAACAAAGTGGTGCATGCATCTAGAGTTCTTTGAGACAGCAAGTAGCCCTCACACATATACTATTCACACTCACATACTCTTTCTATATCTCTCTTGTTTACTCTCTCACAAGTAAATAAAAATTTACTTATTTGACACAGAGAGAGCGAGAATGGCCATGCCAGGGCCTCTAGCCACTACAAACAAACTCAAGATACATGTGCCACCATGTGCATCTGCCTTATGTGGGTTCTGGGGAATCGAACCTAGGTCCTTAGGCTTTGCAGGCAAGCACCTTAAATGCTAAACCATCTCTCCAGACCAAAAATTATTTTTAATTTAATTAATTTATTTGCAAGAAAGAGAATGTGTGTGTATTGGCATGCCACAGCCTCTTGCCACTGCAAACAAACTCCACTCACATGCACACATTATGCACTGGCTTTATGTGGTACTAGCAAAAAGAACACAGGTCAGTAGGTTTTACAAGCAAGTGCCTTTAAACACTACGCCATCTCCCCAGCCCATAAGTTGCATTTTTATTTATTTATTTTTATTAACAACTTCCATGATTATAAAAAATACCCCATGGTAATAACCTCCCTCCCCCCACTTACCCCTTTGAAACTCCATTCTCAATCATACCCCCTCCCCATCTCAATCAGTCTCTCTTTCACTTCTGATGTCATGATCTTTTCCTCCCCTTATGATGGTCTTATGCAGGTAGTGTCAGGCACTGTGAGGCCATGGATATCCAGGTCATTTTGTGTCTGGAGGGAGCATGTTGTATGGAGTCCTGCCCTTCCTTTGGCTCTTACATTCTTTCCGCCACCTCTTCCGCAATGGACCCTGAGCTTTGGAAGGTGTGATAGAGATATTGCAGAACTGAGCACTGCGGTCATTTCTTTCCATCACCATGATACCTTCTGAGTCGTCCCAAGGTCACTGCCATCTGAAAAGAGAAGATTCTCTACCAAAAGTGAGAGTAGCATTAATATAAGGCTGTGAACATTAACAGAAGTGCTTACTGGGCAGTTTGATAAGCATAGTATATACATTTAGCCAGACAACAGCAGACGTTACACCCCTAGGGCTCATGACTACCCCTGTTTTAAGTTTTCAGTATCAAGGATGTATTCCCTCCCATGGAGCGGGCCTCCAGTCCAATTACAGGGCAGTTGGTTTCACCCATAACAGCCATGCCACTATTTGGCCTGGCTGGCCAAATATAAGGGTTGCAGTGTCCACTGTTGAGTACATTCGCTGGTGATTTCTCTTTCTCCCATTGAACTGCATGCAGAATGGCTTCTTCCAGCTTTCTGTCAGCTGGTCTACATGGAGCAGGTTATCAGCTCAGATCCAGCAGGATTTCTCAGTGGCCTTGCAACCCAAGTAAATGGAGTCTTCAGCAATAGGGTCTTACCATCTATTCCTGGTGGGAAACCAAGGGCCTCGGCAATGGCCTATAATGTTTTGGGGGCATCAGGGACCTCCCTGGACAACTCACTGGAAGATGTCCCATCCCTGGCACTGAAAATTTTCTAGCAACAATCTACGGCTCCTGAGTGTTCCATTGTCCAAAAAAGTAGGATTACATATGATTTATTTATATCCTCTTAGATTATGATTAGCTGTCCCTCCACCTTTCCTTTACTCAATCTCTTCCCCAGACCTCATTTTGGGCTTTTTCACCCCCATTAATCTATTCTTCTACTTACATATATACAATACCATCCTATTAAGTAACCCCCTCCCTTCCTTTCTCTTCCCTTTCTATCTCTTTTCTAGCTTACTGGCCTCTGCTACTGAGTTTTTTCCTTCTCACACAGAAGCCCAGTCATCTGTAGCTAGGATCCACATATGAGAGAGAACATGCGACGCTTGGCTTTCTGGGCCTGGGTTACCTCAGTATAATCCTTTCCAAATCCATCCACTTTCCTGCAGATTTCATAACTTCATTTTTCTTTACCACTGAGTAGAATTCCATTGTATAAATGTGCCATATCTTCATTATCCATTCATCAGTTGAGGGACATCTAGGCTGGTTCCATTTCCCAGCTATTGTGAATTGAGCAGCAATAAACATGGTAGAGCACATACTTCTAAGGAAATGAGATGAGTCCTTAGGATATATGCCTAGGAGTGCTATAGCTGGGTCATAGGGTAGATCAATTTTTAGCTGTCTTAGGACCCTCCACACTGATTTCCACAATGGCTGGACCAGATTGTATTCCCACCAACAGTGTAGAATGGTTCCTCTTTTTCCACATCCTTGCCAGCAGTTATGGTCATTTGTTTTCATGATGGTAGCCAATCTGATAGGAGTGAGATGGAATCATTTCCCTGATGACTAGGGATGTAGAACATTTTTTTAGATGCTTATATGCCATTCGTATTTCTTCTTTTGAGAACTCTCTATTTAGTTCCATAGCCCATTTTTTAATTGGCTTGTTTGATTTCTTATTATTTAACTTTTTGAGTTCTTTTGTATATCCTAGATATTAATCCTCTATCAGATGTATAGCTGGCAAAGATTTTTTTTTCCCATTCTGTAGGTTGCCTCTTTGCTTTATTCATAGTGTCCTTTGCTGTACAAAATCTTTGTAATTTCATGAGGTCCCAGTGGTTCATCTGTGGTTTCATTGCCTGAGCAATTGGGGTTATATTCAGAAAGTCTTTGCCAAGACCAATATGTTGAAGGGTTTCCCCTACTTTTTCCTCTAGCAGTTTTAGAGTTTCAGGTCTGATGTTAAGGTCTTTAATCCATTTGGACTGAATTCTTGTGCATGGAGAGAGAGAATAATCTATTTTCCTCTTTCTACAGATAAACATTTTCATTTTTTAAATATTTTTATTTGAGAGAGAGAGAAAGAGGCAGATACAGAGAGAGAATGGGCACACCAGGGCCTCTAGACATTGCAAACAAACTCCAGACACGTGTGCCTCCTTGTGCATCTGGCTAACGTGGGGAATCAAACGTGGTCCTTAGGCTTCACAGGCAAGTGCCTTAAATGCTAAGCCATGGCTCCAGCCCAAGTTGTATTTTTAAAGAGACATCCTGGTCAGGCATGGTGGCACGTGTATCTTGAGTTCATTTGCAGTGGCTAGAGGCCCTTAGGAAGCTGGGGTAGGAGGATCACCACAAGTTCAATGCCAGCCTGGGCTACATAGTGAGACCCTGTCACAAAACAACAATAAAAGGCTGTCTTGGGTACTGAGTTGAGAATGGATGGAGGAGACAAGAGGACAGCACAGAGATTGGGTAGAACCAGAATCCCAGGCTCTCTGACTCAGCCAGGGAAGATATTAATATAATCAGATACAAGGAAGTGTTTTTATCTTGAAGTCACATTGGAACCCTTAATTAGCTGATTTTTCTTGTCTCTTTGTACTTCAGGAATGGGAAATGAAGAAGACCTAGGAAGAGAATGAGAATTCCATGCCAAAAAGAGTATTAGCTTGCCCAACTAAGGCAGAAATGCTTTTTTCACAAAGAAACACCAGGAAAAGACTGGAAGCAGCTCCCACTCTGTGGGATGAGGGACACCCAAAAGACCAGTTTTGTTGTCTGCATGATTTGGGGAGGTTGTAGGGTGGAAAGGAGTAGAAGGGAAGGTGGAGATGGAAGGCATCTTTCTGACTTTCCAAAGAGTAGGTATGGGGGTGGATGGAGACAGATGTTTGCACAGTTGTAAAGGTTTTGCTAAATACCTTTGCCTTCCCTTCTGAAGAAGAAATGAAAGCACACGTGAATTGAATAAGTCAGTGCATCCCAGCTCAGCATCCCACTTCCAGTCCTTAAGAAGACAGTGCGGAAGCATCGGTGGTCCATGAAGAGAGAAGAGACTCAGTCACCAGTCACTTGTGTGGCTGCATTCCCGTTGGGCATTACAGGCAAATTCTGGGCAAAGCTGATAGGCTACAAAGTCAGTATCATCCCTCCACGCACACAAGTGCACAAATGCCACTGAGAACATGCAGATTTTACAGTCATTCGTCATCATCTCAGAGCTAAAGCTATGCAGGGAGCATGTACTGGAGTTTTCCAGATTTGAGCATTTAAAAATCTGATACGTAAGGACCAGAGGGCAAAGAAACCGGATCCGCTAACACATCTTAAACTCGCAGTGACAAAGCATGGAGCTCTAGTGTCCACAGAATGTTGCCGGTATTCGAGGGTGGAGTCATTTGCTGTCAAGTCCTTACCTGCTTTAAAAACCTTACCATTAGGCTTTCAGACTGTGGTTGGAAAACTATGTCTTGAGCCTAATGAAATCTTCGTCTTGCACTGGAAGACACAAGAGCTTGACTTCCTGGTCTGCTACAAAGTAAGACCATCAATGAAAATCTACAGGTTGGTAGCTCGTTCCTGCCACAAAGGTGCTAAAAGCTTTTTATAGACATTGGATACTTTGATAGGTGAAACAAGAACCTCAAGCCCTGGGCAGCCTTCTTTCTATGCCACTCACTACTGTCTCAGTACTGCAGGCACTTTATGGGTCTGTCTTTTAACATATTTTTCCCCAATAAAGATGAAACTGTTTAACTGTGTGAACTCAGGTGAGCTGCGAGGTAGGGCGGATCCCAGAATAATCTGAAACTTGGAAAGAATCTTGACACATTTTGTCCATCTAAGACTTATACTTTAGCATCATTGGAACCTCACATCTTGTGAAGTGAATGGAGACAATCAGGAACATGTGGTCCCTGGCAGAGTATATACCTAAGGGGTTATCACCCTGGGTCCAGACAGAGCTGGCTATGAGGCCTGCCTCTGCAGCCTATCAGGGGTAACCTCAGGAGAGTCACTTGACCTCTCTGGTCTTCATCTGTGAAAACAGCAACTGAACTCCCCTTCTAAGACTTCTTAGGAGATTTAATATGACAACACATGGGAAGTATCTTCTATAGTGTCACAAACAGAAATGCTTAAGTCTCTGGTGAATGCTATTATCAAGTAAGAAATGTCAGGCTCAAAGCCTACGGCTTTCCACTAAAGTAAAATGACTAACATGGCAATAAGAACCATCAAAACTCATTCAATCCAAAGAGATAGTTTAAGCTGGGCGTGGTGGTGCATGCCTTTAATCCCAGGACTTGAGAGGCAAAGGTAGGATCACCGTCAGTTCAAGGCCACCCTGAGATGACATAGTGAATTCAAGGTCAGCCTGGACTACAGTGAAACCTTCCTCAGGGGGAAAAAAAAAAAAAAAAAAAAGCAGAGATAGTTTACCTCCAAACACTGCCTCAGCATCTTCAGTGACAAAAGAGCTCAGCTTTGGGTTGCCATTTTTTGTGCTTGAGAATGTGGGGGTAGGGTGTATATGAGGGTCCATGTATGTGGAGGCCAGAGGTCAACAACAGGTGTCATCCTCAATTGCTCTCCCACCTTCTTGTTTAACCCAGAGCTCACTGAATTGACCAGTCTGGCTAGCCCCTGGGTCTCCCTCCTGTGTCTGCCTCCAAGCCACTGGGATTGTAAGCACGCCACCACGCCTGACATTTACAGGAGTACTAGAGATCCAAGCTCTGACTCTCATACTTGCATGGCAACAGCTTTACCACTTCCCCAGCCTTAATCAATGCTCTTTCTAAAGATGTCTATTTGGGGGTCGGGGGGAGATGTCTATTTTGGCCAGGTATGGTGGTGCACACCTTTAATCCCAGCACTCGGGAGACAGAGGATCGCTGTGAGTTCAAAGCCAGCCTGGGCTAGACTGAGACCCTACCTTAGAAGACTGTCTATTCTGAAAGAGCACCCATTACTGTCTTCAGTATCTGTCACATGCTTTCTTCGGCACTTATTTTAGGGCTAAGTGTCTTTTTTTTTCACCAACAGATCTTGGACTCAGAGGAGGGGCCTCAAGTCCTTAATTATTAGTACATTGAGCACTTGTAGACACTAACAGCTGAGTCATGTCCAGTCCCTTGTTCAGAAACGCTCTGTGCTCATTTTGATACCCTATTTCCTTCTTTAAATTATTTCTTGGGCTGAAGAGATGGCTTAGCGGTTAAGGCGCCTGCCTGCAAAGCCTAAGGACCCAGGTTCAATTCCCCAGTACCCACATAAAGTCAGGTGCACAAGGTGGCGCATGCATCTGGAGTTAGTTCATTTCAGTGGCTAGAGGCCCTGATGCACCCATTCTCTCTCTGTCTCTCAAGTGAATAAATAAAATATTGGAAAAGGAAGCAAAAGGTGGTGTGGTGGCACATGCCTTTAATCTCAGCACTCAGGAGGCAGAGGCAGGAGGATCACTGTGAGTTCGAGGCCACCCTGAGACTACATAGTGAATTCCAGGTCAGCCTGGGCTACAGCGAGGAAAAAAAAAAGGAAAGAAGGAGAAAGGAAGCAAGACAATACTAAGAAACAAAAAGGATATTGGGCAAAGTTATTGTAAGAGGTGGCTACAAAATGTTTCTCACAGAACATTTTTTGGTATGCATGCTGTGCATGTTGCATACATCTAGTGTACATGTGTGTGTGTCCCATGTGCACAGTTATATAGGCCAGCAAGCATCAAGTGTCTTCCTTCCTCCTGCACTGTTTCCTTTACTCAGAGTCTCTGAATTCATAGCTGCTGTTTTTGGTCAGACCAGTTGACCAGGAAGCCCCAGTGATTCTCCTGTCTGCTCCTCCACAGACTTGGGATACAGGCATGTGTGAACATATCCAGCTTTTCTTTCTTTTTTTTTTTTTTAGTATGGTCTCACTCTAGCCCAAGATGACTTGGAACTCACTCTGTAGTCCCAAACTGGCCTGGAACTCAGGATGATCCTCCTACCTCTGCCTCCTGAGTGCTGGGGCTTAAGGAGTGTGCCACCACACCCAGCCATACACAGCTTTTTGTGTGGAAATAGGGATCACACTCAGGCCCTCATTCTTACTCAGCAAGGGGTCTCACCCTGAGCCATCTCCCCAGCCCCTGCAGCTACTTTATTTTTAAACATTTTGTCGACAACTTCCACAAACAATATACCATGATTATAATCCCCTCTACCACCCTCTCTTTTCCCCCTCCCAAACCCCCTCCGCTGAGTCCCTTCTGTCCAACTCATCACTCCCTAATTTTGATGTCATCATCTTTTCCCTTCTATTATGCAGGTGTTGTATAGGCCATGAATACCAAGGCTGCTTTGTGTCTGGAAGATAGTACTGTAAGCAATCCTGCCTTTCCTTTAGCAAATGATCCTTGAGCCTTGAAGGGTGTGATATAGATGTTTCATTTAATGCTGGACACTCCACTGTCACTTCTCAGTATTTTGATGAGTTTTGAATCACCTCAGTGGTCACCACCATCTGAAAAGAGAAGCTTCAAGCCAGGCATGGTGATGCATGCCTTTAATCCCAGCACTGGGGAGGCAGAAGTAGGAGGATTGCTGTGAGTTCAAGGCCACCCTGAGATTATATAGTGAATTCCAGGTTAGCCTTGGCTACAGAAATACCCTACCTTGAGAAACCAGAAAAAGAGAGAGAAGCTACTCTTAACTAAAAGTGAGACTAGCATTAATATATGAGCATAAATATAGGTATTTAAAGGGCAGGTTTGGTGGGTATAATATATGCATTTAGCCATACAACAGTAGTTTACGCTAGAGCTTATGACCTCCCCCTCCATAGGCTTTTGACTAGGTTTTCAGTGCCAGGCATGAATTCCCTCCAGTGGAGAGCTCAAGTCCAACCAGAGAGCAACTGGTCTCCCTCCCCCGCCCCATAACAAACATGCCACCATTGAACTAGTTGGTACAATTGGCCTGGCTGGCCATCCATAAAGCTTTGTAGGAACTGTGATAGTTCATTTGTCAACGTGATCTGATTAGGAATCCATGACATTCCTCTTGACTGGGTCTCTGAGGTTGCTTCCAGGAAGGAGTGACTAAAGGACAAAGTCTTTCCTACGGAGTGAACCCTTCTCCCAGAGTGGGCAACCCTCTTGGTGGTAGACTTTATTTTTATTTATTTATTTATTTATTTATTTATTTATTTATTTATTTTGGTTTTTCGAGGTAGGGTCTCACTCTGGTCCAGGCTGACCTGGAATTAACTATGTAGTCTCAGGGTGGCCTCGAACTCTTGGCGATCCTCCTACCTCTGCCTCCCAAGTGCTGGGATTAAAGGTGTGCGCCACCACGCCCGGCTGGTGGTAGACTTTATGTAAGGAAGCTCTGAGTGACAGCTTCCTTCCTCCCACCTGGCTGCCAGTGCAGCTTGCTGGTGAGTGCTTCACTACATGTGCATCTGTCCAGTTCTGCTATTTAGGTGCATCGGGCTTCCTCATTGGAAGGACTTACTGGGAGGTATCCCACCCCTGACACTGAAATTTTTCTAATAATCTGGTTTCTGGGCACAAAATTATCTACCTCCACAGGGTCCTTTTGCCCAAACTTTTTTTTTTTTTTTTTTCGAGGTAGCATCTCACTCTACCCCAGGCTGACCTGGAATTTACTATGTAGTCTCAGGTTGGCCTCAAACTCACAGCGATCCTCCTACCTCTGCCCCCCTAGTGCTAGGTCTTTTAACACATATATTATTAGCTAATAAAAAAGTAGGTTTCTAGATAGCTTATTCATAACATCTTTAATTTTTTTTAACTTTTTTCAAGGTGAGCATTGCTCCAACCCAGGCTGACCTGGAACTCATGTAGTCTCAGGCTGGCCTCAAATTTATGGTGGGCCTCCTACCTATGCTTCCTGAGTGCTAGGATTAAAGGTGTGTATCATAATGCTGGCACATCTTTAATGTTTTTTTTTTTTTTGGTATTTTTGTTTATTTATTTGAGAGCGACAGGCAGAGAGAGAAAGAGGCAGACAGAGAGAGAGAATGGGCACACCAGGGCCTCCAGACACTCCAAACAAACTCTAGACGTGTGCGCCCCCTTGTGCATCTGGCTAACGTGGGTCCTGGGGAATCGAGCCTCAAACAGGAGTCCTTAGGCTTCGCAGGCAAGCGCTTAACTGCTAAGCCATATCTCCAGCCCACATCTTTAATTTTGATCTTTTTTCCACCAATTCCTCTCCTCCGTCCCCTTCCTGGTCCCAATTAGACCATGTCACCACTAGTATTCTGCCCCTCTACCTACATAGCTACTATATCTTCTCCTTAATCCTTCCCCTCTCCCATCCCTCATTGCCCCTTTCTAGCTTCCTGGCCTGTACTACTGATTTTTACTCTAACTCACATACAAATCTAAGCATTTGTGATGTTTGACTTTCTTTTTATTTTATTGACAACTTCCATAATTATACACAATAAACCATGGTAATTCCCCCACACACACACTTTCCTTTTCACAACTCCAATCTCCATCATATCCCCTCCCCCCTCAATCAGTCTTTTTTTTTATGTTATCATCTTTTCTTCCTATTATAATGGCCTTGTGTAGGTAGTCTCAGACACTGTGAGGTCATGTATATCCAGACTATTTTGTGTCTGTAAGAGTGTATTGTAAAGAGTCCTACCCTTCTTTCAGCTCTTACAGTCTTTCCACCACCTCTTCCGCAACGAACCCTGATCCTTGGAAGGTGTGATAGAGATGTTTCAGCGTTGAGCACTCCTCTATCACTTCTCACTACGGTGCCTTAGGAGTCGTCCCAAAGTCACTGCCATCTGAAAAGAGAAGCTTCTCTAACCAAAAGTGAGAGCACCATTAATACATGGGTATGAACATTAAGAGAAGTGCTTACTGGGCAATTTGGTGAGCATAATACATACATTTAGCCAGACACCAGCAGATGTTATGCCCCTAGGGCTCATGACTTCCCCCAACATAGGTTTTCAGTATCAGGCATGTTTTCCCTCCAGTAGAGCAGGCCTCCAGCCCAATTAGAGAGTGGTTGGTTTCCCCCATAATAGACATGCAACTATTGCACCTTTGACTCATTTGGCCTGGCTGGCCAAATTTAAGGCCACTGTTGTTTATCTCCACTGGTGACTTCGCTCTCTCTCCCATGGAGCTGTATGCAGCATAGCTTTTTCCAGCTTTCTGTCAACTGATCTACACGGAAGATGTTTTCAGCTCAGCTCCAGCAGGATTTCTCAGTGACCTTGCAGCCCAAGAAAGTAGTCTTCGGCAATAGGGTCTTACCACCTGTTCCTGGTGGGAAACCAAGAGCCTTGGCAATGGCCTGTAATGTTTTGGGGGCATCAGGGACCTCTCTGGCCAACAAGTCACTGGAAAGTATCCCATCCATGACACTGAAATTTTTCTAGTAACAATCTATGGCTTCTGGGTACACCATTGTCCAGAAAAGTGGGTTTCCATATGACTTATTCGTACCCTCTTAGATTCTGATTAGCCTTCCCCCTCCTTTCCTTTACTAAATCTCTTCCCTGACCTCTCTTAGGCCTTTCCACCCCCATTAATCTGTTATTCTACTTACATATATATAATATGAAGGGTTAATAGCCTTCCCTGAAAACTAAAGGGAACTAAAGAGTTAATAACTAACCTTAAGGAGTTAGAGGTCAGCCTGGGCTAGAGCAAGACCCTACCTTTAAAAAAAAAAATAAATAAATAAATAAACTAAAGACCAGAAGGCTGTAAGGAATGGAGACATCAGTTCTCTCTAGACAATTCTGCTAAAGAGCCTATTATGGGAAAATAACTTTGATGCCTTATCTGCTTCCCTTGGACCTGCAGCTGATTCGGTCTGTTTGTCTTAGGATCCCCCTTATAAGTTGAACCCCAGGCTGACTCAGTGCTTCAGCCTTCATCCTGTGGAAAGGCTGCTGGACCTTGCTGTACCTCTCAATAAACAGTCTGTCTGTAGAGATCAAGTCTGGTGTTCTTTCTTTCTTTTCTCTTACAGTTTCCTTACAAATATCATCCCCTTAAGTCCCCCCCCCTTACATCCCCTTCCTATGTTTGACTTTCTGAACCTGCATTATCTTTTCCAGATGCACCATTTCCCTATAAATTTTGTTTTTCTTTCCAGCCAAGTCAAACTTCATTGTGTAAATATGCAATGTCCATTCATCAGTTGAAGGGCATTTAAGGTTCCACTTACTAGCTATTGTGAGCACAGTAGCAATAAACATGGATGAGTAAGAGTCCTTAGGGTAACTACTCTTATCTAAAATAATAGCCTTGTGAAGTGGCCTACACCTGTAATCCCAGGAGTGGAGAGGCAGAAGTTCCAGTCCAGCCTACATAGTGAACCAAAGTAAAAACATCTCTCTATGGTTTGGGGAGATGGCCCAACAGTTAAAGGTACTTTCTGGGAAAGCCTGCTGGCTGGAGTCTGATTACCCACTACAGCACATAAAACCAGATGCTCAAAGTGGCGCATGTGTCTGGAGCACGAGCAAGAGGCCTCTCTCTTTCTCTTTGCAAATATAAATTAAAAAATTAAAAACAAAATATTCCTCCTTTGCCTGACCTAATTCAATAGCTAGTTTTCCCTACCTGTTTTCATAAACCCTGAAATTTCCTTCATACAGCCAAATGACTGGCACATGCTTGGAAAGCATCCCACACTGAGCTATATCCTTTTTAAATTGTTTGAGACAGGATCTCACTAAAGTTACTCATACTGGACTTAAACTCCCTGTATAGTCCAGGCAGGCCTTGAATTGTGATCCCTCTGCTTCAGCCTCCTGAATAGCTGGGATTACAGGCCTGTGTCACCAGACCAGTCACATGTCACTGCAGAATTAGACTAAGGTTCATCCAGGAAAAAGATGATCACCTATTTTAGGGGAAGGGGAAGGTTCACTGAAAATGAACAAGACATATCTCTGCCCTGAGACAATACATAGCATTGATAAACAGTTAAGTGTGTGTGGGGGGGGGACAGGGCAGTGAAAGAAAAGGCACGGTAAGAATGGTGGAAGGAATGTTCTGACTGCAACTTACCAAATGTTGCTCACCTGATGTTTTTGCCTATCCACTAGTCTAATATGCTCCTTCCCTGTATTTCTTTCTTCTTTTTTTTTTTTGGTTTTTCGAGGTAGGGTCTCACTCTAGTCCAGGCTGACCTGGAATTCACTATGTAGTCTCAGAGTGGCCTCGAACTCACAGGGATCCTCCTACCCCTGCTTCCTGAGTGATGGGTTTAAAGGCGTGCACCACCACGTAGTTTCTCTTTCCACCTACCCATTCTTCAGCTGTCGGATCAATTACCCCATGGTTTTAGGGGAACTTTCCACCTTGGACGTATTTGTATTCCAGGGCTTCGCAAACACTATGCCCCTTACTTTTAATCATTGGTTCTAGTTTGACTTATGTCCTACTTCTGTTTATCGTTTGTTTGTTTATTTATTTATTTGATTTTCCGAGGTAGGGTCTCACCCTAGCCCAGGCTGACCTGGAATTCACTATGGAGTCTCAGGGTGGCCTCGGACTCACAGCGATCCTCCTACCTCTGCCTCCCGAGTGTTGGGATTAAAGGCGTGCGCCACCACGCCCGGCACGAGGACACCGAGGGGACCCGCTTCCCTCCCCGGGAACTTAGCGCCCACTTGGGAGCCTCGGGCAACACAGGCATTCACCCTACAACTTCAACACACAAAGAAGCGGAAGCGCGGCACGTCGGACCGACCCGCGGCGCACAGAAAACCGGAAGTGCAACGTCCGCCTGAGAAAGGCTCGCGGAGGCACGCGGGGAGGCGTGGTTTCCAGAGCGCGTCCTTCACTTTGAGCTAATGCGCGTGCGCGGCGCCGGTCCTCTTCTGGCTGGGACATGGCCGCGCGGTCGCTGTGGGCGGCCGGGCGGCGGGTGCCTCGTCTCCTGGCCTCCGGGGCCGCGGCGGATGGCAGGTAAGCGGGGCGGTGGGAAGGAGACCGATGACGGGACGACTGTGGGGTGGAAGGCGAGGGTTAACTGCTCGCGGCTGCGTTCGCGACCCGGGATGTGTAAGGGGGAAACTGAGGCCCGGAGGCTCGCTCGTCCAAGCCAAGGGAAGAGGGGCCGAGGTCGTCTCGTGGCCGGCAGGTAGGCTGGGACTCCGCGCAGCGCAGTGGGGCGTTCGCGCGGCCCCTCGCAGCGCTGACGCCGGGTGCCGCCCCAGGCCGTCGGCGGGCCGTGGAGCCGTGGGTGCTGCTTGTAGTACTTCACGTCTGAAGTTTACACACATTTGGTAATTTAGCAAGCTTGAATATTTGGGACGTGATGTCACCTTGTCTAGAAGCTACTCGTGGGTTCCAGACGATGAGCCTTAGCGAACGGTTTTTTTTTATCCTCGGGGGATATTCCTGAGAAAGAATTAAAGGCTGTCTATGAAGTTAGAGATCTGAATTGTATATTTAGCTGCAAGGAAATCCGGGAAATTTACATATATTCCCCTTTTTAAAGTATTATTTGCACGTATGTGCATGCTTATGTGCATATGGATGTGCCAGGGTCTCTTGCCACACTACAAACGAATGGCAGGTGCTTAAGCCACTTCTTGTATCTGTATCTGGCTTGTTACCCAGGCTGCAGGTTTTGCAAGCAGGTGCCTTTAACAAGTGAACTTTCTCCGTGGTCCCTCCTCTTTTTTTTTTTTTTTTTGTTTTGTTTTGTTTTGTTTTGGCTTGGTTTAGTTTATCTTAATGCACCTGGCCTAACACCTCACCCTAGTGGGAGAATGAGGAGTTGAATTTAAGGCTGTAGCCAATGGGGTGGTTTTATTTTCAGGATTTTTGGAAGTTTATGAATGAAAGGAAGTGATCAAAAGGAAAAAAAAAAAAAAAAAAAAAAAAAGCTTTCTTCGGAAGGAGATGAAATTAGAATCAAGCCATTTGGGGCTCTTTTGTTTGTTTTTCTTTTTTTCCTATAATCTGAGCTCTGACCATTTCTCTTCAAACTGGCCCTGAGAATACTTTGAACTGTTTTCTGTTGGATAAATATGTTTTTCTAGGGGAAAGAGGGATTTCACCGCTTGTTATTTGTCCCAGATCTATATTTTCTGAACTGAATATTTGGAACCAATTATAATTGGATACCAGATCATAGTTGAATTCAAGATCACCCTAAAAAGAGATAAAAGCCTTTTGCTTACATCTTTACTGATGATTGTTCATATAAGTAATAAACTGTTTTAAAAGAGCTTTTGTATCCACAGATTGATTTCCCTGATGATTTTACTTTAAATCAAATTATCAGGATCCAGGAGGTGAAATGGAAACTTCCTTAAACTAGAGATCAGAACTGCCCTAGTCAAAGCCAGCATGGTGGTGCACTCCTATACTGGAGAGGCTGAGGCAGGAGGATCACAGTGAGTTCAAGGCCAGCCTGGGCCAGAGTGAGACGTTGTCTAAAAAAAAAAAAAAATTGGGCTGGAGAAATGGCTTAGAGGTTAAGGGGCTTGCTGGCAAAGCCAAAGGACCCAGGTTTGATTCCCCAGTACCCACGTAAAGCCAGATGCACATGGTGGCACATACATCTGGAGTTCATTTGCAGTGACTAGAGGCCCTGGTGTGCCTATTCTCATTCTCCCTGTCTCTTTTTCTCATAAATAAATATATTTAAAAAAATAAAGAAGTACTTATGGAAGTTATCAATTTTTTTCATATATAATTTATTTATTTGAGAGAGAGAGACAGTCAGAGAAAGTGGGTATGCCAGGGCCTCTAGCCACTGTAAATGAACTCCAAATGCATGTGCTACCATGTGCTTCTGGCTTATATTGATTCTGGGAAATTGAACTTCAGTCTTCACATCCAAGTGCCTTAACCACTAAGCTGTCACTACAACCCCCAATAAATTTTTTTTAAAGTACACTGCCAAGGATTACAAAAAATTAAAAAGTCTGCCCCAGTCCAACATCTGCTATTACCAGACAGACCCTAGTTTAAATTTCTTTGTGTGTAAACTGAGCTAAATGTCAAACTTTTTTTCAAGGTAGTGTTTTGCTATAGCCCAAGCTGACCTGGGATTCACTGTGTAGTCTTAGGGTAGCCTGTAGCTCACAGCCTTCCTCCTACCTCTGCCTCCCAAGTGCTGCAATTAGAGGTGTGTGCCACCACGCCCGGCTCTAAATGTCAAGCATTTTGGTGATACCAAACAAGTGTTCACTTCCCTACACCTACTGAGGAAAACTTTTTTCCCAGAATGACTTTTTATTGCAAGGTTGACTGACAAGGAAGTCAAAAGCAGAAAGCCCAGATCTCTCCCCAAGCAATTGATAGGGGAATGTTTATGGAGGGAGAAAAGTTGCTTGTGGATTAGATGGCTAGAATGGGGGAACTCTTAAGGTGTGTTTTCTCTCTCTCTCTCTCTCTCTCTCCCTCTCTCTCTCTCTCCCTCTCTCCCTCTCTCCCTCTCTCCCTCTCTCCCTCTCTCCCTCTCCCTCCCCTCCCTCCCCCCTCCCTCCCTTCCTCTCCCTCCCTCCCCCCTCTTTCTCTTTCAATTTTTCGGGGTAGGGTATTGCTGTAGCCTAGGCTGACCTGGAATTCAATATGTATTCTCAGGGTGGCCTCGAAGTCACGTTGATGTTCCTACCTCTGCCTCCGGAGTGCTAGGGTCAAAGGTGTGCACTGCCATGCCCAGCCCCCTTGGGTTCTTTTTTTCTGGTGTCATCATGCCTCTTCACAGGTCATGTGCACAGGGTTTTGAGCTTGTGTCAAAATGTCATGGACTAGGGAAGCTGGCTTCTAGGAATTTCTTTTTCTTTTTCTTTTTTTTTGGGGGGGGGGGTTGAGATAGGGTTTCACTCTAGCCCAGGCTGACCTGGAATTCACTATGTAGTCTCAGGGTGGTCTCGAACTCACGGTGATCCACCTACCTCTGCCTCCCGAGTGCTGAAATTAAAGGCGTGCACCACCACGCCCGGCTTGGAATTTCTTATTTTTGTTGTTGTTTTTGTTTTTGTTTTTCGAGGTAGGGTCTCACTGTAGCTCAGCCTGACCTGCAATTCACTATTGTAGTCTCAGGGTGGCCTTGAACTCACGGCAATCCTCCTACCTATGCCTCCCAAGTGCTGGGATTAAAGACACGCACCACCACGCCCGGCTTGGAATGTGCATTCTTAGAAGGCCATTTTCAAACTCCTTGAATGGACTGCATTAGGTGCTTCCGGAAAGACAGCTTCAAGCACTTTGTTATTTGAGGAATTCATATCCTGCTGCATCGAGTCCTTAGCCAGTTTCATGAGCTACACATCTAAATTATATAACTGGTTGAACAAAAACTGGTTAAAACAAGTATCTGATTTGGCCCTATTTAGTCCAGAGGCTATAACATGGTGTTTTTTAAATTAATTTTTATTTGTTTATTTGAGAGGAGGAGAATAGGTGCACCAGGGCCTCCAGCCATTGCAAGCAGACTCCAGATACATGTACCACCTTGTGCATCTGGCTTTATGTGGCTACTGGAGAAATGAACCTTGGTCCTTAAGCTTTGCAAGCAAGTACCTTAACTGCTGAGCCATCTCTCCAGCCCCTATTTATTTATTTTGAGAGAGAGAATGAGCACCAGGGCCTCTAGTCACTGTAAACTAACTCCAGACGTATGTACCACCTTGTGCGTCTAGCTTTACATAGGCACTGGTGAAT
Organism: Dipus sagitta; assembly: GCA_036346955.1. NCBI lineage: Eukaryota > Metazoa > Chordata > Mammalia > Rodentia > Dipodidae > Dipus > Dipus sagitta. The sequence goes on along the minus strand of CM070782.1, from coordinate 36,317,044 downwards.
CAAACCCAGGTCCTTAGGCTTTGCAGGCAGGCATCTTAGTTTTACATGGAATTGAGTTTTCAACTCAGCACAAGTTAAAAGCCTTCTATCTTCTGGTCTAAAAAGGCTTAAAAATTCTAAGCCTCATATAGCTCCCATTACTAAATTCCCTTTCTGTAAGGTAAAGAGTTGAGCCAGAACTGTATGACTTTTTTTTTTTTGCTTTGTTTTGTTTTGGATCTCTTACTGTGGTTGCCACACTGACCAAGATCCTTCCAAGCTGTGGCCTCTTGAGTATTTGAGACTGTAGGCACATGCCACCTAGCGGCTTAAGTATGTGGTCTTGAGCAAGTCATTAAACCTTAAGCCTTTCAGCCTCAGTTTTCTCATTAATAAATTAGTGATTATGATGCCATTTATCTCATTAATAGTATTATTTATCACAACATAAAGTAAAACTAATCCATGTCCTTAGTTGACAAGTAACTGAACAAATGTGGCAGTCATACACACTGAAATATTAGTAACAAAAGTAATTGATTGTAATGGAGAGATAGCTTAGCAGTTAAGGCACTTGCCTGTGAAGCCTATGGACCCAGGTTTGATTCCCCAGTACCCACATAAGCCAGATGCGTCAGGTGGCACATGCATCTGGAGTTTGTTTGCAGAGACCCTGGCATGCGTCCTCCCTCTCCCTCTCCCCCTTTCCCCCTCTCCCTTCCCCTCCCTCCCTCCTTTTCTCTCTCTCAAATAAATTTTTTTTTTTTTTTTTTTGAGGTAGGGTCTCACTTGAGCTCAGGCTGACCTGGAATTCTCTATGTAGTCTCAGGGTGTCCTCAAACTCATGGTGATCCTCCTACCTCTGCCTCCTGAGTGCTGGGATTAAAGGCGTGTACCACCATGCCCCGCAAAAATATTTTTTAAAGTAATGAATCACTAGTAAATGTAATTACATGAATGAAATTGAAACATATGAAAGAAGCCACTCCTAAATGACCATGATTCTGTTTATAGTAAGCATCTAGAAAAAGGCAAATCTGTAGAAGGCAAACATGTCAGGCTTTCCCAGGGCAGAAGATTTAAGGGGGAATGGTAAATGACTGGCTACATGCTTTCTTTTGTGGTGATAATGATGTTCCAAAATCATGGTTACCTGACTATGGTTATACTAAAATTTTTGAGGTGAGTCATACATTTTAAGTGTTAAGTTGTATGGCATGAGAACTAAATGTCAACAAAACTATTATTTTTTTAAAGTATGTTAAAATAGTATCTCACATGCTGTGAGGTGAAAAGATCCAAGTAAAATATGTTAACTGCTTAGCAAGGGCTTTGTAGTGTTTATTTGTTACTGTGACTGAAAACACCTTTTCTCTGTAGTTTCAATGTTGGGAAGTTTCTGAGCTGTATTCATGACTTTGTCTTTTTATGATGGCATTTCTTCATTATGTGCCACCCCACCCCTACCCCCCATCTTAGGGGATGGCTGCACCCATTCAGCACTGCAACCCAGAGAACTGCTGGGGAAGACTGCAGTTCTGATGACCCTCCTGATGAGCTTGGGCCCTCTCTTGCCGAACGAGCCTTAAGGCTAAAAGCTGTTAAACTGGAGAAGGAAGTCCAGGATTTAACAGTGAGTAGATTTTTCTTTTTTAGGTTTTGGTTTTTCTGTTTTTGTTTTTTTGAGGCAGGGTCTCACTTCTCACCCAGGCTGACCTGGAACTTACTCTAGTGCAGGCTGGCATCAAACTCAGTGATCCTTCTACTTCAGCCTCCCCAGTATTGGGATTAAAGGCATGAGCCACCATGCCTGGCAATAGTGAGTAGATTGTATATGGTCTATTCTTTATATTCTTTCTTACTTTGAATATTCAAGCAACTTTTTTATGTTAATTTTTAAAATGAACTTTTTCTAGTTGGTTCTTTACTCTTTGCACCCCCCCCCCTCCCTGTTCTCTTACTAAGGATACTAGGCAAAAACTATAGTTATTTTTTTAATGTTTTTATTTATTTGAGAGAGCGAATGAGCATGGAATGCCAAAGCCTCCTGCCACTGCAAATGAACTCCAGACACACATGCTGCTTTATGTGGTTACTGGGGAGTCAAATTCAGACTGTCAGGCTTTATAAGCAAGTGCCTTTAACCACTGAACCATCTCTCCAGCCCATCTGTAGTAGTTGTTAAAATGTCAGTCACTAAGGATAGTCACCTTTTTTTAGTTTCCTCTTATATCATAGTACTTATATATCTGATATTTTGTCAACTTAAAGGTAGACTTACAGGGCTAGAATATAGCACAGTTGAATGTTTGCCTGGCGTGCAGGAGACCCCGATTTTGATCCCCAGCACCATATACAGCAGACATGATTATATATACCTGTCATCCCAGCACTTGGCGAGGGGTGGGAGTGGAGGCAGGAGGATCAGTAGTCCAAAACTGGCCTTGTCTACATACCAAGTTGAGGCCAGCCTGGGCTGTAGGAGACCCTGTCCTTTTAAAAAAAAAAAAAAAGGTACTGTACAGTGCCTGGCAGGTAGTAGACAATACTATTTGTGGGCTTGTGAGGTTATTGCACCCTTCTGGAAAGACCACTTTGGGACCACTAATGTCCTGATTGACACATTTTGAGTGGAGGAGATAGATAAACCAGAGTAATCCCCCTACCCCAAAAAAAGCAAAACCACTCAGTGGTAGGGAGCTGAGAAGCATGTATTATGAAAACAGTTGAAGGAACCAGGAATTAGAAGAATGAAAGAGAAAAGCCCTGACTGGGACTAGAATAACTGCCTTCAACCTTTTTATAACTTCCTCTCAGTTGTCCTAGAGGTCAAGCCAAAGAAAGAAAGTTAAAGGTTAAAAGTGTGGAAGAATGTGAAACAAAGCTTTTTCTTTAGATACTGAACTTGGAAACCATTGTGTTCAAACTAATAGGCTAAAGACTGCTTGTCCAGGTTGCAGAAGAATAGGTGACTTCTTTGTCTAGGAATTGAAGTGGCCAGCTTAATATTTTTTTACAACTCCTAGTGTGTTTTAGCAGTGTTGAGGAATTTACCCAGGGACTGGCACCTATTAGGCAAGCACTCTGCCACTGAGCTGGGTTATACCAAAACAAGATCGCTAAAGGTGTGATCCTTTTGCCTTCCAAGTAGGTGTCATTACATACCTGTGCCACTAGGCCTAGACCTGGTTTATTGCATGATTTTTTTTTCCCCTGGTGGTTCTGGAGATTGAACCTAGAGCCATAAGGTGCATGCTAGGCAAGCACTCTGCCACTGAACTATATCCCTAGCTCCCTAGTCTGTAAAGCCTATCTCAAGGCTGAGGTTTGTAAAGTGAAAATGGTCCTTTTCACTTGTAACATTTGTTCCTTCTGATGTATAGCTAAGATGCCAGAGAGCTGTAGCTGATTGTGAGAACATACGGAGACGGACCCAGAGGTGTGTGGAAGACGCCAAGAGATTTGGTGAGAGATTTATTACAATAAAGTCTATCTAGTTGAAGGGTATCTGCTTAGCAGATCTGCAAACTGAGCTATAAGAAGTACACCTCTGTCCTTTATTGACCCTCCTCTACCTCCCACTAGCCCATAAGCTTTCTGGGCTGCACATGGAAAGCAGCATCAAATTCACTGTGCTAAAATAAAGTTAGCCTTGATTTTTACAAAACCTTTGCTTATTTTATTTTCTAAGCATGTACTGTTAGTATAGTTCCAGCATTCTAGTACTTATACAAACAACTGTATTTAATGAATAATGAACAAGTAATTCATTAAAATGTTCAGAACAATATTCAAAGAGCAGACACATGGCAGTCAGAAATGCTGACATCTGCTTAGTGGATGCAAAATTGTCCCTCTCCATAGGGCAGTAATCAACTATATCCCCACCTGAAAGTCTTCAGGACTGTAGACAGGAATCCTTTGCATTGCTATTGATCCTCTGCCAGTTGGTGAGTTAGGAAACTTAAAACTCAGATCACAGAATCAAATTACAGACTAGCTTTACTCCTTTTTTTTTTTTTTTTTTTGTGGGAGAAACTGAGTAGTCTCTCATCCACTTCTAGTTCCAGAGGTGTATGTTGAACCACTGGGATTTGAGGGCCAAGGACAAGTCTCAGCTTACCTTCTGTTCTTAGAGCTGAGTCCAGAGCATCGTACTTTGTGTCACTGCACACAGCATGAAACGCAGTACAGCCATGGTGTTGCCTCTTGCACTCCTTCCTGCTGCTTGTCTCTTCCCTGCTTCGTGTATAGGATGGACTGCATTCCTCCTGTCCTTTGCCAATCCCAGTGCCATTAGTGCTGTGTATCGTAAAGCTTCAAGTGTCAGTGGAATATGAATTCTGAATTTGTATTCCAGATATTTCATCCATGATTTGCTTCTTCCGAGCTTATTACAGGGCTCAGCAAGCCACAGCCTGCCACTAGTTAGCCCGTAAATACAGCTTTAAAATTTATGATTCAGAGGAATCCATGGAAATTTGTTTTCTCCTTTGCCATGTAATCACCTCCATAACATAAAATCTTTAAAAGTTGCTCACTCTGAGCTATGGAAATCTCCATAGCAAATAGGACAATACAATGTATTAGTCAATGTCAATGAACGATAGCCACACGGGACAGATACATGTACAAGTGAAGCACTCACCAGCAAGCAGCACCAGCAGCCACGTGGGAGGGAGGGGCTCTTTCTTCTCTGGGCTTCCTTATGTACAGCCCACCACCAGGAGGGTCGCCCACCACCAGGAGGGCCGCCCGCTCTGGGGGAAGGGCTCACACTGGAGGGACTTCCTCTTCAGTCATTTCTTCCTGGAAGCAACCACAGAGACCCACCCCAGAGGAATGCCTGTGGGTTCCTAATCAGATCAAGTTGACAACAGAGCTTCACCATCACATAGGAAAATTGGGAAACTTCTGCTATACCACCTACCTGAAGAGCAAGATGGATAGATAGACCACTAGAAATCAAGTTTTGAGTTAAAACTAGCTTTTGTTATTAATATATTATCCCTTTTGGGAATGGCCTTTGCACAACTAAGACAAGCTGTAATTTTCAAGCTTGGGGGGAGGGGCAGGTTATCAGGTAGGGTCTCGCTCTAGCCCAGGCTGACCTGCAATGCACCATGTAGTCTCAGGGTGGCCTAGAACTCATGGCAGTCCTACCTCTGCCTCCCAAATGCTGGGATTAGAGGCATACCCACCACTCCTGGCTTCTAGTTTGTTTTGTTTTTTTAATTTATTCATTTGAAAGGAGAGAGAGAATGGGCACACCAGGGCCTGCAGCACTGCAAACAAACTCCAGATGCTTGCACCACCTTGTGTATCTGGCTTTACATGGGCACTGGGGAATCAGACCCTGCTCATTAGGCTTTGTAGGCAAGCATCTTAGCTACTGGGCTATCTCTCCAGCTCCAATTTTAAAGCTGGAGAGATGGCTTAGCAGTTAAAGGTGCTTGTTTGCAAAGCTTGACTTCCTGGGTTTGATTCCCCAATACCTATATAAAGCCAGATGTACAAAGTAGCATATGCATCTGGAATTTGTTTGCAGTGGCAAAAGGCCGTAGTGTCCCCATTCTCATTCTTTCTTTCTCCCTCTGTCACTCTCTCCTTGAAAATAAATACTATTTAAAAAGATATATTTAGGGCTGGAGGGATAGTTTAGCAGGTAAGGCGCTTGCCTGTGAAGCCTAAGAATGCATGTTCGAATCTCCAGGTCCCATGTAGCCAGATGCAAAGTGACACAAGCGTGCAATGTTGCACATGGGCACAAAGGGTGTGTGTGCCTGGGGTTCATTTACAGCAGCTGAAAAGCCCTTGTGTGCCATTCTCTCTTCTCTTCTCTTCTCTTCTCCTGTCCTCTCCTGTCCTCTCCTCTCTTCTCCTCTCCTCTCTTCTCCTCTCTTCTCTTCTCTCACTCTCTTCTCCTCTCCTCTCCTCTCTCTCTCTCTCCTCCTTATCTCTCTCTTCTCTCTCTCTCTCTTCTCTCTCTCTCAAAAATAAAATTATATATGTGTGTGTGTATGTATATATATTCATATTCATACTTACTTACATGTGTATATGGGTATACCAAGGTCTCTTCCATTGCACACAAATGCCCATCTGGCTTTTATGTGGGGGCCTGGGGAATTGTAAGCAAGCACCTTTAACTGCTGAGCCGTCTCCGCAGCCCCAATAAGCTATAGTTTTCAAAATGTGCATGTACCAAAAGTGAATAGCAAAAAGGAAAAAATGTTGTTTTAAAAGGGCAGATTTTTTTCTTTTTGTTTGCTTGTTTTTCAAGGTAGGGTCTCACTGTAGCTCAGGCTGACCTGGAATTCACTATGTAGTCTCAGGGTGGCCTCGAACTCACAGTGATCCTCTTACCTCTGCCCCCTGAGTGCTGGGACTAAAGGCGTGCACCCCCACACCCAGCTAAGGGGGTAGATTTTTTTAAGCCTGTGTGTATAGACTTATCCTGAATTCTGATCCTCTTTCCCATTTCCCAGTGAGGTTCCTGGTCATTCATTCACTCATGCACACTGATTTCTTAAGATTGAGCTGCGGTGGTAAAGTTGATCCTTAAGTCCTGTGTGGGAACCCTTTGCACTTTCTGGGAGTATCCAGGATATAATATACTAGCTACCTTTCTGGGCCTACGGGAAACTGTGCTTCAGGGCCATTGATTTCCTCAGACATAAGGGTCTGGTTTCTCTGCAGGAATCCAGAGCTTCTGCAAGGACTTGGTGGAGGTGGCAGACATTCTGGAGAAGACAACTGCATGTTTTTCTGAAGGAGCAGAGCCTGAGGACCAGAAGCTCACTCTGGAGAAAGTCTGCCATGGGCTGTCACTTTTGGAAGCAAAGCTGAAAAGTGTGTTTGCCAAGCATGGCCTGGAGAAGATGGCACCCATTGGTGATAAATACGACCCACATGAGCATGAACTCATCTGTCACGTGCCAGCAGGTGTTGAGGTGCAGCCTGGCACTGTGGCAATTGTAAGGCAAGATGGCTACAAACTTCATGGCCGTACCATTAGACTTGCCCGAGTGGAAGTGGCAGTGGAATCTCAGAGAAGGCTGTAAACAGGCCATCGGGAACTGAATGTTCTCCCAGAGTACGGTCACCTGTGTTCCTTTATTTATTAAACTAGGTTTCTATTGTACATGAAGTACTTCATGTGATCTGTTACTGGATTTAGTCATATTGGCTTTATTTCTAAGCTATTTTGTTGACTTTATGTGACCTGTTTGGTCTCAACAGAAGTCTTGCCATTGGACTTTTTTTTTTTTTTTTTTTTTGACAATGTGACAAGTTCTCCTATGGCCTTTAGAAAATGTGTTCATGAAAATTATTTTTAAATTGGTACTCTGATGACTTTGAGTCCAAAATCCTCTTAACTGTATTTTCAACTAATTTTTGGAATTCATACAGTCTCTTCTATCATATCTTGTATTACAGCAGTAGGTATTGGTCTGACAGTTGAGGTACTTAATGCTAAAGCTTTACATTTATATAAATTTAAATCATTTTGAGTTAAAATTTTTATGTACATACTGATTTTTTTTCCCATTTAGCCATGTTTTGTCCTTGGAGTCAGTCCCTACTAGGACTCATGCTGTTGTCCCATGCCCTCCCTCCTCCTTGCCAATCCACTTGAAATGGCTAAGAGCAGGCAAGACTTGAAGGCTGAGAGCACCGAGGCAACACCAACAGCAAATGACCCAGTGGGTCTGTGTAGGAATTTCTTAAGCCTGCTTGTCGTAGCAGCTTTTACTCCTGCCTTTTGTCAAGCTTGCCTTGGGAATGGAAAAGTAGGGACAAAATTGCTAGTTTCAAGCCAGGTACAGTGGTTCATGCCTTTAGTCCCAGCACTCAGCAGACTGAGGTAGGGGGATCATCATGAGTGAATTCTAGGTTAGTGCACGCTAGAGTGAGACCCTTCCTCAAAAAAGGGGCGGGGGGAGCTAGTTTGCCAACAGTTTCTCATTTAGTAATGCTGAGATTTCTTCCTTTAGTTAGTATGAACAAATCACTACCTCTCTTACATTGACAGTTATATGTTTTTTTGTTTTTGTTTTTTGGTTTTTCAAGGTAGGGTTTCACTCTAGCTCAGGCTCTCCTGGAATTAACTATGTAGTCTCAGGATGGCCTTGAACTCTTGACAGTCCTCCTACCTCAGTGCTGAGATTAAAGGCATGCACCACCATGCCCAGTTATGTTGTGTTTTGTTTTGTTTTTGAGGTAGGGTTTCACTCTAACCCAGGCTGACCTGGAATTCACTATGTAGTCTCAGGGTGGCTTCACAGTGATCTTCCTAACTCTGCCTCCCAAGTGCTGGAATTAAAGGCATGCAGCACCACACCTGGCTTTTTTTTTTTTTTTTTTTTTTTTTTTTTTTTTGAGGGAGAGAATGGGTGCACCAGGGCCATTCAGCTGCTGTGAAGAACTCCAGATGCGTGCACATCCTTGTGGGCATGTGTGGCATTGCACACTTGCATCACTATTGTGTCTGGCTACGTGGGATCTGGAAGATTCGAACAGGAGTCCTTAGGCTTCACAGGCAAGTGCCTTAACCACTAAGCCATCTCTCCAGCCCATATTTACTTATTTTTGCATCCATCTTAAGTCACTCTGATGTTGTTGTTTTGTTTTGTTTTTCAAGGTAGGGTCTCACTCTAGCCCAGGCTGACCTTGAATTCACTGTGTAGTCTCAGGGTGGCCTTGAACTCATGGCGATCTTCCTACCTCTGCCTCCTGAGTGCTGGGATAATTCTAAGGCACTACATAGGCATGTATCAGTAAAGCCATCTTCCTGTGGCCCCTATCATCTCTATCAGATTTAAACACTAAAAATGAAGATCATGGGGGTGATAAAAAAAAAAAAAGTACATGGGGAGGGAGGGACTGGGTACTTAATCTGACAAGTAAATAGCACTTTTTAAATGTAATCAAAAAATTCTTTCAGGGTTGAAGAGATGGCTTTGTGGTTAAGGTGCTTGTTTATAAAGTATGATGGCCTGAGTTGGATTCTCCAGTACCCACTTAAAGCCAGATTCACAAAATGGTGCATGCATCTGGAGTTCATTTGCAGTGGCAAGAGGCCCTGACATCCATATTCATTCTTTCCCTCTCTCCCTGTCCACTTGGGAAAAAAAACAACTCTTGGCCAGGAGTTATGGTACACACCTGTAATCCCAGCATTGGAGAGACCAGTCAGGGTTAAGAAAGGCCTTGTCTCAAATAAAAAGAGGCATTCCACTAAGTACATTCTATAAATTTAATGAACAAATTATGCAATAGGATTTGCCTTTTTTTTTTTTTTTTTTTTTGCCTTCATTTCTATGAGATCGATGGTAATTAAGAAAATGTGTTTTGGAGGCCAGGCATGGTGGCGCACTTGTGAGGCAGAGGTAGGATCGCTGGGAGTTCGAGGCCACCCTGAGACTTCATAGTGAATTCCAGGACAGCCTGGGCTAGAGTGAGACCCTACCTAAAAAAAAAAATATGTGTTTCGGAATTGCTAGCTGCCATTACTAGTGAACTGGAATTAGTTATTTCAGGTATGGAATAGTCTTGGTTATTTGAAGAGTTTTCTTATATTCTTTGCACCCGCTTTTGCAAGTAGTTTGAGAATAATCTTTTCTTATTCAGTAGCTCTGTAGACGTGTGTAAATTTAGAATCAGATGATGAAGCAGTAACAGAAGACGCAAGAGGAAGGCTTAAGGGAGGCAGAACAACATAGCAGAGCTTAGGGTTTGCAGGCATAGACGTGAGCATAAATCCCAGCTCTGTCACCTATGTGACTGGGCACCAGCTGTTTTACTCTTCTGAGCTTGTTTATAAAATGGTTATAATTCTCATACTATGAGGATTAAATGAAATGTGCAAATTGCCTACTAGAGTAGGCATATTTATTTTTATTGTTTAAATTATGAAATTGTTTTTCCTGCATTTTTTATAGTTGCTTAAAGTATAGGGAAAAGGGAAGACTGACAGATTGACCCTCTCACACATTACATGTTTAAACTGAAGGAATAAACAAATTGTATCTATGCCCTTAATTATTTTCATCTTGATGATAATGAAAAGACCTTGGCCTGCAGGTGACATGTAAGGAAGTTTTGACTCACTTGTGGTGGCATTTGATGTTTCAGTACTTGGATTCTACACATCTTTTACGAATTTTCCTTACTGCCTTGGGGGCAGTCAGTTTGACATTAGTATAAATTGTTGAGTACTTTAACAAAATGAAGGATGACAAGAAGCCCTCCTGTGTCCACCCCCCCCCCCAAAAAAAATACTTTAAAGAAACAGCTTTAATAAAACCTGAATTAAAATAACTCTGGTTCAGGTTTGGTTGGTTTGGTTTTTGCAGTACTAAGGGATGGCCTCCCATATACTAAGCAAGTACTGTTACCATTGAACAATGTGCTCAGCCCCCGAGTCTAATTCACACTGTATTAATACATATGTTGCTTCATTGACTGTCATGGAGATGTGGCCCACCCTGCCTCAGTGTTATTTTTCTACCTCTTTGATTTGTCTCTGTTGTTTTGCATCCCTGCTTCTTGGTTCTTCTTGTCTGGTCAGCTTTGAGTGCTGCACTTGTCCAGTATGTTTTTCCAACTTCTGACTACCAGGCCTCTGCTTCTCAGTGGGCTTTCATGGGTCAGCTTCCTGGCTAAATGGCCTTCAGAACTAATCCTGTCCAGGGTTCCTCCAGCCCTGTCTGTGCTGTGGTTCCTTTATCCATTGTTTCCACTATTCCAAGTGCTAATCGATCAATATCCGCTCATTCCCATCCACTCAAGCTTGACTCATGCTCTCGAGTTCACGGATTTTTGTACGTTTCATTTGAGGTAGGACCTTACTGTATCCCAAGCTGACCTGGAACTCACTCTGTAGCTCCAGGCTGGCCTCAAACTCACAGTAATCCTCCTACCTCAGCTTCCCAAGTGCTGGGATTAAAGGTGTGCACCACCACACCTGTCCTGTCATGGTTAAAGTGACCCAGTGCCCCTTGAAACATTAAGAGATAGTTAGTGCCTATATGCATTCTTGAATTTTCTTGGAGCTTTGTGATTGCCTAATCAACATGTTCTAGTGGAAGTAGCACTGCCTTCTGCCTTGAGATGCTCACTTTTGGAATCTAGCCATTATGCCAAGAACAAGTTGAAGTAGTTATGGGGGGAACTCAGAGTTCTGGCTGAGCTTGTAGCAAAGCCAGTACTATCCTGTCCACCAGTGAGCCATGATGCAAGTGGATCTTCCAACCCCAAGTAGAGCAGCCTCCGTGGTCAGATAAGCTATAATCTCCCAGAGCCTTGCCCCTTTGAAGTGCACATTTATGAGAAAAATAAACAGCCATTGTTTTAGGACACTAATTTTTTGGGAATGGTTCATTACATAACAGTTTGCTAATTTTTTGCACCTCTGTGAAAATTGTGCCTTCCCTTTCCTCTTTCAGCTCTTTTGAACTTGTCTCACCATTTTAATTGGTTCACACATTATTAATGGGCTGGTAGGGTTAGAAGGACTAGCAGAAGACAACAGCTCTAGCTTCAAAGGGCCCTAAAGTTACAAAGTAGAGAGCCAGGATGATGGATTTTGAAGCTAGTATGATTTGCCCTGCTACACAACCTTATAAGAATTAGTCGGCAGGCGTATGAGAGAACTTAGTACAAAATGATCAGGTAATGCTTATTTTGAAAAATTAAGGAGGCCTGGGGAGATGACTCAGTAAAGTGCTTGCCATGCAAGAATGAGGAGCTGAGTTCAGAAACCCAGAATCCACTGAAAGCCAGATAGTAGTGGACTTTTGTAATCCCAGCATGCCAGTGGTGAGATGGGAAGCAGAGATGGCAGAATCAAAGCTCACAGGAAGCTAACCTGGCAGATATGGCAGTGAACAAGAGGTCCTGCCTCAAGGGGGAAGGCAAGGACATGCTAGAGGTTGTTTTCTGACCTCCACACACAGGCTATGGCATGTGAGTGCCCATACTCGCATGTGAACATACATTATAAATGAAATTAAAGGAAAGCCTCACATAGTGGCTCAGGCCTGTAATCCCAGGGCAGGAGAATCAGTGCAAGCATAAGTCATCAGCATGCTAGGGCTACATACCAAGAACTTGTCTCAAAAAAAGGAAGGTGGTTATTTTGGCTGGCAGTGCAACTAAAAAGTTTTGTATTCTGACACAAACATTGCCAAGATATTTTTTTAAAGATGTGAGAAATACCTATTAGTAATCCTGTGTGGATCTACTAAGACTCAGCCTTCTAACCTGATGGTGCAGGACTATAATTCTAGGATTTTAGAGGCAAAGATTGCTGTGAGTTTGAGCCAACCTGGGCATTGCTATGTCTATATATGTCAGTCTGGGCTAGAAAGTAAAACCTTAGCACTAGCTACAAGCACTTATTCTCTGGATCCCTTCTGTTTCTTAGCCATAATTTGAATAAAGACAGCTTTTCCTTAATTATCCTGAAACTTTTTATCCCCAACTTTATATCTCTGCCAGAAACCTGCCCTTGCTTCAGAGCATAGTAAACTTGTCATACTGAGCTACTCTTGTTGTCTTGGAGGATGAAAATGGTGACTTACCTCTAACCCTTTTTGAAAAGAGAGTGGATGAAACTTTTCCCTTTTGTTTTTAAAGAAGTCAAAGGCAAGCCAGGGCTGGTGGTTAAGACCTGTAGTCACAGCAGTTGGGAGGCTGAGAGAAGTAGATTGAGTGAGATCTTGCGTCATCAAAGCCCATTATCTGAGCCCTTGAGATGGAAGCAGGAGGGTCAGGAGTTCACAGTTGTCCTCCACTACATAGTGAATTCCTGACCATCCTGAATGTACTACACGAGAGCTTGTATCAAAAGGGAAGAAGATGAACATAGTATATGCATTTAGCCAGACACCAGCAGACATTACTTCCCTAGGGCTCATGACTTGCTCATGCTTCCCGTCATAGGTTTTCATTATCAGGCATGTATTCCCTCCCATGGAGCAGGCCTCCAGTCCAATTAGTGGTTGGTTTCCCCCATAACAGACATGCCACTATTGCACCCATTGGACCTGGCTGGCCATATTTAAAGCTTGCAGTGTCCACTGTTGTTTATCATCACTGATGACCTCTCTCTTCCATGGAGCTGCATGCAGTGTAGCTTTTTCCAGCTTTCTGTCAGCTGGTCTTCAGGGAGGAGGTTTTCAGCTCAGCTCCAGCAAGATTTCTCAGTGACCTTGCAGCCCAAGCATGTAATATGCTCACCAAACTGCCCAATAAGCACTTCTCTTAATGTTCATACCCATATATTAATGCTACTCTCACTTTTGGTTAGAGAACCTTCTCATTTCAGATGATGCTGTCCTCTGGGATGACTCACAAGGAACCATAGTACTGAGAAGTGACAAGAGTGTTCAACACTGAAATATCTCTATCACAACTTCCAAGGCTCAGGGTCCATTGCCATAGAGGTGGCAGAAAGAATGTTAGAGCCAAAGGAAGGGTAGGACTGCTTACAATGCACTCTTCCAGATATAAAATGGCCTTGGATATTTAAGACCTCACAGTGCCTGACACTATCTACACAAGACCCTCATAATAGGAGGAAAAGATGATGACATTTAAATAAAAGTGGGAGAGGGGGAGGGGATATGATGAAGAGTGGAGTTGCAAAAGGGAAAGTGTGGGGAGGGATTAACATGGTTTATTATCTATAAAAGTATGGAAGTTGTCAATAAAATTTTTTTTAATTTTTTGTTTATTTTTATTTATTTGAGAGCGACAGACAGAAAGAGGCAGAGAGAGAATGGTCCGCCAGGGCCTCCAGCCACTGCAAACAAACTCCAGACTCGTGGGGCCCCTTGTGCATCTGGCTAACGTGGGTCCTGGGGAATCAAGCCTCGAACCCGGATCCTTCACAGGCAAGCTCTTAACCGTTAAGCCATCTCTCCAACTCAATAAAAAATATTTTTAAAGGGAGGAGCTGGAGAGATGGCTTAGCTGTTAACGTCCTTGTATGGGAAGCCTAAGGACCCATGTTAAACACTCCAGATCCCACATAAGCCAGACGCGCAAAACGTGTAATGAGTTACGAGAGGTTATAACTTGTTTGAGCAGCGGGTGGCGAGTAGCCATTCCAGTCGCCTGCTTGATCAGCGATTTCCAGTTCTTGGAGACTGTTAAGCTGGAAAAGGGTTTAACGTCATATCTCACGTGGTCATCATGACAGCCTAGAAAAGTAGATCGGAGATTTTTCTGTACGTCTAGTGAACGTGGAGTTACAAACCTAGTTTAACTCTCAAGATTGGTCCTGATGCTGCGGTGCTTACACGCACACACCTGCGCCGGAGCGCAACGCACCAGCCAATAAGGAAACCCGCATCCAGGAGGCGGGATCCGGACGCTGCCAATGACAGAGCCCTCCTGGAGAGAGAGGCAGCTAATAAGGAATTCGTACTGAAGAAGGTCTACAGCTCGGCCAATAAGAGGCCGGAACCTGCACTGGAAGGCGGGCCTCCGGGGCGGGGCGGGGAGCCTAGCGCCAACCCGCGAGTGTCTGCGCCCAGCGTGCTGCCTGGTCGCCGCCCGCCATGGCCCGCGCCGCGCCGCTTGTCGCCGTGCTGGCCACGCTCCTCGCCGCCGCCGCTGCAGGCGGAGACGCCCCGCCCGGCAAGATCGGTGCGGGAAGGACGCGGTGGGGGCCTCCGCTGGGGAGGGCTGGGCGGGACGTGGATTCGCAGCCGGCAGTCGCTGGTGGGGGCAGGGGAGGGCTCCGCGGGAGACGAGCTGGGTCCGGGAGCCGCCCGGGACTGGGCTGCGGAAGGGGGCCGCAGTGGGAGTGGTTCTGATGGGGAAAGGTGGCGTGTTCATGTGAGAGGGCCACCTGGGGCGAAAGAGGCCAGGGCAGCAATGGTTACTGAGCATCTGCCAGGGACCTGGCTCTTTGCTAGGCGCTGGGAATGACATAGGACAGGAGCTGGGCCTTGGCATCCGCAGTGGTCTTACTGAAAGCCCTGTGTAGAAGGCTGTGTGGATCCTGCTTGGAGGAGAGACCTTCAGGACAGGAAGTCCTTTCTAACACAGAAAGTTCCATGCTTTCTGCTTCACTGCAGGCTTTGAGAGGGCTTTCTGGTAGTGACATGTAAACCGTAACTTCTGGTTTGTGGAAGACTGTTCCAATAGACAGAACAATAAATCTGCTGAAGGTAGATTTGCTGGATGACAGAATGAGGAACTTGTTTTTTTCAGGCAGGCTAGGCAACCCTCTATCACGATCTCCACACCCCACTCCCAGTATGTACACTTAACACTCATTTTTCTTTAGTATTGTATGTGTGGGTTGTCATGTTTTATTGTGAAAATTTTCAGACACAGCCACATTGAAAGAATTTTATAGTATTTATCTGTATTAATTTGCTGTTAATTCCACTTGGTTTTTAAAGAATATTTTATAATTTATTTGAGAGAGAGAAAGAGATAGAATGGGCTGCCAGGACCTCCTGTCACTGCAAATGAACTCCAGACACATGTGCCACCTTGTGTATGCATCTGGCTTTACCTGGGTACTGAGGAATGGAACTCCAGTCCTTAGGCTTTGCAAGAAAGCACCTTAACCACTGACCCATCTCTTCAGCCCCCCACTTGGTTTATCACTGACCCGTCACACATCCATCTGGCCATCCAAAAGCTCATCTTCTATTTTGATGTATCAAAATAAATTGCAGGCACAGGATACTAAATACTTCATCTGCCTTAGATTGTCTAAAGTTCCATGTTTGTTCACAGTTGTTTTTACTGTTACCATTATTAATCATTGTTATCATTTAACTCTATATGACTCAAATATGTTCAAATCCCTTGTACACAAAATTACCATAAACAGGTGCTGAGCCCCTGGTGTGAAAGGACAGAGTCTCATTTCAGCTTGACTGCCCACCATAACCCTCAGTTGGCAGGAGTGCCTTCGGACATCTGGTAGCTCCATAGACTTGTCAGGAACAGTGTAGTGCTAACCACAACCATGCTGTAAAGGGTTAAGGCATGCAAAGTATCAGTTTGGGGCTGAGAGTCCATGGGAAAGAGAATCTTGAGGACTAGAATGTTCCAAGAAAACCTCATGAACAAGGCTGGTTTTGAGCCAGGCTTAAAAGGAAGGGAAGCAGGCAGGCAGTGATGGGGTTATAGAGTACTCTTGCTCGTGGAGATGGACAGCAGGGCCTCCTAGCTGGCCCCACCTCACCCAACCCCTCCTGAGCATGAAACCCACAATGTCAAGCCACCTTTTAGCTTTCCCCCTCATTGGTGGGTTGAGCTCTACTAAGGAGAACAAGGAAATGGCCTAATCCTTGAACTCCAGTGGGATCCCATATGAATGCCTTGGAGTAGCCTTGCAGCCACGCCCTGTTCATGGTATTCTTTCTGTGGTCAACGTAGCTCCTCTCACTGTCACAGCCAGTTGGCCCGTAGGAGTTTGGTTCCCTAGTGCCCATATAAAGCCAGATGCACAAAGTGGTGCATGCATCTGGAGTTTGCAGTTGCTGAAGGCCCTGGTGTGCCTATTCTGTCAGTCTCTCTTCTTTCTCTCTGCTTACACGTAGATAAAAAAAAAAAAAAAAAAAATTTAAAGCCAGGCAGAAGGGATGTTTGGGGGGGAGGCCTGACCAGTAAGAGCCTTGTTTTCTGTGAAGATTGTCTGCTACTTCTTGACAGAAGCTTGTGGTCTTGGGCTCTAACGTGAGTTCAGAAAGGATGATAGGCAGTTTTTCTCATTACCTTTTGGGGGTAGGAATGCTGGCTGTCCATGAGAGATACATGTTGGCAGAACTGCAAACAAGTTGATAGTCGGGTGCAAGAGGTGCATAGCTAGTTTATCTTCCCTGTCCACGCTGTGTAATAACTATGTGTCTGGGCAATACTGATGCCATTATGTAACAGATTTGCAAACAACAGGTAGGCAGGAGGTGTGGTAAAGATGGTGGATGTTAAAACCCAAAAAAAAAAATTCAACAAACAAACTGTAGCAAAAGCCCAAAATGGACTTGAGTGGCCTGTAAGGTAACAAGCAGCCCATCCTAGGGGCATTCCAGTCTTGGCAAGCATAGACAGAAATGAGTTAAGCGTTGGGTGGTGCATTGACACCCTTTGTAAAGTGCCAGAGGAAATGTTCTAGGCTTCGCAGGCTGTTACATACACTATGACTCGGCCTAGCATGAAAGTAACAGACAATAAGCAAAAGAAAGGGCGTGGCATTGTTGCTAAAGTATTACTGACATAATGGGAAGATGTGTAGAGCAGCCCTGGGAGGCTGAGAGGGAGGATCACTGAGTACAGGAGTTCAAGGCCACCTTGAGCAACATAGGGAAACTCCATCTCCCACCCCATTCCCCCACCACCAAAAAAACCCTATGGCCAATACAATGCAAAAACAAGTATATGTGTACTTGGATTTTAGCCTTCAAGCTGTGATTTGCCAACCCCTAGATTAAGGAGTGGTCTCCAAACTAAGCCACCAAGAGAACTAATTGGTCAGTAACTGCTGTCACAAAGTAACAGTGCAATAAGAAAAACAGAGATGGGTTGTAGAGATGGCTTAGCAGTTAAGGCACTTGCCTGTGAAGCCTAACGACCCAGGTTTGATTCCCAATGCACAAGGTGGTGCATGTGTCTGGAGTTCATTTTCAGTGGGTCTGCCCATTCATATTCTCTTTCTCTCTCAAATTAATAATAAAACATATTTTGAAGAAAAGCAGGGAAGTTGTGGAGAGAGTTTTGTAAAACTAAATTACTCTCTGATGATCCTGAATTGTGAAATTCTTTCCTGCTGTTTTGTTGCTGACATCTTCCTTGAATGTGTAGTAGGTGGCTGTTTTCAGGCTGGCCTTTGGTCATTAGTTTTAGCTCTACGCAGACTGAATATCTCCTCTGAAATGTCCTAAGTCGGTGTCATGTGGGAGCCCCATCTGCCTCTGGCCCACACAGAACAATGCAAAATAACTTGCAGCTCTCACTGTCTCCCATCCTGTCTCCCTGTGGGGCCTGCTGACAGCTGTGATTGGGGCCGGAATCGGGGGCTCTGCTGTGGCCCATTTTCTTCAGCAGCACTTTGGACCCCGGGTGCAGATCGTGGTATACGAGAAGGGAACTGTGGGTGGCCGCCTGGACACCATCTCCGTCAACAAACAACACTATGAGAGCGGGGCGGCCTCCTTCCACTCTTTGAGCCTTCACATGCAGGACTTCGTCAAGTTGCTGGGTGAGTGAGTGTACAGTCCTGAGACTCCGGTGCCAGCACCCTGGGCCTTTCCCAGACTGTCCTGACTCTGAAGGTCACATGGTCATATAGCCCAATCTCATTTTACAGATGGAGCAGCTGAGACCAGAGAGGGGAAGGAACTTGCCTGAGGTTACACAGTGAGTTAGTTACAAGAGCCGGGATTAGAACTCAGGTTTGACTCCCAGGCCAGTTTCTTTCCCTTTCAGCTTGCTGCTTTTTAATTATTGCAATCATATCAGAGTCCACATTCTGGTGCCTCCAGGTGCCCTTCTAGGTGGTGTGTGGGCATTACCCCAAAACCTGCCAGCCTTCAGGATAAGGCTCAGAGAATTAACATACCACAGCTGAAGTCACACAGCTAATAAATGAGAGAGCCGAGAGCCCATCCCAGCAGTGTCATCAAAACCATGAATGCACACACTGTTTGGTGCAGAAGTGCCACTTGTCTGAAGCGATCCTGCAGGCAACCTGCAGATGTGCACAATGGACCCATACAAGCTTGTTCACTATGCATAGTTTGCAATAGCAGAAGGTGAAATGTCTTCCCACCACACCCCCCACCCTTGAATGGAATGCTCTCTAAGTTGTAGAGTGTTGGGCAGATGGAAGGAGCTGTTGTTTCCATGTGATCTTGGAACCCAGAGCTTCCGTCTCAGAAGAAGGCCTGTGGCCCTCAGACCTGGACATTCTGGGATGACAGACTTTCCCTCACTCTTGGCTAAGTTGACCCCTCAGAAAGAAATGTAAAATGGTACATTCTTTTCTGTTTTGTTTTCCTACTCACTAGGAAGAGCAAACCTTTTCCCAGTGCATTAGAATACTGCTTATAGACCGGCAGGGCAAAGGAACAAATCTGAGGGTTCCTGTTTCCTGTAAAGAACCAGCATTTGCCTCAGGAAGGCCCCAGTACAAAAGAAAGCACTGCCAGCCTTCCAGGGGCCCCTGAAGGGGAGCTGAGGGGTCTGCTGATCTCTGCAGGGCTGAGGCAACGGCGTGAAGTGGTGGGCAGGAGTGCCATCTTCAGTGAGGACCATTTCGTGCTGGAGGAGACCGACTGGTACTTGCTGAATCTCTTCCGCCTCTGGTGGCACTATGGCATCAGCTTCCTGAGGCTGCAGATGTGGGTAGAGGAGGTCATGGAGAAGTTCATGAGGTAGAGCTGCCAGAAGGCATTGGGGGAGTGAGGGGAAGGGGGAAGGATGTATTTGCCTAACACAATTCAGCACAGGCTCAGAACAAGCCCCAACCCGAGGAAGTGTGGAGCAGGGCTAGTAACCCTGGTCTTTTCACACTAGCCTCCAGTCTTTCTCTCCACTAAGCTGACTGAAGCATGGATTGCAAACTCAGGCACTTAGAAGGCTGCAGATAAGAGGAAGGGAAGCACATGTAGGGTGGCCTGAAAAGCAAGGCCATCAGAGAGAAGCAGCCAGCTGCAGCCCACTGTGGCCAAACACATGAAGACTTGTGTTGCTAGATCTTCGGGGGCTTAGAGCCAGAGCTTCAGATTTAGACGTGAAATCTCCTAGCTTTGAAGTGTTTGCAGCCAATTCATTTTGTGAGCCAAATGAACATATGTAGGCTGCCTGCAGCCTGGGGTCACCCATTTGCTAACTTTGCTCTCCCTACTTGTCCATCTAGAATAAACACTTCTCTTCACCACTGTTTTCCTCTTAAAGGCCAGCTCATCTCCATTACCTCCAGACATGGAGGACAGCTGGTCTGGGCTGGTTCTGTGCTCATACTGCAAGCAGCCATTGCCCCTCTGCAGGTGCTGCTGCCCCACAGCACCCTTGGTAGACAAATGCCCCTCCTCCAGCCCCGTCACAGGCTCTCCTTAGTGTTAGATGCCCAAGTGTGGCCCATGGTGCCGTTGCCTGCTGTGTGACACGTCACCATTCCCTTCCCATGCTATAAGAATGGCATACAAGCATGGCGCTTCAGCTGTTCTCCAGATGTCCCCGAAAGCCTCTGTCTGCCCTTGCTCCTCATTTTCTTTTCTTTCTTTTTTCCTTTTTGTGGGTTGTTGTTGTTGTTGTTGTTGTTGTTGTTGTTGTTGTTTTGAGATAGGGTCTCACTCTAGTCCAGGCTGACCTGGAACTCACTCTGTAGTCCCAGGTTGGCCTCAAACTCACAGTGATCCTCCCTCTTGAGTACTGGGATTAAAGTTGTGTGCCACCATGCCTGGCTCATTCTCTTTTCTTTTCTTTTTGTTTGTTTTGTTTTTCAAGGTAGGGTCTCAATCTAGCTCAGGTTGATTAGGAATTCACTGTAGTCTCAGAGTGGCCTCAAACTCACAGCGAACCTCCTACCTCTGCCTCCCAAGTGCTGGGATTAAAGGCATGCGCCACACACCCGGCTCATTTTCTTTTTACTGTTTTCTTTTTCCTCTTCTTTTTGATAGTCTCATTCTGTAGGCCAGGCTGGCCTTAAGCCCACAATCCTCCAGCTTCAGCCTCCATAGTACTGGAATTAGTGCACTTCCATCGTATGTATTATCACGCTCAGCCTTCTCTTGTCTTTCTCACACGTTTCTTACTTGTCAGTTTTATGTATGTGCACATCCACTATGCTGACTGCTCCTGGCTGTGGAAAGTAAGTTTCGGCTACTCTAATTCCACTGTATTTTCAGACACACATTTCTATCTGCTCTTGGGACACTGCTGTCTACTGGCCCTGTTTACCAAGAAACCCCAGAAAGGAAGGGTAGTGATTCAAAGGCCAGCTAGTCTGGAATGCACCAACAGGCTGGTTCTGGGGCTTGAGTGAGGAGTAGTAGAGATACGAGACATGATCTCAGATCAAGTGGGAGTCCTGACACATTAAGCCAGAGTTGAGGACAGTAGTGGCAGGAGGCTGCTTGTCATGCTCAGTGTAGTCCTAGAAGTCAGGGCAGAGTAGAAGCTGGTGAAAAAGCTCCCCATGTCCAGAAATATGTCAGTACATAGGCTGTGACCTCATCCAGGGGTGGCTCCAAGCAGTGTGATGTAATTGGCTTTTAGCAGTGCCATGACATAAAGCCAGTCCTGGTGGGGTCCTGGAGTATTTGCCTTTATCTCCACACTGTCCCCTGGGGAGGACCAGCCCACCACAGCCACAGAAGAGGCCAAGTGGAACACCCAGTGTAGATGAGGTGTCAAGTTCATAGAGACCCCATAGTATGTGGTGAGCCCAAAAGTTTTTTCTGCAAAGGACTGCAGCCCCATGCATCTCCTAGGATCTACAAGTACCAGGCCCATGGCTATGCCTTCTCGGGAGTGGAAGAACTGCTCTACTCACTGGGTGAAGCTGCTTTTGTCAACATGACCCAGCGTTCTGTGGCTGAGTCCCTGCTCCAGGTGGGCGTCACACAGCGCTTCATTGATGATGTCGTCTCTGCTGTCCTGCGGGCGAGCTATGGCCAGTCAGCATCAATGCCTGCCTTTGCTGGTGAGTGTCCAGCCCTCATTCAGCCTGCCTGCCTGCCTGCCGTTACGCATGGTGCTCAGAATGAGCTGGTCCCTGTGATAACCACGCCTCTATCCAGCTTATTACCATCGCCTTGGCACTTTTTTGCCCCATTTTTTAAAATGTTTTACTCATTTATTTATTTGAGAGAGAACGAGAATGGGCGCGCCAGGGCCTCCAGCCACTGCAAATGAACTCCAGATGCGTGCGCCACTTTGTGCATCTGGCTTACATGGATACTGGGGAATTGAACTTGGGTCCTTAGTTTTCACAGGCAAGCACCTTAACCACTAAGCCGTCTCCAGCCCTTTGTTGCCCCATTTTTACTGATCCTGACATCAGGTTTCCAAGTTGGCACGCAGCAGCAGTTACCTCACTACACAGACAGTAAAGGCAAAGCTCAGGTGATAGGTTCCACTGCCTGTCCTGTACCATCAACTCTCTCTCCCACATGTTCACATGCCAGAGCTGAGGTGGCACTTTGCTACCCAAAGTTTGGTTTCCAGTCTGCTTTGACATGTAGGACCACACTGGGTCTGATGAGGACAGTCTCTGGCCACGCCTGTCCTCCCCTCTGACTTGATCGACTCTCACTCTTGAGTGCATGTCAAGAATCACCCCACTGAGTGCCCCTGGGTATTCATCAGCTGGTAACCTAATCTTCTCAGTACATTACTACAGTGGGTGGGCAGTCCCCAAGAGCAGAGACTACATTCTGTGCTTCACCAGGTAGGACACCCACTTTCTTGTGTCCACTGAGAGATCCCAGACACTAAGAACAGTGCCTGCCCCACACCAAGCATTTGGCATACTCTGGGTAAAATAAATGAATGGCTTTGCATGGGCAGGTGCCTTCCGTGTGGGGGGGATGGTACTGCTCTGGCTCCTGCCTCAGCATCCCTGTGTGGCTTCCCTGCCTACTCTTCCAAGATCGTGTGTGTATAGGTTTGTACTGAAGTGTAATTCCCATGCTGTTCAGTTTACCCATGGTTGTTTTTTAAATATTGTATTTATTTGAGTGAGAGAGAGAGGCAGATAGAATGGGCACACCAGGGCCTCTAGGCACTGTAAACGAACTCCAGATGCATGCACCACCCTGTGCATCTGGTTTTATGTAAGTACTGGGGAATCGAATCTGGGTCCTTTGGCTTTGCAGGCAAGTGCCTTAACCACTAAGCCCTCACCCATGGTTTTGACCATGTTCACAGAATTGTGTAACCCTCACAGTTCTGGAACATTTTCATGCCCCCAAAGGAAGCTCAATGCCCTTTATGTCACCTCCATACATCCTCCAGCTATGGAGCCCTTCTGTTTCTGTGGGCTTGCCCACCTGGGCATTGTGTAGAAGCAGAATCACACACTGTGAAATTGTGTGGTGTGCTCTCTGAGGGTCACATTTTCACCTGAGAACACTGGGGACTTGGTTCTATTAATATGTGTGTGTGTTGTCTCCCTGTGGCTGTGGTTCGGAGGAGTCTTTCCGGCAGGAAGGCCCAAGGAGGATAGTGGTGACTCTCCAGGCATACGGCCTTGTGGTTCTGAGAACCACGGACCACCTTTCCCTTCCTACCTTGCCCAGGAGCCATGTCACTAGCCGGGGCCCAAGGCAACCTGTGGTCGGTGGAAGGAGGCAACAAGTTGGTGTGTTCTGGTTTGCTGAAGCTCACTAAGGCCATCGTGATCCATGCCACAGTGACCTCTGTGACCCTGCACAGTACAGGTGAGTGCACAGAGCGGGAGCATGGCCACCCCATTCCTAGCCAGCCCTTGTTCTCAAGCATAGGTTCTGCCCTGCTGGGGTATACATTCAGAAAATCAGTGGAAAAGCCCACTGGCAGTAGAGGGCGCTGTGGTCATAACTCCATTGTCAGACCTAAGCTGTCTTCCCTGAATCCAGCCTTGCTCCTTTGGCTAGTGAGGACTTAGAGTGACAACCTCATGCTAGCCAATCAGCAGTAGAACCAGATTTGGGCGTCTGGACTCCCAGATGAGTGCTCAACTAGCAGCCAAACCAGTACGGAGTAATAGGGACTACCACTGGGACACTACCCTCCCCATGCCAGGCTCTCACTGCACCCCAGTGCTGGGCCCCGGGTGGGAGGCCAGTGGGTATAAGCTAAAGAATTAGTCGGCTTTTATGCTATTGTCTCCTTCCAGAGGGGAAAGCGCTGTACCAGGTGGGATATGAGAGTGAGAGAGGCGGCGGCTCCGACTTCTATGACATTGTGGTCATCGCCACACCCCTGCATCGGGACAACAGCAGCAGAAACCTCACCTTTGAAGGCTTCACCCCACCCATTGAGGATGTGCAGGGCTCTTTCCAGCCCACTATTGTCTCCTTGGTCCATGGCTACCTCAACTCATCCTACTTTGGGTTCCCTGACCCTAAACTTTTTCCCTTTGCCAATATCCTCACCACAGATTTCCCCAGCTTCTTCTACACGCTGGACAATATCTGCCCTGTCAACATCTCAGCCAGCTTCCGGAGAAAGCAACCCCAGGAGGCAGCTGTTTGGCGTGTACAATCTCCCCAGCCCCTCTTTCGGACCCAGCTGAAGACCCTCTTCCGTTCCTATTACTCTGTCCAGACAGCCAAGTGGCAGGCCCACCCGCTGTATGGCTCCCGCCCCGCCCTCCCGAGGTTTGCACTCCACGACCAGCTCTTCTACCTCAGTGCTCTGGAGTGGGCAGCCAGCTCCGTGGAGGTGATGGCTGTAGCTGCCAAGAATGTGGCCTTGCTAGCTTACAACCGCTGGTACCAAGACCTGGACAAGATTGACCAAAAGGACTTAATGCACAAGGTCAAGACTGAACTGTGAGGGCTCCAGGGAGAGCCCAGGAACTGTGTCCCACACTGAAGATGGAACCCACGCCACTGCAGTGCAGGACTGACTAAGCCACCTTCCCTGGCCCAGCCACCCTCTGACTCTTGTATATTGAACAGATTTTCCCTTCAGTGTGGGTCCAGGTGACCCACACTGTCTGCCTGTCTTATCTTAAGGATAGTTTCTTTTTTCTTTTTAAGGGACAGAGCAAGAAGAAGGCAGGGACTTAAAGCTTTTTTTGTTTTGTTTTGTTTTGTTTTGTTTTGTTTTGTTTTGTTTTGTTTAAAGAATTAAAAACCCAGCTGGGCGTGGTGGTGCACACCTTTAATCCAAGCAGTTGGGAGGCAGAGGTAGGAGGATCATCTTGAGTTCAAGGCCAGCCTGAGAATACAGAGTGAATTCCAGGTCAACCTATGTTAGAGTGAGACCCTACCTTGAAAACCAAAAAGGAAAAAGAAAGAAATGAAGACCTATCTTCCAAGTCACTTCTGACTTTATTTTCTAACTAGCAGCCAAGATGACCATAGGATGGAGTATGCAGCAGAGGACTCTGAGTTGCATTTTGTTATTGTCTTCTGTTGCCACCTCCCAAAATCCACCACCTACCCTAAATCATTTACATTTACAGACCAGAAGAGAAGATCAGAAAACCCAACATATTGGAGTAGTTCTTATTTGATGTGAGGTCTAGTTCGGAACATACTTTGACGCCATCCCGAGCCTCTCAGCTGCCCTGCTTCACTGGATCAGTGACCAATGGGACCTGAGAAAGACATTTAGCTCAACATTGTCATCAGTAGAGCTCTGGGATGCCTGACAACTAGTGAGAAAAGAGGAACAAGCTAGGCTTCAGGAAGAGGGAAGCTTTTCCTTGGCACCTGAAGGAGCTGCTCCTTAAAAATTCAGACGACGAATCTGGCTTGCAACATACAAGTCCTCGGGCCTGAGGAGCCAGCTCAACAGTTAAAGTCGCTAACTCACAAAGCCTGTCAACTCAAGTACCCACGTAAAGCCAGATGCACAAAGTGGTAGACATAGGCATCTGGGGTTCATTTGCAGAGGTAGCAGGCCCTGGCATGCCTGTTCTTGCTCACTCTCAAATAAAAATACTTTTAAAAAAGACAAGTCCCCACTTGGTGAAGAGCAATCTTACCTCACCCCTAAAACTTCACTACAGAAGAGCAAAGGAAGAAAGGAAGGTGTTGGGATGGGGTTCTTAGTACTTTCTCCTTTGACACTAGCTTGAAAGGAGAAGTTACACTTTGCTTTCTCTGTAACCCTGTAAAGATCAGTAGTTTGGGACAGTGTATAGCTCCATGATCAAGGGCTTGCCTAGTATGTATAAAGCCCTGAGTGTAACCCCAAGACCATTAAGTAGATACATAAATATTAACTGCTGGTAGAGCTCAGTGGAAGGCACGTGTGAGTCCGTGGCTTCAATCCCCAGCACCAAAAAATAATCAGTAGTTTTTTTTAAGGGGAGTATAAATCATCTTATTTCTCTTTGTATCTGTGCTTTCTACAAAGGGAGAGCACAAGGAATGAGGGCCCAGGTACTCAGCAAGTGTGGCACCCCCCATCTGAATCGCTTGGAGGAAGGGGAGGGACTTACTAAAGTTGCAGATGTCAGGCTTTGAGGGAGGGGCCTGAGCACGCTCAGGAACACCACTGCCTCACGGTGCTGTATTGCGGCTTTCCCACCCAAGAGCCCTGGAGGTCATCTAGCAGTTTCCTTCTCCATAGCGATAGAGACAGAGGCCCATGGTGTGGCTGTAACTCGTTCCAGCTGTAACTCGTTCCAGGTCTCCTGGGGAACTCAGAACAGCCCAAATCAGAGCCTCTTAAAGTTAATTGAGTTCAACATGGGGCAAAATACCCTTCCAGGTATGGCTCCAACACTGGCTCAATGATGGCAGTGATGATCTTGGGAGCGAAGGTGGCCTGCATCTGTTACAGGACTGGCTAGTTAGCAGGACAGATTTTAGTTGCAGTGGTCGAAAAGTAAATTCAAAGTCACTTAAGCAACAAAGATGTTGCTGGAGAGCATGATTGAGGGTTCAGGCACAGAGCTTGAGCACTCCCCAGCTTCTTTTCTCACAGCTAGAGATGGCCACCAACCACTTGCCAGGCGAGTTCTCCCACAACTACCAAGCCAAGTTCTAGACCCTAAGCATCAATTTCTGTGGCCAGAAAAGCACCAAGGGCTGATTGGTTGGAACTTAGATACCAGAGCTATCACAGGGACCCAGAGAATACAAGTAAGCTGCTTGGCTTAGAATAATCAGCTCCCACCCCTGGAGCAAAAGTGGTGGAAAGGGTACCCAGTGCCAGCCACATGCCACCGTGACCATGCCCTCACTCCCTCTCATGTCCAGTAAAGTCAAGTGTGTGATGACACCCTTCAGTGGATTTTTTAAATGAAAATTCACTCTATGGTCATACCACTTTGAACATGCCCAATCTTGTCTGAAATGAAGATGGCATAGTTCATCATGGTATTGGACCAGAAGAGCGAGGATGGTGCAAGATGTCAATGCAAAACCAGTCACCAACCCTCTCTTATGTCCCTAAGGAGGGTATGGCAGATCCAGAGCAGGTCAGCAGGGATTCTGGCTCCATGGCCAGGCATGCAGTGGAGCTGGCTGTGCCCTTCAGAATCCTCCTTTACCTGGATGATAGGTCCAAACAGCACCAAGCCAAAGCCAGCCAAGCCCTGTGGTCTGCTTGCTCAAGCCCAAGTCTGAGAGTGTCCCATGGTCTTGCTCCTTGCAGGCAAAAAGGAGTGGACATACCAGGAAGAACAAGGAGGGCCAGCATAAGTCCTTTGTTCCACGGTCCACCCTAACCTCAGGCCAGAAAAGACTCCCTGCCCTGGTCCTATAATTCAGCCAGCAAAACAGAAAAGGGCTTACCCTCATCAGCCACAGTCCTCTGTGTAGTGTAGTGGGCACTTAAAATTCTGCGTAAGAGTTCTACCTTCTAGGGCTGGAGAGATGGCTCAATGGGTAAAGGTGCTTGCTTGCAAAGCTTGACAGCCTGGGTTCAGTTCCCTAGTACCCTTGTAAAGCCACATGCACAAAGTGGTGCATGCATCTGGAGTTTGTTTGCAGAGGCAAGGGGCCCAGGCATATTCATTCATTCTCTCTCTCTCATAAATAATAGTTAGAAAGAAAAGGAGCTCTTCCTTCAAGAACTGGTGACCCAAGCCCAATCACAGCGTTGCAGGGAGAAGGGGCTGCCATGGAGGGACGGATTGGAGGCTGGGGCATGAAAGACCAACTTGCTCCCTCCTGCCATGAGGCAGCACCAGAGGGAGTGTGGAGCAGGTGGTGCCCCACGTTCATTTACAAGTGCTTCACTCCTATTCTGTGTTAGATCCTGGAGGTGCAATGCCAACCCACCAAGACAGATGAGACCTCTGCCCTGTACAGTGGAAGTTTCTCACTGACAACCAGAAAACAGAAAGTGCATTTAGGGGGCTGGAGAGATGGCTTAGCAGTTAAGACATTTGCCTGTGAAGCCAAAGAACTCAGGTTCAATTCCCCAGGACCCATGTAAGCCAGATGCAAAAGGTGGCACATGCGTCTGGAGTTTGTTTACAGCATGTGAAGACCCTGGCGTGCCCATTCTCTTTCTCTCTCTCTCTCTCTCTCTCTCTCTCTCTCTCTCTTTGTCTCAAATAAATAAATAATATATTTTAAAACTTATTTTTTAAAAAAAGAAAATGTGGGCTGGAGAGATGGCTTAGTGGTTAAGCGCTTGCCTGTAAAGCCTAAGGACCCCGGTTCGGGGCTTGATTCCCCAGGACCCACGTTAGCCAGATGCACAAGGGACGCACACATCTGGAGTTCGTTTGCAGTGGCTGGAGGCCTTGGTGTGCCCGTTCTCCCTCTCTCTCTCTCTCTCTCTCTCTCTCTCTCTCTCTCTCTCTTTCTCTCTCTCTCCCTCTTTCTCTCTCTCTCTCTCTCTCTCTGCTGCTCTCAAATAAATAAATAAATAAAAATAAATCTTAAAAAAAAGAAAATGAGTTTGGACT
Organism: Dipus sagitta; assembly: GCA_036346955.1. Taxonomy (NCBI): domain Eukaryota; kingdom Metazoa; phylum Chordata; class Mammalia; order Rodentia; family Dipodidae; genus Dipus; species Dipus sagitta. The sequence goes on along the minus strand of CM070782.1, from coordinate 36,288,507 downwards.
CAGACTGAAAGAAATTCTGGGTGTCATTAGACCCAGTTCTTCAAAAGTCCTGAGCTCTTTGTTTCTGTCATTAAACTGGGGACTGGGAAGGCCTAGTTGCAGGCCTGACTCATGAGGCCAAGCTTTTAAGTCACAGCACGGTAAAACTGGAAAAAGACCCCGGAGAGCCCTAAATCTCATCTGCTCACTTCACAAGAGAAGAAATAGGGACTAGGGAGATGGCTCAATGGGAAAAGGCACTTGACTGAAAAGCCTGCAGGCCTGGCTTCAGTTCCCCAGCAAAGAGAACCCGGGGATTTAACAAATCAATAAATACAAACACAAGTGAAGAACCAGAAGCCCAGAACGAGGACAAGGCGCCAACCATGTATAATTTGCATTTGCTGAGCATCTCTGGGTTTCTGATGTTCCTTCTGGTAAAAGAATGTCCGCTGGGGCTGGAGAGATGGCTTAGCAGTTAAGGTGCTTGCCTGCAAAGCCAAAGGACCCAGGTTCAACTCCCCAGGACCCATGTAAGGTAGATGCACAAGGTGGCACGTGCGTCCGGAGTTCATTTGCAGCAGCTGGAGGCCATGATGCACCCATTGTCTCTGCCTCTTTCTCTCCCTCCCTCTTTCTCAAATAAGTGAAAATATTTTTTAAAAAAAGAATGTCGGACTGGAGAGATGGCTTAGTGGTTAAGTGCTTGCCTGTGAAGCCTAAGGACCCCAGTTTGAGGCTCAATTCCCCAGGACCCATGTTAGCCAAATGCACAAGGGGGCGCATGCATCTGAAGTTCGTTTGCAGTGGCTGGAGGCCCTGGCACGCCCATTCTCTCTCTCTCTCTCTCTCTCTCTCTCTCTCTCTCTCTCTCTCTCTCCCTCTCCCTCTTTCTCTCTCTGTCTGTAGCTCTGAAATAAATAAAAATAAAAATATTTTAAAAAAGAATGTATCCTTATTACCAAGAACAGGGGTTATCCCCATTCCTATGACACCCAGGGTCCTTGTGTCCTAAGACCCAGAGCAACCCAGCTTCTCCCATGCTGACTTCCTATAAGGTCTTGAGAGCATGTGTTCCAAGTCCCAAGACATGGAGAACACTGGGAAGGGGGTAGCTCAGTGGCAGAGCACACAATCAGCATGTGAGGCCTTGGGATCAATCCTGTGCACAGGAAGAGAAGTCTGCCATAGGGCCCAGGATAGGCTGACACAAGAAGTCTGTTTTCCATGTGTCTGGAACCAGGGAGAAGCTTCCTGGAGTAATTTTTAACCAGTATCTGTTCTAGAACAATACCAAAAAAGGTAAGTTTCTTTGCAGCCCAGACACATACTTAACCACTGGGTTTTCATGAGTTGAACCTCTAAAACATTCCATGCCAAAGCTGCTGTACGCACCGACGCTGGAGCAGTGTGCCTGCAGGGGGCTGTTGGCCCTTTCCAGGAGGTTAACTCCAAAGTGCTAGCTGTCCTCACCCGCAGAAAATAGCTGAGCCCCTCAGCTGTGCTGGGGGAAGCAAGGTATTTTTAGACCCCAAGACAGCTGAGTGGGGATTTACTGTGGGGTTAGAGGGCTCAGAGTGGGGGGAGATTGACTCGTGTGCGGTGGAGTGGGAAAACCGAGTTAGCATCGGGGGCAAGAGCCAGCATGGGTTTTAGGACAGTCAGTTATACAACCCAGGTTGATCAGCAAAGTGTCTTCTTGACAAGCCCGTCGTTACCGAAGTGTGGTCCCAGATGGCAACATGAGCAACCCCCTCCCTGGGAACCACTGTAGGAGAAATGAAAACCTCTCCATAAAAGTGAAAATAGGGCTGGGGAGATTGCTCAGTGGTTAAGCCTCTTGCTTGCAAAGCCTAAAGTCTCCGGTTCAGTTCACCAGTACCCATGTGAAGCCAGATGCACAAGGTAGCACATGTTTTTGAAGTTTGTTTGCAGTGGTTAGAAGCCCTAGTGTGTCCATTCCCTCTCTTTTTCTGTCTTCCTCTGTCCTTAAAAATATATAAAGAAAAATATCCCTCAAAGAATCCCAGAGTGAGCCAGGTGTGGTGGCACACGCCTTTAATCCCAGCACTCGGGAGGCAGAGGTAGGAGGATTGCCATGAGTTCGAGGCCATCCTGAGATTACATAGTGAATTCCAGGTCAGCTTGGGCCAGAGCGAGACCTACCTCAAAAAACCAAAAAAAGAATCCCAGAGTGGCTGCCTGGGAAGGAAAATGGCAGAGAAAACAGAGGAGAGCCAAGATACATCAATAAGAAGATAGTCAACTACCCATTATGACACTTGCCACCTCTACCATATCTTCCAGGGCCCAGGAAAGTTTGCAGAGGCCACAGCAACATGAAGACTGCTCTTATTGCTAGCATGACAACCAGCTCCAGGGTGATGGTGACAGATACAGTGATAAATCAAAACCTATCAAAGCAGGGCGTGGTGATGCACACCTTTAATTCCCAGCACTTGGGATGCAGCAATAGTAGGACTGCTGTGAGTTCGAGGCTAGCCTGAGACTACATAGTGAATTCCAGGTCAGCCTGGTCTAAAGCAAGACCCTACCTCAAAAGAAAGAAAGAAAGAAAAAGAAAAGAAAGAAACAAAACCTATCAAAGCAGAAATCTAGAGGCTACAAAAAGCTCAACACTAAGATTGTCAACAGGCCTACCATGACTCAGGGGACACTGCAGAAGAGAGGGCAGTAAGATTTTAAGAGCTACAGAGTGGGTAGAAATACCCTGAGGCATGGTCCCCCTACCCCACAGGACTGACTAAGGCCTTCATGACCCCACAGTGAATAACATAGCCCCACTGAGGATGGCCCCCACGGTAATAGAAAACACAATAAGGGGATAAAGGGCTATAACCTGTTGTAATTATATCTATCTATCTATCTATATATATATATATATATATATATATATATATATATATATATGTATTTGGTTTTTCAAGGTAGGGTTTCACTCTGGCCCAGGCTGACCTGGAATTAACTATGTAGTCTAAGGGTGGCCTCAAACTCATGGTGATCCTCCTACCTCTGCCTCCTGAGTGGGGATTAAAGGCATGCGCCACCACACCCGGCTGAAATTTAAAAAAAAAAAATTTTAAAGGAAAAAAAAGTGAAAATAACCCCCACCTAAATCAGCACCTCTAGGGGTGGGGCCTCGCAGTCTGTTGAAATAACCTCCCCAGATGAGGGACACTAAAGTTTGAGTGCCACTGAGACTGCAAACCAGCTATCCAGATGTCCTTGTGTACAGGGCTGGATGAAAGAATGACCCATGCTCGTGCCTCCAAGCCTTCTGTTTTTCAGATATGGTCTTCTGTATTCCAGGCTGGCTGTATTTAAACGTGCCACATAGCTGAGGATGGACTTGGCCTGTTCTTCCTCCCAAGTACTGAGATTACAGACATGCACCACCACACTCAACTTGCCTCACGGGTCTTGTTTTTTTTTTTTTTTTTTAAATTATTGTTTATTTATTCATTTGAGAGAGAAAGTGTGTGTGAGAGAGGGGGGCAGTGGGGAGGGAGAGACACATTTACCACTTTGTGCCTCTGGCTTTATGTGGGTACTGGGGAATCGAACCTAGGCCTTCAGGCTTTGCAAGCAAGCACCATTAACCACTGAACCATCTCTCCAGCACATTGTGTGTTTGTTTAAAGCTAAGGTTCATCGTCCAGAAATAGAACAGTTCAGATTTTAGGGGCTCACTGGCCCAGATTGAAAACACTTGCTTTTTGGCAATCCAGGGTCCTTTCTTTGAACTGAAGTCTATCTGGAGAGAGAGAAGCCCCCAGCTAGCTGCAGATAACCTTGTGGATCACCTTCAAAACCAGAGCAAGGGGCAGGTCCACAGCACCGGGGAGGGGCTGAGCTTGACACTGCAGAACCAGGAGCTCTCCTTTCCCCAGGGGCATGTTCCTTAGAATCTCTGAGCTGAATGGGCATTGGTTTTTCCTGATTGGTTTATGCCCACCATAGCTGAAGCATGGTCTTATGAGCCCAAACGAAAGGAAGAAGGCATTTACCCAAATGGTAGAAATGAAGGCAGTATTTTCTTTTATTTCTTTTTCTCTTCTCCCGCCCCCACCCAAGCAGTATTTCCTACTAGCCTGGCTCAGTGATGGGCAATTTTCCTTTTTATGCCGATCTGGAAATCTGTGTCCCCGAGATCTCCAACCCCAACCTCAATCCCTTCCCAGCCAGAAGACGCCAGCTTTATAGAGGACAGCGTTCACTTTCCGTCAGCCTTGTGGAATCGCCGATCGGCTGCTGGGTGGAGCGGGTGACTCAGAAGATGCAGGTGCAGCCCACCGCGATGGTTTCCATAACCGCCCGCTGGCGGCAGGGCCCGGGGCGCGGCGGCGGCGGGCAGAGGCGGCGGCGCACGGGCACCTGGCTGAACACCGGCACGCTCACCATGCTGCGGTCCTCCTGCATGGTGAAAGGGTTCACGCAGCCCAGGCACAGGCACCGCGCCTCGGGCAGATCGGCGGGGATGCGGCCAGGGTCGTGGTTGATGCTGCACGGAGGAGAGCGTGGGGTGAGCATCGTTCAGAACAGCAAATGGCCCCTCCCCACGTGATCCCTAGCGGAGTTGCTCTGAAAGAAGGACCCGGCTGCGGGACACTAAACAGCCCGCCTAACCAGGCAGGAGACCCTGGAATGGGAGGGAAGCAAATTGTTGTCCCAGGGTAATCCAGGTCACTCCAGTGTCACCGACTTCCTTCTTTTATCTAACAAGATACTCCTCCCAGTACTGTACAGTGCTGAAGGGACCACAGAGAAACCTGAGATGATCCTCTGCCTCCTTAGCTAAAATGTGCACAAACACTGAAAACGAATCTCCATTGCTCTATTTGTTTCCACTTAAGTTTGGGGTGTCTTGGTTTGGTTTGATTTGTGTTTTATTTTTTAAGACACTGTCTTACTATGCAATTCGGGCTGACCTCCAACCTGCAATCCTCCTGCCTCAGCCCTAGAATTACCAGTGCACACCAATCATGCCCACCTCAAGTATTTTACACACACGCCCACATCATGCAAGCAGTTCTGTCCTAGACTTCAGGTGCTCTAGATGAACAACAGAGACAGTTCCTTCCTGACATTGTCATGGACCTAACTTCCAGGGACTTGCTCCTGACCTTTCCTGCTCTGTTCCATGGTTTCCTCCTCTATTAAATGGAGATGACTAGCTGACTGAACAAGGCCTTTGAACATGCCAGCCACCTCACTTGTCCTGGAAGTTAACCAGAAAGGAATGCATCCCCTCCGGTGCCAGCCTGCATTTTGACAAGTGCCTCAGTGGGCACAGTAAGGCCCGCTGGAGGGTCTTTTCTGGCCCTTCCCCATGTCACATTTCAGGGCTGTACCATCCCATACAGCAGCCACTGGCCACATTACAAACTTAACTTTAAATCTACAAAACTGGGGGGCTGGAGAGATTTTCAGTGGTTAAGGTGTTTGCCTGCAAAGCCTAACAACCTGGGTTCAATTCCCCAGTACTCATGTAAAGCCAGATGCACAAAGTGGCACGCGTGTCTGGAGTTCATTTGCAGTGGGTGGAAACCCTGGTGCACCCATTCTCTCTGTCTGAATCTCCCCCCTCTCTCTCTCTCCTTGCAAATAAATAAATAAATAAATATTTTAAATCAGGCTGGAGAGATGGCTTAGCAGTTAAGGCCCTTGCCTGCAAAACCAAAGGACCCAGGTTCGATTCCTCAGGACCCACATAAGCCAGATGCACAAGGTGGCACATACGTCTGGAATTCATTTGTAGCAGCTAGGTGTGCACTGATTTTCTCTCTCTCTCTCTCCCTCTCTCTCTCTCTCTCTCTCAAATAAATAATGCAAATAAAAACAAACTTTAAAATATTTTAAATCAGCCGGGCGTGGTGGTGCACGCCTTTAATCCCAGCACTTGGGAGGCAGAGGTAGGAGGATCGCCTTGAGTTTGAGGCCACCCTGAGACTCCATAGTGAATTCCAGGTCAGCCTGGGCTAGAGTGAGACCCCCACCTCTAAAAAACCAAAAAAAAAAATATTTTAAATCGACAAAGCCAGTCCTTCTGTCTCATTAGCCACACTGTAATGTGGTAGCCATTGCTACCAATAGCGGACTTGACTTCATGGCAGAAAATTCTAGTCCACAGTTTCTTTTTTTGGTCTCAAGATATAAGTTGTGTGGCTGGAAAACCTTTGGCCTGGGCTTGGGAATGAGGAGAGTTCTGGGTTAGCCATTTCTTTATTATCATCCAGTGCATATACCTTTGGTCCCTTATGTGTGCTGGGCACTGAGCTAGGAGGTGGACCTGAAGCCACATGCAAACAGTGCTTCTGTTACCAGGAGCCACCGGGAGATTCCCAAGGCAAAGCCTGGCTGCACACCCTAAGCACGTGGAGACAGGTACAATACTGGGGCCTTGGCACTGGCCCTGGAGAGTTTGACTGGGTGAGCACAGCAATTCTGGGGTGGTTCTGAGGCAGGCTTTAGAAAAGTTCCTGTCTGGTGTGAAAGAGACATGAACACAGTACTGGAGAAAGTGCTTCAGAAAAGACCTGGCAACACCCCAGCTGGGGCTTGGACAGGGTAAGTGCCTTGCATGGCTATCTGCTTATAAGAAGGCTATGACCTGTGTACCACCCATCATCACTTCCAATGACAGGTGGGGAAAGTGAGGCACTTAGCAAGGCTAATCAACTGACCCAAAGCCTCACAACTAGTAAAAGGCACAGCTGGAATTAAAACTCAGGCACTGAGGCATCTCAATCCAGTCTTGACCATGACAGTGACTGGGACAATGGGAAATCTGGTCTGTTTTGGCCAGCTCACCTACCTGTAGCCCCAGGGAGACAGGCTCCTCTTGTTGGACAGCCAGAGCTGTAGATTGACTTCACACTTCCTCTTGGCTGGCTCAGAGTTGTTTCTCAGCTGGGCCACCATCTCGCCAAGGTTCCGCTCATACTCCTCCATGCGGGCATAAGGCTTCACCCGAGACACCAGGTCCAGGGGCACCTGGTGAGGCCCAGGGGCCAAGGGGCCTGGTCGACCTTGCCCCTTTCTCTTGCCTTTGGGGTTCCGAGGCTGGCCCAGCCCCAGGAAGATGGAAATGGCAAGGAGGAGCAGCTGGGGAGGAAGACAGGCTCAGGGTCCCGGGAAGAGAGGGGAGAGGAAAGGCGCCTGCCTGGGCCACCTTCCTGTCACTGCCACACCCTATTGTATCAATACTCCCTGTGTGCTAGACACCATGAGACCCCCACCCACCCACTCTCTGTGTCTGCAGGAGCACCCTTGATTCCTGGAACAGCTCCACTGCCTCCTAGCTCATGTCTCCAAACCCATCTGGTGCTTCCCATCAATTCTCCACACCAAAACCAAGGCCAGAATTTGATCTGCACATCTGGTCATGTCACCTTCCCACGATCGCCCAGGCCACACTCTGCTTCCCTCCACTGCTGCGCCAGCCGATTGCTCTCGCCATGCTCAGTCATGCCATTGGGGTTTGCCTGGCCTCAGCCTGTGGAATTCTGCCTTTTCCCTTCACTTTCTGAACACCTTCCCACCCCGCCTGTGCATTCTAATGTCACCACCTAGTGATGCCTCTGGACTTTCTGGGGTTGTCACAACACACAAGCCACTTGCATGACTATAATATTATGTGCACGTGTGTGTCTTTTACATATCTGCTCCCCTCCAGGCACAGACTCCCTGAGAGCACTGTACTCCTTTCCACCGATCATATCCTACATATCTGTGTCTAAATATTATCAGACTCTTAGGCCTTCACAGAGCAGTGCTGAGGGAATGGGTGACTGCCACTAGCCGTGCCCTGAGCTTTAGTCCTGCTTATGGTGGGTGGGGGACAGTGTGGCCAAGTACAGGGCTCCCACTTAGCCTAGACAAGCGCAGAAGCCACACCGAGCTTTTCTAAGAGTCTAAGGTCTTTTAGGGAGGTAGAAGAGTGAATGGAGGTTTGAGCTAGTTATGGGCTTTGCTGAAAGGAAATGGTGGTGTTGAAATAGAGTGGATGAAAAGAAGGTGTACGGATAAACTTGGGACATGGGCAGGTCCTGTCTGGGGCCTTCTGGTAAGACTCCATCTCCTCCTGAGACTACATAGTGAATTCCAGGTCAGCCTGAGCTACAGTGAAACCCTACCTAAAAAAAAAAAAAAAAAAAAAAGACTCCATCTCCACAAGGATCACATACCACACTCTTCCTCAGGGTGCATGCACTCCTGTCCACTTTCTCCCTGCCCAGACCAACATATCAGGCCAGCCTCTGGCTCCATCCATAGAACCAGACTCCCTCGGAGACCAGGGAAAGAGGGGTTACCAGTCCCTGGCTGGAGGCAGAGCTGGCCAGGATAGATTAATGTCTGGATGAGTCTCACCTCCTTACTGGATTTCATGAGGCTTGGTGCCTACCCTGCATCCCTCAGCCCACAGAGCTCAACCCTGATTTATCCAGTCTGCCCAGCAAGGCTTGACCCTTAGAAAACAAGTTTGAGCATAGCTCCTCTTGGCAGAACCACTTGCTGGCACAAAACCTGCAGCAGAGAGTCAATCCCATTGCTAAATTCTTCCTTTCAGTCCTATATTGTGCTGCAGAAAGCTCTAACAACAGGCTTTCTCAGCTAAGCTTCCTTCACGACATGCCTCAACTTTGGCTCTCTATGCAGAAAACGCAGAGGAGACCCAACATCCCCTTCCCTCACATTTTACATGGGAAACGGAGACAGAAGGCATTGCCCAAGGGTCACATAGCCTGCCTTGATCCCAGAAACCTGACCTGGAAAAACCCAGGTGCCCAAGTCTGTCAGAATCTCCCCAGATGCCACTGCCTGAAAGAACTTTAGTGTGACCAGGCTGAGCCCAAAGCCGGAGCCCAAGCTTCAGGCAATGGCTGAAGGCTGAGACCAGGCTCTGTTTTTCTCAGGACCCAGAGGAGAGGACAGAGGGAAAGCTTGGCCCCTGCAGATTCCAAGCCAAACACAAGCAGACATTAATCAGTGGGAAAGAACAGTTGGGGAAAAGGTGGGGGTGGGGGAGAGAAGCACCACGTACCAGGCTGTGTGGCCAGTCCATCCCGCCAAGCTGGGAGGCAGGCCTGCAGCTGCTGCCCGCCACGAACCCCAGATGCCGTGTGGAGAGAATGGCAGCAACAGGATGGAGTGTGGCAATTATAGCTCGACAGGGGGCTCCTGGGGGTGTGGGTGGGTGGGCTCACTGTCAGCTGGGAGCCTTGGGCCCCCAGCTGGCTAGGCCAAGTACAGTGGCAGGCAGTGAGGGGTGTGGGGGAAGGCCAAGAGCCAGGCTGAGGTGCCCAGGGGCTGTTGACCAAGGGACAATGCCCTGTGTGTCTGGCAGGGGCCCTGGCTGATGGCACCTCCGCCTGTGGCCTGCGGCTGGCCGCTGGGCCAGCACCCACAGGGCCAGCTAAGACAATCAGCTTCGTTTGCTTTGGGGATGGCAAGGGGGTTAGGGTGGAGGAGGGATGGGCGGACGCTTGGTCAGGAGAGTGAATATCCTGGGACTGTGTTGGCCAAGAGCAGGACGTAGGCCCTATCACCCAGGGCGACCATCTTGGGTACTTCAGCCAGTCTCAGCTGAGCCCAGTGGCCCACCCCTCTAGTTCACATCAGAGAAACTGAGGCTTGAGCAAAAAGGAGCTTTGTCCAATATTCCAAAGTGAGCTAGCACTGACAGAGCTGGGGTTTGGGCCTGGTTCCCGTCCCAGACTCTATGCACCACCCCACACTGTTTGTCTTGGGATATTTTCTCCACAGTTCCAGCCTGCTGAGAACATGTTTTCTGACTCCACATGCTTCACACAGGCCGAAGTGCAGATCCCTAAGGAACGCTGGCCTTTCTGGAGCAGCGGTCTTCCAGTTTTCCTGGGCGATCTTTACTCCTGGAGCTTGCCCCCTGTATGACTGACTGCTTGTAACCTTCATCTCTCTCTGCCTCAATTCCCTTCTCTGAAGAATGGGAGTTGTACTTCAGAATAGTGGCCTAGCCAATTCTACCTGAAATCTCTCGAGGCCTTAGTTCCTACATCTCTAGAATGGAAATGATCATGGTATCCATCTCTTGAGACTTGAGGAAGAGAGAAAGGAAACAGGCCATGTTAAATAGCTGGCACATGGCTTGCACATCCTAAGTTCACTATAAGTTCTTTGCTGCTGATTATAAAAATTATTATGAAATGATGTTAAAAAATTATAAACAGAGCTGGGCATAATGGTGCATGCCTTTAATCCTAGCACTCGGGAGGCAGAGGTAGGAGGATCGCTGTGTGTTCAAGGCCACCCTAAGACTACATAGTGAATTCCAGGTCAGCCTGGACTAGAGTGAAATCCTACCTTGAAAAACAAAAACAAAAACAAAACAAAAAAAAATTGCATTGCCCAGCCTCTGCGGCCAAGGTCTCACACCTTGAATGAGCAAGCAGCTGAATGTGAGGAGCCCAGGGAAGTGGGCATGGGGGAGGTGAAAGAAGGCCGCTATAATCAGACATCCTCCTCTTGCTGAAATGCAGTCTTGGCCATTTACAGGAATTGGTGTGAGAAGAAAGACAGGGAAAGAGGCACGCCTGAATGTCACAAGATTAATCTGTGTGGGGCAGGTTTCCACAGCATAACTGAGGAGCTGGCTGGGGCTTGAGCTCCTCAAGAGATACCACCATATTTGGTCAAATGCTAGACAGGGCTCTGTCTGTCCTTGGAAACTCCAGAGGGAGGGGGACTCTGAAAATACCTCCTTGGGCAATAAGGGCCCCCACCGCCAGCAATGGCCGTCCCAGCCTCTCCACCACCATCCCTTGAACAAATGAAAGGACTGGCCTGTGAGGACACATGGCGGCAGCCTGGTTGGATTCTGTGCAGACTCTGCTTCCCTCTGCTACTGCAGTGGGGTCCACATACATGCTGGGGAGTCCCTGCCAGCATTCATAGAAGGGTGAGCAAGTTGAGAGACTGGTATTTGGGTGTGGTGGTTCCTCTGATTCTCAGGACCCCCAAATACCAGTCACCTTCCTGCTAATGGACGTACCTTTCTTCTGCTCCTGCAGTAGAACAGAGCAGTACAGTCTGTTTTGGAGATCTTACCATCCCAGGCGAGACACTCAGGAGTGTGCATTTTAAATGATCCCAGTCTGGGAGCTACAGAAACTTTCACCCCTCGTTGAGCCTGCTCCCTACACAGGCTCCCTACACAGTGTTAAAGCCGGGGGAGGGCCTGCTCTGACTATCACCGCGTTTGTGCTGGAGCCGGAAGGAGAGCTAGCCACCTAGTTCTAGCTGCTGTTCCTTTTCCAAAGCTTATGCCAACAGCCCTGGGCCAGGCTGGGCCTCTTCAACGGTCTGGAGGGGCCACGGTGCTGGTCCAGACCCCCTCACAATGGTCCCAGGCAGATGCTCAGTGACTGTTGCTGGATCTCCCATTCCTGGCCATCTCAGACCAGAAAGGAGCCTCTGTGTTCAGTCTCAGCTTTGAGAAACCATTAAAGGGGCATCTTCCCATACAGCTGTCCTCACTGTGAACCCAGGTTGTGAGACCCAGCCCCAAGGGTTAATGCCAAGCCTGAGAGGAAGGTGAAGAAAACTAGGGTTTCAGGGGCTCACTCTGCCACATTAATGAGACTGTGGTCCTTGGTCTTCGGTGGTTGGTACTTGTAAAGGAAGGCACAACGGATGGATGGGTGGACAGTGAATGGTAGCAAAGTTGCTGGGAGCTACCAGTCTCTGCTGCAGACCTGCCAAGAGCAGCTTTACATTCACCACTAGGTGGCGCCAGCAGAAAGCCAGACAGATCCAAAGAGCAGCCTCAGCCACCTAGTCTGCCTGGTAAGGTCCCGCCAGAGGGCAGGGCTTGTGCCTGTGCCTGTCCCAGGCTCCCCAGTGACCCTACTGAGTTCCAGGACACCTTCCACGTCAAAGATGGCCAAGCCAGCCTGGGGAGGATGGGGCTGAAGGCTTCTGTCTGCTGAGCCAAGTGATCCCTTTTATTTTGAGTACCTACTATGTGCTATGTCCTCAGTGTGTGAAACATGGGTACCATGATTCCCAGAAAATAGCAAGCAGATGGCTAGAGATGTAGGTCTGTTGCTAGAGCCTTTGAATAAACTGGGCATGGTGGCATATACCTGTAATCCCAACACTCAGAAAGGGAGAGGAGTTCAAAGGTCGTCAGCAGCTAGATAGCAAGTTCAAGGACAGTTTGGTTATATGAGACCCTATATCAAAAAGAGAAGAAAAAAACTTGGCTTTCAATGGATCACTGTAAGAATCAAAAAATAGATGTTTAGAGTACTTGGCAAAAATGAGTGCCCAGTTAATGGTAGCTGGAACTATAATTGCTGTTGTTAGAATGAGTTTTGCCTTCAAGGATGCTTCTGGGAGTGTTCCTAGGTAGGGAGTGGGCATCATGAGGTGGGGATGAGGTTAGAAGCAGTGGAAAAATGCATTGGACTCTATTCATTGGGCCCACCCAGGAAGCTCAGCCAGGTTAGGCAGATCTGGTCTCCAATTGAGTCCAAGTGAGCCCAGTAAGCTCAGGGAAGCAGAAGGCTAGTACAGGACTTTGCTGGCCAGGGCTCCTGAGGGCACATCCCCAAGAAGGCCCTGGGTCCCCCACCATGCCACCTTCCCTCCCTCTTGGGTAGGAGTCCTTCTCCCAGGCCCATATTTGCACAAATGCCTGCCTCACTGCTCACTCCAGAACTCCAGCCAAGAGGACTATTTTAAGCTCCCTAGACAGGAACATTGTTGGTGGGAACAGCCCCAGCCAGCAAGCTCCCAGTTTTCAAAAAAGGGAAAGGCCTGGGTGAATGGGTGGCCCCTGTGACGTGCAGAGGGAACTGCTACGTCAGCAGGACCCTCAGCCCAGGTCTGAATCAAGTGTCTGCACTCCCCAGAGCTAATTTCAGTCAAGCGTGAGCCAAGGTGAGGATCTCTGGTGAGCAGATCTGATGCTTTTTGCCAGTTTCCAGCCCTGAAGACACTGAGGTCATGCTGCTAGGTTGCAGTCTGGCTGCATATTGTACCCAGTGTCTTGCTAGCACTCACCACGCAGAGACCACTGGAGACGGGCACCACGTCAGCCCTGCCAGCAGAGGGTCTTCACTGCTGGCCTCCCTGCAGCTAGGGGATGCTTCTTTCTGAGGAGACACAGTTTACATAATGGCACCTGCTATTTGGCTTGTTGTGTGCTATTTTACTGTTTTATGTGCTATTCTCGCTCTTTGATTTTTGTGATGAGCCAGTTTAGAATAATTCTGTTGTTCTTTTTAAGGTAAGGTCTCACTCTAGCCCTGGCTGACCTGGAACTAACTTGGTAACTCAGGCTGGCCTCAAACTCACGGTGATCCTCCTACCTCAGCCTCCTGAACACTGGGCTTATAGGAGTGAACCACCACATCCACTTTAAACTAGTTTAAAACACTGACTTTAGCAGGGCATGGTGGTGCACATCTTTAATCCCAGCACTTGGATAGCAGAGGTAGGAGGATCACCTAAAGTTAAAGGCCACCCTGAGACTACATAGTGAATTCCAGGTCAGCCTGGGCTAGAATGAGATCCTACCTCGAAAAGAAAAAAAATCACTGACTTTGAAACAAAGTAACCTGAGCCCCAATTGGGTCCCTCAGCAGCTGAGTCACCTGGGGCAGGCAAGCTCACTTCCTTGAGCCCAGCATGGAGGGCAAAGAGGAAGACAGGAGAGACATCACACAAGTGAGACTCACGACACAATGTAGGGGCTCCATGAATGGCCCTGCTACTATTTGGTTGCACAAATTGTTCTTAGCTCTTTCCAATCAGGTGGCATGGGACAATTCCAGTCAGTTCAGTTTGAGAACTTTCTAGCTGCCAGAGAATGGAACGGACACCCTGGAGAGGAGTGGGTATCCCCTCACCCCAGTGTTTCAGCAGAAGCAGGAGGCCTGGCTGGGTGTGTTGTGAAGGACATGCAGAATAGGCAAGGAGTCCAGCTTTCTGAGCATTGAAAGGTCCCAGCATTAGGAAGTCCCAATCTATGGGGCTGGAGAGATGGCTTAGTGGTTAAGGCATTTGCCTGCAAAGCCAAAGGATCCCAGTTTGATTCTCCAGGACCCACATAAGCTAGATACACAAGGGGGGAGGCATGTGTCTGGTGTTTGTTTGCAGTGGCTGGATGCCCTGGAGTGTCCAGTCTCTCTCTCTCTGTCTTTTCCCTCTCCCCTTCTCTTTATCTCTCTCAAATAAATAAATAAAATATATTTTAAAAAAAAGAAGTCCCAATCTAGACTTCCAGTTAAGATGGCAGAATAGGAACCATGCCAAAGCAGCCTAGGGGAGGAAAAGCAAAAAAAAAAAAAACACCAGCAAAATACACTCTTCTAAAAAATGAGGTGTATAAGAAATTATCAACTGTAGCAGAGAAGTAGAAGAGATCCAGAGCATCCAGAACCCACATAGGCAGGCAGAAGCAGCTCCAGCAGTGGCGGCACCAGGTCCGCGGGGCCACAGCTGCAAGGCTTGGCCTGAGCTGCAGGAAAAGCCAGGTGAGGGGATTTTCCACTCACACCAGCCTGCTCGCAAACTCAAGTAGTGAAGGGAGGATGGCAGGTACCAACTGAGGAGCTCCTGAAGAAGAGGATAGTGAGGACCAGCATGAGAACTTCAGCCACCATCCACAGCCTTCCCACCCCCACCACCAGCATAAGTGCCAGCAAGCACCAGAGACCTGGGGAAGGGAGCTCACCTACACCAACACCCAGCACAGATGATCAGAGCAGCAATCCAGCGACCCAGCCAGCCCACCTGAGCCCACAGAGCAGCAAAGAGGGACCCAAGTGGCGCTCAGCATAATTGAGACCAAAGCAATCCCAAAGGGTAACTGGGATTACACCAGATCAGTACCCGCCAAATAAGCCTGGTATATAGGCTTGAATTGGAAGTGCTAATTATACCTTCCATGTCAGGGTAAATTATATGTCAAATATGATGGATGGTCGGATTGGCCATTCTTAAATAAGCTATATTTTGGGCTTGTCATTTGTTGCCTTTGTTTCCTCTTCTGTCCTTTGTTGGGAAAGGGTCTCACTTGGTCACAAGCTGACTTGGACCCTCTACAGACCATAAATCTTAGCCTCCTAGTTGACAGGATTAAGGGTGTGGGGCAGCACACATCCTTAGGGACTTTGACTTTGTTAGAGGAGCTGGCTGTCATAATACCTACTTTTACATAAATAACCTGTGCTGTTTTTCATTGAATGTGTACATTGTTTAGTTCAATTTTAGGATCTACCTGTATTTTGTTCCACTCAGCCTACTTGAATACTCTCATAGCAGTCAAACCCAACACCTAGGGTCACTTAAGACTCAAGCTCCTACCCTGAAGATATATAACATCGGGTTGATTGATGCATCTAATAATACTGCAGATAATTAGAAAATCCAAGCATTAAATTAATCCAAGATGCGAAAATATGTACACTATAACACAAGAAACACAAAAAATCAAGACAGTATAAATCCACCAAAAAGTATTAATGCATCAGAAATAACCTCCAGTGAGACTGATTTAGAGGAAATGCCTGAGAAAGATTTCAAAAGAATAATTATAAATATGTTCAAAGAAATAAAAGGAATCAAAGAAGACACAGGAAACCAATTTAATGAAATAAGTTCAATGCAAGACATAAACAAGGAAATAAAAATAATAAAGAAAAACCAGTCATAAATACTAGCAATGAACACAGTCAGTGAAGTAAAAAACTCTATGGAAAATCTCACCAGTAGAATGGATGAAGGAGAGGACAGAACATCTAAACTAGAAGACCAGGTGGCAGATCTAATACAGTCCAACAAAGAGAAAAACAAACTAATAGGAAAGCATGAATGGGAATTTCAAGATATTCGGGACACTATGAAAAGATCAAACATAAGAATTCAGGGTATAGCAGAAGGAGAAGAATTTCACTCCAAAGGCATAGTAGGCGTTTTCAACAAAATCATGGAAGAAAACTTCCCCCCAATTAGGAAAGAGGTGCCAATGCAGATACAGGAATCCTTTAGAACACTGAACACACAAAACCTGGAAAGAACCTCTCCTCGCCATATTATAATTAAATTACCAAACATACAAACCAAAGAAAATATATTGAAAGCAGTTAGAGAGAAAAACCAAGTTGCATACAAAAGCAAGCCCATCAGGATCACAGCAGATTACTGAACACAAACTTTAAAAGCAAGAAGGGCTTGGAATGATGTACTCCATGTTCTGAAAGAAGTCCCAACCTGCTACCCAGGTCTTGGGCTCCCATGTGCTCAGTCTGCCTGCCTGCACTTCCTCAGGCCTAAAACGAGAAGTCTCGACTGGGAATGTGGAGTAAACAGCATGTCCCCAGCATGGCCCAGGTGCCAGCCCCCCCGCCCTCAGTCCCAGGGGATGTTTACAATCTTTGAGTCTTCAGGACATCTGGATTTATACAATCCAGAATTCTGTCTCCCCTGCCTCCCTCACACACACACCAGCTATGGTCCCCTCCTCTCAGTGGGTAGGTCTGTGTCTATTCTGGGTGGGAGACCCCAGCAACCAGCAAAAGGAAGAAAGAGGGACAAAGAGCAAAATGAATGCTCTCTTCAGTTCCAGAACCCAGCCCAGGAGGAAGAAGTAGCCAGGCTATGGGAACTGGGGCATCTCCTGCCTCTTTACAGGAGAGGAGTCTGGGAGTGAGGTGGGCTAGGACAGGGACCCGGTGTGTTGAGAAGCTCGGGTTCAAAGGTCTGCTCCCTGAAGACTGGGCTCTAGCTGGGGGTGTGTGGAGGGGTGCCAAAGTCTGCCTTGTACATTGGGCTGGTGCAATGGACCTGTTTCGCTGGGTAGTTCTCGTGTGGACCTGGGTGAGTGTGGACTTGTCGATGGGGTCTTGGGAATATGTGCTTTGCTTTGTCATCCTTCTGAGCACCATCCAGTGAGCACTGCCTTGGCCTCTGCCCATGTCCTGATGCTGACCCTCAGAAAACTCATGGACACTAGGGTCACAGTCACTCACAACCCTCACCTTGCTCAGAGCTCACCCATGTGGCCTGGACTTGTGGGGAAACCATTGTTCCAAGTCTGCCCTGTAGCTGTCCATGAATCTTGACCATCAAGGCTTCATTTTGAAGAAACAAAGAGCCTCTGAGAGCTCTTGAAGTGGAGGTCTACCCACTTCACTTGACAGATACATATTAAGCACCAGTGTCATGTGCTCAGCATTGTTCTAGGCACCAGAGAGGTGACAGGGGACACCAACACCATTTTCTGGGCATGTGTGCTAGTGACAATGCCCTTCCCTCAAGAGCAGTGTGCACCTTGGAGGACTCTGGCCATAGCCCTCTCCTCAGTCCTTCGTACCCATGGGAACCACTCCATCCTGTGCGAAGCCTGTGACTCCAACCTCAGGGAATGGGGTAGAAGGCTCTTGTCTCCAGAATGTGAAGTCTTACTAAATTTCTACTGGAAGGACAGTTTTCATAGATACTGGGAGGAAATGGCCAGCCTGTGTGACATCAGATCATTTCCAAAGCCTCACTTTCAGAAAAGAAGGGCCATTGCTCCGATGTCAGAAGGAGCTTCAAGGTCCCTGGCTCTGGAAGACAGAGAATGACCCACTCAGGACCCAGGTGGAGGCTGACGACCACTTTCTGGCCATGAGAGTGACGTTCCTCATGTGGCTACAGCACTCTACAGTTTGAAACCACTCGGCCCCATGACTTTACGTCCTCAGTACGTGAAGCCATGTGAGCATAAACATGTCACAGAAGAGGCAAGCTTCAGGGAAGGGAAACCTGCCACAGCCACCATGCGGAAAAGCACAGGTTGAGTCCCTGACTCCCCTGGCCTTTGTCCCAGCCCAGGGAAAGTTCATGAGCATTGGAACTTGCAGTGGTCAGAGATGGGTGCCCCATCATTAGACAGCAGCCATGGAGGGCCAAAAGCCAAACTATTCCAAACTATGCTGACAGCCGTCTTGCTCTCTGAACACATCTACGTGGGAGGGAATGTCTGTCTGTAAGAGGGCTTCACACCAGAAGGCAGGAACATGATGTCTGAGTCAGCTCTGCAGCGATGCAGGGGTCAAGGTGACCCCATCGCCCCCTCTCCTGCCTGTGCTCTTGGAAACAGCTCAACATGTCTGCAACACAGAGCTACATTCAAAGGCCATTCTCTTCCACATTGGGGTTCCCTCATATTCACCCCATTAAACCAACGCCTGAGGTGGTTCTGACCCTGACATTCCAGATCCACTCATGTATCTTCTCAGTTGGTGAATCATTTCCTAGACTCAAGTGTCATAGGACTATCAGGACATGGTTCTGCTTGTTCATGATACTCCTACCAAGAGTTTGATCAAATGTTCTGCTCCTTCCGTCTGCCTCCCCGAGAATAAGCAAAGCAAAGCTCCTCTCTGTGACAAGCAGTGTTAGTCAGGATAAGTCAACCTGTGCTATAGCAAGTAGCCTCCCAAGTCTAGTAGTGTTAGAACAACACAGGTGCCGTGTCACCTGTGCAGCATGTCCAATGCAGGCTACAGCTTCCCACTTGTCAGAAGCACCCAGACACACAGAGATGGAAACTTACCATGACACTCGTTCCCGTTACAGTCAGAAGCCAAGAACAGTCCTGGAACTTCTACCCCAACCCCACACTGTCCTTGGACAAATTCATTTGTCTCTAAATTTTTATTTATGTGTGTGTGTGTGTGTGTGTGTGTGTCAGGACCACTTGCTGCTGCAAATAAACACCAGACACTTGTGCTACCCTTTGCATCCAGCTTACACAGGTGGCTTGGGAATTGCACCCAGGCCATCAGGCTTTGCTAGCAAGCACCTTTCACTGCTGAGCTGTCTTCCCAGCCTCTATCTCTCTCTCTCTTTTTTTTTTTTTTTGGTTTTTCGAGGTAGGGTCTCACTTTAGCTCAGGCTGACCTAGAATTCTGTATGTAGTCTCAGGGTGGCCATGAACTCACGGTGATCCTCCTACTTCTGCCTCCCGAGTGCTGGGATTAAAGGTGTGCACCACCACGCCCAGCTTCTCTCTCTCTCTCTCTTTCTTTTTTAACATGCTGCTAGCATCAAACCTAAGGCTTTCCATATGCCAAACACTCATCCATTGAGTTATACCCCAAGACCTCTTTCCTGTTTCTCTCTCTCTCTTTCTGTCTCGGTGTGCGTGCGTGTGCGTGACATGCATGTACCACGTTGAGGTCAGAGGACAACCTCAGTGTGTCAGTCTTTGTCTTCCACTTTGTTTGAGACAGGGTCTCCTCTGTTTGATGCTGCAAATACCAAGGTAGCTGGCCCAAGAGCTCTGGGATTTTCCAGCCCCTGCCTCTCACTGCTATAGGCATGATGGGATTTCACACTGGAGTACTGCTTGACTCGGGCTTTACTTGGTGTTGTAGTCAGCTCCATGTTGCTGGGATGAGCATCCAAACCAGACATAGTTTAGGGGAGGAAGGGTTTTATTTCAGGTTTACAGATCCAGGGAGGACATTCTAGCAATGGCAAAGAAGCTGCTTTCATACATCCAAGCAGAGCAAAGCCATCACCAGACAGCAAGCACCAAAAGCAACAAGCACCAAACCAGCAGCAAACAGCAGGGGTCTGCCTAACTTTGCTCTACATACCTGTGGGCTGGACATAATATCTGCCCTCAGTGACACCTTAAAGCTGGACTCCAGGATCTGCCCCCAGTGACACCTCCTCCAGCCAGGTGGCTGAAAAACCAAGTTACAAGCTTTAAAAAACACCTGAGTCTATAGGGACATACATTCAAACTACCACACCTGGGTTCTGGAAGTCTGAATGCTGGTGGTCAGACTTACACAGAACGTGTGTTTAACCACTGAGCCATCACCCTAGCCCCTCCTCTCTTGTTAGCTTCTATCAGTAAAATGAGGATGATGAGCAGGTGTTGGGTGGTGACCCGAGAGGGTGGCATGAGGTAGTCTGTTGCATAGAACTCATTGAGTGTCAGCTCTCAGGATGCTGGCATTTGTTGGCTGAACATGTGACCATCTCATGACAGAGAAACCTTGGCTCTTTCTGCTGTTCCTCCTGCTGGCCCATTTACCCCTTTGGAGAGTTGAGGCTTTGTTGGTTTTCCCCACTGGTCACTGTAAAACTGTTTTTATGCATTTCATCTCACTGGAGAGGCCCTAGGGATTGACCACTTCAGTGGAGAAGGTGTAGCTATGTGTCTTTCCAACCCCAGACTACAGTCAAGCAGCTCAAGCTCATTACCAAGCCCTTCTGAGGAGTCCAGATAAGGAAAATGGCATTTGGGGACAAACCCTTGATTAAGCTTAGTGGTAGACACAAACATCAACTACACAATGTTAGGATTGAAAGAGATTTCTAGAGGGGAAAAAAATGTCCAGAGAGAGAGAGAAAGAGACTCATACAATGTCTCATAGCAATTTAGTGTCGCCATTAGGACCATAGGCCCCACTTCCTTTACTCCAAAACTTGGGATTTTCTGTACCACCTAAAGGGACAAGATTCTTTACCATCAGGATGGGCGAGGATACTGCCTTGGAATTACGGTGTGTCTTCTGCTCACAGAGTTGTACTCTAGCAGAGTTATACAGTTAAGAGCCTTATAAACATTACCTTATTAAGGCTTCTTGGAAACTCAAGGTCACAGCTCCTCTGGGTCATGGGACATGAGCTGAGCATCCACTGAGCAAACAGAGGGTAATGTTACATTTTTCACTTCGTTTAGGAAACCTGGTTTCTAATTATAGGATTTGTTTAACAGTGCTGGGTGGTTTACAGAGGCTTGGAGTCAGCAGCAGTCCTGGAGGCTAGCTGAGGAGTATCAGATGGAGAGAGTGGGTGGGGGGAGGGGGAGAAGAGAGCGAAAGGAGGGAGCCTCTATAGTACAGGGCAAGATGAACAAGCAGAGCCCACACCAAAAACACAGGTAAGCGGGATATCAAAGCTATTTTCCATTATCCTACTAGCCAGGTGTTTCCCACTTGTAATGATGTTGTAACGTAAGGCAAGTGCTTAAGTGCTAAACCATCACTCTAGCCCCTAATTTTTACTTTTTAAATTGTGCTAAAGAAATATATCAGTATGACACTTTATAAAGTGTATAAGTAGCTACTTTTATTCAACAACATAAAATTAAAATAATCTTGTTTTCAGATAGTGGTTTATGATCAGAAAGGTTTGGCCCCCTGGGTTAGGGTTTTAAAGCCCAAGCCTCTGCTGGAGAAGGGTGGAGGGTGGGAAGAAGCCTTTCTCCACAGTACATCATTTGAACTTTAATGTGTAGGTACCATCTATTCAAACAAGTACTAATTTTATATATTTTTTGAGGTAATGGGAATTGAACCCAGAGCCTTACACATGCTAGGCAAGTGCTCTGCCACAAAACTTCATCCCTAAGCTCCATTTATTTATTTATTATGTAGACCTGATGATCTGGAACTTACAATCCTTCTGACTTGGCCTCCCTAGTGCTGTGATTACAGATATGAGCCACCACACCCCACTTACATACTATTTTTAGATAACAGTGTAATACCTGTTGGAGGTGATACAGCTCATCTTATTCTCCTTCTCCCCCCACTCTCAGGAGCAGAGCCAGAAGCCCTCACCTTCAGGAGTCAGGGAGAATGACATCTCATCCCTCCAAGGCTATGGTGGAGAAATAGAGAGAGAATAAGGGGGATTGGCCAATGAACCATGCTCATGACAGAAATCATGAGAAACATTGTGACATACACACATCAAAACAGAAGAGAGACTAGCTGGGAAGAAGAGGGCCAGGGGGAAGGAAGGTGATTACCATCAAAATACATTATATACATGTATAACAATTGTCATCAAAGGGTTTGGAGAGATGGTGCAGTGGTTAAGGTGCTTGCCTGCAAGCCTAATGACCTGTGTTCAATTTCCCAGTACACACATAAAGCCAGATACACAAAGTGGTGCACATGTCTAGAGTTTGCAGGGGCCAGAGGCCCTGATACACTCATTCTCTCTGTCTTTCTTCTCTTTCTGCTTGCAAATAAATAAATAAAAATATTTATTTACTTATTTAGAGAGCCCAATAAAAAAATTTTTGTTTGTTTGTTTATTTTGGTTTTTCAAGGTAGGGTCCCACTCTAGCCCAGGCTGACCTGGAATTCACTCTGTATTCTCAGGGTGGCCTTGAACTCTTGGTAATCCTCCTACCTCTGCCTCCTAAGAGTTGGGTAAAAATATATTTTTTTAATTTTTTAATTAAAAAAATTTTTTTTGTTTATTTATTTGAGAATGACAGACAGACCTAGAGAGAAAGAGGCAGATAGATAGAGAGAGAATGTGCACACCAGGGCATCCAGCCACTGAAAACGAACTCCAGATGCATGTGCCACCTTGTGCATATGGCTTATGTGGGTCCTGGAGAATTGAGCTTCGAACCGGGGCCCTTAGGCTTCACAGGCAAGTGCTTAACTGCTAAGCCATCTCTCCAGCCCTGGTAAATATATTTTTTAAAAATTGTAAATAGGGGGCTAGAGAGATGGCTCAGCAGTTAAGGTGCTTGCCTGTAAAGCCTAATGACCCAAGTTCAATTCCCCAGTACCTATGTAAATCCAGATGCACAAGGTGGCACATGTATCTGGAGTTCATTTGCAGCAGCTTTCTCTCTCTCCCAGGCTTGGTGGCACACACTTTTAATCCCAGAGGCTGAGGCAAGAGGATCTCTTTGAGTTTGAGGCCAGCCAGAGACTACGTAGTGAAATCCAGGTCAGCCTGGGCTCGAGCGTGACCCTACCTTGAAAAAAAAAATGTCAATAAATAAAATGAAATAAAACAGAAAAAAAGAGAGAGCAAGATTAACCAATGCTTTTCTTATGCAAATAGGAAAACCGAGGCTCCGCTCAGGAGAATCCAATACCCTAAATCACACAGTGATTCAGAACCCAGTGGTTTTGAGTTCTGTCCCCGAGCTTCTTCCCATACTGTTGCCGTTGCTTTAAATATCTTTTCCTGCCACACTCTGTAGCATAGTGAGCTGCTCCCAAGAAGCCTCTCAGACTTCCTGAGAGGAGATGAGTTCTGGAAGAATTAGCAACTGGTCTACCTGCCTGCATTCCCCAGTAGACAGTGGGAGCCACTAAGAGGTCTTCTTTACCTCTGGACCTCCTGGCCTAGCTCAGTGGGAAGCACATACAAGAGAAAAATGTCTTAGGCCCAAGTAAAGACATGAACAAGGGCTGAGGATGTACCTCAGTTGGTAGGGTGCTTGTCTAGCATTCACAAAGCCCTGGGCTCCATCCCCAGCACCTCATAATGAGGCATAAAGTTGGCATGGCGGTACACACATGTAATCTCAGCACTCATGAAGTAGGAGCAAGATCTGAAAGTTCAGGGTCACCCTTGGCTACACAGAGTTCAAGGGCAACTTGGGCTAGAGACCCTATCTCAAAAGAAAAGCATTTAATTAATGTGTGAGTTAATAAATCGTTCTCCTTCAGAACCCTCCTGGTGCTTCACTGAGACGTCTCACATCACACAGCACTGTCTTCTGTGGAGTGTGGTTTTTCTTGGGTATATCTGCAGGCGCTATTTTTCTTCTTCCCTCCAGCTTTCTTTCTTGTCTTTAAGTCCCCATATTTCATTCTCAGAGGGAGACAGAGTCCTGACACATTGAATTCATGAATCCAGAGAGACCTAAAGATACAATGTGCTTTTTAGTCAAAATGGTTAATGCTGTCCCTCTTGTTTAGAAACTTCAAACACCTGAGTTTCTATTCCTCTCCAAAAACAAGAGTATTGGTGAATACAGTGTATTTCCCTAAATTGTGCTGAGTACACACTTTGTATATAAATAGATAGATGCCCAGCCATGCTTATGAGAGAGATGACACAACAGCCACTTTTAACAAGTGAACTGGCAATTGAGAGCAGACCTATGCAGAAAAGTCTCTCTCTCTCTCTACCATCCCCATACCCAAGCTCTTCCAAGTGTGGAGAGAGAGAGAGAGTGCACAAATATTGTGGTTACAAATGGGCTGTCAAGGTGCCTTCCATACAGCAAGGCAGTGGCTCAGTGAATGGCCAGGTCAGCCTATGTTATACAGTGAGATACTGTCTCAAAAAGAAAACGTGGGGCCTGGAGGAATAGCTAAATGGTTAATGTGCTTGCCTGCAAAGCTTAATGACCCAGGTTTGAGTCCCCAGTACCCACACCCACATAAAGCGAGATGCACAAAGTGGTGTGTGCATCTGGAGTTCGTTTGCAGTGGCTAGAGGCCCTGGCATACCCATTATCTCTCTCTCTCTCTCTCTCTTCTCTTCTCTCTCTCTCTCTTGATCTCACTCTCACTCTGTATTTCTCTACTTGCAAATAAATAAATAAAATTTAGGGAGCAGGTGTGGTGGCACACACCTTTAATCCCAGCAGTTGTGAGACAGAGATAGGAGGATAGCTGTAAGTTTGAGGCCAGCCTGAGACTACAATAGTGAATTCCAGGTCAGCCTGGGCTAGAGTAAGACCCTACCTTAACAAAACTTTCTCTTTCAATATGTGGGGTGGACAAGAGACCCAGTTATTCCCTTACTGGGCATTTACCCTAAAAGTTCCACGCCTCAGTTCAGAAAGATTTGCTCAACCATGTTTATAGCTGCTCAATTCATAATAGCTAAGAACTGGAATTAACACAGATGTCTATCATTAGATGAATGGATAGCCAAGATGTGGAATTCTACACAGCAGTAAGGAAAAATGACACAATGACATTTGAAAAAATATGGTCGAACTTGGAACAGATCATTCTCAGTGAACTCACCCAGTCACAGAAAGACAATCGTCACATGGTTTCACCCATCTGTGGCTCTTAACCTGAATCTGCCCAAGATGCTGACATACCTTAAATAGGCACATAGGGAGGGTGGGGCAGGAGGGGTGGGTAAGGGTTGGGGGGGGGACACAAAACTGGACCCAAATGGAAATGGTACCATAAAATCCTATATCCTGAAAGACAGACTAAAAGGTTGAACCTGCATCAGGTCCTTAGAGGAAATACCTCAATCAAAGGGCCCTGGAGAGGGTGTGATGAAGACTAACCTTAATATTCTCCTGTTTCTTTCTCTCTCTCTCTCTTCTCTCTTTCTCCTTTATATCACCTATCTTTTTCTTCCTTCTGTTCCCTTGGCGCTGGCCTATAACCCCTGGTACCAGCATGTGGTTAGTATCCACAATAAGCTGTTGGTCAGAGAGACCTACAAGGTTTCCCAAAAGAAGACAGATTTCTGTCAGAATACTTGATGACCCACCAAAGGTTAGTGGTAAGAGCCTACTGACAAAGACACCACATGCTGTTGGTATGGAACATGGACAGACCTGTCTGGAATCTGGAAGAGAGTCAATCCCCAGACAGTTAGCTCGTCTAGTGCCAGAAGGTGCTACATGGGTGACTGGAGGAAACTGACCAACATCTGTCCAAGCAACTCATGGCCTAAGCTACTCAGCAGCAAACTACCTGATGTGATGGTCTCCCAAGTGCAATAGTGGCACACAGCCACGGTGGGTAACCAACTGCTCTTGAATTGGCTAACTGATTCACTCATGGAATGGAACTCATAGCTGGAACTGGGAAACAAGCAGAACCATATTTTTAAAAAACTGAGTTTGTTCTCCAATATCAAGCTCCCACCAATCATGAGATACAAGAGGACCTACACCTATTAAATTCTCTCTAAAATAATAATGGTTATCCCATTTATCCAGTGCTGACTTCACTCTCCATTGGAGAATCTGCTTATATTTTTCAGATGGAAACAGAACCTGAAGAGAGAATCAGCCCATCGCACCTCACCAGGGTCCCAGCTGAAACTATAGAGTAGTTGGGGCATGAGTAAGAGTGATGCTTTCTTGGTGAACCTGGTACCAGTACAAGGGTGAAGGAGATAGACACAGAGAACACTCAACTCCTACCAAACCAGAGATCCAGAGACACAGAGGCTCCTAAGACCTCATCACTGAAGTAGACCTCAAATGAACCCAACATGACTCAGGAAAATTCGTGGAAGAAGGGGCAGAGAGATTGTTAGAGCCACAAGTTGGGACATTATGCACAGAGACATTGCCTCTTCCCCATAACTGATGGCTAACCCCACAATGCGCGACCCACATTCCCCAACGATGAGGGTCCCTTTGGAGGGG
This sequence comes from Dipus sagitta, assembly GCA_036346955.1. Taxonomy (NCBI): domain Eukaryota; kingdom Metazoa; phylum Chordata; class Mammalia; order Rodentia; family Dipodidae; genus Dipus; species Dipus sagitta. The sequence continues at coordinate 36,262,337 of CM070782.1, read as the reverse complement.
GGAGGAGGCTAACAATGGTACCAACATGGCTGTTGACACACTGAGTATGTACATAATTAATAAAAGATATGAAGTGGAGTTGAAGATGGACCCAGGGAGAAGGTGATGTAAACATGGAGGCAGAGATGGGAAAGAAAAACCTACAAGTCAAGGATTGCTTGAGAGAGCATGGTTCAGATTACTTTCATCACCTCAGAAGGAACCCATCCTGTCAACACTTTGGTCTTGGACATCCAGCTTCCAGATCAATGGGACTATGCACTAGCTGATCAGAGGCCCTGCTGCTGTCCCGGTGGTGTGAGAGGCACAGTAGCACAGTTCGGGTGGCCACCGGCTTGGATTCAGCTACAGTGGTGTTCCCAGAGCTGTCAGTGGAGCTCTCCACCCGGAGCTCACTGTGTCGACAGAGGCCTCCAGTTAAACAGAACCAGTGGCATCCATGTGAACAGATAGGAGGGCAACACTGATGGGAACTGGTTCATGCAGGTATAGAGGTCAAGAAGACCTACAACCTGCCATCTGGAAGCTGGAGAGCCATGAGAGCAACTGGTGTTGCTTGGTCAAATTCAAGGGCTGAGAACAAGGGAGCTTCTGGAATAAATCCTGAAGGCCATAGGACAGAGCACTGGGAACTCCTATGCCTGGTGGCAGAAGGGAGACTCATCCTTTTATCACCTTTCTGTCCCATTCAGGACTTGCTGGATTAGTTGCCCAGTCACCCTGACCAAGGTGGGTCTCCTAATAGAAATAAGACCCTGTCACACACCTGAAATGGTGCTTTAGCAGTCATCTGGGTCAAACTGACGGCAGCAGAGGTAGCAGTGCCTAACAAGACAGCCCAATTGGGTTATCCAAGTTGAATATTCTTCACAAACTATTTCCAGCAGCGTATTTTGGCACATGTGCAATCCCATGCATACTCACCTATGTAACTGGTGTGTTCCTTTGCGTTATTCAGGATGCAGTTTGTGTGGCTAGTCAGTCCTGAAGGCTCAAATATTCAAGGCCCTCTCTCCCCATGCTGATAATAGCAGGAAGAAGTCAGACATGCAGCCCTCTGCTCTCCCCAACGGCCTTACCCCTTTCTTCTTAGACACAGGCATCCCCTAGTCCTGGCATGTGTCTTGGTGGGAGGCGGTGTCCAGCCCCATCTGGTCCTGCGGTAACAAAATCATTGTGGTGAAAAGACATTAATGACCTAGCATAGACTGATCTTGGTGAGCAATATCCTGAGTTGTGGGTTAAGATCACAATTTCCAAAGGGACCACAAGGATGGAGGCCAATATTCCCTCTAGACCAGAGAAGGGCCCCAAGCCAAATGCCCAGGGCCTTTCAATGCAAGCCATTCCCACTTCCTGTTAGCAATCCATGCCAGGCTGTCCCCAAGATTTGAGAGGACTGTACTGTGCTACACGTCGTTCCTTCCACCTCCACAACCAGTCTTCCCTGGCAAGCAGCACAAAGGATTTTTTTACATCCTTCTCCCAAGACAATAGGGCAGCTCATCCTCCCTTGCCATTCCCAAAAATACTCCCCCAGGCACTGCATGGGAAGACTCTGTCCTGGCCTGTCTGTGCAGAAGACTAAAGGAAAGAAAAATAGATTCAACCTCCTGCAGGGTGCCTGGCTGAACACATACTCATCCCATCCCCCACACAGAGACACACTGTTTTGCTTCAGTGGGATTAGACCATGCCCCCAACACCTCATGTGTGTGTGTGTGTGTGTGTGTGTGTGTGTGAGAGAGAGAGAGAGAGAGAGAGAGAGAGAGGAATGAATGAGTATGGATGTGCCAGGGCCTCTTGCTGTTACAAATGGACTCCAGACACATGCGCTACTTCGTGCATCTGGCTTTACATGGACACTGAGGAATCAAACCAGAGCCAGCAGGCTTTACAAGTAAGTGCCTTTAACCACTGAGCAGTCTCCCCAGCCCACACAGTGCCATCTTCTGTACCATAAACCTCAGCGATATGTTGTGGACAATTTTCTCTGGCATAATGTTTTTAGGAAGTACTATAGTTGTCTACTTTGAGCTATCAACAGAACAAGTTTTGAGAAGATGGTTTGGTCATAAAGCAAATATTTATAAGAATTTTGAATTAGTCATTTCCCCTCATTGCTGTAGCAAAATACCTGACAAAAGAAGCTCAAGGAGGGGCTGGAGAGATAGCTTAGCAGTTAAAGTGCTTGCCTGCCAAGCCTGAGGACCCAGGTTTGATTCCCCAGTACCCATGTAAGCCAGATGCACAAGGTGGTGCATGTATCTGGAGTTTGTTTACAGTGGCTGGAGGCCCTGGTGTGCCCATTCCCTCTCTGCCTCTTCCTCTCAATCTCTCTCTCTCTCTCTCTCTCTCCCTCCCTCTTTCATAAATAAATAAAATCTTTAATTTAAAAAAAGAGCCAGGCGTGATGGCTCATGCTTTTAATCCCAGCACTTGGGAGGCAGAGGTAGGAGGATTGCCATGAGTTCGAGGCCACCCTGAGACTACATAGTGAATTCCAGGTCAGCCCTACCTCAAAAAACAAAACAACAACAACAACAAAAATAAAAAGGTCAAGGTTGAGGGTACTGTCCATCATGGCAGGGCAGGTATGGCGGCAGGAGCAGGAGGGGACAAGTCACGTTGCATCTGCAGTCAGGAAGCAGACAGCACTGAATGCTGGTGCTCAACTCTGTCGTTTTTATTCACCCTGGGCCCCAACCCATGGGGTCATGCTGCCCAAATTTAGATTGAGTCTTCCCTCCTCAGTTAGACCTTTCTAGAAACACATTCATGGACATACTCAGAAGTGCATTTCCATGTTGATATGGTGATTCTAAATCCAGTCAAATTGATAATGAAGATTAACCATCATAAATTTCAGATGTGTCTATGAACTGACTTCCCAGATTCAAATGTTATCACAAAAGTTTTATGTTCATGAAAGAGAACATACAGAGTTTATTTTTTGTTTGTTATTGTGGTGGTGGTTGTAAGTTTTCTTTCTGTTGTTTGTTTTGAGATTGGGTATCACTATCTAATCCAGGCTGGTTTTGATCTCACTCTGTAGCCATGGCTGGCCTCACACTCTCAGCAATCCTCCTGTCTCTGCCTCTTGAGTGCTGATATGATAGGTGTTTGTTACCATGTTGGTATGATGCTTAAATTTTAATTCAGGGATCATGGCTCTATCTAAATATAATTATTTTTTGCATGAGTTGTGCCTTTGGGTAGATTATAAGAAATCAAGGGGCTGGAGAGATGGCTTAGCAATTAAGGCATTTGTCTGCAAAGCCAAAGGATCCCAGTTTGATTCTCGAGGACCCACGTAAACCAGATGCACAAGGGGGCACATGCATCTGGAGTTCATTTTCAGTGGCTGGAGGCCCTGGCATGCCCATTCTCTCCTTCTCTCTTTTTTCCTCTCTCTCTGCCTCTTTCTCTCTCTCAAATAAATAAATAAATAAAATATATTTTTTTACAAAAAGAAATCAAGATAAGAGGCAAGGGACAGGTTGGGGGTGACAACCTAAAGTGTGAGATAAAACTCAGGAGTATCTCATGGCTACAGGGACTTGCCAAATTGTCATCCAGCCTCTGTTTATGTTTCTCTAGTGATGGAGAACTCATCACTTTACCAAGACAGTTCATCAGCCCTATTATCCTTGGTCTCCACTGACTTACAAAGTGTTTCCCAGGCTGGAGATGTAGCACAGTTTGTAGAATGTCTATCTAGGATGCACAATGCCATGAGTTCAATCCCTAGCACTGCATAAATCAAGTGTGCTAATACCTGTTTGTAATCCCAGCATGTGGGGGGAGGGTAGAAACAGGAGGATCAGGTGTTCAAGGCCAGCCTGAGACACATGAGACCCTGTTCCAAAAAAACAGTCTTTCTGCTGGGCATGTTGGCGCATGCTTTTAATCCCAGCACTCAGGAGGCAGAGGTGGGAGGATTGCTGAGAGTTCAAAGCCACCCTGAGACTATATAGTGAATTCCAGGTCAGACTGGGCTAAAGCGAGACCCTACTTCAAAAAACCAAAAAGCAAAACAAAACAAAAAACCCTAAATGAATTAAAAGTCTTTCTTTTATGGATCTAGACTGCACTTTCCCAAGACTTCCACCTATGCCAGCTGTAGCTCCTTTTTGGTCCTTTCGCCTAGGTAGAAGTCGAGGCGGCCCTCTCCAGCTGCCCTCGCTCCCCTCGACTGGCTTTCCGCCTCCCTTAGACTCTCCGGTCAGATGCACTCCGCAGCCTCTCTTCACTTTCCATGCAGGCACACTCCCTCAGACTCAGCTGCAGACTAGCAACTTGACTCCCCTGGGAACAGAGGGATCAAGGCTGCCTCTCCAAAGTCTGGGCTGAAAAGAAAGCCACTTATAAAAGTGACTCATAGATATGAAGGGCTCAGAACTCACATGACACAGGAAAGAGAAACAGCTTCCACAGTGTCTGTGGAGACCAGTTACAAGTGGCTTCCATTTTTTAAAAAAAAATGTTTGTGGTGCTGGGACTCCATTATAGAACCTGTATTGATGATTAATTTTTATTTTTAATATTTTATTTATTTATTAGAGAGAGAGAGAATGGACATGCCAGGGCCTCTATCCAGTGCAAATGAACTCCAGACGCATGCACCACCTTGAGCATCTAGCTTACGTGTGTCCTGGGGAATTGAACCTGGGTCCTTGGGTTTCAGAGGCAAATGTCTTAACCACTAAACCATCTCTCCAGCCTGGATTTTTATTTTTTAGATAGAGTCCTGTCTATTGTCCAGGTTGGTGTCAAACTCCTGGGCTGGAGCTGTCTTCCCGCCTCTGCCTCTGATAACCGAGTCAGCTGACTCACAGGTGGCACCCTTGAGCATCGAAGTGGGAGGTCAAACTCATGCCTGTGCTGCTTCTCTTCTGTCCACTGTGAAGCATTTCTGATGTTTAACAGTGACTGACTGAAGTTGCGCGTTCCCAGAGCAGGAGGTCCACGGTGGTCCTGCAGGGGTGGCTTTGCCTTCCCTCTGGGCTCTGTAGCACTTGGAGATGCTGTGTGGGTGAAGGACTATGAGCCACCCCACCCCACCACCAACCCCTGGCCCCCCAGGGAGCACATCAGTAGAATAATTTCCCTTGCTCGAGGAGGAAGGGGTGACAGCAGCTCACTGGATGCCAGGCTCCTGAGAGATAGGCACTGCCATTGCTCCACTCTGTGGGGGAGGAAGGCCTGTTCATGCTGTGAATCCACAGGACTGTTCCCAGCAGCAGGAGGGTTCTTCTGAACCTGGGCTAATCCCAAGGTCCCCGCTCACAATCACCTCCCAGACACACTGCCACCCTACCAAGCTTTCATGGCACACAGAGAGATTACTACCCTCTTGTCACAGAGGCAGAATGTTAGAGTGCCAGAGGTAACTACCCAGACCTTGTGGGCATCTTTCCTCCAAGATGAACTGGTGGGCAAGAAAACTTTTATTCTTCTAGCTGACGGGAGGCCAGGGGCATTGTCTGACTAATCAGCACACATTCTAGGGGTCCCACAGTTTGCCTCACACAGGATCACATGAGGCTGGGTGCTGGAAGCCCCCAGGGAAGGGAGAAAATGGGCAGCTCAGCTGTGGCTTGGATAGCTGTGGGTGAGACTAAGAATGATCGTCAGAGGGTCAGCTGGCATGGCCATTGAGGGAAGCCTTGAGCCATAAAAGGCAGGGACAGCATGGTGGTTGTTGGCACAGACCATGACTGGCCACGGAGAGGAACCCTCTTCAGGACTCGGACTAGAGCCTTCCCTGATGGCTGCCTCTTACGCAGCCCCTTGAGCATCTTTTCTAATGTTCTCTACCAGCATTCTGGGAAGCCTAGAGACACAGAGGCGTCTGCCCAGGAAACAGCCAGCCAGTGAGAAGCCAAATAGGCAAACACGTAGACACAATGGGGCATGATGAGTTCTGGGAGGTAGCAGGTAGGCAGGTGGTAGGGCATTCTGAAGTAGCCAGGGGAAGAGCTCCTAAAGACGATGTCTGAGAAGAGAACAAGAACAAAGGAATGAGCTGTCTGATAGTTGTGGGAAGAAGGCACTTTGGGCAGAGAAAACTGAGTAAACACAAGCCCTGCAGCCTTTGAAAACTGCTAAGGCATCTATAGGAAGTCAAGGTGGCCAAAACAGAACAAAGTGGGCCACAGGCGGAGTGTTGCTCTGCATACCTGTAAACCGGCACTGGGAGGTAGGCTAAGGCAGAACTGAGAATGACCAGCCTTTGCCATGTAGTGAGATCCTGTCTCAAAATAAGAGAAGAGGGCTGGAGCGATGGCTTAGCCGTTAAAAGTGCTTGCTTACAAAGGACCCAGGTTCAATTCTCCAGGATTCACATGAGCCAGATGCACAAGGTGATACACGCTGTCTGGAGTTTGTTTGCAGTGGCTGGAGGCCCTGATGTGCCCATTCTCTCTCTCTCTCTCTCTCTAACAAATAACATTTTTAAAAAAAATTTTTTAGAGAGGGCTGGAGAAATAGCTTAGTGGTTAAGGCACTTGCTTGCAAAGCCAAAGGACCCAGGTTCAATTCCCCAGGACCCACATAAAGCCAGATGCACAAGGTGGCACATGTGTCTGGAGTTCGTTTGCAGTGGCTGGAGGCCCTGGCGTGCCCATTCTCTCTCTCCCTTCTTATCTCTCAAATAAAATGAAATAAAAGCAATTTTTAGCCGGGCATGGTGGTGCACACCTTTAATCCCCGCACTTGGATGACAGAGGTAGGAGGATCACCTAGAGTTCAAGGCCACCCTGAGACTACATAGTGAATTCCAGGTCAGCCTGGGCTAGAGTGAGACCCTACCTCAAAATAACCAAAAAAAAAAAATAAATAAATAAATAAATAATAAAATAAAATTTTTAATTAAAAATAGAAGAAGAAAAGAATAAAGAAGTGGGGCTGTGGAAAGAGAAGGTCAATTCTTAGGGAAGGAGTCTCAAGCAGTGCTGTGGGGCCCTGGGCCTCCTTTGCCCAATAAGAGTGGTCGCCCAGGACCTTGGATTTCTGGCAGAGATGTGCTCCCATGCCTCACTGCTCCTATCATCACCCCTGGGCCCCAGGAGCCAGGACTGGTGTCTTCCTCACTGGGCATTCCCAGAAAATCTCAGGACTCAGGAACCAGCCCCGGAAAGGAAGGAAATTCTCACACAGCTTTCTCCCAGGAGTTTGCTGAGTTCCCAGGCCGACAACTGGCAACCCTCAGAAGTCCACCCCCTACCCCCACCCCCTTCCTTCTCTTCTCCCAGCCTCCCCTCTCCCCTGCCCCCCTTCTCCAGCTTAATGACTTCCACATGGGCTTCTGGCAGCTGGAGCCAAGCCTCCCAGCATTGTCTGAAATCTCCAAATTTAGAAGAAATATGAAAATTGTCAACCACTCCTTCCTTAGGGGGTAAAAGCAACATTCGGCACCAGGGGCAGGTCAAGGCGAGGCAGTCACGTGGCTGCAGCCCTGGCCAATAGGATCCTTGGAAGGACTCAACACCCGCCTTGCCCCTACACCAGACTGGCCGCTCCAGCTCATATAAGGTAAAAGGCAGTGAAGTCTTGCGTAGCCAGAGAGCCATGGGCAACGGGCTGAGCAGAGTGTCCATTGCTTAAAAATGCCCCTGTGGCAGTGAAGGGTGCCAGACTCAAGTTAGTTGAGAGGCAGTGACATCCCCAACCATTCCCCATACAGGCTGAGCCCCACCTCCAGGCCCCGAGGAGCCACCCCAGACCAGACTCCAGGCAAGGTAAGGACCAGCACAGACGTGGGTCAGTGAATGGCCTCTGTGGCCTGCTCCCAGGGGCTCTCTTCCCTGCTATCTTGCTAATCTCTCTGTGCCTCCTGCCTCTCTCTGCCTTAGTTTCCTTCTGTACTAGGTGTGGGTCTGAGATCTCAAGTCCTCTGGTCATGTTGGCTGCTGTGCTTGAATGGGGATCGAAGTTGCTGATGCCCTCCTGGCCCAAGCTCCCTGCTGTGCGGCATTTTGGCTTCTCTCCCTGGCTAGGTGTCTGCATACACAGCACTGTGCCTTGTTGTAGGAGGTTTTAGTTTCACAGTACCAAGGGCCTGGGGCTCCTGGTAAGGAAAATTGTTTCCAAATAATGGCTTCAGGAGACAAAAGTACAGGAGCAGTCATGAAAGCTTAGGCCCCAGCACGAAGGCACAGTGTTTTAAGGATGGGCTGGGGCTGTGCTAGGGCCGGTGAGAGCACTGGGAAGAGATACTGGCTAGGGGTAGTGGGGCTCAGCTCAGGCCCCAGCTCTGTTCTCAGTTCCTGACTACATATGCCTGGCCATAGTGCCAGAGCTGGTATCCATCCCTCTCTGGGCCAGTTGTCACAGCCCTGTAAGGAAGCCCCTGGACAAAATGGCCTCAGTGAAGAATGTGGCTATGTGAGCCGCTGGGAAATGAGGGGCATCTGACTTAGGAAAGTCCCTCCGGGAGGTTTTGAGGCTGAGCCTATGCATTGATTGATAGGCTCAGAGCCCAGGCAGATGCCCAGAGCCCTGGGAGCTGTTAGAAACTGGGCCTAAGCTGACAGAGAGGAACTACAGGGCATTTGGCTAAAGCCCTAGTCAGTTTTCCCCAGAGTACCATGAAGCCTCCAGTGGGCACAGGGCTGGTCTGTGATACAGTGAGCTAGAAATACAGGAACTCAGGGCAGAAGCAGGGAAAAGAGGCCACTGGAGGCTTTAGGAGCCTTGGGAGGAAGGCAGGAGGCTTGTGATGGACACCTTAGGAGCCAGGTTAAGGAGAGGCAGAGCTCAGATTAGGACTCTGGTGCACACAGGAACATCCAGGGCCCTTGGGACACACAATGGCCTCATCTGGTCCCAGAGACCAACACAGTCTTCCAGTACCTGGCTGTTAAGCAGCCTCTCCTTCACACTTCTGGTTGCCCAAGACACAGGGCCATAATGATTCTGGAATCTAGTTGATAGGATCCAGTTCTTGCTTACTTATCAGAAGACCCCAAGCAAGGCACCAGCCTTCACAGCCTTAGCTTCCTCCTCTGTGGAATGTGTGTAGCCCTGGTTCTGGCCCCCCATGGCTGTGATAAAGAGTGAGACATATGCCTCAGCTATGTTTAGGGAAAGGAAATGAGACTCAGAGAGAGAAAGACCCAGAGAGCCCAAGAGAAGACAAGATCTGGAAAGAATGAGGCTGCATGAAGGTGTTGAATGGGCCATGGTGTCCCAAGGTCTGGGACCTGAACCACTGCTCTACACACTCACTGGCTCCAGGGAAGCTCCCAGTGCATTCCCACACTCAAGGAAGTTTTGGGAACACTGTGCTATAGAGCAGCCTGGGACCCTCATGCCACAGCTGGGTAACTGAAGCCCAAGAACAAAAACATAACTCATGGTTACACAGCAAGCTGATAGCAGGACTGGAGAAGAACATGTGTCTGCCAGACTAGGGACTTCCAGTGCAAACAAGGAGAATTAGATTCCTTTCATTTGTGAATTAATTCGCTGACTCCTCACAAGACCCAGTAAGCTGAGTGCAGTTAACTCTGTGCTAGAGATGAGGTTCTGAAGCAAGAGGGTGGTCCGTGTCTGTGTGTGTGCATGCACACACACGCTGGTTTGTCTCAAGTTGCTGTCTCCACCAGGTCTCCAACTTCCTGACTACCCTGGACTTCCTGGGAAGGCTCTATGAAATCTTATGGAGACAGTATATATGGAGACAATATAACTGGATGGTTTGTGTTATCATTTAATTCTAAGATTACCCATGAGGAAGGATGGGAACAATTCCAACATCCCTGTTTTTATTGAGAAGGAAACTGCACAGTGCACTCCATCATGCTACCAGAGAGTGGCAAGGGAGCTCTGAACCCAGTCTGTGCAGCCCCCATCTGCACGATCTTCACAGGCCCCCACGGCCCTTGAGGTCCTAATGCTGAAGGTGGCTCTGCAGGGGAGACTGAAGCTATGAGGATCACACTGGGGCTTGACTCAAGCCTCCCAGATCCAAGACCACTGCTCCCCCTCAGCCAGGCCAGTCCCCCAGTACTGAGCAGATTGTCACTAGTCCCCCAGCCATGTGGTAGCTCATCAGCCAAACTCAGTCTCCCCCCCCTCCCATCAGGCCACTTTTGGGGAAGAACTGAGAGATAACAGCCCCTCTCTGGAATAGAAATTTCCAAGCCCTGAGTCCTCATAGGCCCAGGTGACTGTGTGTGACTCCCCAGGTGAGCCTGAGGGCCTCCAGAGCTGGTCTGGGCCCTGATGCTTCCCGCAGTTCTAGGTGAACTGGCCCTAGGACTGAGGCCTTGGGTGGCTCAAAGAGCCCTGGGAATCGCTGCTGCTGACAGGTTTTTGTCCACTTTCAAGTATGTTTCCTGAACACAGATGCTGGAGGTTTCTGGGTTTCTGAAGCAAGGCTGGAGCAGAGCTGCTGAGCCCTCAGTGCAGCCTGTAGACTATCAGAAGGTCCTGGTTTGTTTCCACAGGCACCAAACCATGTCCTGCCCCCACTCATGGTGAGTGAGCAGTTCTCTCTCCTTCACCATATCCAGCTGTAAATGGAGGGCTTACTTGAAGTATTTTGTGTTACCTGCTTTATATTGTGTTATAAAATTTGTCTAAGAGGGAAGGGGTCTGGGCGTGCAGCTCAATGGTACAGCATTTTGCTGGCATGCAGAAGGCCCTGGGCTCATCTTCAGTACCACACACACACACACACACACACACACACAAAAGGAGGGAGGAAGGAAAGAAGGGAGGAAGAAAGATAAAAATGTATGCACACACACACACACACACACGTATGTATACGTGTTCTATAGGACTCTTCTTGTCCACACCGGCACCTAGCCATTTTTCCTATCAGAGCACTTGGATCACAGACGCTAAGAAAGGCCCTGGAGAAGGAATGAGCTTCCCTACCCGGCAATATACAGTAGTCATGGTCCGATCAGGGGCCAATGACTGCAGTGATGAGCTGCACAACTTCTGTGGAAAGAGTCCCCACAGTCTCTATTGCTGACAGCCTGTCTAGACAGACCTCAGGGGTCCACCATCTCCACACATTGTGAGAGCTCCGAGGCCAGCTGCCTCCCCGCTTGCAGAAGAGGCTTGTTGGCAGCTGCAGTCAGTCAACACCACAGACCTTTTCTCCAATTTGAAACATGCCTGATGCACAGTGTGCCTCAATCATTCTCCTGGCCCACACAGTCCAGCTTATTCAAGCCACTTTTTGAGTATACTTGGGACTCATGGGCTGTACTCAGAGGTGGGGTGCAGTCCATATTCAGGCAGTGAGGGTCAAAATGTTATGAAAGTGAGGTGAAGATGCAGGAGGTGGAAGTCACAGGGCAGATGGGAGCAATGCTCTCTGGGTTTGGATCCTGCATTTACCTCAAAGCATCTGTGAGACTTTGGACCATTTATTGTTTGTTTGTTTGCTTTTGTTTTTTTTTTCGAGGTAGGGTCTCACTCTAGCCCAGGCTGACCTGGAATTCACTATGGAGTCTCAGGGTGGCCTCGAACTCACGGCAATCCTCCTACCTCTGCCTCCCAAGTGCTGAGATTAAAGGTGTGCGCCACCATGCCCGGCCTTTGGACCATTTATGTAGGTATTCATCCCATCTAGAAAGTAGGAAGCTATGGGTACATGTCTCATTTAGCTTATCAAGTAGTCTGGACTAAATGAGCAGAAGCCTGTAGAACACTGACTGTAGAGCAACTCCTTTCTCAGGAGAAAGCAGCTCCTAAAATATGATTGCTAAAAGCAACTTCTCACTGGGAGGGTTCTAGTTCTTTGGGTACTTGGGAATAAAGTGCTTTTATTCTTTCAAAAATTATGATTACCAGACTGGGTGTAATGGTGCATATCAGTAATCCCAGGATGGGAGGCAGAATAATCAGGAGCTCAAGGTCATATTCAGCTATGTAGTGAATTCAAGGCTAGCCTGGCCTATGAGAGACCCTGTCTCAACAAGAACAATTACCACACTGGGAATGTGGTATCTCAATGGCAGAGTATTTGTCAGTTGTGCTTGAGGCCCTGGGTTCTATTCCCAGCACTGCAGCCTCCCCTGCAAATTGCCAGGTATCTCTTTTTTTTTCTTGCCCGACTCTGAGGTACCATTATCCCTGTGACCATCCAGAGGCTCAGAGAGGTCTGATTATTTGCCCCAAATCGCACAGCTTGTTAGAGACTAGGCTGAGACTCATCTCTAGGCTTAGCTGGTTCCAGAACCATGTGTTTAACTTTTATTTTCTAAAACCAGCCCAACAGGCCTGTAAATCAGAACTTGTTCTGGTTCTCACCTGCTTTGTGGGACCATCGGTATTTAGGGGAGGGGTGCTATGTGCTATCTGAAGAGCCTTGTAGATTAACCATTGCTATGGTGAGAGGACAGGACAGACAGTGTCCTCACCCCCAACCACAGCCCTACCCAGAGCAGAAATCACAGACTCTGGCCAAACGTCTCCAGTGAGCACCTGCTAGGTGTCCTGTATCCCCTTGGGGCTCTCATTGGCCTCCGGTTGCCCTCTCCCCACCCAACCTGAGTCTTGCAGGAGAGACAGTAACCTGAGCCAAGGTTGGGAGAGTGGCCCCACCCTAACATCTCCCATGCCACCCTAGCATCTCCTTAAAGATCCTTGTGGACCATGGCTGTACAATAGGGGGATAGCTGCAGTGGACACTGTCCAACCCATCCAGCTCTTTTGTCTTCTCCTCTGCCTCCAGAAAGCAGGGATGGGGATGGGTCAATGCAGACTTCTGGCCTTGGATGGCTCCACAGTGGCCATGACACGACCCCTCATTGGGCTGCTGCCTTCCCAGAGCCAGCAAATCTCCACTGTGTGGCCGCCAGTTCTGTGGAGCCTGAGGTGACCTGAACAAAGGTGTGGTCTTTCCTCTGCAGCCAGCATGCTTGGGGAAGTACCCCACCCCATTGAGCCTTTCAGAACCTGATGCCTCAGTTTGGAATGAGAGAAGGACAGCTCAGGCCTTCCCGTGTGTGACCATGGACTCTGTCCAAGAGCAGAGAAAGCACCAGATAGGGGAGGAAATGGGAGAAGGGACAGTGTGAGTCCAGAAAGGAGGAAGGCAGGTGGGGAGTGTTGTGTACCTAAAGGCAATATAAAGGAAAGACAAGAGAATTTGGCCATGAAAAGATCGCAGAGATCAGGTGAGGGTAATGGAGACCCCATCGGGTGGGGTTGCTAAGCAAGGGCGGGAACACTGCATTCTCCAACTTCAGACCTCTCCAGAGCTGGCTAAAGAACAGAACTCCTTTGCAGTCCAGAGGACAGAGCATGACACCCCAAAGAAGCAGGGGGCAGTAGCATTTTTGAGAGGAATCTCCAGTAGTGGATCCAAAAAGAGAGGAGAGGAGATGAGTTTTTGTTGTTGTTGTCTGTTTGGTTTTGTTTTGTTTGGTTTTTGAGGTAGGTCTCACTCTAGCCCAGGCTGACCTGGAATTCACTATGTAGTCTCAGGCTGGTCTTGAACTCATGGCAGTCATTCTACCTTGGCCTCCCGAGTGCTGGGATTAAAGGTGTGCTCCACCACGCCTAGAGAGGAGATGATTTGGAAGTGATGAGCTCATCTCCAGAGGCATGCAAGGATGACACAGACAGAGTCGGGTATCAGAGGCACTGTGGTCTTTCCTACCACCAGCCTGGGACCTCCTATGCCAGCTTAGGCTGCCGTAGGACAACCTTGGAGCTAGCTGCCTGCATATCATCTTCCAGCCAGATGTACCAGTTCTGCCTTGACTTTGCACAGGGGCCTCTTGGGATCCCCTACCTCCCACTTCCTTTGACCCCAGTGTTGCTTTTAGTCCTTCTCAGGGGACACCAGGCCTGTGAAAGAAACCTGGAGTCTGCTTGTGAGAACAAGGTCTCTGGAAGCCATTCATCCAATGGCCTTTTGCCCTGCAGAAGCAAGGCAGCGGGGGCAGGGTCCCTGGGAGCCTGGTTCACACGCTCTGGAGAGTCTGCCTGGGAATTGTCTCATGGTCACAGGGAAGCTTCTAGTTTATAGCCAAGATGCTTTCCTTTTCCTCTTCTTCTCTTCTGTTCCCCTTCTTTCCCCCAGCCATGGGTAGGGTGGACAGAAGGCCAGAAAGGAAAGCAAGCAGCCTCCTTGGACTAAAGGGTGTGGGAAAAGTGAGGGTGCAGGGCTGTGGGGAGTGGCAGTCCTACCACCTTCTAGAACCTGGGAGGCGAACAGTTTTATGGAAGGTGTCCAAGGACCAGCGGGGCACAAACACTGGCCATGCCTGTCATTACTGCGATGCTCACCGCCAGAGATGCCCACACCTACTTCAAACTGGTCTTAGACAGTCAGCCCAGGGTTTCCGGAAGAAAGACCAAGACTGGAGATGGGACTATGTGGGGATCTGTCAATGACTCCGTTTCATACTCTGTCACATTCCCTCTGGTGATCTGGTGCGTGCTTGGTAAACATTCCTGTGCTTCAACATCAAAACCCTCTCCTCTTGTCACAGATGTAGGAACTGAAGTCCAACATGAGGGGAGATGTGCCCCTAATCGCACTGCCTGAGCTGACACTCCCCTGCCTTTTAGCCAGAGTTGGAGGCTATGGGGCGCCTCACATCAAGGGTAGAAACAGAAAGGCAGATACCCAGCCAGGACCTGATCTCTTCCAGTGGCTGTCAAACAATGACAGTCTATCTGGCTGTTTTGCCCAGAAAATCCCTTCTTGTAGCTGGAGATGGGTCCCAGCTTTGTCACCTGGAGATGGGAGGCCTCCTACAGGGGGAAGAGCCCAAGGCTGGGAGGGGAGCCCTTGGCTGTGTTCTAAGTCCGCCTCAGTGAGGGCTAGACCCTGCCAGCTGCAGAAGCGGAGGGGTCATCCATGAACTACCTGCCTCATCTCTCAGCTTCCCCGGGAGGCTTGGCACAGCAAGTGGGCAGAGAAAACGCTAGACTATGGATTCTTCTGTGCCCAGGCTTTGTTTTCCACTATGAAATTTCCAGAGATTAAAATGCAAGGAAAGCAACCCAGACATGGTAGCCTATGCCTGTAACCCAGCCCTGGGAGGCTGGAAGAGTTTGAGACCAGATTGAGCTACATAATATGACACTTTGTCATTAAAAAAAAAAAAAGAGCCAGGCATGGTGGCTCATTCATTTAATCCCTGCACTTAGGAAGCTGGGGTAGGAGAATCACTGCAAGTTTGAGGCTGGCTGACCTGGCACTAACTACAGGGTGAGTTCAAGGTCAGCCTGTGCTAGAGTGAGACCCTGCTTAAAAAAAAAATAGGAAAAAAGAAAGGAGGGAAAGGAAGGGAAGGGGAGAGGGAGGAAGGAAATTTTAAAAAGTAAGAAAGAAGAAAGGGGGCTGGAGAGATGGCTTAGTGGTTAAGGTGCTTGCCTGTGAAGTCTGAGGATCCAGTTTCCCCAGTGCCCATGTAAACCAGATGCACAAGGTGGCACATGTATCTGGAGTTCATTTGCAGAATGCACCCATTCTTCTCTCTAGCTACCTCTCTAAATAAATAAATAAATAATAAAACAAGGAAGGCCGGGTGTGGTGATGCCCAGCTTTAATCCCAGCACTTGGGAGGCAGAAGTAGAAGGATAGCCAAGAGTTCAAGACCACCCTGAGACTACATCATGAATTCCAGGTCAGCCTGGGCTAGAGTAACACCCTGCCTCGGGAAAAAAAAAAAAAAAAAAAGCAAAGAAGACCTTTAAAATCATTCCAGACAGGAAGATGACTTGGTGGTTAAAAGCACTTGCTTGCAAAATCTGCAGGTCCATGGTTCCACTCCTCAGTTCCTAGGGTTCGATTCCCCAGTACTCACACTAGCTTTAGCCAAATGCACAAAGTGGCACGTGCATTTGGAGTTTTGTGGTGGCAAGAGGCTCCAGTGCAATCATACTTATTCTCTCTGTCTCTTCCTCTCTCCCTCCTCGCAAATTAAAAAAAAAAAATTAGTTTTGAAAAAAAGTTTTAAAAGGGCTGGAGAGATAGCTTAGTGGTTAAGTGCTTTCCTGTGAAGCCTCAGGACTTTGGTTCAAGGCTCGATTCCCCAGGACCCACATTAGCCAGATGCACAAGGGGGTGCATGCATCTGGAGTTCATTTCAGTGGCTGGAGGCCCTGGCGCACCCATTCTCTCTCTCTCTATCTGCCTCTTTCTCTCTGTCGCTCACAAATAAATAAATAAAAATAAAATTTTTTTTTAAGTTTAAAAAGATCACCCAGATCAGAAAGGGTCACAAAGGTTCAGGTCACAAAGCAAATCCTGTGTAAACTGGAAGAGGACCACGGTCTTTTGACTCCCAGATCAGTAGTACTCTTTCCACTATCCACAGGATCCTCCAGAATAATGGCCACAAAAGTCATCCTTGTGTAAATGCAGGTATCAGTTTATCTTGATGGCTTGGCTCAAACTCATCCACAGGAAATCTATCTTCCCCTTCCCTGAGAGTGTTTCTTCTAGAAAACAAGGAGATTGTTGAACCAGATGTCTCCAGGAATCCTCCTAGCTCAATGCTAGCCATCTAGCAGGACCCCCAGGGCTTTCCCAGGTAGCCCAGGCAGCCTCCCCCTCGACCATTTCTTCACGGAGGACAGGAGACCCCGGTCTGAACATCCCACGAGGTCTCACCCCCATCAACCCTTTCCTATCCCACAGGCTGAGCTTCATCCAGAGCTGTGGGCTCAGGCCCAGCTTCCCTCAGAGGATCTGGATTTCTTCTTACCATAAAAGGGCAAGTGTGCCTCCCTAGTCCTGGCTGGGGGAAAAACTGAGCTATTTTTAGAAGAGAGATGCAGGGCTTGCTTCTAACCCAAGATGGAGCTGTCCCCCTGTGTCTGCTCTCCTCCCTCGCCCGATGCTGCATCTTACCCTTTGCCCTCCTCTCGGGCCATTAATGATTCTCCCCTTTTCTCCCATCTCTCCTCTCTTCTCTCTGGGTCCCCCTCCCTTCTCCCCACATCCTTACACAGCCAGCTTCCCTCCCTTTCTCTCCCTCAGATCTCCTTTCTGGTGATTGGAGAAAGTGACACATCTGCGCCCCACCCCCTCCTGAAACAGTATTTACAACATACATTCCAAACATCCGCCATCTGGCTTCTAGGAAGAGCCAAAAGCTATTTGGAGAAGGAAGTCACTATTATTCCATCTTCAAAGCCAGGGGACTTAGGGTCCTCTTTTCCCCCACCTATCTCCAGGAGCCCTCTGTGTTGCTAATGACCATGACACCCGTCAGACAGTAGAGGAGATCTGAGCACTCACTGGAGTACCAGCGGGATCTCTGACTTCAAGCATCCACTCAGATCCTGTGCTGCATCACCTATGCCTCAGTTTCTTCATCTGAGCAAGAGACCAGGATACTGGGAGTACTCATGCTCAAAGACTTCAGGTCCTGGTGCAGAAACACACCAGGTCCTAGTCCTACTCGCTACAGCCTGCTGTGGAATGGGGTGAGGGTAGGTGGGAGCTGGGTATGTCCTGGACTTCATGGTGTCCAGTGCTCTCCCACCACATCTAGCACTAGTGCCCCCTGGAGTGCAGAGAAGGGAAGGACCATGTGCATGATCTACAGGACTCATACCTCCGCGCCCCCAGTGCCTGGCCTACCCATCTTCCTGTCCTGCAGATTCCGCAAGAAACCAATATTGTATTATCCATAAAGTATCTTCATTACTGCCATGCCCAGGAGAACCCTGCTCTTTGCAAAACAAATAGGACAGAAGATAAGACTAACTCTTAATGGTGGTGGGATTGTTTGTTCAAACAAATGCCAAGCAAGAAATACCATAGGGGGGAAAAAAGAACTACCATAGGAAAGAGATAAAACCATGCCCCAAACAAGAACTCATTGCTTCCACCAATAGGTGGCTCTTGCCGGGGCCCAAGTGGCTTGTACTTATACTAAAAAGTTATTTCTCTCAGCCAGGTATGGAGGTACACATCCTTAGTCCCAGCACTCAGAAGGCAGAAGTAGGAGTATAGCCATGAGTTCAAGGCCACCCTGAAACTACATAATGAATTCCAGGCCAGCGTGGGCTAGAGCAAGACCCTACCTCAAAATAACAAAAACAAGCTGGGCATGGTGGTGCACGCCTTTAATCCCAGCACTCGGGAGGCAGAGGTAGGAGGATCACTGTGAGTTCGAGGCCACCCTGAGACTCCATAGTGAATTCCAGGTCAGCCTGAGCCAGAGTGAGACCCTACCTTGAAAAAACAAGCAAACAAACAAAAAGAATATATATCTCCGTTTACAATCCACTCCATGAATACAAATACATACTCATACCATCATTGCATGAGTGATGCTGCCGTTACACGTCTGGGCTTCAGGGGACCCGTAAGGACACATACTGGGCTGCCTGGAACCAATCCCGACTCTGACAATCAGTTGCATGACCTTGAGAATGCTGTAACCTCTGACTCAGTTTCCTCATCTGTAAATTGGGCACAAGAAGGTTCCTAATTCTGGATGGGAAGATAGCTAAGTGATTAAAGGCATTTGTTTGCAAAACCTGCTGGCTCGGGTTCGAGTCCCCAGTACCCAGATCACAAAGTGGCACATGCATGTGGAGTTCATTAGCAACAGCAAGAGGAACATCAAGGGGCTCTATTATGTCAGCGACCATGACAGCATGCATTTCTGCCCTTCCTGGGATGCCAGGGGGATGCGCAGCAGTCTTCATACCCTTCCACCACCAACTTCCCCACCCGCCCCGGGCCTGAACTACTGGAGCTGAGGTTTAGGGTTCCAGGCAAGCCTGAGCCCTCTCCTTTCCCTTGCTTCCCTTTTCCCTGCATGGCTGGTTTCCACCCGCCTCACACTGCATTCCCAGGACTTACTCAAGAGTCCCAGAGCCCTAGTCTCTGGGGAGGAAGTAGGGAGCGTGTGAGGCTGGTGAACTCTGAAGGGTGACAAGGGGTGGAGGGTGCTCTGGGAACAGAGGCCGAGGGAAGCTGTGCAAGAGGGGACATGAGGAGGGCCCAGGCAGTGGCTCCCACAGCCAGCATCTGTCCCAATGTCATCTGCATGTCTCTGGGACCTTCATCCTCATCCCCCTTGCTACTCTTTTTGTCCCAGGCCCTGCCCATGCTAATGATGGAAATGGCAGCCTTGATTCTGGGATTGCTGTGTGCCTGGACCTGTGTTGCACTTCACATCCACAAACAAAGCTGCCGGGTCAGAAGCTGAGGCTCCGAGGAGCGAAGGCACAGATTCCAGATCACACAGCTAGCGAGTGCTAGGGGCAGGAGTCAAAGGCAAGGGCCATCTCTCCTTTATTCTGTTTCTGGTGGAAATGAGGGCCCAGAGCCCTAAGTGAGCCAAGGTGGTAGAAACTGTGTGTTTGAGGGAGCCAAGGAGCAGGAGGTGAAGAAGGAAGCTCTCTGGAGAAAAGCAGATATAAGCACCCCAGCAGTGCCACCTGGCTTCCAGATGTGGCCTGTTCCTATCAATCAATCAATCAAATAAATAAATAGGTGGGAGAGAGCACTGAGCTTTGACAATGGTCCTGACAGTGTGACCTTTGCTGTGTGGTCATCCATGCTCAGGAGACAGCTGACTGAGCTTGCAGAGCCTGATTCCACCTCTGTTTGAGATACCAGTCAGCAAATGACCCTGGGCAAATTGCAAAGCCTGTTTATCCCCCAGTGGGAAAAATTACTCCCAC
The DNA here is from genome assembly GCA_036346955.1 of Dipus sagitta. Lineage (NCBI taxonomy): Eukaryota > Metazoa > Chordata > Mammalia > Rodentia > Dipodidae > Dipus > Dipus sagitta. The sequence continues at coordinate 36,242,702 of CM070782.1, read as the reverse complement.
CCAGGGGTGGCTGCACCATTCCTTGACCCACAGGGGAACATTCTTCAGGCTGAAAGACTTGTGTTGCTAGAATGGGTCACAAGATTGGTCACTGGATCAGCCCTAGGTTTCATGTACACACAAATGGCCTGTTTCTGATGTGTGAGGCTAGAGGTGAGACCACAGGATGGTGATGCCTCTGGGTGATGGCCTTGCTAAACAGTGCTTTTGCTGACAGACGTGTACATTGGAAGGAAAGGTGGGCCCTCCTGCTCACAGAGTTTAGAGCTCTTCCCTGACAACCACTTTGGAAGCCAGGCAGGCCCAGAGGAGTCCTGGTCACGTAGGGCCCACTGGGTAGTTCCATGGAAAGCTTTAGCAGGTCAGCCTGAGGCTCCCCAGCCAGCAATGGCCAGACTCTTCCTCAGGCAACAGCATCTCACCCTCAGGGGCCAGCGCTCCCAGCCACAGGGCAGCTCAGCATGCTTCTGATAGATCTTCCTTTCTTTCAGGCAACAGCGCTGGCTGGTGGGAGTCCTCCCTACACTGGAGAAACTAGAGCCCCAGAGAGGGATAGAGAGAGAGCCTCCTGGGGACCAGAAGAGAACAGGTGGAAGCAACCTTGGCCCCAAAACTGTGAGTATTCCTCTGCAATGCACCCCACACCCACTGCAAGCAGCTCTGTGAGTAACCTGGGGCCCTCAGAGAAAGTCCCTAGCCAGGTCTTCACAATGAGCAGGAAAGCAAACCCAGCAAAGAGCAACCTCAAGGTAAGTTGTTGGGGTGGGGAGCCATTCAGCTGTGAGGAGCTGGGCTGAGGTGAAAAGAAACGGAAGCCAAGAAGGGCAAGTCCAGCAGTAGCAAAAACCCACCCCCACCCCCACCCCCGCCCTACAAGTAGCAATGAGTAGCCCGCACTGCTTGGTGAACAGCAGACTTAAGGAAGATGTGGGACAACAGTCATCTTCCCAGGGACAGAAGCTCTAGAGAAGGAGCACCCGGGTCCTATGGCTCTGGCTAAGTCACTGGGCTGGTTAGAACAAAGCAGCCTGCAGAGCTCTTGCAGGCTGACCAGTGTCCCTGGGCTACAGCACCCCACACACAAGGAGCTCAGGACAAATGGCAAGTGGCAGACTGAGGTTCCGAGAGAAGGAGCTCACTCTGTGTTTCAAGGACAGTTCAGGGGTCTGGCTTACATCTCACATGGGTGGAAAATGGGGAGTTAGATTGGGAGGTAAGTGAGGGGTGGGAGAGGGAGACAGGGCCGCAGTAAGGAGCCAATACTCTGGAAATGTGGGACAGGCCCAGGGCCTGCTTACATAACCAAGTCCACCTGTTCACCCCAGTGTGGCCCCACATGTGTGCGAACGTGCATCTCTGCACTGCACAAGTGGGCCTTGGAGACTGATCTAAACAAATCAGATTAGGAGGGCTGCAGGCACCTCCTCCATGACCTTCCCTCCCCCACCAAGCAGGCCTGCAGAGCAGCCAGCTGCACTCTCTCTGGCGTGGGGACAGTCAGCCCTGGGCCCTCCCAAGCCCCCTCTCAGCCCCAGGAAGGAGCTGGTGGGAGAAGACGCCAGGATGATGGATGGGGTTGGGGAGGCTCCAGGAGCAGCTCAGGAGCACACAGGATGTTGGTGCTTGTGCGATCCCATTTCTGAGCGGTTCCCAGCAGCCCACCCCTTCCACCGCTCCAGCTCTTCGTTCCTCCCCTGGGCTCCCATGGTCCCTGCTGCTGGCTAGGCTGGGGTGGGGGGACCAGTCAGCCCAGGAAATATACACCCTGGGGATGACACTGGTGGCCACTGTAGAGGGCAGAAGAGACTTGTGAGCAGAGAGTGACAAAGCCATCTTTGCTTTCTCATGCATTGTTGGGTTTGATCCCCAAACATGCCAGGGGCTGGGATTGTGCCCAGGGTACAGTTAGGACCACTAAGACTTGCTTTTTCAATGCTTCCACATGCTGCTTCCCTGAGCTCCACGTCTGCTCCTGGCCATGTGTCATGTGCACAGGACCACCAGCGAATGGACTATAGCCCTGCTCTCTGTTGCCTAATGGGACTGTCCCCTTGGGCTGGGTCACTGGGCACTGGGGCCTCCATGGTTTTCCAGGGGTACACCTGCAGCACAATCTCCTTTCCACAGGGGCCATGTGATGGCTGTATATGTCTACCTATGTTGTGCCTGGGCAATCAACCCACTTAATAACAAACATCACTGTGTTCAAATCCTGCCTCACTCTTCACTCAGATGGATAGCTATGCTTAGCCCCTCTGGGCTGACTTTCCCTTCTGCAAAATGGGGAAGCAACCCAGGTGTGGTGGCACACATCTTTAATCCCAGCACTCAGGAATCTGAAATAGGAGGATCACTGTGAGTTTGAGGCCAGTATGAGCTACAGAGTGAGTTCCAGATTAGCCTAGGCTAGAGTGACACCCTGCCTCAAAAGAACAAATCAATAGAGCTAGAGAGGTGGCTAAGGGGTTAAAGACACTTTCTTGCAAAGCCTACTGGCTTGGGTTTGATTCCCCAGTATCCACATAAAGCCAGATTCACAAATGGCACATGTGTCTGGTGTTCATGTGCAGTGTCCAGAGGCATGGTGCTGCCATTCTTTCTTTCTTTCTCTCTCTCTTTCTCATGAATAAATAAAAATATTTTTAGCTGGAAATGATGGTGAATGCCTTTAATTTCAGCACTCGAGAGGCAGAAGTAGGAGTATCGCTGTGAGTTCAAGGCCAGCCTGAGACCATAGTAAATTCTGTAACAAGACTGTACATAAAAAAATCGTGTGTGTGTGTGTGTGTTAAAAAAAAAAAAGTAATGGAGAAGAAATTGCTCCCATTTTGTAGGACTGAGAATAAATTCTTATTTTCCATAACCTCCTTGATTTAGAGAGAAACAGAGCCTGAGAGAAAGTACTCTGTGAGATGGAGGGTACTTCAGGCAGGGTCCCTTCCTCTCTGGGTATTCCTCCCTTATAAGTCTTCCCACCAGCTCTCCTGAGCAGGCAGAGGCCAAGATGGTGGTTCAGCTTGTATAGGTGATGACTGGGATGTGTGCATGGGTCCTGCCCAGCCTTATACCAGCAGCAGCAGGTCACCAGTGGTGGTCACCAGTGGTGGTCCCCAGCAATCTGAGTGGTACGGGGGTGGGGAGAGACCAGCAGGGCTCCTAGCCCAGTGCAGCCTGGCCATATAAGGGCAGGAGCCAGGGAGCCTCTTTGCCTAGGCCTGGCAAGAAAAGCCAGACAGCCACTGTTTATTTTCTCCTTCAGCCTCCCCTTCTCTCACCCCTCCCAGGAGCTTCCCAACAGCCAGAAGACAGCGGTCCCCCAGCCCGAAGACATAGAAAGGAAGGGGAGTAGGCCACGTCCTGGCAGCAGTCCCCCAAGCTCCTGAGCCCCAACACTGAGAGCACGAGATAAAACCTCCAGCCCACCTGGCCAAGCCACCTCCCTTAACAGAAGGGGAAAGTGAGCCCCAGAGAGGAAGGGGACCCAGTGAGACGTAGCTTCGCTGACTGGCCATGGAGCCTGGATCCTGAGGGCTTCCTTCATCTCCTGACTGGGCATCCAGGCCTGAAGGAGCCTTTCATGGGGTAAGTGATATAGGGGCACCCAAACCCCTTCTTGGTGAGGCCCACTTGAAAGTGACAGGGGTTTGGGATAAGCTCTGCCTACCAGTCCAATACATATACAAGACTCAAAGGATGTCTTCCAGAGAGTCTGAAGGGCCACCTCCCTGCCCCCAGCCCAGCCCCAAAGGCCTTGCCAGCTCCCCCGCCTACAGGGCAGGAACCACTTTGTCCACAAGCCCTTAGTAGTCCCCCGGGCTTTGCTTTCTCTTCATCCTGTCTGCACTGCATCAGAGCACGGGTGGCATTAGGGCTGCACACAGCCATGGGTGTGCCAACCCTCCCCATGGGCATGAAAAAGAGGTACTAGTTCTGCTGAATTAATGGGTACAATGATGAAACCCTGTCCTGAACCCAAAGGATGAGGAAATTGAAACATCTGGCTCAGAATTAACAGCCAGGGTCCCAGAATTCGCTACTTTAGTTAACTGTATGCAGGTTCTTGAATGGAAAATTCTATTCCCATACAGCTTTGGAGACTGACCCACTGAGATCTTCACTGTTGATACATCAGTAAGTGGCCACTGTTAGTCTAATCAACACAATTATTCTAGAGTCCCAGAGACAGGACTCAGCAAGCCATTGACTAGAGGCGGGCCAGATTCAAAGCACCCAGGGAAGGTGAGGCAAAAACCTCTCCTGACTGAATCATCTCTCAACTCATCTGGGCATTCATTTCTCCCCCAGAAGCATGGGACCATCTCTTGCCCAGTTTTTGTATCTACACACTGTCTTTGCTGTGTTCTTCTTCACTCCAAGCTGGGGTAGGAATAGTTGTTCACTCCCCTGTCCGAACACATGTCTGCAAACCTAGACTGGCCCCATTCCTTCCTTATCTTCTATCAGAATTGATCTCGTTCCCCTACCAACCACATGAGCTATTCTGAAGACTGAATTAGGTCTGGCTTCCTTTGCTAAACTTAGTCATCCCAATGAAGCCCTGGTTTTTATTTTTTGCATGCAATCATATTTTAAGATGTTGAGTCCTTTTACATGTTTACATTATAAGGAATAGTTATAAGTGGAAAACTATAACATTGTCCATAATTTAAAATAAATACAGTGAGAATGAAACAACACTGTTGCCACAATGGCTCCCTGGGCCACAGCTTCAGCCCTAGCTGAGATAGGCAGGAATTCGAAGTGTGTCAGAATCAGTGCAGCACTGAGCAGGGCCTTCCTCCCCATCATAGAAGGAGCGCAGGCTGTGGGGTGCGCCTGTCATCTCCACAGGTAGAGACAGGAGGACCTGGATTGATTTCAAGCTCACCTTCCACAGAAGCTTGAAGCCAGCCTGGGCTACATAGGACCCTGTCTTATTTTTTTAAAAAGGGAAATGAGGCTGGAAAGAAGGCTTAGCAATTAAGGTGCCTGCCTGCATAACCTAAGAACCTAGGTTCAATTCCCCAGGGCCCACGTAAGCCAGATGCACAAGGTGGCACATGCATCTAGAGTTTGTTTGCAGGGGCTAGAGGCCCTGGTATGCCCATTCTCACTCTATCTGCCTCTCTCTCTCTCTCAAATAAATAAATAGACAAAATATTTTAAAAAAAGAAAAATGAAAGAGAGGGGAGGAGTGGCCGGGGTCAGGAAGAGGACTGACAAACTGACGGGGAGCAACCCGAACTGAGTGCCAGTCAACGACCCCCTCACCCCACTGTCCTCAGAAGCCAAAGGCAGTACAGGCCAAGTGGCTTTAGACACACTGTACTCCAGCAAAGGAACTTTCCTCAGTGTGGCTCCTTTCCCAGTGCTTCATGGGAACTGTGGCAAGTGAAGTGGACAGGCTGTCCCTGACCCCAAATGAGTCCAGTGCTGGGATCTCCTGCTAAGGGCAACTCGGAAAGTTTCTACAAGAGAATTCCAGAAAGTAGAAAGTCAGTTCTTTGACAAGAGCTGCCTCAGGTGGGCTATCCTCCTCTGCAGGTGTCAGAAGTACCCTGCCCCCATTAATAGACCTGCGAACCATTTCCCACTCTTCCTCCTGGGGCCCAGCTTAGACCTGGTGCCAGACTTCTGCTAGAGGCCTAGGCAATTTCCTCTCTCCTTCCCTCTTTTCAGTTTCTTCCCTTCCTTTCTCCCTCCCTCCCTCCCCCTTTTTTTCTTTTCTTTCTTTTTAGTGAAGGTGGGTATTTTTTTCCTGTTCTCTCCCAGTCCTGAAGAAAGATTTCCTGCATCCTGCAGACATTCCTGAAAGTAGATGTCATCCAGCCCAAGGACCACCAGTCACTGGGTCCTCAGAGGTCCCTGAGATCTTGGCAGAGGCAGGATGAATCTGGGAGGGGCTTGGCTCACCTGGAAGATCACATTCAAGCCAGGCCCAGAGAAGAGAATGGGTTATCTATATGGTCACTCAGTCAGCCGCCACATGGCATTCCCTATTGTCATGTCTAAATCCACCAACAGTATCTAGAGGCCCTGGATTGACAAGACATAGTCCTGTCCTCAAGGAACTGGAAGTGTAAGCAAGGAAGACCCACGGGTAAGCAGCCCTGAGCCTAGAGAGAATGAGATATGGGACATAGTCCACCCATAACTGCTCAACCAGTGGACACATGGCCCTAAGGTCAGGAGTGAGAAGAGCCAGCAGACGCCCTTTCCTCCTGAGCAGGCCACTCAGTTCAACAGGAAAGGTGGTCACAAGTGCAAAGTACACCACAGAAGTCGAGAAGAAATAGAAGTCACAGGATGGGCAAGCACATGGAGCAGGTGTGCTAAGGCCTAGAGAAGTCAGGGATAGCTTCCCAGGAGTGGTCATTTAAGCTTAAGACTCTGTGTGTAGAAATGTGGGAGACCAGAGAGCAGTGTGGCTCCTGAGGAGCCCTGAGGTGGCCAGGCATAGGGCTCCCTGGAAGAAAGGAAGGATATCAATGGAGCTAAAGAGCAACAGGTATGTGGGCAGTGGTCCAAGGGGAAGAAGCCACTGGGCTAATTGTTAGAGGCCCGCTAGGCTTTGGGATGTTTCAGAAGTTGGCCTCAGGGCAATGCGAAGCCCAGGAAGGAGAAGGTCATATTTGCATTGTGAAAAATCACTCCAGAGAGAGAAGTGGAAAAAGATGGGTTGATGCAAACATTGGCAGGACAGCATCAGCTGGGTGCTTTTTGGCTGGGGAGTACCAAGCCTAATGCTGAGGCCTAGACCAGAAAGCTACTTCAAAATACTAGATGGTTCCCTTGGTTGATATGTCACTGGACACGTTGTACGTGCCTGTCATCTTAGGACTTGGAAGAAGAGGCGGGAAGATCACAAGTACGAGGACACCCTGGGCTACATAGTGAGACCCTGCCCCCCCAAAATGAAAGAAAGCAAGAAGGCAAAACAAAAGAACAGATGTAGTGGCACATGTCTGTAATCCCAGCACTGACAAGGTAGGGGCAAGAGGATCAGAAGTTCAAAGTTATCTTCAGATATACAGTAAGCTCAAGGACAGATTGGGCTGCATAAGTCCCTGACTCAAAAAGGGGGTGGGGACTGGAGAGATGGCGCTTGTTTGTAAAGCCTAATGACCTGGGTTCAATCCCTCAGTACCCAGGTAAAGCCTGATGTATAAGGTGGTGCATGCACCTGGAGTTTGTTTGCAGCAGCTGGAGGCCCTGACGCAACCAATCTCTGCCTCTCTCTCTCTAAATCTCTCTCTCCCTCCCGCCCTCCCCCCCTCACTAATTGCAAATAAATAAAATAATATATATATTTTTTGGTTTTTCGAGGTAGGGTCTCACTCTGGCCCAGGCTGACCTGGAATTCACTATGTACTCTCAGGGCGGCCTCAAACTCACAGCCATCCTCCTATCTCTGCCTCCCAAGTGCTGGGAGTAAAAGCATGCACCACCACACCTGGCTAAATAAAATATCTTTTAAAAGGATGCAGGAAAAGGAAAAGAGAGAAAAGCAGGCCAGACAGGAAGAGCTAGAGAGACAGAAAGTGGCTTGTCTATGGGTCTCCTAGGTCTCGGCTGACAAAGGAGAGGGAGTTCCTTGGGTGATGACATTAAAAAAATTGAGGAGCTGGTGAAATGTCTCAGCCATTAAAGACTCTTGCTTGCAAGTCTGCTGAGCTGAGTTCTTCTTCAGTACACCTGTAAAGCTGGGTGGAAAGTGCTGGGATCTGTAATCCCAACACGCCCGCCACAGCAGGAAACTCACACGCAGCATGGCAAGGCCCTGCTCCAAGAGAAAGTGGGACAGGCTGGAGAGCAGCTCAACAGGTAGACACTTGCTTTCAAAGCCTGATGGCCCAGGTTCAAGTCCCCAGGACCCACATAAAGCCAGATGCACAATGTGGCACATACATCTGGAGTTTGTTTGCAGTGGCTCAAGGCCCTAGCATACCCATGCTCACTCTTTCTGTCTCTATCACAAATAAATAAGAACATTTTAAAAAGATGGTAGGAGAAACACCCCCAGGTTGTCCTCTTAACTTCAAACATGGCACACACATACCCACACATATAAATAAAAAATAGAAAACCTTTTTTAAAAAATTGATTGTTGCAATGGTCTCACAACTTTGTGAGCGTTTGAAGCTATTTTAAGGGTGCTAGGCATGGTGGTGCACGCCTGTAATCCTAGCTCTCGGCAAGCTGCAAATTCTATGCCAGGCTTAGCGATGTAGGGAAACCCTGTTGCAACCCCATCCCACTCTGCCAAAGAAATTTAAGGGCTAGGGACATAGCTCAGTGACAGAGAACGTGTCTAGTACATGGTATGAGGGACCCTGGGTTTGATTCCCACTACTGAAGAAAAAAAATGATTCTACACTTTAAATGCGTGGGTTCTGTCTCAATAAAGCAATTTTAAAAAGAAAAGAAAAGGAAGGTTAAAGTCTGGTTCCAGAGGACTCCACAGCAGGCCAAGGATAAGTTAGACAGATAGGACGCTACAGGATGCTAATGTCCCTTCTCCAGCCCAGGAAGAGTGCCTGGTGTCCCCAGTGACGGAGTGGCGTGCACGCTGTCTCCCAGCCTGAGGTGCAGTGCTGCATCTCTGGTCAGTTGGGAGTCTGAGATGAAGCACTGTAGCTCGGGAAGGGGGAAGTTGCTCTACAGACGTCAGCCTGGATGTGGTGAGTATGGATGTGGGGCACCAGACCAAATGGTTTGCTCCCCCACTCCAGACCATCAGCAGTTTGTGGGGCTGGGAAAGTTCCTGAGCTCAGGTTATATCAGGGCTTCCATGAGCTTCATGATCTGACGGGTCCCTCTGCTCCCAGATTTCCCGTCTGTAACATGACGTCCTGGTCACTCTGTGTTGGCCAGCACTAAGCATTCTGCCTACACTTCCCACTCTGAGCCTATGCAGACACTGCTAATCAGCCAAGGCATCCATTCTAGAAGAGTTCAAGGAATCCTTCTCAACACTGTATCCAGGACAGCCACCATGGGTGTTTCAGAGCCAAAACCCATTCATCTTTGCATATCAGACAATTCCTAAACTGCCTAAATGTCAGTCCTAGGGACAGCAGCCCTAGGTTTTGAGCAGGATCTTCACTCTCTTAGTTCCTAGTCCTGGCTCTGGACTATTGCCTAAACCACTCCAGGCATCTCACGAACATTCTCCCTCTCCCGGAGGCTTCAGGCAAGCAAGCAGCAGCAGAGGGCGCCACGAGGACCCGTCCACTCGTACTCACCCTCCCAAGATTAGGCAGAGGCCGGCGTCACCGACTCGCTCTACAGAGGAGAAATCCAAAGCTCAGTCCAGCGACGGGCCTGAGGTCAGTGTATCTCAGCCCGCTGGGCAGGGCCGCTCCCTCGTCTTCTGCCTTCGGCGCCACCTTCTCACCCATTGCTGTGACTATGGACCTCGAGGCAGGGAGCTGGAGAACAGAATAAACCCCACGCTGCTCTCGTTTCACTCAAAGGAAAGGCAGACCCACCGACTCCCAATAACACTGTGACACCCTTTCCTTGTCCTCAGTCTTACTTACCTCCCCTGTCCATTATATCCCGTTTTACAGTCAAGGACAGCCAAAGCTCAGAGGTTAAGTGACTTGTTGGAAATCGGCAGCAAGAGCCTGGAAATTGGCACAGCCTCAGTTGGTTTAAGTCACTTTCCTGGCAATAGTCATGGCCCATGGCAGGGGGAGGGGGCTGGTCCCAGAAGATTTCTGACCAACTGTGTCATCACGCTGGCCTTTGACTCAAGGTACTTTCCAGGCCCCTTGGAGTTCCAGTCATCCCACACATGAATACCCACACTGGATGCAGAGGTCATTCCTACTGGTCCCAAGGGTGTGGCAAGCGCCAGTGCTGATGGCCACCTCGCCTACCTTGTCCTCACGGTCCAGTTTTCCCAGGAATCCCTTGGATGCTGAGATGGGGATTCCTGGAAATACTGTTCTTGAGGTCATGGCTTAACGCTGGACCTGCCTCCCTCCCACCCTGGTGTCCCCCTTCCCCTGGGGTGAGGGTCAAGAAGGCTGTGCGCTGGAGGTAAGAAGGCTTACGGGCCATTCTCAACCTTTGTGTTGCTTTTCTTTCCATTGTATCCTTATTTTATAACAGCCCTGGGAGGCTGGATGTGGGAACTCGAACGCTTTGGCATTCTTGGGAAACTTGTCCCAAGACAGTGTGGGTCACTCCATGAGGAGCTTCTTCCATACTGAACCCCCACTCCTTCCCTGCAGGCCTTGTGGTAAGGAGGGGCCTTAGGAATGTAGCCACATTATTTTATTGTACAACCTTAATACATCAATCAGGTAAACTAAAAACCCTAAGTCTTAGTTGGACTTGGAATTTAGCCAACGAAATGAAAAAGTTTTCATGAAAGTAGCAACATCAAGGCTCGTGCACCCCCTTGTGGTACTTCTTCCCACCGCAGAGCTCTGGGAGCCTCCCCTCAGGCCACAAGCAATTTCTGGGATACAGGTCTTCCTGTGTGTGAACACACACACACGTGAGACCCTGCCTCAAAAACCAATAAATAAATAAAATATATTTTAAAAATAATCAAATAGGGTTGGAGAGATGGCTTAGCAGTTAAGGTGCTTGGCTGCAAAGCCTAAGGTCTCATGTTTGACTGTCCAGATCCCACATAAGCCAGACACATGAGGTGACACAAGCACACAAGGCCGCACATGCGCACAAGATGGTACATGCGTCTAGAGTTTGCAGTGGCTGGAGGCACTGGCACACCAATTCTCTCTGTGTGTCTTTCTCTGTCTCTTGCTCTTTCTCTCATTAAAAAATACAGAAAAAAAAGCAAAATAAAATGATAGGGCTGAGAGATGGCTTAACAGTTGAGCTTGCCTATGAAGTGTAAGGACCCAGGCTTGACTCCCTGGAACCCATGTAAGCCAGATACATGAGGTGGTGCATGCTTCTGGAGTTCATTTGCAGTGGCTAGAAGCACTGGTGTGCCCATTTTCTCTCTCTAATAAATACTACATTTTAATTAAAGAAATAAACAAAAATTTAAAATTCCTGGAGCAGTCCAGGTATAAAGCCAGCTCTTCCAAGTACACTTTATGGAATTAGTAGAGACAGAGATGACAGCTGCATGGAGTCACAGTCTTGGTTTTGAGGTGTGCTGCCCACGCCTCAAGGGCTCAGGTGGTTTCCATGGTATTCCAGGCTGTGTTCCTAACAGGCACTCTGAAGAGAGATCTCTCCTACTCATACTCAGAGACTGGAGCTGGTCAAGCCATCTGCTCATCAGACTTGCTGATGGCAATAACAGAATTAGCTTCCATTTGTTGACTAATTTGTCAGGCCCTCCCCCAAGGACTACCTCAGCCCTCATACTAACTCAGGGAAACAGATTCTCCTATCTGCTCAGCTTCACAGATGAGGAAGCCAAGGCTGAGAGAGGGTAAGAGATTTACCAAAAGTCATGCAGTTAAGGGGTTGTGATACCGGGATGAAATCAGCCATCGTTATGGTTTCTACCATCTCATAGCCCCTCCCCTGGTAGAGCTGTCTCCTGACAGCTGCCCCTGGCGGAATGGAAGGGCCAAGCCTTCACTGAGTCCCCGTGTCTCTCTGTACTCTGCGATACGAATAAAGTACCGGGCCCTTGGTGTGTGTCCTGTTTCTTCCTGGGAACATGGGGGAGGGGGGAAAGATTGGGAAGAACCTCGGGATAACCCCAGCTGAAGTGCGCCCATGTTGCCAGTCGCTTCCAGAAGCCAGGATAGATGGCCATCAGGAGCCACATCTGGGCAATGCCATGTCTTAAGGAGCTGCCAGCTATGACTCAGTATGCTTCAGTATGGGGGCTCAGGGGAGGGAGTGGTCTCATGTGATTCAACAAGGGCTACAAAGCCACAGAGCACTCTAATCTAATAAACTCAGTCTCTTCTTCAATCCCAAAGTGTGGCTAGTCAGGAAAAATAGGAAACAGTCTGAAATCAGAGACCAGTCACATATCACACAGCTGTGTATCTGAGTGACCTCAGCCGTTAGCCCGGCTCTGCACTGAGCTCAGCACACCAGGACTGACTTGTTTTCCTCCCTTCCTCTCTCCTTCCTTCCTTCCTTCTTTCCCTTCATTTCTCTCCCTTCCTTCCTCTGTTTCTCCCTCCCTCTCTCTCTCTCCCTCTCTTCCTTCTTTCCTTCCTTTAACAGGGTCTCAATAGCCCAACTGGAGGCCTAGAACTTGCCATGCTCCTGCCTCTGCCTCCAGAGTACTTGGAATTACAGGTGTGCTCCACCATACCAGGCAGAAAATCACTTTTCAAATGTCTGTGTGTGTGCATATTTGTTGGGAGTGCACATGTGCAGTGGGTGTGTGCATGTGCAGGCCAAGAGGCTCACCTCGGGTTCATCCTTAGAAACACTGTCCATCTCCCTTAAGACCCGGTCTCACTGCCTGTGTGGCTGCTCAGGCATAGAACACCACACCAGGCATTTGACGTGTGTACAGGGACCTAACTCACATCTTCATGCTTGAGAGGCAAGCACTTTTACAACAAAGGCATCTCCCTAGCACCAAGGACACTTAACAGTCACTTACCTTGACATGATTCTCAAAACCACATTTTGAGCAAAAATACACTCTTACTTGGTGATTCCCAGGTTCAAAGGTGCCAAAGCTCCCCTCATCTCTGTTCCCCAGAACCAGCTGAGAGGAAGATTTGACTGGACGAGTCCCTGCTGAGGAGCCTGAGTCTTCAGGATCTCTTACTCCAGCCACTTATACAAAGCCCAAGAGAGAGCCGGGCGTGGTGGCACACGTCTTTAATCCCAGCAGTCAAGAGGCAGAGGTAGGAGGACTGCCGTGAGTTCGAGGCCACCCTGAGACTATATAGTGAGTTCCAGGTCATCCTGGGCTACAGTGAGACCCTACCTCAAAAAACAAAAGCAACAACAACAACAAAAAAGCCCAAGAGAGAGTAAGAGGGAAAACCCGAGGGCTCCTTCAGGATGATGCAGCCTGAGTTTTCCAGCTTTGAAACAGATCCCAGCTAGATAGTGGGTACTGTTTTGTTTTGTTTTGTTTTTTTTTTTTTGATGTCTCACTCTAGCCCAGTGACCTGGAATTCACTATGTAGTCTCAGGGTGTCCTTGAACTCATGGAAATCCTCCTCCCTCTGCCTCCCAAGTGCTGGGATTAAAGGCATGTGCCACCACACCCAGCAGTGGGGCTCTTTTGAGGCCCACAACACTTCTCCTTGCTGTAGAAGTCCCAGTCCATGATCAGCAGCTCACCGCGACAGGACACGATTATACACTGTGATGAGATTCGCAGAGCCTCATGGTAGAGGGGTGGCCAGTAATAACCACAAACATGTTCCCAAAGACGCCACCTCTACTTACCTTGGTTCCACTCAGCCAGGACTGTGGGCCCAGGTGCCTGGCACTGACAGTCACAAGCCCACCTTCTGCTCACAGATGTGAGACCCTGCATTCCATTTGCCCATGTGTGCTCAGACCACCCTTGCGTACAGCCGGGTGAGCAGGGACCGATTCACACACACATCCTGGGAGGGAAGAAATCAGGCTTAGCAGCCGGCGACAACTGTTAGGACGTAACACAGGCACAGGCTCCTCTCTAAGCAAAGTGTACTTAGTGGGAGGCCTGGGCCAGCTCCTCTGGGAGTAGTGAGAGGCTATGACTCTAGCAGAGGGACAGGGTGCCCTCTTGTGGCCCATTGAGGGAGGGCTACTTTCCTTGCTCACAAGGATTTGGGGACAGTTATGTCATCAACCTTTCTCTCAAGCATTTGTGTAGGATTTTACAATTCAAAATGCATTTTTCCAGCCAGACAAGGTGGCTCACATTTATAATTCCAGCACTCTGGGAGGCTGAGGTAGGAGGATCACTGTGGGTTCAAGGCCATCCTGGGCTGCAGAATGAGTTCCAAGTCAGCCTGGGCCAGAGGGAGACTATTGCAGTCAGGTTCAGCATTGCTGGTAGAAATCACCCAACCAAGAGCAGCTTGTGGGAAAAAGAGGTTTATTTTGGCTTATAGGCTCAAGGGGAAGCTCCACATTGGCAGGGAAAACGATGGCATGAGTACAGGATAGACATCACCCCCTGGCCAACATAAGGTGGACCATAGCAACAGCACAGTGTGCCAAACACTGGCATGGGAAACTGGCTATAACACCCATAAGCCCGCCCCCAACAATACACTCCTTCCAGGAAGCATTAATTCCCAAATCTCCATCAGCTGGGAACCTAGCATTCAGAACACCTAAGTTTATGGGGGACACCTGAATCAAACCACCACATTCCACCCCTGGCCCCCATAAACTGATAACTATACATGATATAAAATGCAATGCATTCATCCAACTTTAAAATTCCCCATAGTTTTTATCAATCCCAATGATGTTCATACATCACCATGCCAGGGCCCTGTGCTTGTTTCTTGTGGCTACTATAGCAAACTAGCACAAGCTGCGTGATTAAGGCATCAGAAGCTGCTCTTTAAGCCTTGAAGACAAGTCATCAGGTAGGGTCAGCCCATGCCCTCCTGAGGGCAACTGGCCTTTTTGACCTTGTGCTATGGGAATTTGGGGTGAGTTTAAGAGCGATTGAGCCTTCTTGGCTCTTGGGTGGGCAATAACTCAGGTGCCAAGGTGCCAGACACCCAGGACCCCACAAAGCTTCCACCAGATTCTTGCTTTATGAATTTTGGTGAATGAAACCACAGACCAGAGGATAAGGTTGAGAAGGATTTTATTACACAGCTTGTAGAGATAGTGCTTAAGAGGAGGAAAGACTACAGAGCTCCTGCCCAGCTGGGTAGGATGGAGTTTCCAGAAATGGTAAAGCCCACCTAGAGACCTAGATTGGAGTCTTTTGTGGGCATTTCCTGGAAGGGGCTGAACTGACAGCTCAACCCTGACCCCACGTGCAACCAGGCTTCCAGGAGGAGGGGTGATCTCATCTCTTAATTTTCTCTTCTAGGCCAGTAACACATGAAGAAAAACTGATTCTCTCCTGACCTCTAGCAAAGTGGAAGCTTGAGACTCCTTAAAGCAGAAAAAGATAAAGAAAAGCCAGACTCTTCATTACAGGCTCAAGAAAATTCCTTGCTTTTACTTTCGGGGGCCCTGTTACCCTAAACTGCCTCACTTGCCTCTTCCTCCTGAGGACAGCTATAAACGCTTCCTGCCCAGGGTCAGCATCTCTCGTATTTGCCTCTGTGATCACGTTACTACAGTTTTTAGGGTAAAACTTGGGCCCTAGCAGTCCCAGCAAGTTAGGTTTGGCCACTCATCCTCAATACACACTTAAACAGACAGGCATGGCACTTGCTCGCAAAGCCTGCCAGCCCTGGGTTCAATTCCCCAGTATCCACATTAAGCCAGAGGCACAAAGGGGCATGTGCATCTAGAGTTTCTTTCTTCTTCCTCTCATAAATAAATAAATAGAGAGAGAGAGAGGGCCAGGCTTGGTGGCGCTCACTTCAATCCCAGCGCTCGGGGCTCAGGCTCTCCTGCCGGGGTAGTTATGGACATACTGCCTTCACCTTCTCCCTGGCCAGGCTCTTCAGCATGTCTCTTGTTACTGAATGTATAGCATGCCTGGATTACCCAGGGTGGTCTCTCCATCTCAAGACCTTTAATTCAGTCACATCTACAAAGACATTCCAAATTAGTCACCTTCTAGGCATTAAATGGGGACCATTATACCTAGCCCATCCTATTAACAACAACAACAACAACAACAACAAAGCCACTCGGTAGGAGGTAGAGGTAGGAGGATTGCTGAGAGTTTGAGGCCACCCTAAGACTACATAGTTAATTCCAGGTCAACCTGAACCAGAGTGAGACTCTGCCTTGAAAAACAAAAACAAAACAACAACAAAAAAAGCTAATGCAAATATTATGCATCATTCTTGCTGTTGGGTGGCAAAACAAAATCAAAAAGACTCTTAGGACTGAAGCCCCGCCTGCTGGAGGAAAGGAGAGGGGCAGGCCTGGCTTTAGACTCAGCTGGGGCGGGGGCACATAAGGCTCCATCCCACCCTGAGGATTTATAGACAATTATTATTAGGAGTGGGAGACCTTCTTCGGTGATGTAGCCCCTGGCAAATGACCCATGCTCATGGAAATGACCCCTTTCAGCTGGGTGTGATGATTTATGCCTATAATCCCAGCACTCAGGGAAACTGAGGTAGGAGTATCTCTGTGAGTTCAAGGCCACCCTGGGCTACACAGTAAATTCCAGGTCAGCCTAGAGTGAGATCCTGCCTCAAAATAAACTACAGGGCTGGAGAGATGGCTTGCGGAGCCTGAGGACCCAAGTTCTATTCCCCAGGATCCACATAAACCAGATGCGCAAAATGGCACATCCATCTGGACTTTGTTTGCAGTGGCTAGAGGCCCTGGCACACCCATTCTCTCTTTCATAAATAAAGTATTTTAAAAGTAAACAAGTAACCCTATACCCATTTTCATATAAGCAACCCTAATTAAATGCATTGGTTCACACACACACACACACACACACACTCCTGGCAGATTCTGGTGCCTTCCCTGTGACCGGGGAGTTGGGCGGTAAAGAGGATCTGAGGGAGGTGGGACATAGAACATGGGAGGGAAACATTTTACATCAAGGTGGAAAAGCTGGGAGTGTGACACTTGCCTAGCATGTCATGATTCCCAGCACGGGGCGGGCCGGTGGTTAGTTTCACATCTGTGGTGGCGTTTGGAAAGAAAGAAGGGAACATTCCTGTCCCCTGCTCAGCAAGCTCAGCATCTGGGATGTAGGCCAACCTGCTGCTCCGTCACAGTGGTGACGGTGGTTCAGCCGGGAAATCTCAGTTCCTCCTAGCCCACGCTTGCGGAACCAGTTCTGTGAATCTTAATCCAACACTTCTCATCTCCAGGGTAGGTTTCGTGATCCTTATGACTAAGCTTTCCCATAGTTCTGCCTCCAAACCAAACAGGTTAATGTTCCTGGAATGATCCGATCCGGGAGGTGGGGGCGTCTCTCTGTGAGTGTCTCTAACAACAGTTCATCCTTTATGAGCAGGGCACGATGCTGAGCTCAGCACACTTCTTGTCTCAGCCGCACCTTGAGTGCTGTCACAATTCCCACCTCCCAGAGGCAGGAAAGTAGTGCAGAGGCTGGCAATCATGGGGGTGGAGCTAAGACCCATACCAAGCTGGGCTTGGCCTTTGTGTCTGTAGTCATGACTACAACCCCCACACTTAAACACACTGTGGATATAAATGCAGATAAAGTATTCACATCTTTGCAGAGCTGTGAAGAGTGGTTAATTGTGAGGGGGTGGTAGAGGGAGTACATACTATACAACTTTGCTTAAATTGTCCTTAAGGAACATGCTTTTCTTCTTAGTGAAAAGACATTTGTTCATTGGTAGAAAATTCTGGAAGAATATATACCAAAATGTCAACAGCGGTTGCAAATGGAGACATGAACAGGAGAAACTGTCTGCCTTCCACACTTGTATTCCAGGGTTGCTTGAAGCTTATACAATGTACTGCTTTTGTAAGCAGAAAAAAAGTAATTAAGACAAGAAGGAGGAAGAGGGTGGGGGAGGAGGGGAGACAGGAGATGGAAGAGTGTGAGTCAGCAGCTGTTCTGGGATGCCCAGAGGGACGAGCTCTCTCCTCCCCCACCACACACACCCTAACCAGAAAAACCTGCTCTCTCCCTTTCTTTCCTTCCAGCCTGTGTGAGGCCTCTGCTCATGCCAGAATGCCCCTCACCCTCCACCAGCAGTGCTGCAGCTTACCCAGCACCTCATACCATCACGTTTCATCCTCCCGGCCACTGTGGGGCAAAGATTCTCATGTCATGGTTCAGATGGAGGCAGAGGTTCAGTAAAAGCCAGGGCCCAAGGCCACGGAGCTGGTCTGGGATTGCTCCTGGACCCCACCTCTCAGCTAGGCCTCGCAGCACTGTATTCATTCAAGCCAATTTTAGGAACTGGAGGTTTGGAAAGTACAATGCACCTGTTGTGTCACTTGTCCAGGCAACATGAAAGAGCAGGGTGTGCCTCTTCTCTTAAGAGCCCGTCCCCAGCCACCCAGCCACCCTGCCACCAGGCCTCCGACACCCTCCCTGAACTGCCTGGGGTGTGGGCAGAATGGAAGGGTTTTGGGGCCCAGACAAGGAGGACAAGTGAAAGAGAGGCAGGACAGGGGCCAGATACCAGTGTACAGGTAAGGCAAGGGCAGGTAGGTGAGCAAACTTGCCGTCTAGGGCAGTGGGTAAGACAAGGGCTGGGCCAGAATCCTGAGTAAGACTTTGATCACATCACTTGGTGGCTCCAGATTTCAGTTCCCACACCTAGAGAACGGGCATCATAGGAGCCTCACCCACCTTCGGAATAGTCAGAGGATTGGGGGAGGAAGCAGCAAGGCATGGTGCCCATATAGAATTCACGCTGAGTGAATGCTTCTTGTTGTTCTTGATGGGACCACACGGGTCTGATTGGGCCTGTTCATTTGCTTTGTGTAAGCATTTACCTAGAGCCCACCGTATGCCATCTGCTAGGCCCCTGCCAAGACTGGAGATATAAAGCAGATGAAGCTCCCATCAAAGCCTGAGCTCTCTGGGAATGACGGCTGGGATGCCAGCCATCCCTATAGATCTCAAGCATGGAGGAACAGGCCTGGCATGGCCCTGGCGCTGTCATAGGGGAGTCATGAGAGGGCTTAGAGCAGGAAGTAGCAAACAACTGTCTCCCTAGAAATGAGATTGTGGTCCCTGTGGTCTGCAGGGTTCCTGAGTGTCACTGAGGCAGGTACAGCGGGGGGAAAGGCAGTGTAGATGAGCCCCAGCCCACCCACCCCCTGTCTGTGGGGCCAAAGGTGGGCCAGTCCAGGGAGTGAGGGAGAGATGCCTTGGGCAAGTCTGAACCCCAGCGTTCTCGTCTGTCTGGGGGTAATGAGTATGTGGCTCCCAGGCCTGTCTGTGTCAGTCAACTTCTGCGGAGGAGTGGGCCAGCTCAGCACGATCCCCAAGTGAAGCCTGGGGCACCCTCCGAGGCAGGCTGGTTTTCCCCTGGCTGCCTGCCAGCCTGTTCCCATTGCCCTAATGTGGGGACAGCCACATCTACCAATCATCAGGCCTGCGATAGGGATCAGAAACTTTGGGAAGGGTTCAGCCCTGCCATCGGTGGCCCAGTGTGGGCGCAGAGCTGAAGGAACCTGTTCTGCAGGGGCTTGGGCCTGGCTTCCCTCGGTATCCACAAGATGGCAGCAGAGAGCACATCTCCAGCTCCAAGCGTCCCAGAAAGGGAGCCCCTGACCTTGGCGGTCTCTGAAAACCGACGCCTGGGAATTTTCAGCTGTGCCTTGATCAGTAAAAGGTTTCACAAGAACCACCAACACATCAGCATTCTCTCTGGCCTGGCAGCCCCCAGCCTACCCTCTCCAGTCCCCAGGCCCTCGAAGTTGGTTAGGTTCCACGGGTGGGGTGGAGCCGTTCTGTCTTGGAGGTGCTTGTGCCTGCAGCTGGCCAGGCCAGGAGGGGCAGCGACAGGCAGCTGTCACCAGCATGGGAAAGGGAAGAGGGGACTGAGGACGCAGGAAGGTCGAGGAGAGCGTAGGGGAAAGGATTCCATCAGAGCAAGGTCGCCAGACCCAGGGCTTAGACTTGTCCTAGGAGCAGTGGGTTCCCTGCATGGCTGTTAGGTGGCTTTCAACACGATCCGTGTTTTCTGAAGGTCATCTGCTGCGGGAAGCAGAGGCTCACACACACACACACACACACACCATTCTCGTACACTCAGCCCGGCACTAGCACATGTTCACACAAAGCACACCCAAACTCAGTTCCACACTTCCATATGTACATGTTTATTCTATGATCATACATAATGTGCAATGTGTTTATACACAATGGGGTAAAGCATATGCACATTAATACATTAATGCATTCACACACTCCCATGCCAATGCACACTGTTGCACACCCATTTCCACACCGCTTGAACCCTCATACACAGTGTGCAGACCATTCATGCACACCCATATTCTCAACCCGCACACACACTGATTTCATGTATTCTTCCATATATTAATGCAGACACACACCCATCGTGCACTTGAGGCCTTCTAAGATGAATCAGTGGAGCCACATGGGTGCCATCAGCTCTGCTTATCCAACTGGGCTCCAAAGGCAATCGCAGCTCTTGTGTCACAGTGATGTGCCTCAGATCCACTTCCATGAAGGATTTGAGGTGGTTCAGCAGGTTAAATTGTAACTGAAATGGGATAATAAAAAAAAGAGATAGGATCCAGGCGTGGTGGCACACGCCTTTAATCCCAGCACCCGGGAGGCAGAGGTAGGAGGATCGCCATGAGTTCAAGGCCACCCTGAGACTACATAGTGAATTCCAGGTCAGCCTGGGATAGAGTGAGAGTCTACCTCAAAAATCAAAAAGCATGGGCTGGAGTGATGGCTTAGCGGTTAAGCGCTTACCTGTGAAGCCTAAGGACCCCGGTTCGAGGCTCAATTCTCCAGGACCCACGTTAGCCAGATGCACAAGGGGGCGCATGCATCTGGAGTTCATTTGCAGTGGCTGGAGGCCCTGGCGCGCCCATTCTCTCTCTCTCTCTCTCTCTCTATCTGCCTCTTTCTCTCTGTCTGTTGCTCTCAAATAAGTAAATAAAAAAAATTTTAAAAATAAAAATAAAAATAAACAAAAAACAAACAAACAAAAAAAGAGATAGGAGACTCCAAAGTCTGACTACTACAGGCCAGAGCCTGCTGAACTTGCGAGGACTCTGCAGTCTATGATTTCAAAGTTCTGGTCCCAGGCTGCTTTACTTGAATTAACTTGGCCACTGGGTTTGGTGGTACACACCTTTAATCCCTGCTGACCTAGAATTTACTCTGTAGTTCCAGGCTGGCCTTGAACTCACATTGATCCTCCTATCTTTGCCTCCTGAGTGCTGGGATTAAAAGAGTATGTCACCACGACCAGATTTTTTAAACTTTTTAAAAAATATTTTTTTAATTTATTTATTTGCAAGCAGAAAGAGACAAAGAGAGAGAATGGGCCAGGCGTGGTGGCGCACGCCTTTAATCCCAGCATTTGGGAGGCAGAGGTAGGAGGATGAATTCGAGGCTACCCTGAGACTACATAGTGAATTCCAGAGGGCTTTTTTTTTTTTCCCCTCTAGGTAGTGTCTCACTCTAGCCAGTCTGACTTGGAATTCACTATGTAGTCTCAGGATGGCCTTGAACTCATCCTCCTACTACCTCTACCTCCCCAGGGCTGGGATTAAAGGTGTGTACCACCACACCCAGTAATAAAAAGTTTTGAAAGGGCTTGGCATTGTGATGTAGTGGCATACACCTTTAATCCCAGCACTGGGGAGGCAGAGGTAGGAAGATCGCCATGAGTTCTAGGCCACCCTGATATTACATAGTGAATTCCAGGTCAGCCTGGGCTAGAGGAGACACTGCCTCAAAAAAAAAAAAAAAAAAAAAAAAAAAGAAAAGAAAAGAAAAGAAAAAAGAAAAAAAAGAGAGAAAATGCTTTTCATTGATAACCTCTGTACATTCAAGGTAAGTTCTTTGGCAGCCAGAACCCCACCACCCAGTGCTGAATCAGAGTTCTAGAGTGTCAGCCCTGCTGAGGCTCACTGGACCCTCAGTCCCAACACTTCCCACCACCATTTCTCAAGAAGGGAAGGAGAACCTTATTGGAACAATACTCTCAGTGGCACATCCTCACATTCCAGAGTTGCTTGAGTGGATATTTCAGTCAGCTATTGCTGCCTAACAAAATCAAACCAATACTCTGTGGCTTAAAGCAGCAGTGTATTATTTCTCGTGACTCCATAGACATCTTGGGCTCATTAGAAGCTCTGCATAGTGCCATCTGGGAGCACCCAGAGGGTGACCTCACCTGGGAACTTGCTGAGACTAGAATGTCAAGATGTCTCCCTTCACATGTCTAGTGCTCTCCTATGGCAGCTGGAACATCTGGGGCTGCCCAGACCTCTTCTCTTTCCAGCAAACCACTTTCCAGCAAAACCACTCTGGGCTCTAGGAGAGAGAAAGCAGAAGGTGTCAGGAACCAGCCTGAAGCTGGTGCCTGAGCCACAATCATTGCTCAAAGCAAGTCATGAAGCAAGCTGCAATTCATGATTCAAGGGGAGGGAAAATAGACTTTAGCTCCCACTGGGAGGCACAGCACACACATAGGGGGTGAGAGGAGTCAGAGTTCTACCATAGTGGGCACAGACCTTAGGGACTCAACAGCTCCTGCAGAAGCAGCTGAGCAGCAAGCTTATCAGACTATACTCTTTTATTACAAAATTCTGTTTTTTTAACTTTACTGTTATTTATTTATTTGAGGGGGGGCAATGAGGGAGAGAGAGAATGGGTGCACCAGGGCCTCCAGCCACTGCAAACCAACTCCAGATGTGTGCGCACCCTTGTGCATCTGGTTTACGTGGATCCTGGAGAGTCACGCTTGGAACCTTTGGCTTTGCGGACAAACGCCTTTACCACTAAGCCATCTCTCCAGCCCTTATCACAAAATTCTTATCTCCACTTCCAAACAAAATGACATCTTAGTTGGTATATTATTAGGAACTTTTTCATTTACAAGTAATGGAAACCCAGCTCAAGCTGTCTTAAAGAAAAAAGAGAATTATTGGCTCATTCACTAGAGAATTCAGGGATATTCAAGAATAGCTAGGTCAAGCTGGAGAGATGGCTTAGTGGTTAAGTGCTTGCCTGTGAAGCCTAAGGACCCCGGTTCCAGGCTTGATTCCCCAGGACCCACGTTAGCCAGATGCACAAGGGGGCTCACGTGTCTGGAGTTCATTTGCAGTGGCTGGAGGCCCTGGCATGCCCATTCTCTCTATATATCTGCCTCTTTCTCTCACTGTCTGTTGCTCTCAAATAAACAAAAATAAATAAATAAATAAATAAATAAATAACAGTAAATTTATTTGCAAAAAAAAAAAAAAAAAAAAAGAATAGCTGGGTCCTGGGCAGGACGTTGTGGTAAAGGCCTTTAATTTCAGCACTCTAGACACTGAAGTAGGAGAATCAAGAATTTGACACCAGCCTGGAGCTACAGAGTGAATTCCAGAGCAGCCTGGGTTAGAGTGAGACCCTTGGGGGGCGGGGGGAAGGCACAAATAAACAAACAAGAATGACTGGATTCAGAGGCCCAAATAATGACCTCTTTTTTAGTTATGGGGACTGAACCTAGGATTTCACACATGCTAGGCGAGCACTAGTACACTAGTACACTAGGCAAGCTAGCTACACCCCTGAGTTCTAAGTCCCAGTTTTCCAAGGCTCATAATTGCTTATGCTGGACTGTAATCCAACCCTAGACTCCATTACGGTGGCTCTGACTGGCTAGCTGGAGGAGAAAAAATGTAGAATCAGTTCCCCAAAAACCATGTGCCCCAAATGCTGGGGTGAGGGAGGGAAGCACCTCAGAAGAGAAGCAGCTATGTTACCCTAATAATGCTAATGGAAACCCAAGAATGGGTGGTGTGACAGAAACAAAGAGCTTCCTATGAGCCCAGCAGGTGCTCAATCCAGAGCGCATCCCGCATACAGGCAGTTAACAGCAGCGCATTTCCGGACACCACGGACAAGAGCTTCGCCTCCATTTCTGCACAGGTGTGGAACTTCCTTCAATCATACATTCCACAGATCACCCACCTGTGAAACAACACTCACTGATGCAAGGGAAGGAAAGTGGGCAGATTGCTGAGCTCATAAGTGACAGAGGTTCAAATGTAGAGGCTCTGAGACCACACTTTTGGGAACAGGGAATATATATATGTATATATGTGCATGTATATATATTATTGATATTATATTATATATTATATATAATTATATATATTCCCTATTCCCAAAAGTGTTATATATATAATTATATATATTATATTATTGATGTAATATATATATTATTGATAACTTCCATAATTGTAAACAATATCCCATGGTAATTCCCTCCCTCCCCCCACTTTCCCCTTTGAAACTCCACTCTCCATCACATCCCCTCCCCCTCTCAATCAGTCTCTCTTTTATTTTGATGTCATGATCTTTTCTTCCTATTGTGATAGTCTTGTGTAAGTAGTGTTAGGCACTATGAGGTCATAGATATCCAGGCCATTTTGTGTCTGGAGGAGCACGTTGTAAGGAGTCCTACTCTTCCTTTGGCTCTTACATTCTTTCTGCCACCTCTTCTGCAATGGATCCTGAGCCTTGGAAGGTGTGATAGAGATATTTCCGTGCTGAGCACTCCTCTATCACATCTTCTCAGCACCATGGTACCTTCTGAATCATCCCAAGGTCACTGCCATCTGAAAAGAGAAGGTTCTCTAACTAAAAGTGAGAGCAGCATAAATATATGGGTATGAACATTAAGAGAAGGGTTACTGGGACAGTTTGGTGCATAGTATATACATTTTTCCAGACACCAGCAGACGTTACACCCTAGGGCTCATGATTACCCCTGTTATAAGTTTTCAGTATCAGGGATGTATTCCCTCCCATGGAGCGGGCCTCCAGTCAAATTAGAGATGGTTTGTTTCCCCCATAACAGACATGCCACTATTGCACCCATTGGCTCATTTGGCCTGGCTGGCCAAATATAAGGCTTGCAGTGTCCACTGTTGGGTATCTTCACTGGTGATTTCTCTCTGTCCCATTGAACTGCATGCAACGTAGCTTCTTCCAGCTTTCTGTCAGCCGGTGTACATGGAGGAGGTTTTCAGCTCTGCTCCAGCAGGATTTCTCAGTGACCTTGCAGCCCAAGTGTATGGAGTCTTCAGCAATAGGGTCTTACCATCTATTCCTGGTGGGAAACCAAGGACCTCGGCAATGGCCTGTAATGTTTTGGGGGCATCAGGGACCTGCCTGGCCAACAACTCACTGGAAGGTATCCCATCCCTGGCACTGAAAATTTTCTAGTAACATTCTATGGCTGGAACAGGGAGTTTATTAATGGATTGGATGGGGAGCTTTAGGTGAGGGGAGGGGCAGGGAGCCTGGAGAATTAGTGGGTTGCAGCATTGCCAGCACAGAAGTGATGCTGAGCAGTGGGTTGGCAGGGGCAGGGGATCCAAGTACCAAGCCAAAAGACACAAGAAGAGAAAGAGAAAAGAGAGGAGAGAAACAAAAAAGGTGGGACTAGAGAGATGGCTCAGAAGTTAAAGGCTTTTGCCTGCAAAGCCTGACAGACTGGGTTCGATTCCCAGTACCCACATAAAGCCAGATGCACAAAGTGGCATATGTATCTGAAGTTCAGTTATAGTGGTTTGAGGCTCTTTCTCTCTAATAAATAAATAAAATATTCAAAAACTAAATAAGTAAAAAAAAAAAAAAGAAAGAAAGAAAGAAAAGGTTGGGCTAGAAAGATGGCTTAGCAGTTAAGGTGCAGTTTGGGTCAGCTGGGAGGAGGAGGGGACTCTGAAACCCTAGCAATAAGTTCCTGGTGAGAAGCTTCCAGATACCTGGATGTAGCTTAGTCCCCATGGCGAATGGAGCAGCTGTCCCTCTATAATACTGGGCATCTCTCTGAGCCTTTGCTGTAGTCAGCTGTCTCACACATCCCATTTAAGTCATCAGATTTAAATCAAGGGCAAGCCTTCTGACCTTCACTACAGTGGAAGCCTGAGACCCACAAAGGACTTTTACAGCAGAAAGAGATCAGAAACATTATCTGCGGAGACTGCTGATTGTCCTTCCATATCTATCCGCACTTGCACAGAGATAGACTTTATTGGCTTGATCATAGGAACTGGAATAAAGTCTACATTTCCCATGCTCCTTTGCCACTAGGCATAGTTATGGAGCTAATTCTGGCCAATGAAACGAAAGTGTAGGCATTCCATGCAGATTCTGACAAGTTCCTTTGCCCTTTCTTTTTCTTGTCCCTCCATCCTTCTTGCTGTTCTTGCTTTGACCCTGCTCTTAGGGTGAGGACCACACCCAAGGGAAAGGCCATGCAAAAGAGAAGGGGCCTGAGGATCAGGCAAGCTGAGCTGCTGCGCTGGCCTTGGACCACTCACCACAACTTCACGGCTCTGCCTGACTTTCACCTTGTCTGAGGCAGGTTCTCTTTCCATCCACTACTTGGATGGCCAGGCTATGGGGTCCATGAATGCTCCTGTCTCTCTCTGTCTCTGTCTCTGTCTCTGTCTCTATCTCCCTTCTTGCATGCTGTGACTACAGATGCTCACAACAGCATCAGGCTTTTATGTAAGTTCATGGGATCCAAACTCAGGTACTCATCTGTGCAGATCAAGTACTTTATCCATTGAGCCATCTCCTCAGCCCCAACTTTTGATGTTTTCCCCCTCTCCTCACCCATCTTTAGATCTTAAAGGGAGAAGAAGCATTCATGTTGTGGAAGCCATTATTGTTTTGGCTACTTTGTGCAGTCACATTTGAACCTGATGACATATCATCTCATCAAACTTCCCCATACTCTTCTCCCTGAGAGGGAGCTAGTTAAATAACTATGAGGTAGATAGTTAGAAAAAGGCTCATAAGGGCTGGAGAGATGGCTTAGCGGTTAAGCACTTGCCTGTGAAGCCTAAGGACCCCGGTTCAAGGCTCGATTCCCCAGGACCCACGTTAGCCAGATGCACAAGGGGGCACACACGTCTGGAATTCGTTTGCAGTGCCTAGAAGCCCTGGCGCACCCATTCTCTCCCTCTCTCTCTCTCTCTCTCTCTCTCTTTCTCTGTCTGTCACTCTCAAATAAATAAATAAAAATAAACAAAAAATTTAAAAAAATTAAAAAGAAAAAGGCTCATAAGAGAAATCTTAAATTCGCCGGGCTTGGTGTACATCCTTAATCCCAGCACTCAGGAGGCAGAGGTAGGAGGATTGCCATGAGTTCAAGACCACCCTGAGACTACATAGTGAATTCCAGGTCAGCCTGGGCTAAAGTGAGACCCTACCTTGAAAAAACCATGGCCTGGTAGCAGTGACAACTTTGAAGCAGAATACCATGTCTATGGTAATGATAATGGAGCTATTGGCAACTCCTTAGTACATAGAGGATGGAGGATCCTCACCCTTCTCCCAGGCTGACATGGAATTTACTATGTAGTCTCTCAAGGTGGCCTCGAACTCATAGTGCTCCTTCTATCTCTGCCTGCCAAGTGCTGGGATTCAAGGTGTGTGCCACCACGCCCTGCTTACTCCAAGATTTACATGTGTTCAACACAGCCCGCATGCTACTTCTAATACCCACAAGGAAAATAATGCCCACTGTCCACGGCTCCTTGGCATCTGGGTGACACTATCAGTTTGTAAGGCTTTTCTGATAGTTTGAGGAGGGGTTGTTTGTGTTGTACTGCGTTCTTGGTTTTTGTTGGTTTATTCTTTCAAGGTAGGGTCTTGCTTTAGCCCAGGCTGACCCAGAATTCACTATGTAGTTTCAGGGTGACCTCAAACTCACAGCAATTCTCCTACCTCTGCCTCCTGAGGGCTGGAATTAAAGGTATGTGCCATCATGCCTGGCATACCAGATTCTTTGGATATGACACTTCCTTACATTCCTATAAACAGTTTACATACTTGAAAACATTTCTCCCACATTTCCATTTTTTTTTAATTTTTTGTTATTTTTATTTATTTATTTGAGAGCGACAGACAGAGAGAGACAGAGAGAATGGGCGCGCCAGGGCCTCCAACCACTGCAAACGAATTCCAGATGCGTGCGCCCCCTTGTGCATCTGACTAACGTGGGTCCTGGGGAGTCAAGCCTCGAACCGGGGTCCTTAGGCTTCACAGGCAAGCGCTTAACCGCTAAGCCATCTCTCCAGCCCCCACATTTTCATTTTTTACTTGTATAAAAGATAGTAAAAAATAATAGTGATATGCTAGGCATGGTAATTCATGCCTGAAATTCCGGAGTTCAGGAAGCACAGGCAGACATCTCAGTGAGTATCAGGCTAGCCTAGTCTACACAGCAAGTGCCAGGCCAGCCAGGGCTATGTTATCAGATATTGTCTCAGAAAAGGGGAGCGGGTGGATGGAGAGATGCATTTAGTGGGGTAAGGCACTTGGCCTGGTGAAACTAAGGACCATGTTTCAATCTTTAGGTCTCATGTAAGCCAGACACACAAGGTGATGCAAGCACACAAGATTGCATATGCACACCAGGTGGCACACGCATCTGGAGTTTGATTACAATGGCTGGAGGCCATGGCACACCATTTCTCTCTCTCTCTCACACACACACCCCACACACACATTAAAAAAGACCTGTCCTGTTGGGCTTGCCTCAAAAAAAATAACAATAATAAGTCTGGTTCGTTGGACACACGCCTTTAATCAGCACTCTGGACCTTTGCCCCTGACACAAGAAGGGGACTCAGCAGAAATGGAACTGTGTCTGATCGAGACTGATGTACAGCGGTCCCTGCTGTCCACAGTCTAGCCTGCTCCCTACATAGCTGGCTCAAATAGGCTGGCCTAAGTAAACTAGCTCTGCCACTCAGGTCTTCCCTCTGCCTAAGGCTGCTGTGTTCTTCCTGTGGCTTCACCTGCCTACGCTCTGCTTTCCTGGCTCGGCTCTGCTCTGGCTGCCTCTCTTCGCTGGGCTACAGGGATACATGCGCTGGCTTCCCTCATCCAGCTGGGCTAGGTGAAGGGGGAGCATAATACAGTTTCTTCAAGAACTCTTCTGCTTGCCTCTGCTTTATAGTTTGGGGTAACTTCTCACATTGGTTACATGCATGATTTTCACTGATGTGCATATGTCCCTTACACTTGAGATCTATTGCATAGGTGCTCTCACTAACTCCAGACCTGCTACTTGTGTGGTTTCCTTTAACTTGGGATAACCGTGAGTGTAACTCTCTTCATTCCTCATTCCTCCTCTGAATTTCTTGGTCTCTGCTTTGATATTTTCCTTCATATTCCTCCTCGAGCCTCGTTGTTTGCCCTCTTCCTCCACGGGAAAGCATATGACAGGTGTCGTGTGTGTTCCTTCCAAATCTCCCTCACAAGCTCCTAAATGCTGTCCTCCATGTGCTTGTGGCTCTACTCCAGCCTTTGGTTGAAAGCCTCAGTTTCTCTTAAACAGGATTTATGAACTTCACTTGCCTACAGCTTTACTCTAGTCTTTCCCTAAAAATCTCAAATTTTCTTAACAGGAACCTTATAACAGGAAAACTGTGCAGTTTTCCACAGGACAGCATGTTTCCTATTTCCCACCTGTTTATGAATCTGCTCCAGTGTTCCTTCCTATATCCCAATCTCCCTTATATAAACCCCACAACTTGTGATTTCTCCCTTAAATAAACCCCACAATTTATGATTTCTCCCTAAATATAACTTAATAATTCACAATTTATCCTTCTTGAGCCTGTCTTTATCAATTCTTTGTTAAAGGTAGGACAACCCAAACTTGGGATTCATAAACTTTGGAGAGTTCTCTTGAACCCCAAAATCCTGCATCACTAGAGGCAGAAGAGATAGCTCAGTGGTTAAAGGCACTTGCTTGCTAGGCCTGACAGCCAGACTTTGATCCACCAGTGCCCACATAAAGACAGATACACAAAGTAGAACACGCATCTAAAATTTGTAGTGGCAAGAGGCCTTGGCATGCCCATTCTCATTTCTTTTTTCTTTTTTCTTTCTTTTCTTTTTTCTTTTCTTTTTTTTTTTTTTTTTTTTTTTGGTTTCTCAAGGTAGGGTCTTGCTCTAGCCCACATTGACCTGGAACTTACTATGTAGTCTCAGGCTGACCTCAAATTCACAGCAATTTTCCTACCTCTGCCTCCTGAGTACTGGGATTAAAGGTGTGCACCACCACACCCAGCTTTAAAAAAAAAAATTATTACTTAGCCAGGTGTGGTGGTGCATGCATCCCAGGCTGAGCTCAAACTCACAGTGATCTTCCTACCTATGTTTCCCAAGTGCTGGGATTAAAGGCATGCAGGAATGCTCCATCACACCTGGCCAAAAACATATATATATTTTAAGTGAATAATAATAGTATGATGATATCCCCTTCTGGAGGCCCACTCCATGGGAGGGAATACATGCCTGGTATTCATGAGATCAGGTGTGTTCAGGGTGGTATGGTCATAGATATGCCTGGTACTGAAAACCTAGTCAAAAACCTATGGTTGGGGAGGTCATAAGCCCTAGGGTAGTAATGACTACAGTTGTCTGGTTAAATATATTATGCCCACCAAACTGTCCTGTAAACAAGTTTTTAAATTTTGTTTATTTATTCTTATTTGAGACAGAGAGAATGGGTGCACCAGGGTCTCTAGCCACTGCAAACGAACTCCAGATACATGCACCACCTTGTGC
Source organism: Dipus sagitta (assembly GCA_036346955.1). Taxonomy (NCBI): domain Eukaryota; kingdom Metazoa; phylum Chordata; class Mammalia; order Rodentia; family Dipodidae; genus Dipus; species Dipus sagitta. The sequence continues at coordinate 36,212,386 of CM070782.1, read as the reverse complement.
ATCTGGCTTATGTGGGTATTGGAGAATCAAACCTGGGTCCTTAGGCTTCACAGGCAAGCATCTTAACTGCTAAGCCATGTCTCCAGCCCAATGCCCATATATTAATGTTACCCTCACTTTTGGTTAGCGAAGCTTCTCTTTTCAGATGCGGTGACCACTGGGGTGACTCAAAACTTAACAATGTGCTGGGAAGAAGTAACAGTGGAGTGTTCAGCACCACATGAGACATCTCTAACACACCCTCCAAGGCTCTGGGTCCATTGGGGAAGAGGTGGTGGAAAGAATGTAAGAGCCAAAGGAAGGGGAGGAGAGCTTACAGTGCAATCTTCCAGACACAAAGTGGTCTTGATATTCATGATTTCACAGCGGCTGATGATACCTACACAGACCTGCATAATAGGAGAGAAAAATGATGGCTTCAAAATAGAACAGAGACTAATTGGAAAGAAGGGCTTCAATGGAAGGGGGATTCAAAAGGGAGAAAAAGGGGGTGGTGGGATGAGATTATCGTGGTCTATTATTGTCCATACTTATGGAAGCTGTCAATAGAAAGTTTAAAAAATTATTTCCCCTTTATATAATATTTTTAGTTGTTCTCTAAGACTGTCTCGTGCACTGGTCATGAATTTGTAATCCTCCTGCTTATGCATCTCCAGTGCTGGGATTACAGGCATGCATCACTATGTCCTACTACAAAGTCCTCTTTGTAGACTTTTTAAAAAAGTTTTTAAATTTTGTTTATTTATTCTTATTTGAGACAGAGAGAATGGGTGCACCAGGGTCTCTAGCCACTGCAAACGAACTCCAGATACATGCACCACCTTGTGCATCTGGCTTATGTGGGTATTGGAGAATCAAACCTGGGTCCTTAGGCTTCACAGGCAAGCATCTTAACTGCTAAGCCATGTCTCCAGCCCAATGCCCATATATTAATGTTACCCTCACTTTTGGTTAGCGAAGCTTCTCTTTTCAGATGGCGGTGACCACTGGGGTGACTCAAAACTTAACAATGTGCTGGGAAGAAGTAACAGTGGAGTGTTCAGCACCACATGAGACATCTCTAACACACCCTCCAAGGCTCTGGGTCCATTGGGGAAGAGGTGGTGGAAAGAATGTAAGAGCCAAAGGAAGGGGAGGAGAGCTTACAGTGCAATCTTCCAGACACAAAGTGGTCTTGATATTCATGATTTCACAGCGGCTGATGATACCTACACAAGACCTGCATAATAGGAGAGAAAAATGATGGCTTCAAAATAGAACAGAGACTAATTGGAAAGAAGGGCTTCAATGGAAGGGGGATTCAAAAGGGAGAAAAAGGGGGTGGTGGGATGAGATTATCGTGGCCTATTATTGTCCATACTTATGGAAGCTGTCAATAGAAAGTTTAAAAAATTATTTCCCCTTTATATAATATTTTTAGTTGTTCTCTAAGACTGTCTCATGCACTGGTCATGAATTTGTAATCCTCCTGCTTATGCATCTCCAGTGCTGGGATTACAGGCATGCATCACTATGTCCTACTACAAAGTCCTCTTTGTAGACTTTTTAAAAAGTTTTTAAATTTTGTTTATTTATTCTTATTTGAGACAGAGAGAAAGGGTGCACCAGGGCCTCTAGCCACTGCAAACAAACTCCAGACACATGTGCCACCTTGTGCATCTGGCTGACATGTGACCTGGAGAATCAAACCTGGGTCCTTAGGTTCATAGGCAAGTGCCTTTATCATTAAGCCATCTCTCCAGCCCCTCTTCAGAGACTTTAAAAGAACACATAAGGTGTAACAAGAAATAAAAATTTAAATGAGGAGTAAAAGACTAAAGAAAAACAGAAAAATGGGTTGCAAAGTATAGGTAAACTAGTCAGGCCTGTTGGTGCACACCTGTTGCCCCGGCACTGGGGGTGAAGTCAGTAGGATCCAGGCTAAGGTCACCCTCTTCTCCATAGAGACTTCAAGGCCATCCTAGGCTATGTGAGACACTGCCTCAGAACAAACAAACAGTCACTAATTTTAGCCAGGCACAACAATTCATGCACCGAAGAATAAGGAAGACAGTTTGAAGCTAAACTGTGAGGCAGCCGTAAAGGCTGGGAAGACAGCTCAGTGGGCAAAGTGCTTGTGTACAAACATGAGGACCTGAAGTTGGATCCTCAGAACCTGTATAAAAGCTGGGTGTGGGGGTGCACACCTTTAATCCCAGCACTTGGGAGGAGGAGGTAGAAAAAAGCTGGGTTTACACCAGAATTAGGTAAGACCCCATTGCTGAAGACTCCACATGCTTGGGCTGGAAGGCCACTGAAAAATCAAGCTGGAGCTGAGCTGAAATCCTCTTCCCTATGGACCAGCTGACAGAAAGCTGGAAAAAGCTATGCTGCATACAGCCCAATGGGAGAGAGAAGTCATCAATGGTGATGAACAGCAGTAGACCCTGCAAGCCTTAAGACTGGCCAGCCAGGCCAAATATGTCAACTGGTGCAATAGTGGCATATCTGTTATGGGGAAAACCAACTGCTCTCTAATTGGACTGGATTCCTGCTCTATGGGAGGGAATATATGCCTGGTTCTGGAAATCTAGTCAAAAGCCTATGACAGGGGATGAGCCCTAGGGGAGTAACACCTACTATTGTCTGGCTAAATACATATATTATGCTCACCAAACTTCCCTGTAAGCACTTATCTCAATGTTCATACCCACATATTAATGGTACTCCCACTTTGGTTAGAGAAGCTTCTCTAAAGGCACCATAGTGCTGAGAAGAAGTAACATTGGAGTGCTCAGCACTGAAACATCTCTATCACACTTTCGAAGGCTCAGGGTCCATTGCAGAATAGGTGGCAGAAAGAATGTAAGAGCCAAAGGAAGGGTAGGACTACTTAAAATGCAATCTTCCAGACACAAATTGGCCTCACTATCCATGACTTCTCTGTGCCTGGAACTACTTACATAAGACCATAATAATAGGAGGAAAAGATGATGACATCAAAATTAAAGAGAGACTAATGATAGTGGCAGGGCATATGATGGAGGGTGGATTTGTGAGGTGGAAAATAAGGCAGGGTAAGAAATTATCATGGTTTATTGTCTATAATTATAGAAGCTGTCAATAAAAAAAGTTTTTTAAAAACTGAATTTAGGATTGGAGAGATTGCTTAGTGGTTAAGGTACTTGCCTGCAAAGCCTAAGGACCCAGGTCCAATTCCCCAGAAACCACATAAAACCAGATGCACAAGGCAGTGCATATGTCTGGAGTTTGTTTGCAGTGGCTGGAGGCCCTGGTGCACTCATTTGCTCGCTCTCTCTCTCTCTCTCTCTCTCTCTCTCTGCCTCTTTTTCTCTCTACATCTCTAATAAATAAACATATTTTTAAAAGCTGGGTTTAGTGGTTTACCTGTAATCTCAGCCCAGAAGAGGTAGAGACAGTAGTCTGTGGGGCTACTGGCTATCTTGTCTAACCAAATAGGAGACCTCTGGGTTTAGTTAAAGATGCTGCCTTGGGGTTGAGGAGATGGCTCAGTGGTTAAAAGCACTTGCTTACAAAACCTGTCAGCTCAGGTTCAATTCCCCAGTACCTATGGAAAGCCATATACACAAAGCACACTCCAGGGTCTCTTGCCACTGCATGCAAACTCCAGATGCATGTGCCACTTTGTGTATCTGGCTGTACTTGGGTCCTAGAGAATCAAATCCAGGCCAGCAGACTTTGTAAGCAAGTACCTTTAACAACTGAGCCATCTTCCCAGCCCTCTGCTGACATTTATATAATTTACTTATTTGCAGGGCAGATATGGAACTCAGGCCCTCTCATACACTAGGCAAGTGCTCTATTACACCCCACCCCACTGCTGTTTAGTGGGTGTTTTTTGTTCACAATACCCTAAAATAAGTAGCAATCCTATATAACTAAATCCTCATGAGTATTTTGTGAGTGTGATATTGTCAATTTGCAGATGAAAAATGTGACTTGGGAAGTTAAGGTTCTAAGGGCCCACAGGCTCTGAATGGCTTGGTCCCCTCTCCCTTAGCCCTCATTCCTTCAGACACCTTGGCCCCTCATCCTAGCTCCTTTTTTCGTTTGTTTCTTTGTTTTGTTTTTGAAGTAGGATCTCACTCTATCCCAGGCTAACCTGGAACTCACAGCAATCCTCCTACCTCTGACTCCCGAGTGCTGGCATTAAAGGTGTGTGCCACCACACTCTGCTGCCTAGCTCCTTTTCTGATACTGAAGTCTCCTCTGCATCTTTGCTGGGGAATGGGGCCAGGGGTGTTTAGACAGGGTTCGGAGTTCCATGTATCCCAGGCTGGCTTTGAACTATGTAGCTTAGGTTGACTATGGCCTCCTGATCTCCTGGGCTCTTTTTCCTAAGGGCTGGATTACAGGCATGTACCCAGCTGCCTTTGCATCTTAACTTAAACATAACCTTCTGGGTGATGAACCCCTTTGGAAAGAGGCTCTGCCCTCACCTCATAACTCATTCATAACAAGCCTTTTTATTTAATTTAATTAATTAATTTATTTATTTTAGAAAGAGAGAGAGAGAGGAAGAGGGAGAGAATGGGCACTCTAGGGCCTCTAGCCGCTGCAAATGAACTCCAGGCCCATGTGCCACCTTGTGTATCTGGCTTTACATGGGTACTAGGGAATAGAACTTGGGCCCTTTGGCTTTACAGACAAGTGCCTTAACTGCTAAGCCATCTCAAGCCTTTTGAGCATGGCCCACACTTTAGGTTCAGATCCTGTGTTTGTTTCACATTCATATCCTTCTCTGCAGACAGGACAGTTCCAGTCTTGGTTGCTACTACACTCGGCACACGCAGCCTGGTACCCCCAGCTCGTGTGATGTTCACAACCATCACAGTCATGGGTGATCTGGTCAAGGACCAGCAGGGTTCACCTCATCCAATTGCTCCCATAGCAAGGGAAAACTGAGGCCAGAGCAAATACAGGACAAGTTAGGGCCCCATGACAGTTAAGTACCAAGCTGAGGTCCTGGCTCCAAGCAAAGAGCCTGACACTCTTGTGGTGTCCCAATTGTGTTAGGACTTATATTTTTGCAGCAATAAATCAAGTTTTAGAAAAAAGAGGTGGAGCCAGGCATGGTGGCACATGCCTTCAATCCCAGCACTCGGGAGGCAGAGGTAGGAGGATCTCCATGAGTTCAAGGCCACCCTGAGACTACATAGTGAATTCCAGGTCAGCCTGGGCTAGAGCGAGACCCTGCCTTGGAAAACCAAGAAGAAAGACAAGCGGTGGGGCAAGGATGTAGGTCAGCTGGTAGTGCTTCACTAGTGCGCACAAGCTCTGGGTTTCTGCCCAACACTCGTAAACCACGGGTGGCGACACATGCCTTTAACCTCGGCACTTGAGAGGTGAAGACAGAAGGATCAAAAGTTCAAGATCATCCTCAGTTACTCATGGAGTTGGAGGCCAGCCAGGGCTACATAAGCTCCTGTCTATAAAACAAACGAACATGAGAAAGTTCCCTGAAATTTGCTTGGCAAGAGGGGCTCCTGTGTGCCCAGTTGGGAAGGAAATGGAGAGCCCACTGATCTGGCTGGGAAGGAATCCATCCAGAGGGCCTTGCCAGTTTCTTCCCAACAGGGGAAAGCAAACATGTTTCTAGAGACTGTGTGGGCATCCCTCCTCCACTACCTCATGAGCAGTCAGAGCCTCACAACGGGCTAGCAGCCAGGCCAGCTGCTCAACAGAGGGCTTGGAAGGGGAGTACAGGACAGGGGAGGGGAGAGGCAGGGAAATGAGGGGCCATGACTCACCCAGGGCCACAGGGAACTTTATAATTTTGAAGCCTTTGCCAGTGTACCTCTTGTCCCAATGCACAGAGAGGGTTGAGCCATGCAGGGATCCAAAGAAAGAGGCCAGCTCCCAGCTAGCCTGGGTCTCTATAAGGATTGGCATCAGAGTCCCCTCCATCAGCCTAGAGGGTGGAGTTGGAGGGTAGTAGGGACCCCAACAAAGCAAGAAAGTCCAATAGTGAGCCCCAGCCCTGCCCCCTACTTTATGTAGGGGGAACCAAAGCCCAGAGGGCAGTAACTGGCCCAACAAGCCTCAGGAAGCCCTGAGCTAAGCCAGCAGCTCTTGCCAGCCCCTTCCTCCAGCTCTGTCTGCCCCTGCTCTGGCCCTTTCTCCTAGCCCAAGTCTTCCTTGAACTTACTCATCCAAGCAAATTCCGCCCTGCTACCTTAAGACTTTTTCCACTTAAGGGGTACAATTTTCCTTAAGTGGTACAGTTTAATAAGAGCTTATATCGTGCCTGGGATTTTATATATTTATTTACTTGTGAGGAGAGAGAGAGAGAGAGAAAGAGAGAATAGGTGCATCAGGGATTTTTTTTTTTACTTTATTTTTGAGGCAGGGTCTCACTCTAGCCCAGGATGACCTGGAATTCACTATGTCGTCCTTAGGGTAGCCTTGAACTCACAGCCATCCTCCTACCTCTGCCTCCCAAGTGCTGGGATTAAAGGCGTGCACCACCACGCCTGGCTTGCATCAGGGCCTCTTGATGCTGCAAATGAACTCCAGATGCACTTGTCACTTTTGCATCTGATATTACGTGGGTACTGAGGAATCAAACCCAGGCTGGCAGGCTTTGCAAGCAAATGCCTTTAACTGCTGAGTAATCTCTCCAGGCCTGTGCCTGATACTTTAAATGGTCTAGCCATAACTTAAGGTGAATAGGAGGTTGTGTATTAGCCATACACAATCACCCCATCGTTTTGTAAAAAGAACTTACGCATTCAGGTGTTTGGGGGGAGGGGTGTCCTAGAACTAATCACCCATGGATTGAACATGTTCACCATGAAGGCCAGAACCACCAGGGCTGAAGCAGGTCCCACAGAGGAGCATCTGTCCTCAGATGGCAGCCACAGTGCCACAAAAGCAGCAGCTGCAAAACCTGCCCAATGCCAGGCATGACTCACAGGGAGGCCAAAGGAAGGTTGGGTGTCACCCCATAGAACAAGTCTCAGCATGAGGAAAAAGTGCCTGGGGTTTGCTTTGAGACCCTGCCCTGACCTGTCTCTCCCCTCTGAGTCTCTACATGCCGCAGGTGTCACTGAGGCTCAGATACCTCTGTCTGAGGTGATTTTGTTTGTTCGCTTGGTTGGTTTTTGAGATAGGGTTGTGCTATATAATATAGCCCAATCTGGCTTCCAACTCAATCCTCCAGCTTCCACACCCCTTCCCTCCCCAGGGCTGGGATTACAGACATGTGCCACCACACTGGGCCTCCAAAGGGCAATTTTTAACCCTTGTATCAGCTCCAGCTGAGCTGTGTTGAGGAGGAAGGAAGTCTGAAGTAGACTGGCCATTTATTTGATCATGCAGGGGGTGTGATGGCTCTTGGGGTCTTCACTTGACATGATGTGCTCAGTCCCTGTGATCAGAGAGCTGCTCTTGGTTGGAGCCAGGACCTTGGTCAGAAAACAGGGCCTAGTCCCCTCTGATTGGAGGTTCATTGACACACATAAGAGTCCAGGTTCTTGGGGAAATAAAGGCCCTTTCTAGGCAAGGAGGCCTCCGGCTGTGTAGGCTCAGCCCTCTTTCCTCTCGTGTCCCAGAGGAGTGCTGCCTGCTTGTTTAGCCACTGGTTCAAGTTGTTGCTGCTGGCAGTTCATCTGGCCAGGTCAGCTCAGAACAGGCCTGGACAGAGAGTTAGGCTAAGTTTCTTCCTGTCTGGCCTGGGAAGGCAGCAAGCGTAGGGCTGGAGAACTGGAGGAGGGCTGGGAGGCTGAAGTCCAGTCCCCAAGATGACAAGCAGGCTTGGATATTGCCTCTGGGAAGGAATTTCCTGTTGGGACTTCCTTCTTCCTATTGAGTGTGGCTCATGTCCTCCTTCAGCGCCACAATGTCTAGCCATGGTCTGGAACACTTGGAGATCTTTGTAGGTCAGACAGCTGGTCTGAAGCCCAGTTTATGGAATGGCTTCACATCTTGCCATGCCTCAGTTTTCTCATCTGTATAAGGGGAGGAATTAACTGTCAAGTTTATCCTAATGCAATAGCTCAGAGATTTAAGGAGCAAGTATGCTTGCAAAATTCATGTTCATCAGAACTATGAATAAGATCTAATTTGGGAAAAAAGTTCTTTGTAGATGTAATTAAGTTGATGTCATATTAGATTAGGGTGGGCTGAAAATCCAATACAACTGGTATTCTTAGGAGGAAAATTTGAATGCAGACAGGCATAGAGAGAACTCGACATGAAGACAGAGGCAGGTTGATGGCGTGCGGCCACAAGGAAGGTTAAAGGCCATTAGGAGCTGGAATAAGGTTACCCTTGGAGCCTTTGAAGGGAGCGTGGCCTGGCACACACCATTTTAAAGCTGTGGCTTCTGGGGATGCAAGACACAGTTCTGTTTGAGATGGTTTGTTGCAGCAGCTCTAGCAAGTACAAGACCAGGACACAGAAGACGCTCCATCGAGTGCCACTGTCACTACCAGGGTTGCATCCTACCTCCTGCTGAGGTACAGTCTGCCTGACTCAGCCCCAGCCCTGCTGCTGGGCCTGGCTCTACTACCATACCTAGCTGGCTAGTGCCAGGACTAGATGTGGGGAGTGGATGGCAGTTCCATAAGGCGTGGCTGAGAGCAGTGGGCAGGGCTCTGGGTCACCTCTAAACTGCTGATCATCAGTAGAGGTTCCTCCACGTGATGACTGCAGCACTTAGAAAAGGCCCTGTAGTGGACATAGAGACAGAGGCCCATGCTGTCACCCACAACAGCCCAAGGAGTTCCCTTAATATTTTAGGGACCTCAACTCACACACAAAAAAAGAGATCCTTTGCTTCAAGCAGAGAAAGATTTCAGCACTACCCAGTATGAAACAGAGTTGGCATTTATTAAACATATTTTGGGGCCTGGAGAGATGACTTAGCAGTTAAGGTGCTTGCCTGAAAAACCAAAAGACCCAGGTTCAATTCCCTAGTACCCATGTAAAGCCAGATGCACAAGGTGGTGCATGAGTCTGGAATTCATTTGCAGTGGCTAGAGGCCCTGGCACACCCATTCTCTCTCTCTCTCTCTCTCTCTCTCTCTCTCTCTCTCTTTCTCTCTTTCTCTCTCTTCTTGCAAATACATAAATTTAAAAGATATATATATTTAATATTTTATTTAATTGAGAGAGAGAAAGAGAGAATGGGTGCTCCAGGGCCTCCAGCCATTGCAAACGAACTCCAGACACATGCATCACCTTGTGCATCTGGCTTACATGGGTTCTGGGGAATCGAACTTGTAGCACATGCTTCATTGCTATTTGAACATAAAATATTGTTTTAAGGCTAGGTGTGGTGGCACACACCTTTAATTCCAGCATTTGGGAGGCAGAGTTAGGAAAATCACCATGGATTCGAGGCCAGCCTGAGACTACATAGTGAATTCCAGGTCAGCCTGGGCTACAGCAAGAGCCTACCTCAAAAAACAAAAACAACCGGGCATGGTGGCGCAACCTTTGATCCCAGCACTTGGGAGGCAGAGGTAGGAGGATCGCCATGAGTTCGAGGCCACCTGAGACTATATAGTGAATTCCAGGTCAGCCTGAGCTAGAGTGAAACCCTACCTCAAAAAAAAAAAAATTGTTTTAGGGTTGGAGACATGGCTCAGCAGTTAAGGTGCTTGCCTGAAAAGCCTAAGGACCTGAGTTCGAGTCCCAGTACCTATGTGAAGCCAATGCACAAGGTAGCATTTGTGTCCAGAGTTCATTTCAGTAGTTACAGGCTCTGGAGTACCCATTTTTTCTATCTACCTCTTTCTCTCTCACTCTCTCAAATGAATAAATAAATATTTTTTAATACCATTTTAGGAAAGGAATCTTATCTCTATGTCTTCAACCTTCCCAGAATGTTAGTTGTGCTACACTTCTTGCATCTCAGCTAGCAAGAGGCTTCAACTAGACTCTGCAGTGAGGAACTCCCCTTTCTTCCCATGTCCCCATAATTTGGCCTTTCTGTCCTGCCTCAGCCAGACATTTACTAGGATGCACTGTTTGCCAGGCACTGTGCTAAGCTCTTCTGTTTCTCTTTCCCAACCAGCTCATGAGGGGCCCTGGTCATCCCAGGTTGCAGCTAAGACAATTGCGGGAAGAGCTCCTGAGACAGTCACACATTCTCTCTTGGTCAAATGGCCACCCCAAGGCCAATGCCTGTTACTTGATCTGGTATACAAGGACAGAAGGCATAGGAGGTGGGGGCACATTTAGCCCATAGAGCCCACAGCTAGACCTTTGGCCTTTCAGGGCTTAGGAAGTATAGTGCTCCTGTCCTAATGCAATTGACCTCACAGCCCCCAGCTAAGAATAAACCCCTTTGGCCAGAAATAGATTTGGTAGATAATGTCATTGATAACCCATCATACATTTCTTCCTGCCTTCCTACCTACCCTTGGCCCACAGCAGCTCTGGGTAGCTGGTAACTTAGCGGGTTATGTCAGCTTCATGATGTATCATGACCCCCAACTTAGTTTGTCTTCTCTCTCTCTCTTTGCCTTTATCTTCTCCAGCTTGTAGCTTGTTCTTGCTACTCACTGCTCTCTAAGCTGCCTTGAAATGGCAAATCCTAAAAGAGGATCAGCTTGGTTCAGTTCACTTTCCCACAGGGTAGTCTCACAGGCTTAGGAGCGGGGCTGTGCATCCAGTCCTCATTCAGGCGTGATGAGCTGTGGCCAGGAAACTGGAGTCACAGAGACCTTCCCTGGCTGCTTCTAGGGGGGCTGCGGCAATGGCAGGCACACTGGGGTTGGCTACCTGAAGCCGGTGCCTTCACTATCGCCTTCATGTCTACTCCCTCTGTAAGCTATTGAACCCAGTTCTCTTGCGGATCCCTCCACCCTGGGAGGAGCCTCTGAGTCACAGATTAGACCCTGGCAGCCAAATGGAGGTGCAAGCAACCACTCCTTCCTACCCCACCCAGGGCAGGCATGACCAATCAATCATATCCCTCTCTCTCATTGGCTGAGGACAGATGCCAACTCATTCTCTACAGTGTGTTCCAGGAAGTCATCACCTTAGCAAGGTCAACTGACAAGACAGAATTAGATGAGATGAGATGATCTCTGGGCTGCCCTGGGCACTGGTGTGATAGGAACCTGAGTCAGCACTCCTCAATACCACCAATCATGCAGCTGGAGAAGGGTCTTGAACAGTGGCCAGTGTCCTAGGGGAGAGGTTCTAGTTACTTATGATCCTGGTTATCATGACATCAGCCAGCTTGTGAGGAGACACCCGGTCCAAGGGCAAGGCGAGGTGCTGACTCACTATGGGTTTGAAGTTCATTACCTGCCCTTTTTTTGTCTTTGCCATGCTTTGAGCCAAACAGCCACCCCACATCAGAGACATTCCTCAGCCACTTGCCGAGGGCTTGCAGAAGACAACAAAGCATCGGCTCCAGAGGCTTATTGATCAGTATGTGTCTGGAGAGGCATACAGCATAACCAATGGGGACCACTATGCTTTGAGAAATAGCAAAACTTCTCAGAGCCTTGATAAGTAGTTTGTGAATTGGCAAGTGGAGGACAGTGTGCCAGGCTTCCTTCAGTTAGTTCACTTATTTTGACATGTAAACTACATAGGAACAAAATAATTTACCCACCCGTGGAAAGAGGTAGATGACCACAGGGAGGGAGCGGACTGGGCCTAAAGAAATGGACTATGGCTTATAGAGGTACCCAAACTTTTGACATCAAGAAATGATGTTGTTATCTATGGGCCATAGTCAAAGCTCTTCTGGGATGCAAGAGGTCCATGGGCCACAGTTTCGATATGTCTGGTTCAGAGTGTCTCGATTAAGCTAGGGTACAGTGCTAAATGAGAGCCAGGACCCTCAGCTTTTGCTAAATTTCCCACATAGGCCCAATGCTGCCATATTTTCCAGTTTTTCAACTCAGAAAAAAATTCAAAGCTAGGCATGGTGGCTCATTCCTTTAATCCCAGCACTAGGGAGGCAGATGTAGGAGGATCACCATGAATTTGAGGCCACCCTGAGACTACATAGTAAATTGCAGGCTAGCCTGTGCTAGAGTGAAATCCTACCACAAAAAAAAGGGAAAAAAAGAAAGAAAGAAAGGTAGAAAATACTTCTACAGGTGCTGGAGAGATGGCTCAATGGTTAAAGGCACTTGCTTACAAAAGCCTGACAGCCAGGGTTTAATTCTCCAGTACCCACATAAAGCCAGATGCACAAAGTGGGCCATGCATCTGGAGTTCATTTGCATTGGCAAGAGGCCCTGGTGCATCCATTCTCTCTCTCTCTCCCCAAATAAATATTTTTTTTTTAAAAAAGAGGGCTGGTTAAGACACTTGCTCCTGAAGCATAAGGATTCAGGTTCAATTCCTCAGAACCCATGTAAGTCAGATGAACAAGGTGGCACATGCGTCTGGAGTTCTTTTTTGTTGTTGATTTTGTTTTTTGAGGTAGGGTCTCACTCTGGTCCAGGCTGACCTGGAATTAACTATGTAGTCTCAGGGTGGCCTCAAACTCACTGTGATCCTCCTACCTCTGCCTCCCAAGTGCTGGGTTAAAGGTGTGTACCACCACGCCAGATCTGGAGTTCTTTTAATGATAATAATAATAATAGAATGGAAAGAAAGAAAGGAAGGAAGGAAGAGAAAAGACAAGACTTCTAGAAAGCCAGATGTGGCAGCTCATACCTGTAATCCCAGCAGTCAGGAGATCAAGGTTGGCAGATCACCCTAAGTTCAAGGCCAGGCTTGTCTACATAGTGAATTCAGGACAGCCTGGGATACAGAGTGAGACCCAGTCTCAAAACAACAAAAAAGAAAGAAATAGGACTGGAGAGATGGTGTTTCAGTCAGGTTCGCATTGCTGGCAGAAATCACCTGACCAGGAGCAGCTTTTGGGATAAAAGGGTTTAGTTTGGCTTACTGACTTTCTGTGCCACATCCCTCTGCACACACCAGTCCATTTCTATGCAATGCAACCCTGCCCAGATTCTCAGGACACGGGCATAACAGCAAGCCTCTCACACAAACTGTTTCTAGCCCAGTCCAGACAGAGTTCTTTTTCACCCTCACAAGCCACACATGTCCTCACAGTCCATAGTTCTTACTGCATTTAGGTCTTTCAACTCTGACCAGAGTAGTCCATCAAGCTGTACTTACAGCACTGCAAGGCATCTCTTAGGCCAAGGTTTCAAATCCTTCCACGTTCCTCTTGAAAATCAGCTCCAAAAGGCCAAAGCCACATAGTCAGGTGTCTAGCAGCAAATGACACTACTCCTCAGTACCTACATTACTGTTGCAGTCAGGGTCATATTGCTGGAAGAAATCAACCAGCCAAGAGAAGCTTTGGGATTTAAAAAAAAAAAAAAAAAAAAAAAAAAAAAAAAGCTCCATGATGACAGGGGAAAACAATGGCATGAGCAGAGGGTGGACATCACCCCCTGGCCAACATAAGGTAGACAACAGGAACAAGAGATTGTGCCAAACACTGGCAAGGGGAAACTGGCTATAATATCCATAAACCCACCCCCAACAATACACTCCCTCCAGGAGGCATTAATTCCCAATCTCCATCAGCTGGGAACCTAGCATTCAGAACACCTAAATTTATGGGGGACACCTGAATCAAACCACCACAGGTGGCTTAGCAGTTAAGGCACTTGCCTGCAAAGCCAAAGGACCCAGGTTCAATTCCCCAGAGGCCACATAAGCCAGATGCACAAAGTGGCACATGCGTTTGGAGTTCATTTGCAGCAGCTGAAGCTAGCACGCCCATTCTCTTTCTCTCTCTCTTTCTCTCTCTCAAATAAATGAATAAAAATAAAATATATGAAAGAAAGAAAGAAAATAGAAAGTTAAAAAAAAAAGGACTGGGGGGCTGGAGGAATGGCTTAGCAGTTAAGGTGTTTGTCTGCAAAGCCAAAGGACCCAGGTTCGATTACCCAGGACCCACGTTTGCCAGATGCACAAGGGGACACATGCGTTTGGAGTTTGTTTGCAATGGCTGGAGGTCCTGGTGTTCCCATTTTCTCTCTGTGTTCCTCTCTGCTTGCAAATAAATAAAGTATTTATAAAAAGCAAACAAATCCTTGTAGAGAGCATGTCCAGGAAGTTACATGCCCTCCCAGCCCAGCCCAGGTTTAAACAGGGGACAGTTGTGAGGGCTGAGAAAGAGCATAAACCCCACTCTGTGGGGACTGCTTGCCAGCTGTGCAACCTCTGTGGGGACTGCTCGCCAGCTGTGCAACCTCTGTGGGGACTGCTCGCCAGCTGTGTAACCTCTGTGGGGACTGCTCGCCAGCTGTGCAACCTCTGTGGGGACTGCTCGCCAGCTGTGTAACCTCTGTGGGGACTGCTCGCCAGCTGTGCAACCTCTGTGGGGACTGCTCACCAGCTGTGCAACCTCTGTGGGGACTGCTCGCCAGCTGTGCAACCTCTGTGGGGACTGCTCGCCAGCTGTGCAACCTCTGTGGGGACTGCTCGCCAGCTGTGCAACCTCTGTGGGGACTGCTCACCAGCTGTGCAACCTCTGTGGGGACTGCTCACCAGCTGTGCAACCTCTGTGGGGACTCCTCGCCAGCTGTGCAACCTCTGTGGGGACTGCTCGCCAGCTGTGTAACCTCTGTGGGGACTGCTCGCCAGCTGTGCAACCTCTGTGGGGACTGCTCGCCAGCTGTGCAACCTCTGTGGGGACTGCTCGCCAGCTGTGCAACCTCTGTGGGGACTGCTCGCCAGCTGTGCAACCTCTGTGGGGACTGCTCGCCAGCTGTGTAACCTCTGTGGGGACTGCTCGCCAGCTGTGCAACCTTGGAGAATCACCTGCCTTTAGTGGCCACTTCTTAGAAGGGTAAGGATTAATTTGGCAAAGGTTATAAAATCCATTGTCCTCCTCCTATTCCTAGTAATGACTCAATAAACACCACTTAATCCAGGCATAGTGGCTAATACAATTCTAACACTTGAGAGGCAAAAGCAGGAGGATCTCAAGTTCAAGGGCAACCTGGGCTACATAATGAATGCCTAGTAAGTCTGGGTCATGTAGCAGGACCCTGTCTTAGAAATAAATAATTAGGCCAGGCATGATGGCACATGCCTTAAATCCACTGGGGAGGTTGGGGCCAGCCTGAGACCACATAGTGAATTCCATGTCAGCCTGGGCTAGAGTGAGAACACCGACCTCGAAAAAAGAAAACAATAAAAATACATAAATAAGTAAATAGCTGGGCATAGTGGCACACACTCAGGAGGATAGCTATGAGTTCATAGCCTGGGCTAGAGTGAGACCCAACCCTCCAAAATAAATAAATAAATAAATATCTCTAAACAATGAAAACAAAACCAAATATATATATAATGTACATATATTTGCAGTCAACTTTGCATTGCTGGCAGAAAGCACCCTAACAAGAGCAATTTATGGAGAAAATAGGTTTATTTCGGTTTATAGACTCAAGGGGAAGAAGCCCCACGACGGCAGGAACAATGTGGCATGAGCAGAGGCTGGACATAACTTCCCAGCTAACAAGAGCTGCAGGAAAGTGTGCCGACACTGGGAAGGGGAAGCTTGCTGTAACACCCGTTGGCCCGCCCCCAACGATACACTGCCTCCAAGAGGCTGCAGTTCCCAAATTGCCACCAGCTAGGGGCTTAGCATTCAGAACACATGACTTTATGGGGACAACTGAATCAAACCACCACATTCTGACTCTGTCCCCCATAAACTAATAACCATCTATGGTGTAAAATGCAATCCATTCAGTCCAACTTTAAATGTCCTCATAATTTTTTAAATTTTATTTTACTTTTATTTATTTGAGAGAAAGAGAGAATGGACATGCCAAGGCCTCCAGCCACTATAGACAAACTCCAGACGTATGCACCACCTTGTGCATCTGGCTTATGTGGATCCTGGGGAATCAAACCTGGGTCCTTTGGCTTTGTAGGCTAGTGCCTTAACTGCTAAACCATATCTCCAGCCCTTTTTAATTTTAAAAAAATTATTTTATTTTTATCTATTTGAGAGAGAGAGAGGAGAGAAAAAAGTTCTCATAATTTTTAAAAAATATATTTTTAGCCGGGCATGTTGCCGCATGCCTTTAATCCCAGCACTTGGGAAGCAGTAGGATCGCCATGAGTTCAAGACCACCCTGAGACTACATAGTGAATTCCAGGTGAGCCTGGACTAGAGTGAGACCCTACCTCAAAAGATATATAATTAATTAATTAATTTGTTTATTTGAGAGAGAGAGAGAGAGAGAATGGGTGAATGGGTGCCCCAGGGCCTTTAGTCACTGCAAACAAACTTCAGATATGTGTACCACCTAGTGCATCTGGCTTACATGGGTCCTGGGGAATCAAACCTGGGTCCTTTGGCTTTATGGGCAAGTGCCTTAACCACTAAGCAATCTCTCCAGCCCCTTAAAATTTTTTTTATTCATTTATTAAAGTATTTTTGTTTATTTATTTGTAAACAGAGGAGGAGGAGAGAGAGAGAAAAAAGAGAGACAGAGAGAATGGGTGCACCGGGGCCTTCAGCCACTGTAAACAAACTCTAGATGCATGCAACACTT
This sequence comes from Dipus sagitta, assembly GCA_036346955.1. Taxonomy (NCBI): domain Eukaryota; kingdom Metazoa; phylum Chordata; class Mammalia; order Rodentia; family Dipodidae; genus Dipus; species Dipus sagitta. Next base: position 36,195,851 of record CM070782.1, on the reverse strand, counting down.
TGTGCATCTGGCCCCGTGTACATACTGGGGAATAGAACACAGGTGTTTCAACCTTAACCACTGAGAAACCTCTCCAGCCGCCCCTCCCCCCCGCCATAGTTTTAAAAATTTATTTATTTGAGAGAGGGGGAGGCAGAGAGAGAGAATAGGCATGCCAGGTCCTCTAGACACTGCAAATTCCAGACACATGTGCCATGTTGTGCATCTGGCTTATGTGGGTACTGAGGAATCAAACCTGGGTCTTTTAGGCTTTACAGGCAAGTGCCTTAACCACTAAACCATCTCTCCAGCCCTCCTCATAGTTTTTTTTTTTTTCATCAACCTCCATGCTATTTGAGCAGTCCCAGGTCTTTTAATTGAACAGTAATACCAAAAAAAAAAAAAAAAAAAAAAAAGTCATAGTGGCACAGAATAAGCATTCACACTACAAAAGATGGCATTGGACACAGCAAAGAAATATTGAATCGATACAAGATTTAAAACAAACAGCACAAGTTCACTTTAATCCCCCAGTACCCATGTAAGGCCAGATGCACAGTGGTACATGCATCTGAGTTTGGTTGCAACAGCTGGGAGACCATGGTATGCCTTTTCTCTCTATCTCTCTGTCTCTCCTCTCTCTATCTCTGCTTGCAAATAAATATTTAAATTAGAAAAAACAAAGGGGGCAAACAACATCAAATGCTGTAGCTCCAAGTCTGACAATTCTAACCACTGACAAGTCTCTGGAGTTCCAATTCCACACCTCCAAGTAGGCTATACAGTCTGGGAAAACTTTATTTGGTGCCTGCAGCTCTCCTGGGCACCCATTCCATAGTCCTGGCATCTCTACTGGGTTTCCACTGAAACCCATGGTTCATATTCATGGCTCTATTGGGTCTCCACATAAGGGCTTCTGACAAGCCTGTTTCACACTGTCCATGGCTATTTCCAAAAATCAAAACCATGTTGCAAATCCAATAACCCTCTCTTTCCTGCATTTGTTGTACCCATAGTACCAGGTGGGCTAGTTAATCCGGGGGTGGGGAGATAAAGCAGACTTTGAAGAACAGGGCACACCTTCAGCATTCAGACCCTGACTTTCAAAAGAGTCTGCATTTTTCCTGTTGTCCCAATGCAGATCAGCTGGCCCAATCTCAGTGGCTGTAATCTCTCAAGCAATTGCAGCTGAATGGGCAGCAAAGCAAGACCCTGTCTCTGAAACAGAAATGAGAAAACTAGGCCTGCAATTCCACTTATTTGGCAGCCTATTGCAGGAAGATTTGTCAAATTTAAGACTTGCATGGGTTACAGTTACAGGCCTGTCTCAAAATTAAATGTAGCTTGGTATGGTGGTACATGCCTATAATTTCAGCACTCATGAGGCAGAGGTAGGAAGATCACTGTGAGTTTGAAGCCACCCTGAGATGACATGCTGAATTCCAAGTCAGTCTGGTCAAGAGTGAGACCCGTACCTCAAAAATAAATAAATAAATAAGCATAAAGAGTCTTGGTGACATAGCTCAATGGTACCTTACTTGCTTAGTGTAGGCAAGGTTATGGGTTCAATTCCTAATAAATACTACAAGAAAAAAGAATACAAGTTTAATCCTTGCACAAGAGTACTCTTAGTTTCCTTGTGGAGAGACAGTGCTTTGGGGCTAAGGGTCTCATTCAGAGTCTGCAGTGAGCCCAGAGGAGAGCTCAGATCTCTGGCCACATCCAGCCCTTCCCACCACATCCCATGCAGAAAACAAGCCAAACTTCAGAAGGCCTTTGCCCAGCAGCCACCCATCAACCTTATTTCTACTCAAAGCCCTAGGTGTCCACACTTTTAGGGTACACTTTTACTAAGAAATGAGGGCCTGACTGGGCGTGGTGGTGCACGCCTTTAATCCCAGCACTCGGGAGACAGAGGTAGGAGAATTGCTGTGAGTTTGAGGCTGCCCTGAGACTAATAGTGAATTCCAGGTTAGCCTGGGCTAGAGTGAGACCTTACCATGAAAAAAAAAACTTAAAAAACGGAAAGAAAGAAAGGAAGAAAGACCTGTCTCCCATGGATAAGTGATGTCTCCCAAATTGTCATTAAGAGCAGGTCCTAGGGCTGGAGAGATGGCTTAGCAGTTAAGGTACTTGACTACAAAGTCATTAACCCAGGTTTGATTCCTCAGTACCCACATAAAGCCAGATGCATAAAGTGGCACATGTATCTGGAGTTTGTTTGAAGAAGCTAGAGGCCCTGATAGGCCCATTCTCTCTCTCTCGCCTTGCAAATAAATAAACAAAAAATTTAAAGAGCAGGTCCTAGCCAATAGGAGTCTCAGGCTGCCTGTGCCCTGGGCCTGCCTTCCCACCTCCCTGGAGCCTACTTGGCATCCTCTGCATCTGCCATCAGCCCCCCACCCTTCAGCTCACCACTCCTTATCAGAGCCTCTCAGAGCCAATAATGAGGGCTGAGACTTAGAGCAAACAAATAATAAATAAGCCATGATAATTCTCTCCCTTCCCCCATCAACCCCCTCACAAATCTAGCCTCCATCATATCCCCTCCCCATTCTAATTAGTCTCTCTTTTATTTTGATATCATCCTCTTTTCCTCCTATTATGAAGATTTTGTGTAGGTAGTGCCAGGCACTTTGAGGTCATGGATATCCAGGCCATTTTGTGTCTGGAAGATTATATTGTAAGCAGTCCTACTCTTCCTTTGGCTCTTACATTCTTTTTGCCACCTCTTCCGTAATGGACCCTGAGCCTTGGGATTACCTCCGTTCTTAAGGTAGACCCTCCCACAGTATAGCCATCACACTCCAGCACCCTGGCTCCTGTAGGGGTTCTGCTAACTTTAAACTGCCTCTCCAGCACTTGGGTGATGGAAAGCAGAAGGATGGTTATGAGTTTGAGGCCAGCCTAGGCTACGGAGCAAGCACCAGACCAGCCACCAGACCAGCCAGGGCTATGTAGCAAGACCCTGTCTCAAAAAAAAAAAAAAAAAAAAAAGTGCCTGGTGTGGTGGCACACGCCTTTGATCCCAGGACTTGGGAGGGAAAGGTAGGAGGATCACCGTGAGTTCAAGGCCAGCCTGAAATTACATAGTGAATTCCAGGTCAGCCTGTGCTAGAGTGAGACCCTACTTTAAAAAAAAAAAAAAAAAACCCACACACACACAGAAAACCGTAGGGAGGAGCCTGCCATGTTGGCACATGCCTTTAATCTCAGCACTCAAGAGGGAGAGGTAGGAGGATTGCTGTGAGTTCAAGGTCACCTTGAGACTGCATAGTGAATTCCAGGTTAGCCTGGGCTAGAGTGAAACCCTATCTGGGGAGGAGGGAGAGGAAGAGGAGGTATATAGTTCAGTAATAGAGCACATGCCTAGTATGTGCAAGACCTTGGGTTCAATCTTCATTACCAGGGTTGGAAGGAGAAGGTGGCAGCCTTTAACACTTTGCTTTTAGGCTTTAAGCGTCTCTACACAAGGGCAGTACGTGCCGGGGAAGCCTCCTTCTTGGTGGCACTCTACTATAATAGACTCAGCAAACATACAAGTGAATGCTGTTATTATCTACACTGTTTAGACAAGGGAACAGAAGCTACTTCCTCGCTCAGCATGTCATGAAGCTCAAGTTCAAAGTCCCGGATGAGAGAACTGATAATGAATCTGACCCAAGGAGAGCACAAAGCTTTAATTACAGTGTTGTGAAATGATGCATGTGTAATTCCTTGTATTTCTTCTGGGCTCTGGTTGTTCCCTGTGGCCAATTAAAAGTGTTTAAGAGTTGTAGAAGCCGAGTAATACATGCCTATAAACCCAGCACGTGGGAGGCTGAGATAGGAGTTTGAGTTTGGGTTACATAGTCAGTTGGGCAGCATAACCAGACCCTGCCTCTAAAAGGAGGCTTGAGATGTAACTCAGTTTTAATTACCAGAATTGCAAAAAATAAAGAAAATCTTGAACCAATGGTAGAGGCAGAGGTGGTGGGGGACAGACATAGCTATACTATCAACTGTGGAGTATCTAGTGGCCTCACAACAATAAGAATAGCTAGCCGGACTGGAGAGATGGCCTTAGCGATTAAACGCTTGCCTGTGAAGCCTAAAGACCCTGGTTCAAGGCTTGATTCCCCAGAACCCATGTAAGCCAGATGTACAAGGTGGCGCATGCATCTGGGGTTCGTTTGCAGTGGCTGGAGGCCCTGGTGCGCCCATTCTCTCTCTCTCATTATATATATGCCTCTTTCTCTCTGTGTCTGTTGCTCTCAAATAAATAAATAAATGTTAAAAAAAAAAAAAAAAAGAATAGCTAGCCTTAGCCAGGTGTGGTGGTGCACACCTTTAATCCCAGCAGTTGGAAGGCAGATGCAGAAGGATCACCATGAGTTCAAGGCCACCTGAGACTACATAGTGAATTCCAGGTCAGCCTGGGACATAGGGTGAGACCCTACCTGGAAAAAGAAAGGAAGAAAGAAAGAAAGAAGGAAGGAAGGAAAGGAAAGAATAGCTAGCCTTTGTCCAGCATCTATCATGCCCAAGTATCAGACTCAAGGATTATTCTATTGAATTTTAGTAACAGAGTTACAGGGTCAGATGAAGAAAAGGAAGGAAGGCTAAGTAACTTGCTCAAGGTCATCTTGCCAAGCAATGGTAGATAAGCAACTTAGAGACAGGCCTAATTCCATGCCCCAAGCCCTTGCCTATGGTGCTGGTCTGTCTGCAAAGCTGGACAAGAGTAAGCGTCTCTCCAGCCTGTGTGGCCATTGAATAAGACCAGACACTTGAGAGTTTAGTGAGTACAGGACCCCAAGTCCACTGCAAGACTATAAGGTCTGACAAAAGCACTGGTGCAGGTCATGTGTCTCCACACCCAAGAAGAGTGAAAGTATGCAGCATAAAAAGGAAGATACAGGGGCTGGAGAGATGGCTCAGCACTTGAAGGCACTGCTTGCAAAGCCTGATGGCCTGGGTTCAATTCCCCAGCACCCAGGTAAAGCCAGATGCCCAAAATGGCCCGTGCATGTAGAGTTCCATTTGCAGTGGCAGGAAGCCTTGTGCACCTAGTCTCTCTTTGCCAGGCATGGTGGTGCACACCTTTAATCCCAGCATTCAGGAGGCTGAGGTAGGAGGATCACTGTGAGTTTGAGAAACATCCTGAGACTTCATAGTGAATTCCAGGACAGCCTGAACTAGAGTATGACCCTACCTCGAAAAAAATTAATTTGGGCTGGAGAGATAGCTTAGTGGTTAAGGCACTTGCCTGAAAAGCCAGAGGACCCAGGTTCGATTCCCCAGGACCCATGAAAGCCAGATGCACAAGGCAGCACATGTGTCTGGAGTTCATTTGCAGTGGCTGGAGGCCCTGGCATGCCTATTCTCTCTTTCTATCAGCCTTTCTCACTCTCAAATAAATAAAATTTTAAAACTTAAAAAAAAATAATTAGAAAGAAGCTAGCCAGCCAGCCTGATGCAAAAAGTGGCACAAGTGTCTGGCATTACATTTGCAGTGGCAAGAGACCCTGATGCACCCACACACACCTATAAATAGAGAAAGAAATAACAAAAATTTATTTAAAAAAGAAAATAATGCAGAATACACATTATTTTCAGCAGCACATGGAACATTCTCTAAAATAGATCATATATTAGGACACAAAGTAAATTTTAACAAATACAGGAAAACTGAAATAATTCCTTGTACTCTATCTGATCACAATGGGACTAAACTACAAATCAAGAGCAAGGAAAACTGCAGAGCATACACAAAATCATAGAAACTAAACAGTACACTACTAAATGATGAGTGGGTTACAGACAAAATCAAGGAGAAGAAAAAAAATTCATAGAATCAAATGATAATGATAATACAACATACCAAAACCTTTGGGACACAATGAAGACATTCCCAAGAGAGAAATTTATAGCTCTAAATGCCTATATTAAGAAATCAGGGGATGGAGAGATGGCTTAGCACTTAAGGTGATTGCCTACAAAGCCAAAGGGCCCAGGTTCGATTCCCCAGGACCCATGTAAACCAGACGCACAAGGTGGCACATGCAGCCAGAGTCTGTTTGCAGTGGCTAGAGGCCCTGGTGTGCCCATTCTCTCTCTCTCCCTCTTTCACTGTCTCTCTCAAACAAATAAAAAATAAAATATTTTTAAATTTTTATTTATTTATTTGAGAGAGAGGCAGAGAGAGATTGAGAGAGGGGGAGAGAGAGAGAGAATAAGTGCACCAGGGCATATAGCCACTCTAAACCAATAGCAGATGCATGCACCACCTTGTGCATCTGGCTTACGTGAGTTCTGGGGAATTGAACCTGGGGTCCTTTGGCTTTGCAGGCAAGAGCCTTAACTGCTAAGCCATCTCTCTAGCCCTAAAATATGTTTTTGTTTTTTCTTTGTGGGGGTGTTTCTGAAGTAGGGTCTCACTCTAGCTCAGGCTGACCTGGAATTCACTATGTAATCTCAGGGTGGCCTCAAACTCATGGTGATCCTCTTACCTCAGCCTCCTGAGTGCTAGGATTAAAGACATGAGCCACCACACCTAGCCTAGAGTGAAACCCTACCGTGAAAAACAAAACAAAGAAATAAAGGAAGAAAGAAAGGAAGGAAGGAAGAAAGAAAGAAAGAAAGAGTCACAAGTAGACAACTTAATGCTTCACCTTAATGCCTTGGAAAAAGAAGAACAAGGCAAACCTAAAAATCAGTAGACGGGAAGAAATAATAAAGATTAGGGCAGAAATTAATGAAATAGAAACCAAAAACACAATACAAAGGATCAATGAAACAAAGAGTTGGTTCTTTGAAAGGATAAACAAGATTGATAAACCCTTAGCAAATCTGACCAAAAGAAAGAGAGAAGAGACACAAATAATAAAATTAGAGGTGAAAAAGGCACCATTACAACAGAGACCAATGAAATTCAGAAAATTATAAAGACATACACTTTGAGAACATACACTCCACTAAGTTTGAAAATCTAAAAGAAATGGATATTTCCTAGATTTATATGATCTACCAAAATTAAATCAAGATGAAATACCATTTAAACAAACCTGTAACGAGCACAGAGATCAAAACAGTTATAAAAAAAAAAATCTCCTTTAGGCTGGAGAAATGGCTTAGTGGTTAAGGGATCTGCCTGCAAAACCAAAGGACCCAGGTTCAATTCTCCATGACCTATGCAAGCCAGATGTACAAGGTGGCATATGCAACTTGTTGCAGTCAGGCTTGCATTGCTGACAGAAATCACCCAACCAAGAGCAGCTTGTGTAAAAAAAAAAAAAAAAAGCTTTATTTTGGGTTCTAGACTGAAAGGGAGGCTGCATGATGGCAGGGGAAAACGATGGCATGAACAGAGGGTGGACACCTCCTCGCCAACATCAGGTGGACAAAAGCAACAGGAGAGTGTGCCAAATACTGGCAAAGGAAAACTGGCTATAATATTCATAAGCCCACCACCAACAATACGCTGCCTCCAGGAAGCGTTAATTCCTAAATCTCTATCAGCTGGAAACCTACATTCAGAACACCTAAGTTTATGGGGCACACTGAATCAAGCCACCACACGTCTGGAGTTCATTTGCATTGCCTAGAGGCCCTGGCACGCTCATTCTTTCTCTATTTGCCTCTTTCTCTATCTCTCACTCTCTCTCAAATAAATGAATAAATAATAATTTTTTAATCTCCCAACTAGAACAGGCACAGTGGCACATGCTTTTAGTCCCAGCACTTGGGAGGCAGAGGTCAGAGGGTTGCTGTGAGTTTGAGGCCACTCTGAGACTATATAGTGAATTCCAGGTCAGCTTAGGCTAGAGTGAGATTCTACCTCATAAAACAAACAAACAAACAAACAAAAAACTCTCCAAACTGAAAAGTCCAGGCACAAATGGCACACCCAGAAGCCATAGATTATTACTAGAAAATTTTCAGTGCCAGGGATGGGATACCTTCCAGTGAGTTGTTGACCAGGGAGGTCCCTGATGCCCCCAAAACATTACAGGCCATTGCCAAGGCTATTGGTTTCCCACCAGGAATAGATGGTAAGACCCTATTGCTGAAGACTCCACATGTTTGGGCTGCAAGGTTACTGAGAAATCCTGCTGGAGCTGAGCTGAAAACCTCCTCCATGTAGACCAGCTGACAGAAAGCTAGAAAAAGCTATGCTGCATGCAGTTCCATGGGAGAGAGAGAAATCACCAGTGAAGATACCCAACAGTGAACACTTCAAGCCTTAAAATAGACCAGCCAAGCCAAATGAGCCAATGGGTGCAGTAGTGTCATGTCTGTTATGGGAGAAAACAACCCATCTCTAATTGGACTGGAGGCCTGTTCCACAGGAGAGAATACATGCCTGATACTGAAAACTTACAACAGGGGTAGTCATGAGCCCTAGAGGTGTAACGTCTCCTGGTGTCTAGCTAAATATATATACTATGCTCAGCAAACTGCCCAGTAAGCACTTCTCTTATGTTCATACCCATATATTAATGCTGCTTTTGGTTAGAGAAGGTTCTCTTTTCAGAGGGCGGTGACCTTGGGATTACCCAGAAGGTACCATAGTGCTAAGAAGAAGTGACAGAGGAGTGCTCAGCACTGCAATATCTCTGTCACACCTTCCAAGGCTCAGGGTCTATTGCGGAAGAGGTGTCAGAAAGAATATAAGAGTCAAAGAAAGGGTAGGACTTCTTACAACATGTTCCTCCAGACACAAAATGGCCTGGATCTCCATGACCTTGCAGTACCTGACACTACTACACATCATAATAAAAGGAAAAAATGATGACATCAAAATAAAAGAGAGACTGATTGAGAGGGGAAAGGGGTATGATGGAGAGTAGAGTTGCAAAGGGTAAAGTTGGGGGAGGGAAGGAATTGCCATGGGTTTTTGTCTATAATTATGGAAGTTGCCAATTTTTTTAATAAACAAAAAAGTCCAGGCATAGATGGATTCACTGGTGAATTTTACCAGACCTTCACAGAAGAACTAACACCAATGCTTCTCAAACTTTTCCATAAAATATTACCCTGATACCAAAACCAGACTAAGACAGAACAAAAAAAGAAAATTACAGACCATTCTCCCTCATGAACATAGATAGAAAAATTCTCACTAAAATACTGGCAAATAGAATACTAGAATATATTAAAAAGTTCATTCACCCCAACCAAGTAGGCTTTATCCCAGAGATGCAGAGATGGTTCAACATAGGCAAATCAATAAATGTAATACAAAATACAAATGGACTGAAGGACAAAAACTACATGATCATCTCATTAGATGCAGAAAAGGCATTTGACAAAATCCAACATCCCTTCATGATGGTAAAAGTCATACAGAAACTGGGAACAGAAGGAACATATCTCAACATAATAAAGGCTATTTATGACAAACCTACATAATACTAAATAGGAAAGCTTTTCCACTAAAATCAGGAACCACTGGAATGACTCAAAAGGCACCATAGTGCTGAGAAGTGACAGAGGAGCGCTCAGCACTGAGACATCTCTATCACACCTTCCAAGGCTCAGGGTCCATTGTGGAAGAGGTGGCGGAAAGAATGTAAGAGCCAAGGGAAGGGTAGGACTCCTTACAATAGTTCTTGGTTGCCCACCATAACTAGACAGTAAGGCCGTATTACTGAGGCCTCCACAGGTTTGGGCTACAGGTCACTGAGATATCACCCTAGAGCTAAGCTGGAAGCCTCTTCCCTGTTGACTGGTTATCAGGATGCTGGAAAGAGCTCTGCAGCATGCAGCCTTTTGGGAGAGAGAAAGTCATCAATGGTGTTAAACAGCAGCGGATTCTGCAAGACATGCTACTAGAGCACCAGTTGGCACATTGGGCCTGGCTGGCCAATCTCAAGGCGTGCAGTGCCCACTGCTGTTTATACTTATTCCACTGATGACCTCTCTCCCATGGCGCTGCATGCAGTGTAGCTTCTTCCAGCTTTTTGTCAGCTGGTCAACAGGGAGGAGGTTTCCAGCTCAGCTCCAGTTTGATTTCTCAGTGACTGCAACCCAAGCATGTGGAATCTTCTGGAACAGGGTCTTACCATCTAGTCCTTGTGGGCATCCAAGAGCCTTGTATGCCCATATATAAATGCTACTCTCACTTTTGGTTAGAGAAGCTTCTCTTTTCAGATGGCAGTGATCACTGGGATGACTCAAAAGTCACTATAGTGCTGAGAAGAAGTCCATTGCAGAAGAGGTGGTGGAAAGAATGTAAGAACCAAAAAGAAGGGGAGGACTACTTACAGTGTTGTCTTCCAGATACAAAGTGGCCTGGATATTCACGACCTCACAATGGCTGACATTACCTACATAAGACCTGCATAATGAGAGGAAAAATTTGATGACATCAAAATAGAAGAGAGACTAAATCAAAAGAAGAAGGAATTCAATGGAGGGTGGATTTGGAAAGGGGGAAATGGGTGTGGTGGGTGAGAATTATCATGGTTCATTATGTATACTTATGGAAGCTGTCAATATAAAGTTTAAATAAAGCCGGGCGTGGTGGCGCACGCCTTGAATCCCAGCACTCGGGAGGCAGAGGTAGGAAGATCGTCGTGAGTTCGAGGCCACCCTGAGACTCCATAGTGAATTCCAGGGCAGCCTGGGCTAGAGTGAAACCCTACCTCGAAAAACAAAACAGAAAAAAAAAAAAAAAGTTTAAATAAATAAATAAATAATATTTACTTAGCCAGGCGTGTTGGCACACACCTTTAATCCCAGCACTGGGGAGGCAGAGGTAGGAGGATTGCTGTGAGTTCAAAGCCTCCTGGGACTACAGAGTGAGTTACAGGTCAGCCTGAAATAGAGTGAGACCCTACATATATATATATGTGTGTGTGTGTGTGTGTGTGTGTGTACATATATATATTATTAAATATATATTTAAAAATGAAAATGAAGGGCTGGAGAAATAGCTTAGTGGTGAAGGTGCTTGCCTTCAAAGCCTCAGGACCCAGGTTCAATTCCCTAGTACCCAGAGTAAACCAGATACAGAAGGTGGCACATGTGTCAAGTTTGTTTGCAGTGGCTAGAGGACCTGGAATACCCATTCTCTCTCTTTCTCCTTCCCTCTCTCTTCTCTCTCTGCCTTTTTCTCTCTCAAATAAATACATAAATAAAATATTTAAAAAATAAGCCGGGCATGGTGGTGCACACCTTTAATCCCAGCACTGGGTAGGCAGAGGTAGGAGGATCGCCATGAGTTCAAGGCCATCCTGAGACTACATAGTGAACTCCAGGTCAGCCTAAAACTGGAGAGATGGCTCAGCATTCAGCATTTAAAGCTACTTGCTTACAAAGCCTAATGGCCCAAATTCAACTCCCCAGTACTGATATAAAGCCAGATATACAAGGTGGCACATATATTTGGAGTTTGTTTGCAGTGGCATTTCCATTCTATTTTTTTTCTCTGTTTCTCTGTCTGTCTGTCTGTCTGTCTGTCTCTGCTTGCAAATAAATTTTTTTAGAAAGATTTATTTTATTTATTTATTTTATTTACTTATTCAAGAGTGACAGAGAAAGAGGCAGAGAGAGAGAGAGAAAGAATGGGCACACCAGGGCCTCCAGCCACTGCAAACAAACTCCAGATGCGTGCAACACCTTGTGCATCTGGCTTATGTGGGTCCTGAGGATTCGAGCCTCAAACCGGGGTTGGTAGGCTTCACAGGCAAGCACTTAACTACTAATCCATCTCTCCAGCCCACAAATAAGTTTATTTTATTTTATTTTTGGTTTTTTGAGGTAGGTCTCACTCTAGCCCAGGCTGACCTGGAATTCACTCTGTGGTCTCAGGGTGGCCTTGAACTCATGGTGATCCTCTTACCTCTGCCTCCTGAGTGCTGGGATTAAAGGCATGCGCCACCATGCCCAGCACTGCAAATAAACTTTTTAAAAAAAGATTTGTTCAGGGGTAGAGGGATGGCTTAGTGTTTAAGGCACTTGCCTGTGAACTCTAAGGACTCAGGTTCGGTTCCCCAGTACCCACGAAAGCCAGCGGCACAAGGTGGCTCATGTGTCTGGAGTTCATTTGCAGTGGCTAGAGGCCCTGGCATGCCCATTATCTCTCTCTCAAATAAATAAAATATGATAAATAAAATTATGCAATTTGCAGGAAAATGGATAGTTGTAGAAAGGATTATATTTAGTGAGGTTACCCAGGTTCAGAAAAGCCAAATGTCACATGTTCTCTCTCATATGTGGATCCTAGCTACAAATGATTGCACTTCTATGTGAGTAGGAATATAATTCAGTAGCAGAGGCCAGTAAGCTAAAAAGGGGATAGAAAAGGGGGGGTACTTAATAGGATGGTATGGTATATTATAAATAGAAAAACAGATTAATGGGGAAGACTAAAGGAAAGGGGGAGGGAGAGCTAATCAAAATCTAAGCGGATATAAACAAGTCATATGGAAATCTGCTTTTTTGGACAATGGAATACCCAGAAGCCATAGATTGTTACTAGAAAATTTTCAGTGTTAGGGATGGTATTCCTTTCAGTGAGTTGTTGGCCAGGGAGGTCCCTGATGCCCCCAAAACATTACAGGCCATTGCCAAGGCCCTTGGTTTCCCACCAGGAATAGATGATAAGACCCTATTGCTGAACATTCCACATACTTGGGCTGCAAGGTCACTGAGAAATCCTGCTGGAGCTGAGCTGAAAACCTCCTTTGTGTAGACCAGCTGACAGAAAGCTGGAAAAAGGCCGGGCATGGTGGTGCATGCCTTTAATCCCACCACTTGGGAAGCAAAGGTAGGAGGATCTCTGTGAGTTCAAGGCCACCCTGAAACTACAAGTGAATTCAAGGTCAGCCTGGGCTAGAGTGAGAAACTACTTTGAAAAATCAAAAAAAAAAAAAAAAGCCATGCTGCATGTCGTTCAATGGGAGAGAGAGAAATCACCAGTGGAGATACTCAACAGTGGACACTATAAGCCTTAAATTTGGCCAGCCAGGCCAATTGAACCAATGGGTACAATAGTGTCATATCTGTTATGGGGGAAACCAACTGCTTGCTATCTAATTGGACTGGAGGTCCACTCCATAGGAGGGAATACATGCCTGATACTGAAAACCTACAACAAGGGTAGTCATGAGCCCAAGGGGTGTAATGTCTGCTTCTGTCTGGCTAAATGTATATATTATGCTCATCAAACTGCCCAGTAAGCACTTCTCTTAATGTTCATACTCATATATTAATGCTACTTTTGGTTAGAGAAGCTTCTCTTTTCAGATGGTGGTGACCTTGGGATGACTCAGACTCACCATGGTGCTGAGAAGAAGTGACAGAGGACTGTTCAGCACTGAAACATCTCTGTCACACCTTCCAAGGCTCAGGGTCCATTGTGGAAGAGGTGACAGAAAGAATGTAAGAGCCAAAGGAAGGGTAGGACTCCTTACAACGTACTCCTCCAGACACAAAATGGCCTGGATATCCATGACCTCACAGTACCTGACACTACCTACACAAGACCATCATAATAGGAGGAAAAGATCATGACATCAAAATAAAAGAGAGACTGATGGAGAGGGTGAGGGAATGTGGAGAGTGGAGTTTTAAATGGGAAAGGGGGGATAGGGAATTACCATGGTTTACTGTCTACAATTATGGAAGTTGAATATAAAAATAATAAATAAAATATGAAAAAAGTTTTTATAAAAAATAAAGCAACATAAAAATAAATATTTATTTCAGAGAGAATGACTGGGCTTGTCAGGGCCTCCTACTACTGCAAATGAACCCCACACATATGCATAAATTCATACATCTAGCTTTATGTGGGTACTGGGGAATTGAACCTGGACCAGCAGATTTTGTAAGCAATCCATCTCCCCAGTTCAAATTTTACTTTTTTTTTTTTTTTTTTTTTTTTTTTTTTTTTTTGGTTTTTCAAGGTAGGGTTTCACTCTAGTCAGGCTGACCTGGAATTCACTATGGAGTCTCAGGGTGGCCTCGAGCTCACAGCGATCCTCCTACCTCTGCCTCCCGAGTGCTGGGATTAAAGGCGTGCGCCACCACTTGGGAGGCAGAGGTAGGAGGATTGCCGTGAGTTCGAGGCCACCCTGAGGCTCCATAGTGAATTCCAGGTTAGCCTGAGCCAGAGTGAGACCCTACTTAAAAACCAAAAAAGTTTAATTAATTAACTTATTTATTACTTGAGAGTGAAGCAGACAGAGAAAGACAGAGAGAAACAGACAGACAGACAGACAAAATGGGCACCAAGGGCCTCTAGCCACTGCAAATGAATTCCAGATGCATGTGCCACCTTGTACATCTGGTTTTATATGGGTACTGGGGAATTGAACCTAGGTCCTTAGTCTTTGCAGACAAGTGCTTTAATTACTAAGCCATGTCTCCACCCCCAAAATTTACTCTTATTATACAATGATCTCAGAGGACACAGGGATTGCCACAGTTTTTTTTTGGGGGGGGGGCAGGGCTGTATTTGTTAAGGTTTATTCAGTGGCCTACTGTGTGATCAGTTTTGGAGACAGATCCATGAGCCGCCAAAAAGAATGTGTGTTTTCGGGCTGTAGAGATGGCTTAGCGGTTAAGCGCTTGCCTGTGAAGCCTAAGGACCCCGGTTCGAAGCTGGAATCTCCAGGACCCACGTTAGCCAGATGCACAAGGGGGCGCACGCGTCTGGAGTTCGTTTGCAGTGGCTGGAGGCCCTGGCGTGCCCATTCTCTCTCTCTCCCTCTCTATCTGCCTCTTTCTCTCTCTGTCTGTAGCTCTCAAAAAAAAAAAAAAAAAAAAAAAAAAAAGAATGTGTGTTTTCTATCTGTTGAGTGGAATACTCAGTACAAATCTTTTAGGTCCAGTTGATGCATGATGTGGTTTAGCTCTTGCTGTTTCTTTGCTGATTTTTAGTCTGGGTAACCTATCTAAGTAAGAGAATAGGGCATTGAAATCTCCACTGTTATTGTATCTGGACTTATGTGTTCTTTCTTCTTTCCATTTTTCTTTCTTTATTCTTTCTTTCTTTTCTTTCTGACTAATCAGGTCCTTCCCTAATACACCTGAGTCTGATGATAAAGCTCATTCTAATTGGATGGCTGGTTCATATAAATGGGCCTGAAACATTTCTGTAAGACCCTTTCAGTAAGCCCTTTAAAAATATTTTTATTTTTAGGGCTGGAGAGAAGGCTTAGCAGTTAAGCGCTTGCCTGTGAAGCCTAAGGACCCCAGTTCGAGGCTCCATTCCCCAGGACCCAGGTAAGCCAGATGCATAAGGTGGCACATGCATCTGGAGTTTGTTTGCAGTGGCTGGAGGCCCTGGTGCACCCATTCTCTCTCTCTCTCTCTCTCTCTATCTCTCTCTCTTGCTTTCTGTTGCTCTCAAATAAATAAATAAAAATAAACAAAAAATTAATATTTATTTTTATTTATTTACTTGAGAGAGAGAAAGAGGCAGAGAGAGGAAGAGAGAGAGAATGGGCATGCCAGGGCATCCAGCCACTGCAAATGAACTCCAGATGCATGCACCACTTTGTGCATTTGGCTTATATGGGTCCTGGGGAATCGAACATGGATCATGGGGAATTGAACCTGAGTCCTTTGGCTTTGCAGGCAAACACTTTAACTGTTAAGCTATCTCTCCAGCCACCCTTGAAATTTTTTTTAAATTTATTTATGAGAGAGAGAGAAAATGAGAATATGGGCACACCAGGGCCTCTAGCCACTGCAAGCAACTATAGACACATGTGCCATCTTGTGCATGTTGCTTACACGGGTACTAGAGAATTGAATCTGGGTCCTTAGGCTTTTCAGCTAAGTGCCTTAACCACTAAGCATCTCTCCAAGCCTTAGTAAGCCCCTTTGAGCTCCCTTAGCCCCCTTACCCTTCCCACCTTCTTCTCTCCTTCCCTATGTGAGGGTGATCCTCTTGGCCTCCCCTTCCCCAAACAGGCTGGAAAGAGGAAGAATTGCTTTTGGCTTGACCTTTCTTGCTTTGTTTTCCCTTTTTATCCTAACTCTCCCTAAAATAAATCTCATAATTCATAATTTACCCTTCTCTAAGTCCATGTTTTCAATTCTTTGATAAGTTGGACAAGGACCCAAAGTTAGGGCTCATGGGCCTGGGGGCCCTCTGAATCTTTGTGGAACCTTATTCCTCCCAGAACTCCAGCCCTGAATCATTACTGTGATATGCTATGCAGAAATCCTTCTCTGGCCTTTCTCTGTCTTTATATTTGGGGAATCTTATAACTTCATTGAACAGTCAAACAATTCCTTTTATATTTATCTCAGCTCCTTCCTCTACCCCATGTATTCTGAGGTTTTTTAGCTTATACAAATTCTTGGAAACATTGGTTATGTTCTTTAATTTTTTTCTTTATATTAGTCTGTGTGTATTATGGTCTGGACTCTGTTCTCCATCTCTGAGATTAGTTCTTCTGCATGATATATGGTGCTCTAAATTAATTTTCATTTGATTGATCATCACATGATTTCTGTTTCTTTTTTCAGCATTTCTAGTTCCTTGATAAATTTTTCCTCCATGTTTATGACTTTTTCCTCCAATTTACTAACTTTCATTCACTTTGGATATTGTCTTTTTGTGATCTTGGATTTTTTTTTATTTTTGAGGTGGGGTCTTACTCTAGCCCAAGCTGACCTGGAATTCACTATGTAGTCTCAGGGTGGCATTGAACTCACTATGATCCTCCTACCCCTGCCTCTCAAGTGCTGGGATCAAAGGCGTGCACCACCATGTCCAGATTTGAATTTCTTTTGGTAGGTCATTCATTTGCCTGTTTGTAGAGCCTGCATGGGCTGTTAGGTTTTTAGAAGTAGAACTCTAAGTTCTTTCTCTGGCACTTTCACTCTGTCCATTTCTATTCCCAATGTTGGGGAGGTGAGAGTTTGGGAGTGTTTTGGTGGCTTGTTGTTCCTTACTCTTTTGAGTTTCTCTGTTGTGATTTGAGCTGTTGTGGAAATGGAAATTTTTCCCCTCTTTTATTTGTTCTACCCTTGTTTCCTACACTGTTTTGTTGGATGTAGGCCCACAGATTTGATGTTAGGTATTGTTTCTAGCTTCCTGTTGCTGGACAAACACCCAAGCTAAAGCAGGTTACAGGAGAAAAGGGTTTAATTCAGGCTTACAAATTCCAGGAGAACTCCATCAATGGTGGAAGAATCAGACTCACTTCCATAGATCCAAGCAGAGAGACACCACCAACAGCAGCACCACAAAACCCCCCAAACTGAAAGCACTGTTCAAGTATCTTAGGGCTGGACTCGATCAATGCTCAGTGACTTACCTCTTCCCTAGTAGGCCTTCGCCCACTGGACACTCAAGTTTCCAGCCTGAGTCTATGGGTCCATACATTTAAACCACTACAGTACGTTTGATTTTGTTCTTTGTGTTACTATTCTGTGTCCTTTAGATAATTTAACAATCATATAATAATCAGGCTAGACAGGTGGCTTAGTGGTTAAGGCACTTGCCTGTGAAGCCTAAGGATTCATGCTCAACTCTCCAGGTCCCACATAAGCCAGATGCATGGTGACACAAGCATGCATGGTTGCACATGCGCACAAATGGGCACACATATCCGGAGTTCAATTGCCATGGCTGGAGGCCTTGGCACACCAATTCTCCCCCCCGCCACCACTCTTGCATAAGATAAGGCAGTCTGTTGGGCTTGCCTCAAAAACAGTATAATATGTAATAATCCAGTTTAATACCAACATATAGGGCTTTAATGTCCATATTCAAAAACAATATTGTCAATATTAATATAGGGTAAGAGAACCATGTAAACCTTATCAGTAGGGTTAACAGGAAAATGAGTGAGAATAGAGAGACAATGGAAGGAGAAAAGAGGAATAACAAACAAGAATAATCCAATGAACAATTGTTTTTAAAAGGACAAAAAGGGCTGGAGAAATGACTTAGCAGTTAAGGCACTTGCCTGCAAAGCCAAAGGACCACAGTTTGATTCCCCAGAACCCACGTAAGCCAGACACACAAGGTAGCACATGTGTCTACAGTTCATTTGTAGTGGCTGGAGGCCTTGGAGCACCCATTCACACTCACTCTCTCTCCTTCTCTCTGCCTATTTCTCTCAAATAAAATAATTTTTTAATAAGAACAAAAACAAATTGGGGCTGGAGAGATGGCTCAGTGGTTAAGATGCTTGCCTGCAGAGCCTAAGGACCTGGGTTTGAGTTGCCGGTACCCACATAAAACTGGACACACAAAGTGGTGCATGTATCTGGTATTCATTTTCAGTAGCTAGAGGCCCTGGTACACCCATTCTCTCCCTCTACTTGCAAATGAAATACACAAAAAATATTTTAAAAATCATTTAAAAAGTAACAAATAGGGGAGTGAGGAGATGGTTCAGTGGTTTAGGTGCTTTTCTGAAAAGTTTAATGATACTGGTTTGATTCCCCAGTACCAACATAAGGCCAGATGCACAAAATGCCACATGTATGTGGAGTTTGTTTGCAATAGCTAGAGGCCCTGACCCACCCATTCTCATCCCACCCCTGCTGCAAATAAATAAAATATGGAAAAAGTAAACAGTTGTAAAAAAAAAAAAAAATACTGAAGACCAGGCGTGGTGGCTCACACCTTTAGTCCCAGCACTTGGGAGGCAGAGGTAGGAGGATCACTGTGAGTTCGAGGCCACCCTGAGTCTACAGAGTGCATTCCAGGTAGCCTGGGCTAGAGTGAGACCCTCTCTCCAAAAGCACACAGACACACACACACACAAAACAAATACTAATTAAAGCAAATAAATAACATAAGAAATTAAAAGAATAAAAAACAACTGGAGGATCATATGTATGTATGGGGAAATGTCCCTTTGCCCACCCCCCCCCCAGGTTAGAGTTCATAACAGTGGCACCCTAAATCAGCCAGTCTGATTCTGTCTGTATGTCTTTCAGGAAAGATCAGTTTATGTGAGAAAGTTAGCAGGGTATGTGACACACACCCACTACCCCTGCACTCTGAATAATGAGGTAGGGGTTGCTGTTGAGCTTAAGGCCATCCTTGGTTACAGAGTGAGTTCTAAAACAGCCCTGGCTATAGCGAGACCAGGCTTCATAAGAGAAGAAAAGAGAAAAAAAGGAAAACCAGAAAACAAACAACTAAAAAAAATGCACCAAAAATTTTTTAAACCCCTTGTCTTTTTTGGCTGGTCTCAGGCCTAGGCAGAAGTTGTCCCTTCTGAAAGGTCCTGCTGTGGTAGCTTGAACCCTGGGTTCCTCAGGAGTTACTGAAATGGGCAGGGAATGTTCCAGTTGTCCTGAGGGCAGCTTCCGTCCCCATTGCTCTGCTCTACTCTGCTCTCTGCAGGAAACATATTGGTGGTAGCTGGAAGCCTGAATCCTTACCCATGCTAGCTGAAAGTGCGGGGGCCTCCGTGAATGCTGCAGACTGGACCGGGAATCTGGGAGGCATATTGGTGCTGCAGATGTTAACTGACACTGGGAGCAAGTCCCTCCGTTAGTCTTGCAGGTGTGGTAGTGGGGAGGGTCCCATCCCAGCAGTGTCCAAGACTCATACTGGCTCACAGCAGGACATGAGGGTGACAGCATAGACAGCATAGACACCCTTCCAGGGGGCAGCAGACTGGAGCCCTATCCTAGGCTCCTAGCTGATTACCTGCAGCGCCCCCTCCCACCTTTCTTCAGAGGTCTACCCCCCTAGCTTAATCAACTCATTATGGATCTTGGCTTGTAGAAAAAGGATGAAACAGGCTGGAGAGATGGCTCCGCCGTTAATGGCTCGCAAAACCTGAAGGTCTGGGTTCAATACCCCAGTACCTGGGTAAAGCCAGACATACAGTGGCACATGTATCTGGAATTTGTTCACAGTGGCAGGAGGCTCTGGCCCATCCCTACTCTCTCTCTATTTCCCTCTCTCTCAAATAAATAAATAAAAATTTTAAGGGCTGGAGAGATGGCTTAGGGGTTAAGGTACATGCCTGTGAAGCCTAAGGACCCAGGTTCGATTCTCCAGGTCCCACATAAACCAGCTGCACATGGTGGCACATGCATCTGGAGTTCACTTGCAGTGGCTAGAGGCCCTAGCATGCCCATTCTCTTTTTCTCTCTCTCTTTCTCTCTCTCCCCCCCCCTTTCTGTGTCTCTAATAAATAAATAAATAAAAATAAAAATCTTAAAACAGTCAAGAAAAATTTTAAAGAATGAAAAGGGGAGTATCTTGTATTAATTTGCCTCCTTTTATTTCTGCAGGCCTTTTTGGTGAGCCCTTTCAAAATGCAAGTGACAATCAGGTTTACTAAGGCTTACAACCAGCTAGAACTTTATAGTTTAACAACATATAAACAGACAATCTTAATTTGTCACATGATGTCATAAATATAATTCATATCTAATTTGCAAGCAAGTACCTTAAATCCTGAGCCATCTCTCCAGCTCCTAATTTCCTGTCTTATTCAAAGATAGGAACAAAAAAATAAGGGCTGAGGGCTGGAGAGATGGCTTAGCGGTTAAGCACTTGCCTGTGAAGCCTAAGGACCCCGGTTCGAGGCTCGATTCCCCAGGACCCACGTTAGCCAGATGCACAAGGGGGTGCACGTGTCTGGAGTTTGTTTGCAGTGGCTGGAAGCTCTGGCGCGCCCATTCTCTCTCTCTCCCTCTCTCTGTTGCTCTCAAATAAATAAATAAAAATAAACAACAAAAAACCTTTGAAAAAAAATAAGGGCTGGAGAAATGGCTCAGTAGCTAAGGCACTTACCTGCCAAGCCTAATGACTCAGGTTTCAATCCTCCAGTATCCATGTAAAGCCAGATGCGCAAAGTGCTGTATGCATGTGGAGTTTATTTGTAGCTGCTGGAGGCCCTGGTGTGCCCATTCTCTCTTCTCCCTTTCTCTACTTGCAAATAGGTGAAAGAAAAAAATTTAAAAACTTTAAAAAATGATTTTAATTCCGCCAAGTGGCCATTACTGCGTTTATCCCTAAAGGAGTTCCCTCCCTAGGTCTCTTTTCCTCTTAAACCTGACTCCTTCCCTAAAGAATTTCTCTCCTATAAAAACTCTGGATCAGAGTCAGTAGGTGGATTACCCACTCAGGACCCCTTCCACTTTACTGGAGCTTACCATTTTCCTTCTCTTAAGATCTCCAATACTCTACACTAAATCTTTCTAAATGTCACCTGCTATGGTCTGTGAATTTCATTCTTTGAATTCATAAAACAAGAACTGGAGGCCACTGACTCCGTGGAAGTTTTGTGTGGCCATGACAGTCAGTCTGGCACCCTAACTCCTGGGTTAAAGCACAACCAAGAGCAGAGAATGGCTCTGTTACTCTCAAAGACATCCTACATTCCCATATCACTGAAATGCTGTTCTGTAGTGTAGTTAAGGATCTGGTTTTACCGGACTGGTGGTTTCTGAAAAGTGAACTCCTTGGGCTACTGCGGGTCTGCCCTATTGCTAATAATCTGACTGAATTCTATAAAACACTGACTTTGCAGAAACTCTAGGAATAGATCTTGGTTCCTCCTTTGGAATTGAGATGCCCATCACTCAACACCATCACTTGTGAGGACCACAGAAGCTGAGAGACTTGCCTAAGATCACATAGCTCTTTTGTGGAATGGCCAAGATTCATGCTTTTGTGCCTCAGCCCTCACTGCTGAGTTTCTGGCCATGCAGCTAACTACCTCTCTCAGCCTGAACTACACTGAACTACAACTACATTGTCTAAATGTGGGCTCTGAGCTACTCCACCTCCACAGTAGGGGTCACTTTTGTTCTGGGTCTCCTCTTTCCCCCAGTGGATAGGGCCTACTGTCCACCTCAGGGTTGGGAGAATACACTCTTCCCAACAACCACCCAGGCGCAAGTTTCTTGCCCAGGTTGCCCAGCAATTCCTGTGCTATGCGGGCAGGGCTGGCTGCTGCATAGATAAGCATCTATAATGACTCATGCACAGTCTGAGTACCACCCACCTGTCTGGAGAAGAGCTGTGGAAACCAGCCAGGTGGGTCTGAGCTGGCAAAAGCAGCCCATCTACTTACTTTCCCTGCCCAACCAAACCCTGGAACCTAACTCCTCATTTTCTTCACTTGGATAAAGAACTCAAGGAGTTAAAAGTACTAACCTTCTAGTTCTGCCCACCATTCAGAGGTGAGCCTTCATTCATCACAGTTGTGCACACCTGTAATCCCAGTATTTGGGAGGTGGAGGCAGGACAATCAGGAGTGCATGGCCAGCCTTAACTACACTACAGGCTTGACTTCAGCCTGAGCTACACGAGACCCTATGTCAACACAAAACAAAAGACAATCAGCAGGGTGTAGTGGCTCACATCTTTTTTTTTTTTTTTTTTTGTTTTGTTTTTTCGAGGTAGGGTCTCACTCTAGCCCAGGCTGACCTGGAATTCACTATGGAGTCTCAGGGTGGCCTCGAACTCACAGCGATCCTCCTACCTCTGCCTCCCGAGTGCTGGGATTAAAGGCGTGCGCCACCACGCCCAGCTGTGGCTCACATCTTTAATCCCAGCACTGGGGAGGCCCAAGGAGAAGGATTGCTGTGAGTTTAAGGCCAGCCTGAGATTACATAGTGAATTCAGGTCAGCCTGGGCTAGAGAGACCCTACCTTGGAAAAAATAAAAACAAAAATAAATAAATAAAAACAAACAAACAAAAACACCTCTACCACCAATTTGGCAGGCATATTGACCCAAGTCTGTAATCTCAGTACTTGGATGGCAGAAATAGGAAGATCAGGAGTTCAAGGATAGCCAGGCATGATGGCATACACCTTTGATCCCAGTACTTGGGAGGCAGAGGTAGGTGAATTACTGTGAGTTTGAGGCCAGCCTGGGAATACAGAGAAAATTCCAGGTCAGCCTGGGCTAGAGGGAGACCTCAAGGATAGCCTGGGCTACATAGAAAGACTCTGCCTCAAAACAAATCAAAATCACAAAATCAGTATTCTACTATGTTTCCTATTGTAACTACAATAAAGTTTTTTAAGCTTCTTAAAAAATAGTTATTTATTTGAGAGAATGAGAGAAATAGGCAGATTGATAGAGAATGAGTGTGCCAGGGCCTCCAGTCACTGCAAATGAACTTCAGCTGCATGTGCCTCCTTGTGCATCTGGCTTACTGGTACTTGGGAATCAAACCTGGGTCCTTAGGTTTCACAGGTAAACACCTTAACTGCTAAGCCACCTCTCCAGCACTTTTAAACTTAAAAAAATATTTTATTTATTTATTAGAGAGAGAGAAAGCAAGCACAGAGCACCAGGGCCTCTAGCCACTGCAAACCAAGTCCAGAAGCATGTGATACCTTGTGCATCCCGCTTTACATGGGTACTAAGGAATCAGACCTGGGTCCTTAGGCTTTGCAGACAAGCACCTTAATTGCTAAGCTATCTCTCCAGCCCCCCTCTTTTTTTTTGAGGTAGGGTCTCACCCTAGTCCAGGCTGACCTGCAACTCTATCGTGTGACCTGGAACTCTTTGTACATCTGGCTTTACATGGGTCCTGGGGAACTGAAGCAAGCTCCTTTTAATCTCTAAGCCATCTCTCCATCCCCTACAATAAAGGTTTTGGTAGGGGAATAGAAGATGTTGGAGTTACCTTCTCATTGCTGGTATAAAGCACCCAACCAAAAATGCAACAGAAGGGAGGAAATTTTTTATTTTGGCTTACAGTCTTGAGGGGAAGCTCCACAATGGCAAGGAAGGGCACGGCATGAACATAGGCTGGACATCACCTCTGCCACAGCAGGCGAAAACAGCAGCAGGAGAGTGAGCCCAACTTTGGCAAGGGGGAGTTGGCTGTAACACCCTTAAGCTTGCCGCAACAACATACCTCTTCTAGCAAGGCTCCACCTCCCAAATTGCCACCAGCTGGGGACCAAGCACCCAAAACACATGAGTTTATGGGGAACATCTGATTCAACTTATTCAAACACTACAGATGTCTTCAGACCACTCCCCCCCCCCCCCCTGCCCAGTTGTCAGATGGAATCTAGGTCCTTGCATGTGCTTTTCAAGTGTTCTATTACTGAGCTCCCCAGGTCAAAATGAAAAAGCATATCCAACTGTTTAGATATAAGAACTATCTCTTTTTTTTTTCTTGAGATCCTATGTAGCTGAGACTGATCTCAATCTCTCTATGTAGTCAACAATGACCTTGGGCTGGAGAGATGGCTTAGCGGTTAAGCGCTTGCCTGTGAAGCCTAAGGACCCTGGTTCAAGGCTCAATTCCCCAGGACCCACGTTAGCCAGATGCACAAGGGGGCGCATGCATCTGGAGTTCGTTTGCAGTGTCTTTCTCTTTCTCTATCTGCCCCTTTCTCTCTCTGTCTGTCACTTTCAAATAAATAAATAAAAATAAACAAAAAAAATAAGAATGACCTTGTGTGAGCTGGGTGTGGTGGTGCATGCCTTTAATCCCAGCACTCAGGAGGCAGAGGTAGGGGGATTGCTGTGAGTTCAAGGCCACTCTGAGACTACATAATGAATTCCAGGTCAGCCTGGACTAGAGTGAAATCCTACCTTGAACCCCCCCCCACCAAAAAAAAATGACCTTGAACTCCCGAGCCTCCTGTCTCCACCACCTAAGTGCTGTGATTCCTCCTGCACACATGAACAACCTGGGGTAGAAAAGGGAGTTAGCCTATGTCATTGTCAATGTTGGAGCAAAATTCAGGGGCTGGTGGCCCGCGGGTGCAGTGGTAGAACACATGCTAATGGCCAGAGGCCCCGGATTCAACTGCTCCCCCACCTAAGAAAAAAATTCACTCTGGTAGCTGGGCATTGTCCACACCAGTCTCAAGACTATCTTACTGTCTCCAAGGAGGTGCCCCAGTCAGAGATGCTGCCTGTGGTTCAGAGCAAAGGTTAATGCAGGAGGAAGCTGTCACTGTGGCAGCTTTGATGTGGTGGCTTTACCTTTATTAGAAATAGAACAAGCCATGGAGAGAACCCTAATGGAACCTGAGATAATTAATGTGGTTGGAAAGAGGCAAAATCCAAGTAGATACAGATTCAAAAGCAAAGTTAATGGCTGGGACAAAAGTGCTAAGGGCAGCGAGTCAGGCTAGACAGCCAGCCTCACACAATTTTCCAGAGTGGTTTAGTGAATTGGTAGAGCCTGCTAGTTCCCTGCATTGTGTCAGATGACTGTAAACAGCTCAAACAGCTGACTCTGAAAGCTTTACAAACTAGTCTTTGAAAGGCACTTCATTTTGGAGGGCAGTGAGTGTGGTAGGCTAGCTCTCCCAGGCCTGATGCAATGGAGATTGTTTATATGGCAGCATTTGAGATCTCTGGATTGATTTGCTAATTACATGGACTAGGAGCTGAGTCTTGGTCTCACAGAAATAGCCTACTCACACAGGTTATTAGGGTAGGAGGCAGAAAACAACTTGCTCAGTTTAAAGGAGGTTCAGGAATCAAATCTGGATAGGGAAAGGAGAGAGGGAGAGAAAGAAGAAAACTGTTGCAGTCCTTTGTTCCGGAGATGAAGCCTGAAAGCCGCTCATCCCAAGAAGCTATTCTCATGGGTCCTCACTAGTGGATGGACTGCGAACCTCCTGTTTCAGACTAACAACCTTCAAGAAAAGAACCTGACAGGACTAGAGGGATGGCTCAAAAGCCTGATGGCCTGGGTTTGATTCCCAATACCTACATAAAGCCTGGAGTTCATCTGCAGCAGCAGGAGGTCCTGGCATGCCCATTCTCCCTCCCAGAATAATTAGTTTTAAAAATATGGGGTTGGGGAAATGGCTAGGTGGTTAAGGCACTTGCCTGCAAAGCCTAATGACCCAGGTTCAATTTCCCAGTATCCATGGTAAAAGGCCAGATGCACAAAGTGGTGCATGCATCTGGAGTTCATTTGTAGTGGCTAGAAGCCCTGAGCACCTATCTCTGTTTGCAAATAAATAAATTATAAAAGTATTTAAAAGGTTACATAGGCCAGGCATGGTGGCACACGCCTTTAATCCCAGAACTTGGGGGGCAGAAGTAGGAGGCTCACTCACCACAAGTTTGAGGACACCCTGAGACTACATAGTGAATTTCAAACCAGCATGGGTTAGAGTGAGACCCTACCTGGAAAAACTTTAAAAAAAAAGTTACATAGCACAGCATGGAAGAGGAGCTGTTCACACACTGATTTTTTTTTTTCTTTTTCCCTTGGTAGGGTCTCACTCTAGCCTAGGCTGACCTGGAATTCACTATGTACTCTCAGGGTGGACTCAAACTTATGGCAATCTTCCCACTTCTGCCTCCTGAGTGCTAGGTCTAAAGGTGTGTGCCACCAGGCCTGGTTTTTTTTTTTTTTTTTTTTGAGGTAGGGTCTCAGTCTCTAGCTGGAATTCACTCTGTAGTCTCAGGGTGGCCTCAAACTCACAGCATCCTCCTACTTCTGCTTCCCAAATGCTGGGATTAAAGGTGTGCGCCACCATACCCAGCTTTTTTTTTTTTTTTTTTTTTTTTTTTTTTTTTCTGAGACAGAGTCTAATGTATTCTAGGCTATCTTAAACTTTATGTGCAGCCAGGGATGACCTTGATCCTCCTTTTCCACCTCCCAAGTGGTGTAACTACAGCTGTGTGTACAGTACAGACTTACACAGTGCTAGGGCTGGGACCCAGGGCTCTGTCAGAGGCGTGCGGCATTCACAGGCGATTGCTAGTCTGCCGAGCACAAGCAAATGCAAGGGATCATACCTGCCTGCACTGGGAGAGAAAGCTCCAGGGATGGTCAATGGGCTCCAAGATGCAGCCACTGCCCTGGCCATGGTGGCCAGTGACTATGACCTACAGCACCCCAGCCCCAGCTCCCACACCCTGAGTGAATGGCCCATGTGACTTGGCAGCAGATCTGATGCAGTTTTAATAGATCACAAATCCAATGAGCCAACAGCACAATACCACTGAAAGGTCATATTCTCATCTACATTAATGTTCAACAGTGGTTTTATTGGTCACATTCTTGTTAGAGTATAATACAAAAAAGTTCTAGCAGAAATACTCTCCTCTCTTTATTGCTATGCCACCAACAGAGATACAGGCCCTAAAGGCCAAACAGCTGTTGGTCATTTATGGGAAAGCTGCAATGCTAAACCCTCAGCAGATTTCTTGCTGTGTTTGCACATTTCTTAGCAACAGAGGGGACAGATGGCTTGTTTTCCTGTGTGACAAACCCTGAAAGAGAGGCAAGGAGCCAGTGCAAGAGCCATTTGAGTTTGTCAGTTTAGGATTCTGCTTTCCTGGAAGATCTAGCATGGATACAGGCAGAAAGCGCTTTCTCTGTGCTAGCACACAGCAGCAGCCTGTGACACAGAACGTCATTCCTGACTGAACAGCTCCATTCCTCACTGCGACTGGGCTGCCTTGTTCTGGCCAAGGGCTCAGTTGGTGGTATGCCTCCATCACTTTTCCCTGTTGCCTCCACTTGGGAAGCTCAAGAGAAGGCATTTTTACATGTCTCTTTAATGATCGTTTTTCCAGTGTAGTTATCAGCGTTAAGGACCGTGACTAGACAGTAAAGCTTCCTTACTGCTAACTTGCTTAGTGTTCTTGTGCTTCTTCTCCTTCCTTCAGTAAATCCACCATTCTTTATCCTTGTGTTCCCCAGAGCTGGATTCAACCCTTTCACGTACAAAGTTCTCAGTGTAAAACTTACCAGGCTCTTCCTGTCATGACAATTCCCAAAGCCACACCTCTGGCTTAGGGCATTGTATCTGGTTATTGGGAACGTGGGTGGCGTCATGGTATTCATGAATGCAGCTTTGGGAGCTAAAATGTTCAAATCCCTTTGTGAGCTATGAAACTATTTCATGTTTCCATTGTCTGGAACAAGTCCTTAGTCTGTGGCGTTTCTGACCTCCTTGCATACTGTTAACTGGCAGCAGATTGACAATCCAGCAATCACCTTTTCATGAGACAAAGCTGACAAATCATAGCTCAGGATCTTCAATTCTCAATTTATCCAGCTACCAATTTGGCCTTTTTAGATGGGTGGTTCTAACTTGATTGCACATTGGAATCTACTGGGCATGACTGGACCCCACCATGAGTTCCATTCAGTGGGTCTTGGACTGAGCTTGAGAATTTGTTTTTGTTGGGCACTAACATGTAATCCCAGCACTTGGAAGACTGAGGCAGATGGGAAACCTTTCCCTGAGGAGACTCAACACACTCATCTAGAGCTCATATTACAGGCCAAAGTATAATTGCACCAAAACCAGTTTAGGTGAACCAGTGAGTTTATTGGCATTACTTACAGAGCAGGGTGAGGGGTTGCTTACAGGGGTATGGATGATTCACAGGCAGCTGCAACATGGAAAATCCCACCCCAGTGTAAGTGACAGCCGACTCATGGAAGTTGCGTCTCGAGCTCACTGCACAACCTGCATGGAGCTCAGCAGGGAAGGTGGGAGTCTCCTCCCCAAGTACTTGCTTAATCTTTTTATTTTGAGGTAGAGTCTCACAGTAGCCCAAGCTGGTTTGGAACTCACAGTGATCCTCCTACCTTTGTCTCCACAGTGCTGGGATTAAAGGCATTCAACACCAAACCTGACTTGTTTAACCTTTATGTAACCTTAGGGAGGGGTCTGGCAACCTTTTCCCCAGACTTGCTGAGCTGACTTGCTTCTCCCTTCAAGAGGGAATATTTCAATTCAGAGAAAATTGCTATATAACACAGGTCAGAGTTGCCCCTAAACATGTTTTCTGCATCTTGGGGAGTGATTCATAATCTTTTCAGTTCTCCCACATTTGTTTACTTCTTGACTCTCTCCTTTCAAGAGGGAATATTTTTGTTTTTGAGGCAAGGTGTCATTGTAGTCACAGTGGAGGCCCAGGCTGGCCTCAAACTCATGGGGATTCTATCTCAGCCTCCTAAATGCGGAAATTGAAGGTGTGGGTCACCATACTCAGCATCGAGGGAATATTTCAAGTAGGAGGAACTTGCTATACAACAATGGGTCACGAGGCTACATAATGAAAACATGCCCTAAATAATAAGCAAGCCACTTTCTTGGATTGGGGGTGTAGCTCAGTGATAAAGTACTTGCCTAGTATATACAAGGTTTGATCTCCAGCACCAGGGATGAGAAGTGCATTATCCTGTCTTTTCTACCCCTGGCACTAGTGAGCTCTGCTCTCAAAACAGGGTATTATTCAAAAGAAAATTAATGTCAATATTTAACGGTTTTGAGCTAGTTGTAGCTTGGTGATGAGTGCTTGCCTCCTAACATGTATGAGGCCTTGAGTTTAACCCCCTGGCAAATACACAGAAAAATCTGTCTTGCTAATGGTTTTATTGTTTACTCTCCTTCCCTTGTGTTGGCATTTTCTTGTTTAACCCTTTCAGCCTATCATCACTTCATACACAATAATTATAACTGGAGACAAAGTACAAGGCAGTGTAACCAAATTTTGCAAGCAGTCGAAGTCTTCCTATTAGCCATAACATTTTCCTGGATGACAATGCACGTTTGAATATGGCTTTGTAGAAGGCATGGAAATTACTCAGTAAAAGTAATACATGATATTTTTCTTCTGTGTGTAATTATAAATGTAGCAGCTTTTCCTCTAAGGATAGAAATCAAAGATACATGGTACAGTTCAGGGGTAGAGAGCTTCTCTAGCATGCGTGAGTCCTAGGTTTGAATACCAGTAATGCAGGGGGGAAAAATCACCACCAAAGCCTGATAAGTGGCATTTACAAAAATATTAAGATATATTTAAGCTACAGGGCCAGGCTATCAGGCTTAACATCTAAGAATTTCTTCCATATAGAATGGTACTTTAGGAGTCATCACCAATTTTCCAGATGGAACCAAGTGTTGGCATATGGGACATTTTAGAGGGCAAGACTTGGTCTATGAGAACTTATTTTCTGGCTCCCTAATAGACCACCCAACCACTTGAAAACCATACCACCACCTTATCGGCATACACACCAACACTGTCCCTTAATGTTGGGTATATTTTCTCACTTTTTTTTTTTTTTTTTTTTTTTTTGAGTTCAAGGCCAGTCTGGGAATGTAGAGTAAGTTCCAGGTCAACCTGGCTAGAGTGAGACCCTGATTTGAAAACAACAAAAAAAATCAATGATGAAAATAACTGTGATGAGTAAAATCTTCCCACCACCTTAAAAAACAAGATGATAAAAATACCCTATTTCTTTTTAGTATTTCTTTGTGTGTATGGGCATGCCAGGGTCTCCTGCAGTTACAAATGCTTGGCCAGATTTATGTAGATGGCTGGGGAAATAAACAGGGGCTTGGAGGCTTTTGCAAGCAAGCGCCTCTTAACTGCTGAATCATCTTTTCAGTTCCTTTTTCTGTCCCCCCCTCCCCCAAGGTCTCTCTGCTACCCAGGATGTCCTTGAATTCATGGTGATTTCCCAGCCTCCACCTCTTTTTGAGTGCTGGGGTAACTGGCACGAATCATTATAACTAGCCCATGAATTTTTTTAAAAAGTATTTTTTTGTATTTTATTACTTGAGAAAGAGACAGAATGGCCACGGCAGGGAATCTAGTCACTGCAAACACTTGCCACCTTGTGCATCTGGCTTTGCAGGCAAGCGCCTTAACCATCTCTGTAACCCTAATTTTAACTCTTGTTGGGCTACCATATTTTTGGAGGCAGGGTCTATGTACCCAAAGCTGGCTTTGAACATTGAATATGACCCTTCTGCATCAGGAGACCAAGTGCTAGGATGTACCACCATAGCTGACCATACTTGTTTGTTGTGACATGTACAGACAACATAAACTCTTCTCAAAAGAGGAAGTCTAGTGCAGTGGTACATGCCTATAGTTCCAACACTTGGGATGAGGATCCTTGAACCCAGGAAGTTGAAGTCAGCCTGGAGACAGCACATCCTAACAAAGGAATGTTATTGAGAACCTGGGGATATGGCTCAGTAAGGAAAGATGCTTGCCTGTAAAGCCTGGGATCAATTCCCCAGCAGTCTTGTAAACCCAGATTCACAAAGTGGCACATGCATCGAGTTCCATTTGCAGTGGCAGAGGTCCTGGTGTGCCATACTCTCTCTTAAATAATCCCCCCCTCCCCCCGGTATGGTCTCACTCTAGCCCAGGCTGATTTGGAATTCACTATGTAGTCTCAGGCTGGCCCAGAACTTGCAGCAATCCTACCTCTGCCTCTGGAGTGCTGGGATTAAAGGCGTATACCACCACACCCAGCTAAAAATATTTAAAAAATTTTTTTAAAATATTTTTTATGTATTTATTTGGGAGAGAGATACAGAAATAGGCAGGTAGAAAGAGAATGGGCATGGCAGGGCCTCCAGCCACTGCAAATGAACTCCAGATGTGTGCGGCCCCTTGTGCATCTGGTTTATGTGGGTCCTGGGGAGTCAAATCTGGGTCCTTTGGCTTTGCAGGCAAGTGCCTTAACCGCTAAGCCATCCCTCCAGCCCCTTAAAAACATTTCTTAAAAAGAACCTAGAGGAGCAGTGTTCCACATGCAAGCACAGGGCACATGCATTCATTCCCTGCACATACCCACACAGTACATACTACACACACAAATATATTTCCTCCAACCACATGCCTTGCTCCTGCTTCAACCAGAGTACTGGGTTACAAGCATGACTCAGTTTACTTTTTCTTTTTCTCAAGACAGGGTCTCACTCTAGCTCAGGGTGGCCTGGAACTCAGCAATCCTTTTACCTCTGCCTGAGTGCTGGGATTAAAGACATGAACCACCACACTTGGCCTCTATTTGCTCTTATAGGCTGACAGTGAAACATTTTTTTCTTCCATTTTTATTCTGTAACACTATGTAAAGATGGATTCTTATTCAATGAACTAAAATTGCTATCATAATGTAAATGGCAGATTTGGCCACTGTATGCTCCAGTGGATCCTGTGTCCTGCTGACATGTATCTAACACTTTTTAATATCCGTCTGGCCCCAAAGGATGGCCCAATTTGTTTCTCTGAGCAGTACATAAGTCTGATACTCTGCCAGGAGCCACTTAAGTCTGCCACTGCACATTCTCAGGTCTTGAGAACTAGTCTATCAGGTTACCCCAGAAACGTCCTATTTTAACAAAACACCATTTTACTGTACACTCATACCTTGCCAAGATGAATTTATACTTGATTGCCATCTTTGGTTGTTTCAGAAGTATGGGTTAAGGGTTCAATGCTAGCTAACTAGCACACACCTTTAATCCCAGCACTCAGGAGGCAGAGGTAGGAGGATCAGTGTGAGTTTGAGGCCAGCTTGGGACTACTTACCGAGTTCCAAGTTAGCCTAGGCTAGAGAGAGCCTTCCTTAAAAAATGAACAAAAAAGTTTAAGTCATATGAAAATGTTCTGCTTTGTTAATATTTAAAAGTTTGGGAAGTATATTGCGGAGGTGGATAATGTGCCCAGAAGCCATGAATTATTTCAAGGAAACTTCAGTCCCAGGGATGGGATACCTTCCAGCATGTAGGTCAGGGAGTCCCTTAAGTGTCCCCAAAACATTACAGGCTATTGCCAAGGCTCTTGGATGATAATCAGCCTAGATGGTAAGACTCTATTGCTAGATTTCCACATGCTTGGGCTGCAGGTCACTGAAAAATCAAGCTGGAGGGCTGAGAGATGGCTTAGAGATTAAGGCACTTGCCTGTGAAGCCTAAGGACCCAGGTTTGACTCCCCAGGTCCCACATAAGCCAACTGCACAAGGTGGTGCCTGCATCTGGAGTTCGTTTCCATTGGCTAGAGGCTCTGGCATGACCCCTGTGTATAATAAATAATTTAAGTCATGAGCCCTAGGGTTGTAACATCTGCTGATCTCTGGCTAAATGTATATACCATGCTTATCAAACTGCCCAGTAAGCACTTCTCTTAATATTCATACCCTTATATTAATGCTGCTCTCACATTGGGTAGAGAATATTCTCTTTTCAGATAGCAGTGACCTTGGGACGACTCAGAAGGTATCATGCTGCTGGAAAGAAGTGACTAGAGTACCGAGTAACATCTCAATCACACCTTCCAAGGCTCAGGGTCTAATGCGGAAGAGGTGGCGGAAAGAACGTAAGAGCCAAAGGAAGGGTAGGACTCCTTACAACGTGCTCCCTCCAGACATAAAATGGCCTGGATATACATGACCTCATAGTGCTTGACACTACCTACACAAAACCATCATAAGAGGAGGAAAAGATAACGACATCAAAATAAAAGAGGCTGAGATGGGAATAGGATATGATGGAGAATGGAGTATCAAAGGGGAAAATGGGGGGAGGGAGGGTATTACCATGGGATATTTTTTATAGTCATCGAAAATGCTAATAAAAATTGAGAAAAAAATAAATGGACAAAAATAAATAATTTAAAAAATCAAGTTGGAGCTGAGCTAGAAGTCTCTTCCCTGTTGACTAGCTGTGATGATACTGGAGCTATGCAGCCTGTTTGGGGAAGAAAAACCAAAGTCCTACTCAGCAGTGAACCCTAAAAGCTCTACAGCTGGCCAACTGGTGCGTATCTGTTATGGAGGGAAACCAACTACTCTTTGATTGGATTCCAGGGCCCCTCCATGGGGGGAGGGAGTTCCTGCCAGATACTGAAAAAAGTAAACAAAGGTCTAAGGCTGGGGAGGTCATAAGCCCTAGGGGAGAAATGACCGTTGCCTGGAAAAATGGATATATGGCCACCAAACTGCCCTCTAAATCTCTATCATACCCTCCAAGGCCAGGGACCATTGTGGAAGGTGGCAGAAAGCATTTAAGAGTCAAAGGAAGTAGTGTTTACAATACTGTGTTCCAGACACAAAGTGGCCCTGATATTCATGACCACACAATGGCTGCCAGTACCTATTTAAAAAAAAAAAAAAACCCTGCATAAAATAGGTTTTAGAAGTAAACAGAAAAAAATAAGAGTCTATCTAGTTCGAAAGAAGGGATTCAGTGAAGCGGGTATTTGGGACTAGGGTGGGAGTATGATAATCATGGCATATTGTCTATACATGTATGGAAGTTGAAAGGGCTGGACAAAGGTATGTCCAGCACTTGGGAGGCAAAAAGTAGGAGGATCACTGTGTGTATGAGGCCAGCCCAGGCCACAGTGAAACACTGCTTGAAAAAAAATATCAGTACTACTGGAAGTTTCTGTGCTATCTGTGTGTAGGGGAAGAGTAGGAATTCCCAAAACATCATAATGGTGAAACATTACAAGTACAATGTTACATTCTTACTTTAAGAGAACAGGATAGAGATGTAACCTAATGGGCCCTGGGTTCAGTTTCCAGCACTGCCATAAATAGGACAGTACATTTGGAATGTTTTACATATTTTTGCTTCATTTCACATAAACCTCACATCTTGGACATATGGTTATTATAGTTTAAAAATTGGCAAAAGAAAAAAAAACCCTAAAATAATCAGTACATACCAGTTTGACTCAGAGCCAAATGTCCCAAAATAGAAGGAAAAAAAGCTACTAAAGATTCACCTACATTGAATGCTACTGAATTTTTAGTTGAGCTAAAGATGACTAGGCCAGCTGGGCATGGTGGTGCATGCCTTTAGTCCCAGCACTCAGGAGGCAGAGATAGGGAGGATCATCCTGAGTTAGAGGCCACCCTGAGACTACATAGTGAATTCCAGGTCAGCGTGGGCTAGAGTGAAACCCTACCTCAAAAAAACAAAACAATAGCAACAACAAAAATGGCTAGCCAGCCCCCTTGTGGAATGCCTATGGCTCATTCTAGTTATTACAAAGTATCCTAGATCATCTCAACAAATTTCAGGGAAAACTAGCTCAACAGCTTAGCCTCTGACATCCCTGCTGTGGATATTTTTATTATAGTGGAATTAAGCTATTACACTATGCTATGCCTGAAGTAATTAGTATGATTAGGTCCTGAAAAAGAAAAACTTAGTAGCAAACCTCCAAATGTCCATTTGTAGGCTCTAACAGCATAAGCACAACCATATGGGAGGAGATAACCAGCCTCTCCCTTCATATATATTTTTTTTATTTTCTTGTTATACCTTCCCAAAACAGAGACATTCAACAGTAGTTAGAATGGCCATCTCCCAACATTTAAAAAACTGCGCCCCCCAATGGGTGAACAAAGGAAAGAGGAGGAACCTAGAGTTCAGCTGAGTAAGCCACTGTGGAGCCTTAAGTGGTGAGATCTTCCAATTTCAGAGTGATGTGTCTTCAACTTGTATCATCATTTTAGTGGAAAAACAATTAATTTGGTGAAATGAAATTCATTTCCAGACAGGATTAGTAACAGCATTCACTGAATTTCACATTCTTCTTTGTGAACTGTGAAGAAAATGAATGGTAGCTAGAAGATCACTGGGATTCCAGCTCCAGCTGTAGATGAACGACAATATACCAGGACAAAAACACCTAGATTTTGATTTACAAAGCTAAAAGCAGTTTTAAACCTGCAACTTAATTACAGACCAACTACACCACAACCTTTTCAAATGGCAAAAATACAAAAAAGTGTTACAAAAATATTTCAGAAAAAGTGCATAGTCTAAGTGCATAGTAAATAAAAGCACTGAAAAATATCTTGCTAGAGAGGGAGTTCAGCTTGGAAAAGTCATTACCAAAGCTAAACAGTTTTATCTTACACAAACTATACTCAAAAATAGCTTTATGAGACTGATTTCTGGCTAAAAGTATCAAAGGGTTTATTAGTCAAGAAATGAAAACCTTAACTGACAAGATGATTATCAGAAAGAAACAAAGCTGCTGCCCGCCCCAACACCCAACCTAAGATTTCTTCCGCATACGGTCCTCATGTATCACTTGATGACAGAATGGAGCACTCATGGAACTAATTATTGCTTTTCAAATTAAAAAAAAGGGGGGGGGGGACAGAAAACAAGTTAAAGCTGACACAATCTGATCAAACACATGTCAATTTACAACTTTGAGATTATTTTACAAAATACCTACATTTACACAATAGGCTCCTGGCAGCATTTTCAGACAAATGTTCTTTTAATTTATCCTGACATGCTGTAAATGAATAAATTACACTATTTAAAGAATTATCGGTAAGTTTTCCTTCTCTTGGATCAGAGAGAAAGTGTACAAGACTGAGAGGATGCGCATACGTGCGCACACACACAGGTCATCTACAGAAGTGGGTTGGGGGGGCTAGAGAGGGTCAACAATCACAAACTTCACACAGTATGACACTCTTATAGCCATTTCACAAGTATTACAAAGAAAATATTTTGTAGTTAAACCCTTAGAGCGCTTTCATTCGTATTCAAAATCAGTCTTGCTGCCAGTCAGTGGCAGCAGGAGTGACAATGCCCAGTTCTGGTGGCAGCAGTATTGTGCCTGCAAGTCAAAAGGAAAAGAAAGAATGCCTTCCCCTTCATCTTAAAAGAAAAAAAAAATTATATATATCTTCTTGAAAATCCACACACTAAGTCTTAACTGACTTGCAAAGAAATATCATGTAACAAATGGCTTGAAGTAGTCTATCAAAAAACTGGGGAGATTTTTATTTCATAGTGAGTAAGCAAGGCATTTTGTTGTTTTTCTTAAAAAAAATCTCATTTCCTTACAGAAAGTTTTTAGTTTTTAATGAACTTGTAAACAAAAAGCTCCCATTTCAAAATAAAACAAAAACCCAGATCATATAGATGTTTACAGTGATTACATTTATCTAGGCAACATACATACATGTTCAGTTGTAAGATGTTAACTAAATTTGTGACAAATATGCTTTTCTTTAAATATCAAGAACATTATAGAGTTAATGCAGAGTCCTAAGAATAATCTAGTAGTCACTATGTTTTTCTTAAGTCTTCACTTTAGATGCTGTTATTTCTAGCACAGATAAGCAGGCAGAGTCTTTCATATGCTCAAACACTGGAATCTTTGGTTGCTACCACATCAGCTAGCTTGCAACAAGAAGCCAACCAGTTAAAGAATGTTTTAAGTGAACAACTTGCAAACCCCAGGGATGGAACAACCCTAAGAAGACACAATTGTGAGCACTTACAACCACCACAACTGTGGCTGAAGACTGTTCATGCCATTCTCTGAAATGAGATCTCAAAGCAGTATAGTTCAAATAAAAATTTTAACAAAAATTGGCATATGCACAATTTCCCCACCAATCTGTGTGTCAACCATTTAGGTAACTTTTCCACTTGAAAAAATGCAATAGAAAACCGGACACCATGTTTCACTATCTCAGTTAATATTCACAATTACAGAGGCTACAGCTCAGGATACAGCATCACCAATGCTGCCCAGAGCCAGTTTATACTGAAATTAAGTTCTTTACACCAAATAAATGGTTGTCCACAACCAATGGCTAGTGTACATATGAACTAAAATTTCTAGATTTGGGGAGAAACAAATGCTGCTCCAATCATCTGCTCTGCTTCTTCCGTTCCTCAATTCATGCTTAGAAACCTATTAAAGGAATTGAAATAGAATAAAGAATGTTAACATTTCAAGTTAAAAATTCTTATATTTCAAATTCAGTACAACTGGGACAATCATTTCACATATGAATATATAATCAAAACCATTTTTTGGTTTAGTGATTCCAGGAAGCAATTCTCAAAAGCTACAGAAGTACCAGCAGACATCTATACACCTTTGGTACCAGAAGACACTGTTTTCCAAAATCTGTCAAATTAATGTAAACCAGACTGCACTGCCCTACTGAGAGTATAGTTTCAATCACATTACAATCAGATTTTTTTTTTTTTTTTTTTTTTTTTTTGAGGTAGAGTCTCACTCTAGCCCAGGCTGACCTGGAATTTACTACGTAGTCTCAGGCTGGCCTTGAACTCACAGTAATCCTACTACCTCTGTCTCCCAAATGCTGGGATTAAAGGTGTGTGCTACCATGTTCAGCTACAACTGGGAATTTTTCTAAGTATACTGCTTGATACAAATTAGGTATAAATGCTAAGCTGTTAGTCTTAAGCACTGTAGGCTTTATCTATGGCTAGAGGCAGAGAAGGAAAATTACTTCTCTTTCTCTCAGTAACCTGAAAATACTGTAAAGATACTTTCTTACCTCACCTACGGCCAGTTTTCAAGACATTAGTGCCTCTTAAATCTATCCTTCCAGAAGACCTAACCACACCATATCTTTCTTAACTTCTTTAGCAAAAATCAAATAGAAATGACTGAAATCCCTCATGATTTGGTTTTAAGTCTTTACAAAACAATTTTATTTATTTTTTTTGGAGGTAGGGTCTCACTCCAACCCAGGCTGGCCTGGAACTAACTCTAGTTCTAGGCTGGCCTTAAACTTACAGTGATCCTCCTACCTCTGCCTCTAGTGCACCACCATGCCAAGCATGAAGTTATTCATAAATATGATTAAAAAACAAAAACAAAGAGGGTAGGGAGATGGCTCAGTGGTTAAAGGCACTTGCACACCAATTCCCTCTCACACACAAATACTGTGGTTGGGGGGGGGGAATAAACAACACAGTATTTTTTCTCGAAGGCTCAAGGTCCACTGTGTAAGAGGTGGTAGAAATAATGTTCCTCCAAAGGAAGGGAGGAGTGCTTACAATATTGTCTTCCAGATACAAAATAACGTTGATACTCATGCCTGCACAGTGCCTGATACTACCTAGACAAGGCCTTCATAATAGCAGGGGAAAAAATGATGACTTCAAAACAAAAGACTACTTGGAAAGAAGGTATTTAATGGAGGGTGGATTTGGGAGACAGAAAATGGGGATCAGGGGAGAGAATTACCATGATCTGTTGTCTATACTTATGGAAGTTGCCAATAACAACTTGTTTTAAAACTTTTTATTATTATTTGAGAGAGATAGAATGGGTGTGCCAGGGCCTCTAGCCACTGTAAACAAACTCCAGACATGTGTGCTACCTGTACATCTTGGTCCTTCGGCTTTGAAGGCAAGTGCCTTAGCCCCTAGCTATCTATCCAGCCTCCACCCGCCATCCCTCCAACCCCGCTTAAAATTTTATTTTTATTTGGGAGAGGGAGGGAGAGAGAGGGAGCAAGAGAATGGGTCTGGCAGAGCCTCCAGCTGCTGCTCCAGTATCATCTTGTGCATCTGGCTTATGTGGGTCCTGGGGAATCAAACCTGGGTCTTTTGGCTTTGCGGGCCAGCACCTTAACCACTAAGCCATCTCTCCAGCCCTTAAAAATCTTTTAAATATTTTACTTATTTATTTGCACTCAGAAAGACACAGAGAAGATAGACATAGGGGAGTGGGTAGAGAGATCTGAGAATGGGTGAAGTGCCAGTACCTCTAGCCAGTGAAAATGAACTCTAAACAGATGTGTCACTTTTTATATCTGGCTTTATGTAGGCACTGGGAAGTTGAACCTGGGTCATTAGGCATTGCAGGCTTGCACCTGCTAAGCCATCTCTATTCCACTTTAAAAAAAAAAGAAGAAAGTGTTCACAGTCACTAAAACCAGTGGAATTTCCTTTAAGATAACTTGCTACAATTATGCCATTACATTTTAGTGAGAGATTAGTTATACTACATACTCTCAAGTAGTTTTCCAGATGGAATACCAGCCACAAACCAAAAAGGAAACAAGTTACTTTGTCAGGCAAAATATAATTAACTCTACTGTCTTTAATAGATAAGTTTGCTTGATAAGAAGTATATCTGTTTAGAATTGCTGGGACAGTTAGTGATTACAATTGTTTAATGAGTGGTTAAAGGTCAGCCTAACAATATTCCTGGTAGAATGCAGCAGTCAAATCCAGATTTAGCTCTTCAGATGGGCCAATAATAATATATTTCACCCAGAGGTCATTTCTCCATTGAATTGTCCCATGATGTAACTGAAGCAAGAGGAACCTCCACAGGAGTATTCAATAATTTTCCAACATTCAACCTTCAACTAATAATCATTCTCTCCCTCAGTGTGCTTTAGTTCTTGTTTTTTAATCTTCCAGGCTATGTGGCATCTCTGGACTTCCACAAGTTGAGAACACCTCTTCATTATAACATCAGTTAAAATGAGCAATGAATTCCTTTGTTTCTAAGGGGAGGAAAAAGGGAGAAACTATCAAAACAGTTGGAGGGTTAATGTCATGAGTTAACAGCTACATTAAAAATTTTTTTTCTATTATTTATTTGTATCCATGTGTGTGTGTGTGTGTGTGTGTGTGTGTGTGTGTAGTAATCCTTTTGCCTCTGCCTCCTGAGTGCTAAGATTACAGTTGGGCTCCATCACTGATAGTTCAAAATGATATTTATAATGTAGTAAGGCTTACACATTTGTGATGGGTATTTGAAATTCAGAATCCTTTCATAGTAATAAAAACATAACTTTCTCAGTTATTTTGAATGTAACATTCACCAGATGTATTATTCATATTAACTATTCCAATAACACTCTTGTGTGGTCTTTTGGATACACAAAATTAAATTAGGCAAATTTTGAATCCAACCAGCTCTAAGGTTAACTCTTCTTTCTCTATAGAAACTATTAAGTATTAAATTGTGAAAAATATTTTATTTTTTATCACTACAAAGAGAATGGTAATAAATACAAAGTACCATTCCACACTGTTAACAACAGACTAATGATACAAATTATTCTGTCTTCTCTATGCGGAATAATTTTCCAAACGATTTCTAAGGTTGTAGAGCTTTAAAATACCTGCTGAAAGCGAATCCTTCCACAACTGGTAGATGAGCAGCATCATAACACCGAGGTACAACAATACCGCTAGTCTTCTAGGTCTTCTCGTAGTTGCATTAGCATCCACACAAAATGACATGTTCACGTCTGACAGGTCCAGCAAGCCTCAGAACGATGGGCTCCAGGTGATCACAAATCAACTCTTATACTTTCATCTTTATTTCCTGATGAACTACTTAATTTTAAAAAAATCTCCACTTTTATTGTCCATAATGAAAAGAAAGCTGATAAAAGTTGAAGATTTCATTAAGAAGATACAGTTCCCTGGGATTTCTTCTGATTGAGTGTATTCACAGTAGATCAGTCTCTCCAGATTATTTCAAGGTCTTCCCATGTGTTTTGGGTTAGGTTGCTGAATTAATCAGCCATGTTCTGGGCAGCAGTTGGTGAAGTCAGAAAAAGTTAAGCCAGAAATACATGGTAGATAAAGCCCAGTTTATACTGGAAGTATTCAAGAAGACCATGGACATGGGTCGGTTAATGTGACAGAAAAACCTTTCTAAGTCATTTTTGAATGCCAACAATTTTATTTTTAATATCTATACCTGGAATGGTGAGCAAATGACAGTAGAGACAGAACTATGGGAGAATCGGCTCTTTAAAAATTTCTCTATTGCTGAAAATTCTCCCTTCACACAGCCAACAAATAAAGAAAAGGTGAACTTGATTAGATGTGTGTGTGTGTTTGTGTATAGCCCTTTTAGAAATAGGATCAAGTAACCCAGGATACCCTCAAACCTGCAATTTTCCTGTCCTAGCTTTCCATGTGCCACCATGTTTGCATCAATTGGACTTAAATATCCTAAACATATTTCTCTTTATTTTTGGTATGCCTTGAAAAGTATTTTTCTGTGAAAGGTTAAAGGTTTGACTATTATTTTTCTCTTGTAAGGAAAAACAACTAGAATTTTAGGATTCTTCACTATTTAAAACAAAAAGGACATTAGGAAACCCCTTCTTTCTTGGTTTTTGAATGTAGTATTTGAAAAGGTCTAACAGAAAAGTAATCAGAACAGAAATCTGCCTATTATATAACAAGCCCATACATGCTAAATGAGCTAGACTTCAAAGAGTCTGAACATTCTCAGTGAATTGCTAGAACTTAACTATAATTTTCTATGGAACTACTGACTTCATTGACATGCAAGCTTCTGAAAGTACAACAAAGAAGGGAAAAAAGTCGTAATGTATAAAAAAAGCACCTTCTGAAAATTTTAACTAACAAGGTATTACATGGTGTTTTCACCATTGGAAAATGTCTTAGGATCAATGAATGACTAAGATTATAAATTTCCCCTTAAATTAAAAAATAAAGCCAGACATGATGGTGCATGCCTTTAATCCGGGATTTAGGAGGCAGAGAGGTAGGAGGATTGCCATGAGTTTGAGGACACCCTGCGATTATGTAGCGAATTCCAGGTCAGCTTGGGCTAGAGAAATAGCTTAGCAGTTAAGGTGTTTGCTTGCAAAGTCAAAGGACCCAAGTTTGATTCCCCAGAACCCATGTAAGACAGATGCACAAGGTGGCACATGTGTCTGGAGTTCAGTTACAGTGGCTGAAGGCCCTGGCGCACCCATTCTCTCCCTTTCTCAAATAAATAAATTAAAAAGCTATTGTAGTTGGGCATGGTGGCACATGCCTTTAATCCCAGCACTTGGGAGGCAGAGTCTTGAGTTCAAGGCCACCCTGAGACTACAGAGTGAATTCCAGGTCAGCCTGGGCTACAGCAGGACCCTACCTTGAGGAGGAGAAAGAGATGGGCGGGGGGGCACATGCCAGGGCCTTCAGCCACTGCAAATGAGCTCCAGATGCATGTGCCACCTTGTGCATTTGGCTTACATGGGTATTGGGCAATCAAACCTGGGTTCTTAGGCTTTGCAGGCTAGGGACTTAATTGTTAAACCATTTCTCCAGCCTATTAGGTATATTTTTACAGCTTTATATACTGAGAAGACTTTGTGTTTTGGCGTCAAACTTCTTTGTTCATCAAATGTAGCTATTTCTAAAAAGCCGAAGAGGGTGGCATCTCAGATTTCCACTCTCTTCTTTCTGAGATGAGGCCTCTTTATATTTCTGGGTTCAAATGAACTATCCTTATACCTTAGCCTCTAGGAGCAGCCAGGACTATACTCATGCCACTGAGCCTGGCCTTACAAGTGCATTTATTTTTTATTTTATTTTCTTAGATAAAGTCTTGCACTAGTCCAGGCTGACCTGGAATTCACTATGTACTCTCAGGCTGGCCTTGAACTCACAGTGATCCTCCTATCTCAACCTCCTGAGTGTTGGGATTAAAGCTGTGCGCCACTCCGCACAGTTAAAAATACATCTTTTAAAGTCATTCATGAATTATTTATTGATAAATCAGACTTTTTAAGACTTTAATAAAATCATCTTGTTCATGTCAAAATTTGCAGGACCCTACTGTGTCTGTTGTTAAATGTCTTAAGATTCTGAGTTACTTTTATGAAAAATAGCCACAATACTGAATAAGGCATAAACTTAAAGTTTAATTACAACTTTTCTTTTTCAAGGAAACATACTAACTCAGAGGATCCAACTTCTCATCTTTAAGACCTGGTAAGGCAGGACAAAAATTCTGCTTATTTATTAAGGTAGACACAATAAACTAGAACAGCATAAAGTAGCTCAAAATAAGGCAATTCTTTCTGAAGGCTGCTGAATGCCTGAAGTAAAATGTTCTAGACTGGATGAGATTTTAATCCAATTTTACTACCAGAAACTGCAACTTGTGATGATCCTATTATCCCAGCTAGCTGTAGGTAAAACCTGGATTCATTTTGTCAGAAAAAGCAAATATACTATAGGTGTCAAGTTTAAAAAGTCACTCAATAAGCTTTTCAGCACTATA
Organism: Dipus sagitta; assembly: GCA_036346955.1. Taxonomy (NCBI): domain Eukaryota; kingdom Metazoa; phylum Chordata; class Mammalia; order Rodentia; family Dipodidae; genus Dipus; species Dipus sagitta. Next base: position 36,152,370 of record CM070782.1, on the reverse strand, counting down.
GTTATGCAGTATTAAAAAGCTCAAGAGGTAAATAGTCCCAGCTAAGGTGTATAGTCAGTGCATTCAGAAGGTGTTTGTTATCCTGAACTTAATCATCTAACCCAGCTCCCTATAAATCTTCAACTGGGACTCCTTCCCAAATACAGAACAATAGGGAAAGGAAGTATCTCACTTATTCTTAATAATGAGCTGCTGGGATGAGGAGGACATCCTTAATTATATTTCTTGAAAAGTTTACCAGATATTGAAACTTATTAACCTACAACACTAAAAATGTAACAAAAGATTTATAACGATCACGTTCAGACTAGAGCAGTCAGTCAGAAATTAAACAGCTATGAACCAAAAACCAAGCTTTACCTGCTCACCAATTGCACAAAGTAGGCCACTATGAGGAAGTAAAGCCCAGGAATGGGAAAAGACAAACACTAACTCAGAAACAGGAGTTGAACTGTATGGCAACTGTGATAGGGAATGGACCTAACAGTTCTACTCCTTAGAAGCACTGAGTGCCAGAGAAAGAAAAAAATAGACCAATAGTTTAATGGCATTTCACCCCAGTCTTCTTCAATTTGCAAGGCCTAACTGCACACTTGAATCCACATCAAACCTCAAGAGTCTGATATTTGAAACACGTAAGACAGCCAACATTTCTACCAAAGATTCATTTTGAAATTAAGTCCTTTTATTTGTAAATAGCAGACAGCTTTATTTTTGTGACCAAAATATATTATCTTTGCAGTTCAATGAAATGCGCTGCAACTGAGAAGACAGACAGGTTGGGAACAATGCCAGACTCACCTTTTAAAATTAAATCACATTTGTGATTTTCTGTATTAAATGCTAAGGCATTAACATGCAAACAAACAAAATTCTGAACACTGTTAGTCTGAAAAGAAGTCAAAATACCATGGCTAACCAGATTCATTATTAAAAATCAACAAGTGTTAGGTCTAGGATTTTGGATTGATTGATACCATATTCCCAACACCAAATGTTTATCTTGGAAAAGGGTTAATGAATGAGTAAAAAAGATGCAGTTGTTAAAAATGACCCAAAATCCCAAGAGAAATGATATAATAATATACACACATATATGTATATGCAAACACATATGCATATATATATAAGAACAAGGACATTTGGGTTTAAAGTTAGTAGTCAAATTTTCCAAGGACGTCTTTTTATTTTTTTTTTAAACATACAGCCAAATTTTCATTGTATTTTAAAACCACCTCCTTGATCTAACACTGTTAGAAATGTATGAATTACCCAATTTGTATTTAATTTTTTTCCCTGTAACGTCACTTGGTTCTTGGCTACTAACCTTTCATGTTACTCTTGGTTTTGTCAGTTTGCTTGCCTGTGGGGGTTTGGGCCTGCTGACCCTGCCCACTGGAAGAGGCTGCCTGCTGTGCTGCTTTCTGCTTTAACATTGTCCAATCAAATGTGTAGTCATATTGGTGGTTCAGGGTCCTAGAAAAGAAAAATAGTTACAAGTTAACCTGGTAACAACATCAGCATCCAGTAAATATCCTACTGACCTTCCAAAACAATGAAAGGACATTTTATTGGAACATGAGTATTCCCTCCCAAGTATGGTAGCCTCTAAGACTTCTCCCCCAATAGTTAACTTTGAAATGTTCAATAAAATATTTTTTTTTTCCTGATTTATTTACTAGAGGCAGAAGAGAGAGAGGTAGAATAGGAGTGCCAAGGCCTCTAGCCACTGCAAACGAACTCCAATGCATGCATCACCATGTGCATCTGACTTACGTGGGACCTGGAAATTGGACCTGGGTCTTTAGGCTTCGCAGGCAAATGCCTTAACCGCTAAGCCATCTCTCCAGACCCAATAAATAATTCTTTAAAAAAATTAACTTAGGCCAGGCGTAGTGGTACACACCTTTAATCCCAGTACTTGGGAGGCAGAGGTAGGAAGATCGCTGTGAGTTCGAGGCCATTAATTTGTTTGCAAGCAGAGAGACAGAGTTAGTTAGCGAATGGTGTACAAGAGCCTCTAGCCACTACAACCAAACTCCAGATGCATGCACCATTTTGTGCATTTCGCTTTACATGGATACTAGGGAATTGCACCTGGGTCATTAGGCTTTGCAGGCAAGCGTCTTAACTGTTGGGCCATCTTTCCAGCCCCCTATTTCAACTTTTTACATGTCCTGATGGAGAGAAAAATGTTACCATTCATTATGTTCAGTAGTGTTAGAAAGAAAACACACTATCTTTTCAAATAGAAAATACCTTTGGGGTTGGGGAGATGGCTTAGCAGTTGGAGAAATGGCTTAGCAGTTAAGGCGCTTGCCTGCAAAACCTAAGATCTAGGTTCTATTACCCAGAACCCACATAAGCCTTCTTTCCTTCTCTTAAATAAATAAAGTATTTAAAAATAAATATTTACTAGAGAGATGGGGGTAGAATGGGCCTGTCAGGGCCTCAAGCCACTGCAAACAAACTTTCAAACACATGTGTCACCTTGTGCATCTGGTTTACATGGGTCCTGGGGAATCGAACCTGGATTCTTTGGCTTTGCAGGCAAGTTGAGTTAACTGCTAAGCCATCTCTCCAGCCCAATAATACATTTTTTTAAAAAAAGAAAATGTATTTTAAATTTTACTGAAAGAAGTATTTTGAGTGGGAGTAAAAAGATAACACGAAGAACTACAACAGCAAGTTAAGACTATTAGCTGGGAACATTCCTAACAGGAGAAACTTCTTAAAAAGAAAGAGTATGCATGGAATTGGAAGCATGTGAGGCAGATGGTGCTAGTGCCTTAAAGATTTCTGGGATTTTAAGATTCTGAGCAACAGGTATTCTTTTAAAAAATAAACAAATGAATGAATAGGGGCTGGAGAGATGGCTTAGCAGTTGAGGCATTTGCCTGCAAAGCCAAAGAACCCCAGTTCATTTTCCTAGGACCCACATAAGGCAGATGCACAAGGGAGCGCATGCACCTGGAGTTCGTTTCCAGTGGCTGGAGGCCCTGGTGTGCCCATTCTCTCTCTACACTCCTTTGGGGTTGCTTGTACACTATCAGATTCCTTTTTTTGAACATTTTTAATTTTTCTTTTTATTTATTTACTTGGGGGGGGGGGAGAAAGGGCATGCCAGGGCCCATAACCACTGCAAACTCCAGACACATGTGCCACCTTGTGCATCTGGCTTACATGGGTCTGGGGGAATCGAACCAAGGTACTCTGGCCTTGCAAGCAACCACTAAGCCATCTCTCCAGCACCCTCCCCCTTTTTTTGAATTTTTGAGGAAGGGTCTCATGGGGCCCAGGCAGACTTGGAATTCATTATGTAGTCTCAGGGTGGCCTTGAACTCATGGTGATCCTCCTACCTCTGTGTTTGCAGTGGCTGGAAGCCCTGGTGTGCCCATTCTCTCTCTATCAAATAAATAAATAAAAATACAAACTTCTGAAGAAAATTTTTTAAAACTTAAAAAAAAAAGTTCTATAACAGGGCTGGAAAGATGGCTTAGTGGTTAAGGCGCATGCCCACGAAAACAGAGGACCCAGGTTTGATTCTCCAGAACCCATGTTAGCCAAATGCACATGGTGGCACATGTGTCTGTAGTTTGCCTGCAGTAGCTAGAAGCCCTGGTGCACCCACTCCCCCCACCCACTATTCATAAATAAATAAAACTAAAATATTTTTTAAAAATACTAGAACAACTGACCGGAAAAGGATGCGGAATAGCTGCCTCAGATACATGTAATCCGGGGCTTCTTCAAAGCGCAGCCCACGACAATAGTTTAAGTACATAGCAAATTCTGCAGGAAACCCCTGTAAGTTCAAGAGTTAAAAGAGTGAAAACCAAAACCTTTTAAGTTGGGAATATTTTAATACATTTATTTTCAAGTATGGTGTGTCATTATTTTGTAGGAATAATTATAGCTTCCATTGTCATTCCATAACATAACATAACAATGTGTCCTAGAAAAAAATACAAATCCCCTTGCTATAGCATTGTGATCACAACAACTCAGACATCCCACTTATTACTTACATATCTAAAGAAATGAAAAACTCAAAGACAATATGATTCTTTTTGGGGGATAGGACAATGAGTGGGGGCACTTTCATCCTACCCTTTGAAGTTGATTTATTTGCTCTATAAAAATGTTAGCATAAGCCATAAGGTTGAGGTAGGAAGATTGCTTTGAGTTGGAAGCCAGCCTGGAGCTACAGTGTTCCAGGTCAGCCTGGGGTAAAGAGAGATCTTGCCTCAAAGGAAAAAATAAAAATAAATAAATAAAAAGTGGGGGTTAGTATACAATTATTTTAAACTAAAAGTATTGTTGGGCATGGTAGTGTTTGCAAGTAATCCCAGCCATTAGGAGGTTGAGTCAGGAAAATCATGAGTTTAATGACAGCATTGACTACATGGTAAAGTCTCATTCAAAAGAAAAAGAAGCAGGAGTTAGGAAGATGGCCCATAGGTTAAAGGTGCTTGATTGCAATGCCTGGCAACCTGGGTTTGATTGCCCAGTACTCACATTAAAACCAGATGTACAAAGTGGCACATGCCTCTGGAGGTCGTAGCAACGGTAAGAAAACCTGGTGCACCCATTCCCTCTTTCCTCATTCTTTCTCTCTCCCCTGTCCACCACCTTTGCTTACAAATATACATTTTTTGTTGTTGTTTTTTGAGGTAGAGTCTCACTCTGGTCCAGGCTGACCTGGAATTACCTATGTAATCTCAGGGTGGCCTTGAACTCACAGCGAACCTCCTACCCTCTGCTTCCCGAGTGCTGGGATAAAAGGCAGGCACCACCACGTCCGGCATCAATAAATATATCTTAAAAAGGACAAAAAAGTAGATTTTGGCCTCGATGCATGGCTCAGCGGTTAAGGAGCTTACAAAGCCTGTTGGCCCAGGCTCAATAACCCAGCATCCACCTAAATCCAGGTGCACAAAATGGCAGGTGCATCTGGAGTTAGAATGCAGTAGCAGAAGACCCTGGCAAGCAGGACGTGGTGTCGTATACCTTTAATTCCAGCACTCAGGAGGCAGAGGTAGGAGGATCACCATGAGTTCGAGGCCAACATGAGAATAGAGAGTAAATTCCAGGTCAGCCTGGGCTAGAGTGAGACCCTACCTTGAAAAAACAAAACAAAACAACAACAACAAAAACAACGACCCTGGCATGCCCCAAAATAAATAATTTTGAAAAGGTACATTTTGCAAGAGTATAACCAAATGTTAACATTTGTGATTATAGGCATGTGCCACGACACCAAGTTTAAAAGAATATATTATCGATTTTTTTTCACAGACTGATGAAGTTCCGTTCAAAAGGATTATCTAATATTATTAAGTTTTTTTCGAGGTAGAGTTTTGCTCTAGCCCAGGCTGACCTGGAATTCACAATGTACTCTCAGGGTGGCCTAGAACTCACACCAATCCTACCTTGAAAAAACAAAAATAATATTAATTTAAAAAAAAAAAAAAAGCTGGGCATGGTGGCACACGCCTTTAATCCCAGCACTCAGGAGGCAGAGGTTGGAGGATTGCCATGAGTTCAAGGCCACCCTGAGATTACAGAGTGAATTCCAGGTCAGACTGAGCTAGAGTGAGACACTACCTCGAAAAATAAAATAAAATAAAATAAACAACAACAACAAAAGACTGGCTGTTATAGTAGCGCGTAAGTCCCACCACTCAGGAGGCTGAGGTAGAAGGATCTCCATGAGTTAATAAAAGCCAGCCTGAAGCTACAGACTGAGTTCCAGGTCAGGCTGGACTAGAATGAGACCCTGCCTGGGGGGGGGGGGGGGGACCAACAAAACAAACCAGAGGGCTGAAGAGATAGATGGCTTAGCAGTTAATGCACTTGCCTATGAAGCCTAAGGGACCCAGGTTTGACTCCCCAGAACCCCTGTAAGCCAGATACACAAGGTGGTGCACACATCTGGAATTTTTCTGAAGTGGCTAAGGCCTAGGCATGCCAATTCTTTCTCATTAAAAAACAAAAACAAAAAGAAAGCCAGAAAGTACAGACAAAGCAGAGATTTAAAGCACTCATCCTTAGAGTAACCAAAATATAAACTTTAAATGATAAATAGTTTCCTAACAGGATGTTTAAGTAGGGTAAGCAGTTAATATTTTTTTGCACCCCCCCCCCAGCCCTTCTGAGACAGGATCTCAACTATATAACCTAAGCTAGCCTTGAACTAGATGTGAACCTCCTACATTAGCCTCCATCCAAAGTGCTGGGGCTCCGGACAGCCACTACACTGGCTTTTTTTCTTTCTTGGTGGGGAGGGAGTAATTACCTATATTATTTCTGCATAATTATCAGCATATACACTTACCTTACATAAAACTTCAACAGGAGTGGACATCTTCTTTTCACTAATCTTTTCATATTTCTGCTTCTTTGTTGCAGCCTGCAGAAAATGAGAACCAAACAAAAAGATGATTCTAGCACTCTATAAGAACCCTAACAGCTTAAGTCATGAGACAGAAATACACAATGACTCAAGAGGTAGGTTACTAAAAATGGGTGGGATAAAATTCTTAATGGATAAAGCTGCTCACATAGGAACAGAGCACTTTACCATTTTTCTTTTAGTTTTTTGATTTGGGTCTCATTCTAGCCCAGGCTGACCTGGAACTCATTCTGATGTCCAGGCTGGCCTTACAGTGATCCTCTACCCCAGCCTTCCAGAATGCTTTTAACAAGCATGTGTCTCAATGCCTGGCCCTTTTCTCTCTAAAATATCTAAATAGCTATTAAATTCTATGTCATGGTGATTTATTTTTCATACCGCAGTACACATCAACTTCCATCTGGATAAAAGTTAAGTAATTTCCAATAGGTTTCAGAAAAAAAATTGTTGGGCTGGAGAGATGGCTAAGCAGTTAAGGTGCTTGCATGCAAAGCCAAAGGACCCAGGTTCGATTCCCCAGGACTCATGTAAGCCACACGCACAAGGTGGTGCATGCGTCTGATGCTTGTTTGCAGTGAGGTCCTGGCACATCTACCTCTCTCTCTCGGTAAATAAAAATAAATTAATTAATTTAAAAACAAAACAGAAAATAAGAAATTATTCTTTGGGCATAATGAAAGGCTTCTGTTTAGTTCCTACTGAAATGATAGGTTTTATTTAAAGGCAAAAATAAATTAATGTCAATTCAATCTTAGGTTTGGAAATACTTTAAAGGACATCTTCCCTAATACTTGCTTTCCAACAATTTTTAGTGTGTGTCTGTGTTTGTGAAAACCAGAATTCAAGGTTGGATTTCTACCTCTATTGCTTTTTTTTCACTGAAGCACGGTTTTTCAATGAATCCAGAGATTACAGATTCAGCTAATCTACCTAGCCAGTGGGCTCTACGGTACCCTGTCTCTACCTCTGATATAATTACAGGTATAAGAGACACTGTGTACTGCATTTAAATGAATACTGGTGTGTTGGACTCAAGCTCTCATGCTTATGTAGCAAATGCTTCACCAAGATTTCTTCCCTACCCAATACATGGCTTTACACTTTTTTTTTTTTCCCTGAGAGTTGGGATAAAAGGTACTTGCTATTCAACCCCCTGGGCCCAGGTAATCTTCCTATCCCAGTTCTTGAGTGTGGACACTACATCTATTTTATTTACATTCTTCAAATAAGAGAAACAAAAGCCCAACACTTGAGCTTGATTTACCTTTAGCCCTTGCCATGGCAGACTGGTTCTATTAAAATACATCAAAACATATCCTAATGATTCCATGTCATCTCGGCGACTAGAAGAGAAAAAAGTTATTTTATACACTGGATTATAGAAAATAAAGAAAATCAAGTCTGTGCACAGAAAAGGTCTCCAAATGAGGAAAGAAGAATTTTGTGTGTTATGCAATTAGGTAATTAGTTAAAATAATTAAAAGTTCAAAATGGATCAGATTACCACTAAAATTTTTTTCTCAGGAGGGCTGGGGAAATGGCTCAGCAGTTAAGGGTAGGCCTGCAAAGCCTAATCACCTGGGTTCAATTCCCCAGTAACCACATGAAGCCAGACACGTAAAGTGGCCCGTGCATGTGAAGTTCATTTCCAGCAGCTACAGGCCCTAGTGTGCCCAACCCTCCCATCCTGTCTCTCTGAATACAAATATTAAAAAAAAATTCTAATGGGATCTAAAATTATAAGCAGTCCTAAGAAATAAACCGAACAAAAAAGGTTTAAACAACTCTCTACCGCAAACAAACAAAAAAGAAATCCCCCTGCCTCTGCCTCCTGAGTGCTGGGTTTGAAGGTGTGTACCACCATGCCCAGCAGGTAGGAGGACTGTCATTGAGTTGGAGGCCACCCTGAGACTACATAGTGAATTTCATGTCAGCTTGGGCTAGAGTGAGACCCTACCTCGAAAAATAAAACAAAAGTTATATATATAAAGATAGGTGATACACTGGGCTTGAGAGATGGCTCAAGTTTGATTCCCCAGTACCCACCTAAGGTCAGATGCACCAAGTGGTACATGTGTCTGGAGTTCACTTGCATGGCAGGAGGCCCTGTCACACCCATACTCACTCTCTGTAATATATTAGTATGCATAAAAAATGAAATTAGAACTGGGACTTATTCCCCAATACCCACACAAAGCAGGATGCACAAAGTGGTGCATATGTGTAGAGTGGGGAAGAGGCCTTAGTGCACCTATACTTTCTCTCTTCCCCACCCTAACAAATACATTAAAAAATTATTTAAAAAAAGAGAAATTAAAGTGGAAAAAGAACACAGACTACAAATTGTTTAAGCACTATCCCACTAAATTATGTATTTGGGTGAAAAATTAAAAAATACGAGGTGGGGACTTCCGGCCAAGATGGCGACCGCCTAGCTGCGCTGCAAATCCCGGGGAAAGAAAGGCAAGATATTAAGGATGTAAATCCTAAGGAGAGAGCCACCCCATCATACCTCAAAAGGGCCCCGGCTGAAACTAAGAAAAATTGGTGAAACAAGCAAGGGCGCTGTTTTCCTGATGAACCGGATACCAGCACAAGCGGGAAGGAGATCAGCACAGAGAAAAATCAACTCCTACCGAAATCAGAGAGCCAGAGCCTCAGAAGGCCCCCAACACCTCATCACTGAAGCAGACCCAACATGGCTCAGGGAAATTTTGCGGAAGAGGGGGCGGAAAGAATGTCAGAGCCACATGTTGGGTCATGATATGCAGAGACATTTAGCTTACCCATAACTGTGGGCTAACTCCACAATGCATGACCCGTATACCTCAACAAGGAGGGGCCAAGGGGAGAGGGTAGGTCATGGATGAGCCTAATAATGGTACCAAACTGACTGTTAAAAAAAAAATAGGAGGTGGTCTGCCAAGCCCCTTTTGAATTTACTATGGATCTTATAATGATCTATTTGCTCTGTGACAAGAGCTCACTCTTGTAGCTTAGGTTGACCTCCAACTCAAGGCAACCTTCCATCTTCAACCTACCATAGCAGCGAGTTACCTTAGCTAGTCAAGCACTAGCTATACAGCCCAGGCTAGCCTCAAAATCCTAACACCATTCTGTTTCAGCCTCCCACATGCTAAGACTGTAAGTGTGCACCACCCATTGAACTTTCCATCATGCACTATTTTCTCCCAAAGAGACAACTTTCAACAAAGCACACAAAGACCTCATTTAATTGGTTTCTCTACACTAACTAAAAGCAATACGCAGAACAATAAACATTCTTCAAATATTCATTCCAGAGACACTCTTAGGTATTTATAAGAAAAAAATGCAACAAGTCATTAGTAGCTTGTTTCTGTTATGGATATGATAAAAAACATTCAAGTTTCAGTCTCACCTCTGCTCAATACCAAGATGTGCGTTGATGCTAGCATATCGGGCAGTGCCAGTGAGATTTTTATCTTCTCTGTATGGTATGTGTTGCCTTGTCCTGTTGTCTCTGTACTTTTTGGCCAAACCAAAATCAATAAGGAATAACTTTAAAAGAGAAATAAAGGGACATTAGATTTCAACCTGGTTCAAGGAAATGGCTATTTATTAATTTAATGGCATGTATTCAAATGTATCAAACGAAATATTACAATAGAACAGGTAAGCTTTGACTATTCTTTATCAATAAATCAAGTAAAAAAAAACACAGTTATCTGTACAACTTCACCAGCCCAGTTCATTCTATCCTCAGGAGCCTGTCTGTACACACAGTAAGTGGAGAAGTATATACATGCCTCCTAACACGGTTGTTTGATATAATGAAATCTGACATCCTGTTTCTATTGGTAAATAAACATGCTTCCAAATCTAGACATAAGCTATCTGGGACTCTTCCCACCCACAAAGGCCACTCTTCAGTAATGCCAAACAAAATGTTATTTAAATAATACAATCCTAAAAGTCTGATAATGCCAAAAATCTCACAAAATGTTACTAATAACAAAAATAAAAGCCAGGCATGGTGGTCCATGCGTTTAATCCCAGCACTAGGGAGCCACAGGTAGGAGGAACTCTGTGAGTTCAAGGCCAGTCTGAGACTACATAGTGAATTCCAAGTCAGCCTGGGCTACTTGGTGAGACCCTATCTTGAAAAACCAATAAATAAATATAGTAATTCACACTGATTGAGAAGGGGAGTGGATATGACGGAGAGTGGAGTTTCAAAGGGGAAAGTGTGGAGGGATGGAATATTGTTTACAATCATGGAAGTTGTCAATAAAAAATTAATTAATTAATTAAAAAAAAAACAGTAATTTAAAGCCAGGCTTGGTGGCAAATGCCTTTAATCTCATGATTTGAGAGGCATAGGTAGGAGGATTGCCATGAGTTCAAGGCCACCCTGAGCTATAGTGAGACCCTACCTCAAAATACCAAAAAGTAGTTCAAGAGGCTAGAGAGATGACTTAGTGGTTTGCCTGCAAATCCTAAGAACCTGGTTTCAATTCCCCAGCACCCAAGTAAAGCCAGATGCATATAAGGTGGCAGATACATCTGGAGTTCATTTGCAGTGGCTTGAGGCCCTGGCACACCCATATTCTCTCTCTCTCAAATAAATATTTTTTTAAAAAGACAGAACCTGAGCTGGGCATGGTGGCACACATCTTTAATCCAAGCACTAGAGAGGCAGAGGTAGGAGGATCTACATGAGTTCAAGGCCACCCTGAGACTACATAGTGAATAATTCCAGGTCAGCCTGAGCTAGAGTGAGACCCTACCTCAAAAAACCAAAAAGTAAAATCCTGCCAGGTATGGTGGTGCATGCCTTTAATCCCAGCACTCCGAAGACAGAAGTAGAAAGATCACATTGAGTTTGAGTACAACCTCAGACTACATAGTGAATTCCAGGTCAGCCTGGGTTAGAGGGAGACCCTACCTCAACCCCCTCCCTGCAAATACAATAAAAAGTGAGCCGGGCATAGTGGGGCATGCCTTTAGTCCTGGCACTCGGGAGGCAGAGGTAGGAGGATCTCCGTGATTTTGAGGCCACTCTGAAACTCCATAGTGAATTCCAGGTCAGCCTGGGCTAGGGCGAGAACCAGCCTCAAAAAAAAAAAAAAAAAAAAAAAAAGAAAGCAAAAAAGTAAAAAATAATTCAAACTTGCACTATAGAATGAAAACTTAAAAAAAAGAAAATGCCCCACTTTTTTTTTTAACAAAAAGGAAATCCACAATACATATACTTGTCATTTAAAATAAAATCTTGGTTAAGATTTTGGGTTTCACCAAAAAATTATTATCCTACTTTGTAATAAAAGCTATATCTATATGTTCTTAAGCAGGACAGCTCTATGTAACACTTACTCTTTTTTTTTTTTTTTAAAGCAGAGTCACATTCTAGTCCAGGTGGACCTAGAACTCACTCCATAGCTGTAGGCTGGCTTCAAATTCGTGGTGATCCTCCTACTTTTCAGCCTTTGGAGCGCTAGGACTAAAGGTGTACACCACCCAAACTGGCTTTTGTTTCCTTTCTAATTAACCTAAATTTCTAATTTTTTTGTTTGTTAAGCTATTGGATCTCTTGCCATAATTTGCAATCTGGCATGCCAGAAAACCTGCCTACTTTACTATGTTAGCATGTGAAAAAGTAAACCAAGTTACTGATTCAGGCTAAAAAGGCTTGACCAAGTATCTCTCATTAAGAAAGATGAGAGTGGGTCTGGAGAGATGGTTTAGCGGTGAAGAAGTTTGCCTGCAAAGCCAAAGGATCCAGTCTGACTCTCCAGGACCCAAGTAAGCCAGATGCAAAAGGGGGTGCACACATCTGGAGTTCATTTGCAGTGGCTGGAGGCCCTGACACACCCATTCTCCCCCCCCAATAAATACATAAAAATATCATATATATAAATGACGGGGCTGGAGAGATGGCTTAGCGGTTAAGGTATTTGCCTGCAAAGTCAAAGGACATCGGTTAGATTCCCCAGGACGCACGTAAGCCAGATTCACAAGGAGGCACACGTGTCTGGAGTTCATTTGCAGTGGCTAGAGACCCTGGAGCGTCCATTATCTCTCTTCCTCAAATAAATAAATAAAACAACAACAGAAAAAGATAAGTATGGGCTGGAGAGATTGGCATATGCCTGAAAAGCCAAAGGACCTACGTTCAATTCCCCAGGACCCACATAAGCCAGATGTACAAAGTAGTACATGTGCCTGGAGTTCGTTTGCAGAGGCTGAAGGCTCTGGCACACCCATTCTCTCACTCACTCTCTAATAAACAGATATAAAAAAAACAAAACAAAACAAAAAAAAAACACCTTGGCTGGAGAGATGGCAGGTTAAGGCACTTGCCTGCTAAGCCTAAGGACCCAGATTCAATTTCCCAGAACCCATGTCAGCCAGATGCACATGGTAGCACATGTGTCTATAGTTCATTTGCAGTGGCTATATGCCCTAACATGCCAATTCTCTCCCTCTCTCTCATAAGTAAATTAAAATAAAATATTTTAAAAACTTTAGTCAGGCATGGTGGTGCATGCCTTTATTCCCAGTACTCAGGAGGCAGAGGTAAGAGAACTGCTGTGAGTTTGAGGCCATCATTAGACTACAGAGTGAATTCCAGGTCAGCCTGGGCTAGAGTAAAATCCTACCTTGAAAAAGGGTGCGTGCACGCGCGCGCGCACACACACACACACACACACACACACAAAAGAAACATGAGTGTTACACTTGCTTCTGCCAGGTACTATACTCTTTTTATATACTGTTGGACTGTAAAAACAATAGCTATTGAGTTTGTAAATAAATTACTGATTTTCATTTGGTTTCCTATAAATGAATGAAGACTAAATTATTAATAAATATGCTAGATAATTAAAAGCTCTGTAATAAGATTAAGCTCCACTTTAAAGCCATCGAATTCTGTGAATATGAGAAATATAAAATAGTAGAATAGCTCAACACTGTATTTCTTTCTCTCTCTCTTATTATTATCATTATTATTATTTGGTTTTTCAAGGTAGGGTCTCACTGTAGCTCAGGCTGACCTGGAATTCACTCTGTAGTTTCAGGCTGGCCTCAAAATCATGGCGACCCTCCTACCTCTGCCTCCTGATCGCTGGGATTAAAGGCGTGTGCCATCATACCCGGTTTTACACTGCATTTCTCTTGAGATGAAAACCATATCTTAGTATACAAATAATAAATGAGCAAAATATACTTCTGTTAAGCAAAACAAAAATAATCATAAAGTTCTACAGATTCATACTCAAAACAGGAAAAATTAACTCCACAAATATTTAGGACGCTATATTCATAGTATTTCCAAAAACAAAAAATCTCTTGTAAATATGAGAATTGTGAATAAAAAGTAATTAGCACATGTAATTTCCTCTAAAGGACATTTTCTGGTATTGCTTCTGTAGAATTTCAAAAGAAAGAGGATTATCTCTGATACCTCTCGGATGGCTTTTTAAATCTAAATCTATATTCAATAGCTCCATTTGTAACTTAATGACATTATTTTCCCACAAAAACTGACTCATAGAAACTCCGTACTCACTAGAATTCTCTCTTCCACATAGAAGAAACGGTATTACAAACAAACCAAAAATAAAACCCCATCTTCTTACCCACCTCAATTTTCAATATAAAAATAAGAAATTATGTGAAGGCAGAACCAAATAAGCAAAGTCAGAATCAAGTAAGTTTGAGAGAGGACATATGCAAAGACACAGGCATATTTTTTTGAGTCAAGCTGCTTTTTTGTGAACTTATACTAACTATGCATTTTAAGATTTGTATTTACTTTTAAAAAATGCAGGGCTGGAGAGATGGCTTAGTGGTTAAGGTGACTGTCTGCAAAGCCAAAGAACCCAGGTTCAATTCTCCAGGTCCCACTAAGCCAGATGCACAAGGTGGCACATTCATCTGGACTTTGTTTGCAGTGGCTAGAAGCCCCCTTCCCTCTTTGTCTCAAATAAATAAAAATAAAATCTTCAAAAAATGCAGACTACCTATTTAAAGGCATGAAAAAATGAGTTAATGTTTTAAAAAACACAGATTTTCTCTTCAGAAACACTACTGCTAATTCTATTTATTTATTTTTTTTCTCAAGGTAGGGTGTCACTCTAGTACAGGCTGACCTGGGATTCACTATATAGTCTCAGGGTGACCTTGAACTCATGGTGATCCTCCTACCTCTGATGAGATTAAAGGTGCATGCCACCACGCCTGGTAAATGCTAATTCTATTTTTTAGCAGTAGGAACAAAAAATATTTTTGCAAGGTCACCTAATATCACTAACATGTATAAAATATTAAGAGTTTGTTATAACTTACATGAAATTATGAAATGGTTATGCTACAAAATGCAAGCAAAACCTAGAACGGATAAGTAAAAATGAGGCTATAACATGTTAAGATTTAAAAACATGCTTCATTTTACCATGTACCTTCTTATTTGTCTACCATCTACTCTCACTCCCCATAATAGCTGCCATCTCTCCTCCTTCCTTCCCTCTCCTTCCTTTCTTAAGATAGGGTCTCACTATGTAACTATGGCTGGCCTGAACTCTCTATGTAAACCAGGCTGCCCTCAAACCTGCTACAATCCCCCTGTCTCTTCTTCCTGAGTGCAGTAATTACAGGCATGTACCAACCATACCCAGTCCAATAGTTATTTCTTTTCCTGGATAAAGCTAACTGAATTTCAGAAGCCTTTTCAATAGCAGCAGGTGGTCCCTGAAATAAGGCAGGAAGTTCAGGGAAGAACTGCTCCTTAAATAACATACAAGGACAAGGCACTACATAGCACTATTAGCTTTTCCTGTTCTCATTTCTCTGTTCTGAAGCATGTTACATGATTTCTTCAAAAAAAAAAAAAAAAAGGGAAAACTGTCCATTTCCACAAACATAAAAGAAATGCAAAAACAGTGAGCACAGTGGCTCACACTTAAAACTCCAACACTCAGGAGACTTGCCATGAGTTTGAGGGCAGCCTAGGCTACGAAGTGAGCCGTGTTTTAAATAAAACATGTTAAGAGTTATTTTAAATAATAGAATTGAATTACTGGGGTACTTAGTCTACCAAAATCTAAATCAGCCTAAGTACTCATTACCTTCCATGTCAGTAATGGCAATGGAACATGCAGTTCAGTAGGTGCTTAAATTGTTAAAATTATACTTTTTTTTTTTTTTTTGGTTTGTCAAGGTAGGGTCTTACTCTAACACATGCTGGCCAGGAATTTACTATGTAGTCTCAGGCTGGCCTCTATTATACTTCTTTTTAAATAAATATGTGGTGTGCAGTGGGAATGGAGGCCAGAGCACAACCTGAGTGTCATCCTTAGGAACACCACACTCACCTTCTGGTTAGGGTCTCTAATTGTCCTGGACCTCATCAATCAGGCTAGCCTGGCTAGACAGAGAACCCAAGAGACCCATCTGTCTTCACCTTCCAAGCAATGAATTCATAGGCTTGCATCAGGCACTGCTTTTTTTTTTTTTTTTTTTTTTTTTAGTGGTACTAGAGAATGAATTTGCCGTTTTCAAGGTAGTGTCTCACTGTAGCCTAAGCTGACCTGGAATTCACTATGTAGTCTCAGGGTAGCCTCAGACTCACAGTGATCCTCCTACCTCAGCCTTCTGAGTGCTGGGATTAAAGGCATGTGCCACCACACCTGGCTTCTGCACTTGTCTTTATATACTTGCAAAAGAAGCACTTTACTAAATAGGCTATATCCCCAGTCCTACTACACTGTTAAGAATATAATGTCTAGGGCTGAAGAGATGCCTTAGCAGTTAAGGTGCTTGCCTGCAAAGCCAAAGAACCCAGGTTCAATTCTCCAAGACCCACGTAAGCCATATATATAAGGTGTGCATGTTGTCTGGAGTTTGTTTGCGGTGGCCAGAGGCGGCCCTGGTGTAACCATTCTCTCTATCTACCTACCAAATAAGTAAATAAATAAATAAATAAAAATAAATTTTTTTAACAAGAAGGGCTGGAAAAAAACAAACAAACAAATAAGGGCTGGAGGGATGGCTTAGCAATTAAGACATTTGCCTGCAAAGCCAAAGGACCTACGTTCAATTCTCTGGGACCCAAGTTAGCCAGATGCACAAGGGGATGCATGCATCTGGAGTTTGTTTTCAGTGGCTGGAGGCCCTGGTGCACCTATTCATTCTCTCCCCTCCCCCCCTTTCTCTGTCAAATAAATAAATAAAAATAATTAAAACAAACAAACAAAAACAACAAAAAGTATATAATGTCTAGTTCTACAGCACATAATGATCTTTCCGGTGGAAGCTAAGAATTTCTAGCTGTGATAAATCAGATTTGAAATCTGACCTACACAGCGTAAGTTTTTAGGGAGGAGAAATGTTAGGACGGATAAATTCATTTTACGGCACTGATAAGGACGAACAACTTTTTTTTGAGGCAGAATATTACTCTAGCCCAGGCTGACCTAGAATTCACTTGGTAGCTCAGAACTCTGGCCTGGAGCTCAAGATGATCCTCCTACCTCAGTCTCTCAAGTGCTAGGATTAAATGCATGAGCCACCACGCCCCACTTCTATTTTTCTGTGCATTCAAAATGTTTTTAAAAACTGGTATCTCCAGTTTACTATAGGTAAGGAATTCCAAATCCAGACCAACATAGCATTTCCAATGTTACAAATCTAAAATAAAAGTCCCTATTTTCATTTAGGTTTGCCCTAAGCTTCTCAAGTTTTAAGCAAAAGCCACAAGGAAACATCTCAGTAATGTTCTATGTTTGCCAAGTATGTCTGAATAATGCCAACATAAGAGGTGCTTTAGCAAGATCTATATTCTCCAGAGTTAAAACAAAAGTAATTAAAACAATAAAGAAGAAAAGCACATGAATTTGGGATTGAGGTTGGAATAGGAGACAGTTTCAGACCTGGTTTAATCCTGAGAAAGATGGGTCCTGAGAAGTACTAACAGTCATGCTTCTTTTCCTCTTCCCCACTGGAGATTCTAAACACTAAACAGACAATAGAGGGTGGCAGTGCATCAAACAGTATTGCTTACATTGCAACAATGGCTGGCGCAGACAGGCAACACCGAGGCATTAGAGAAAGAACAGGGTAGCCAAATGCCATCCTTCTTCCACCAAGCACTGTAGCTTCTCAGTTTTCCAAATAAGAATCACATGCTCAAGAACATTTGAATTCTAGAATACTTGGGTTTTTAATGCCACTATATTGTGTCACTGCCTGAAACAGGGATAGCAATGGTGACATTTGGCTTTTTAATTTTTAAAATCAAAACTGGGGAATTTTGATCTGCAATATTTGGCACCGGAATCTGCCCTCCCCCCAAGAGTGTATGGGGAAAAAATCTTCAGTAAGGAAGAGGTAGAAGGCATTTAGTCACCTTAAAATTTATTTTCAAAAGCATGCAGGGCTGATTACTTAAGAGATGTGCAAATTCACTAAGATTGGAGTGGCCACTCCTAAATATCAAATTCAGAACAATTTTCCAAGTAAGAAATTTTACTTCAAAAATCAACCTCAAACCCCCTCCCAATTCTTCTTCCCCATGAATAGAAAATTACTAGAACAAACTGACCAAAGGATCCAGTCTCATACAACTGGCATTTTTCAAACTATTTAATAAACACCAAAAAAATACATAAATATATAAAAACCCAACTACCTAAATCAAACACTAACGTGTTCAAAACCAACTAGTCTTTGAATCTTAGTTAAACAAAGCCCTTCACTTCTGTCCTATAGTCCTTCGGAAACTGTTACAGGAAAGCAGCTCAATAAAATTCTTTTGAATCTGCAAAGAGGACACAGATCCTGAAAAAGGCATTCACTACCAGGCAACATGGACTTCCAAAATTCAACTATGTGATTAACGAGGGGAAACCCCCAAAATGAAGTGTTCACAAGGCCATCATTTAAGTGGAAGGCAAAAATCATATACTGCAAGCCTCATTATGCAGCACAGGGAGTCATCTGAAGATAAGGGGTCTTTAGGGAAAGAAAATGGGAAGGAGGGATGGGAAATGGCCAAAAGAAGAGAGTCAAATTGACAAAATCACTCAAAAAGTTCAGATCAGTAATTTTCTTTTTTTCAACCAGATTACTAGGTTTTTCAATAACTAAGAACATGGATGCTTCAAGAGAAGCTACATTTAAAAAATGAGATTTGGGAATGACAGGATCAATAATAATATGAAGACTGAAAAGCCTTTCATTATTTAAAGTTCAATGAAAAATATAGTTTACTAAAACTGGTCAGACCAACATTAGTATCTCACACTTACAAATAACAATTCTAATGTAATGGCTCCAAGTTGGCATTCATACAGGCAAACAAAGGTAAACATTTATAGCCAGACCTAAAAACACCAAATGTTCCCTTACAGTTCAAATGGGAATCTTCCTCCCAAAAACAAAACAAAAAAGCCCCACAAGAACAAAAAGCCCCCAAGTTGTCCTGAAGTTGAGAATTTCCATAAGATTATCGGATCAATAACATGCTTAGTGCATTGCCAATGCTGCCTGTCTGCCCGAGCTCAACATTGAATGGATAAAAGCAATTCACTCAAAACTAATCATGGCAGAAAAATTTCAATACAATTAGTTTCTAACTGCAATCATGCGTCACTAAAACCCAATTGCCCCATAAGTTGAACCATTCTGAGACTCCAAATGAGCACTAGTTTTACAGTATGCATGTTCATTTCACTTGTCTGTATTTTCCTTTAAAAGCAGGGCAGAGGGTTGGAGAACTCACCCAACTTAGGACACAAGTAAGACACTGTTAACTACTTTTGAACCAGGCCCAAAAGTTAATCCCTTTCAATACACAAATTAAAAGACTGAAGAATTCTCAGTATCAACTATGCTCAGTCAGCAAATGTTAACGTCATAGTGACAGATGGGTCAGAGGATCCCACACTGGCACAAGCACATATATAACAAAACTCACACTTTAGAGCCAAAGGTTAAAATCTGATTTGTAGCATTCAGAAGGAAATATATATATAGAACTTTTCACTATTCAAGTGAATGAAAAATAGATACAACTGTTTAAGTTAAATACTGATGATTATAGCTCATTAAGCCTTGGAATTTAATACTTTCAAAAAGATAACTAATCTTGTTTGGCTAAGTTGGAAAGATATATTTCAAGTTACTAAGTTAATAGAGTTAGCTGATCATCCTTCTAGCACAATCTTTTAAAGCAATTACAGCAAATTCTACTTATGATAGCTTTTTAAAGATTGAAAAGTTTACCAAAGCAGTTCATGTCAATATTTTACTCTTTGTTCTTTCATGCAAAGAGCGTTGACTAACCTTATTACAGTGACGCCCAATACCCATTAGGAAGTTATCTGGTTTAATGTCTCTGTGTATAAAATTCTTTGTATGCACATACTCAATTCTACTGATCATCTGAAAAAGAAAAAAGGAAAAAATAATAGGTGATAAAAGCATTATCATTTCTCAAGTATTCCAGAATTTCAGTTATTTATAGTTCATAATGACAGCATTAGAAAAAATTAAATGTAAGTTCCATTTATTTCTAGCTTCATGGATATTCAGATACAAACCTGATTTGGTCTTTGGTTTGTCCGATTAAAAATATGGATCTGGAGGTGGAGAGATGGCTTAGTGGTTAAGGCCCTTACTTGCAAAGCTAAGGACCTCAGTTCGATTCCACAAGACCCACATAAGCCCGATGCACAAGGTAGCACATGCATCTGGAGTTCGTTTCCATGGCTGGAAGCCCTGGCCCGCTCATTCTCTCTCTCTCAAATAATTAAATAATAAATAAAATATGGATCTGAGGCTGGAGTGATGGCTTAGTGACTAAGGCACTTGCCTGCAAAGCCTAGGACCAAGGTTCAATGTACAAGGTGGCTCATGCATCTGGGGTTTGTTTGCAATGGCTAGAGGCCCTAATGTGCACAATTTCTCTTTATTTACCTCTCTCAAGTAAATAAATAAGTAATATTTTTTAACAAATGGATCTGACCCAATAATACTTGATGTCTGACATATTCAAATTATAGAAGTAGTAAGGGCTGAAGAGATGGCTCAGCAGGTAAAGGAACTTGCTTGAAAAGCATGCTGACACCAGTTCAATCCTCCATAGCACCCATTTAAAAAGCCAATGCAAAGCAGGAATGCATCTGACCCCAATGTGCTACTGGCATTCATTTGCAGCAGCACACCGTGGCATGTGCCCAACCCTCATACAATTTTAAAAGTAATTTTAGGAGACTTTACCATGTTTTCCTCCATGCTTATATAATCTCTGACAAAAGTTCATTATTAAGCATATCACTCTTAACAAGCTTTTCTTTTGAAAACAAAAAAGTGTGTGTATACAATGTGGAGATCAAGAGGACACCCTCTGGGTACTGGTTCTCTCCTTCCACAGTTTTTGCCACTGGGAAGGCCAGACCAGCTGACCCACAAACTATGACATTCTTTTGGCTATGCCTCCCACTGCATTAGTCACAGTGAGATTATAGAAGCTTGTAGCAAATTATATCCAGTTTCATGTGGGTGTCATGGGGTGAATCCAGGTTGGCAGTGTAACAATGCAAGTACCTTTAATCACTGAGCCATGTCCCTAGCCCCTGGAGCACTTCTTTTATTTTTCTTCTCTCCCCCTTCATTTTTGATTTTTTTTTTTTTTTTTTTTTTTTGAGGTAGGATCTCACTCTAGCCCAGGCTCATCTTGAATTCACTATGTTGTTTTAGGGTAGCCTCAAACTCACCCTTGATTCTCCTACCTCTGTCTCCTGAGTGCAAATGAATGCCTATCCAGATTTACATGGGTAGTTGGGGAACTGAACCCCAGCCAGCAGTCTTTGCAAGCAAGCATCTTTCATTGCTAAATCATCTCCATAGCCCCCTATAATATCCTTTCTAACACCTACACAAATTCTATTAGAGAGAAACGTTTTCTCCAGTAGCTTCCAATTTCTCCCTCTATGCAATGCTATAAATACATATTTAGATAAAATCCTAATTGCTGCTTTTCTCTGTGAGCTATAAATTCAATACAATGAGGAATTGATGAGGATACTCTATACATTTCCTTTTATATAACAACACCCACTACCTTTTAAAATAGGATATGAAATTTGTATTTCCACCACCAGTAAATACTATTTTCCCCAATAATTAAGTCATTTCAGTTTTAAAACTTTGCCAGCTAGGGAGATGGCTTAGTGGTTAAAAGCACTTGCTTTCAAAACTTTCTCAATATGGCAGGTAAAAAGTATTGTCTCAAGCGGGGCGTGATGGCACACACCTTTAATCCCGACACTAAGTATGCAGAGATAGGACTGTTGCCAACCTAAGATGACAGAGTGAGTTCCAGGTCAGCCTGGGCTACAGTGAGAACCCACCTTGGGGAGAAAAAAGTATTACCTCACATTCTTTTTTCCCCCTGGTTTTTCAAGGTAGGGTTTCACTCTAGTCCAGGCTGACCTGGAATTCACTATGTAGTCCCAGGGTGGAGTTGAACTCACAGCCATCCTCCTTCCTACCTCTGCCTCCCGAGTGCTGAGATTAAAGGCGTGCACTACCACGCCCGGTTTTACCTCACTTTTCTGTTCCTAACATGAAGTTTGAGAATCTAAACATTTTAACTGGCGATTTGAATTTGCTACTTTATGCACTATCAAACTAAACACTTTGCCTATTATTTGCTTTGACTTGTCTTTTCTTGTTAATTCCCGGAGTTCCTTGCATACAGACAGCTTTTATTATATAAATACATTCTGCATCTAAAGAATGCCATTTATTTATTTACTCTTATAGTCTTGCTCTTCTCATAAGTGTTCATCCTCATTTTCCTTTGCTTTTTTTTTTCTTTCCTCAAGGTAGGATCTCACTTTATTCCAGACTGACCTGGAATTCACTATGTAGTCTCAGGGTGGCCTCAAACACACAGTGATCCTCCTACTTCTACCTCCCAAGTACTGGGATTAAAGGCATGCACCATAATGCCCGGCTTGAACACTTTTGTATCTTTCTCTACAACACCATAGAAGGGCCTACTCTTTTTACCCTCTGCCAGTGGTAAACACTCAATATATGTTCACTACACGTTTTACTAAGCCTACCAAATACAAGGAATTGCTTTTATTAGGATTCATTCACATATTACTTAAAATACATTGTTATTTTTTTTAACTTACAAAGCCTGAGTTAAATATTGAAAACAAAACCTTGAGTCTGTCACAAATTGGTCACCAGATGCCAGCTGTTTATCATCTCATTTTCTTATCCAATTTAAGACATAGCGTTCTCTGGCTGAGTGTGGTGACGCATGCCTTTAATCCCAGCACTTGGGAGGCAGAAGCAGGAGGAATGCTGAGAGTTTGAGGCCACCCTGAAACTACATAGTGAATTCAAGGTCAGTCTGGGCTAGAGCCAGACCCTACCTCAAAAAAATTAGAAAGAAAAAGAAAAAGAAAAAAAAGAAATAAATAGCATTCTCTCACATTTGTTTTGGGAGGTAGGACCTCAGTATGTAGCAAAGGCAGGTTTAGAATTGGCTATGCCACTGTATCTGAACTCAAACTAGTGACCCTCCTGCCTCAACCTCTTGAGAACTGGATTAAAGCTGTGTGCCAAGCTTTCTTTCTTTCTTTTTTTTTTTTTAATTTTTTAAAATTTATTTAAGAGCGACAGACAGAGAGAACGAGGCAGAGAGAGAGAACAGGTGCGCCAGGGCCTCCAGCCACTGCAAACCAACTCCAGATGTGTGCGCCCCCTTGTGCATATGGCTACTGTGGGTCCTGGGGAATCAAGCATCAATCCTTAGGCTTCATAGGCAAGCGTTTAACCGCTAAGCCATCTCTCCAGCCCCATACCAAGCTTTGTATAACAGCATTTTAATAAGCACAGTGAATTTTACTTCTATCATTTCTACTATTTTCCTGCCCTTAAAAGGCAACAAAAATGGGGGAATAAGTATATATTTAGCAGAGAGAATCCTGGGTTTGATCCCCAGCAACATATAAAACCAAGCATGGTGGTATATGCCTGGTAAACTAGCATAGGCTACATGAATACATATTAAAAACCAAAACAATTAACTAGCTAGGTGTGGTAGCACACTTGTGAGACTAGTTAGGAAAACTGCCTTGAGTTAAGAGACCAGTCTGGGACACAGTGAGTTTCAGGTTGGCCCGGACCTTCCTCAACGAGCCCCCACCCCCAACCAAAGAAAGACCTGTTTTCTTTTGCTTTTGGGTCATGATCTCACCCTATAGTCCAGGTTGGCCTTGAACACATGCTGTCCCTTCCTACTTCAGCCTCCACAGAGTGTCAGGATCACAGGTGTTAAGGCCATTTAATTACTTCAAACTTCAGGCAATGCATTAGTCTAACTCAAAAAAAAAAAAAAAAATTTTTTTTTTTGAAGTAGAGTTTCACCCTAGCCCAGGTTGACCTGGATTTCACTATGTAGTCTCAGGGTGGCCTCGAACTCATGGTGATCTTAATACCTCTGCCTCCCAAGTACAGGGATTAAAGGCATGTGCCACCACGCCCGGCTCCTAATTCAAATTTTATTTATTTATTTGACAGAGAGAAAGAGGGAGAAAGAGAGCGAGAGAATGGGCACGCCAGAGCTCTAGCCACTGCAAACAAACTCCAGACCCATGTGCCTCCTTGTGCATCTGGTTTACGTGGGTCCTGGGGAATCAAACCTGGGTCCTTTGGCTTTGCACACAAACTGCTAAGCCATCCCTCTAGCCCATAACTTAAAATTTGAAGCTTTGCTTTAAAGCTACTAGTGCTGGAAAATTCATTACTTCAAGGTTTTTCCCCTTTGTTCATTTGAGAAAGGGTCTTCCTAATAGTCCAAACCAGCCTTGAATTTGTAATCCCTCTGCCTCAGCCTCCCAAATGCTGCTACCAGCATGATTAGTAAAAATAATTTTAAATAATACTTATCCTATACACAGAGGAAGATATTTACAAATCATGTTGGGTAATACACTTGAATGAATATCCTACTACTGCTTTTCTAAAGTTAAATAGTGACAAAGATTATAATACGCTGGCTTATAAAATGTTGTCATTGGGCTGGGGAAATGGCTTAGCAGTTAAGGTACTTGCCTGTGAAGCCTAAGGACCCCAGTTCAATTCCACAGGACCCACGTAAGCCAGATGCACAAGGGGGTGCATGCGTCTGGAGTTCGTTTGCAGTGGCTAGAGGCCCAGGCGGCCCATTCTCTCTTTCTATCTGCTTCTTCCCACCTCTCAAATACATAAATAAAATATTTTTTTAATGTTGTCATTGGTAGTTTTGTTTCTTAATTTTTATTTTTGCCAAAATTTCACACACCTGGTCAGCTAACATAAGTACAGTTTTCATTGTGAATCTTCTTGAACAGAAATTGAAGAGGTCTTCGAGGCTGGGTCCCAGAAGATCCATGACTAGCACATTATAGTCTTTTTCCTGTCCATACCACCTAACAAAACAAAGTAAAAAAAAGGGGGAAGAGAAGGTTATTACAAAAACTTAAACAATTACTTAATGAAAAAAACATTTAAATTACTAAACCCTAAGATGAGACAGGTTTCCTAACTGGGCTTGGTAAGAGAAATTAAGGCAAGAGGATCACTGTGAGTTCAAGGCCAGGCTAGAGTAAAGAGATCATGCTTTAAAAAAATGGCTGGAAGTCGGGCATGGTAGTGCACGCCTTTAATCCCTGCACTCGGGAGGCAGAGATAGGAGGATTGCCGTGAGTTCGAGGCCACCCTTTGCTAGAGTGAGACCCTACCTTGAAAAACAAAACAAATAAACAAAAAAAATGGCTGGAGAGATGGCTTAGCAGGTTAAGGTGTTTGCCTGTGAAGCCTAAGGACCTAGGTTCCAGGACCCATGTAAGCCATATGCACAAGGCGGCACATGATCTGGAGTTCATTTGTAGTAGCTAGAGAGGCCCTGGGTGTGCCCATTCTCTCTACCTGCCTCTTTCTATCTCTCTTAAATAAATAAATTAAAAAAATGATTTTTAAAAAGGAGAAATTCAGTCAGCCACACAGCTTTTTAATAGGCAGAGGTAGGGGATAACTAAGTTTGAGGCCAGTCTGAGACAACTAAAGAGTAAGTTCCAAGTTGGCTTGGGCTAAAGTGAGACTCTACCTCGTAAATCCAAACCAAAAAAAAACTACCATAAAAAATTCCTTTTTCTGGCTAGGTTTTATTTTTGTTGTTGTGTTGCTATTGTTTTGAGGCACCTGGAACTCACTCTGTATACCACCACGCTGGCAATGCCAAGATTTTACTTGAGGAAATTTTTCCTTAATTCACAAGATAAATTCAGTGGTTAACTAAGTACACTGCTTAACAAAAATAAGACCTTTCCGTTCATGCACAGCAGCATGACAGATGAAGTCTATACCCATTTGCCACTGATTCCTGTGACCTCGGACAGGTTCCTCACCCTTCAGAAATGATAACCGTATTAGGTAAAAAGCCATCCACTCTTTAAAAAATATATATTTTATGTATTTGCAAGCAGAGAGAGAGAGAGGGGAAGAAGACAGAGACAAAATGGCATGTCAGGGGCTCAAGCCGCTCAACAATCTCCAGATCCATGGGCCACTTTCTACAGCTGGCTCTATGTGGGTACTAGGCAATCAAACCTAGATCATTAGGATTTACAACCAAATGCCTTAACCTCTGGACCAGATCTCCAGCCTGAAACATCCTATCTTAACTCCCACCAAACTGTGTTTGTATTTGTAAGCAATCCTCCTACGTCTGTCTCCCAAGTGCTGGGATTATAGGCATGCGCCACCACATATGGCACAATAAGCATTTTTAACAGATACTTATTTGCTATTCATTAAGAATCATTTAGGGATTTTTTTTTTTTTTTGAGGTAGAGTTTCACTCTAGTCCAGGCTGACCTGAATTCATTCTGTACTCCCAGGCTGGCTTCAAACACACAGTGATCCTCCTACTTCTACCTCCCAAGTACTGGGATTAAAGGCATGCACCATAATGCCCGGCTTGAACACTTTTGTATCTTTCTCTACAACACCATAGAAGGGCCTACTCTTTTTACCCTCTGCCAGTGGTAAACACTCAATATATGTTCACTACACGTTTTACTAAGCCTACCAAATACAAGGAATTGCTTTTATTAGGATTCATTCACATATTACTTAAAATACATTGTTATTTTTTTTAACTTACAAAGCCTGAGTTAAATATTGAAAACAAAACCTTGAGTCTGTCACAAATTGGTCACCAGATGCCAGCTGTTTATCATCTCATTTTCTTATCCAATTTAAGACATAGCGTTCTCTGGCTGAGTGTGGTGACGCATGCCTTTAATCCCAGCACTTGGGAGGCAGAAGCAGGAGGACTGCTGAGAGTTTGAGGCCACCCTGAAACTACATAGTGAATTCAAGGTCAGTCTGGGCTAGAGCCAGACCCTACCTCAAAAAAATTAAAAGAAAAAGAAAAGAAAAAAAAGAAATAAATAGCATTCTCTCACATTTGTTTTGGGAGGTAGGACCTCAGTATGTAGCAAAGGCAGGTTTAGAATTGGCTATGCCATTGTATCTGAACTCAAACTAGTGACCCTCCTGCCTCAACCTCTTGAGAACTGGATTAAAGCTGTGTGCCAAGCTTTCTTTCTTTTTTTTTTTTTTTTTTAATTTTTTAAAATTTATTTAAGAGCGACAGACAGAGAGAACGAGGCAGAGAGAGAGAACAGGTGCGCCAGGGCCTCCAGCCACTGCAAACCAACTCCAGATGTGTGCGCCCCCTTGTGCATATGGCTACTGTGGGTCCTGGGGAATCAAGCATCAATCCTTAGGCTTCATAGGCAAGCGTTTAACCGCTAAGCCATCTCTCCAGCCCCATACCAAGCTTTGTATAACAGCATTTTAATAAGCACAGTGAATTTCACTTCTATCATTTCTACTATTTTCCTGCCCTTAAAAGGCAACAAAAATGGGGGAATAAGTATATATTTAGCAGAGAGAATCCTGGGTTTGATCCCCAGCAACATATAAAACCAAGCATGGTGGTATATGCCTGGTAAACTAGCATAGGCTACATGAATACATATTAAAAACCAAAACAATTAACTAGCTAGGTGTGGTAGCACACTTGTGAGACTAGTTAGGAAAACTGCCTTGAGTTAAGAGACCAGTCTGGGACACAGTGAGTTTCAGGTTGGCCCGGACCTTCCTCAACGAGCCCCCACCCCCAACCAAAGAAAGACCTGTTTTCTTTTGCTTTTGGGTCATGATCTCACCCTATAGTCCAGGTTGGCCTTGAACACATGCTGTCCCTTCCTACTTCAGCCTCCACAGAGTGTCAGGATCACAGGTGTTAAGGCCATTTAATTACTTCAAACTTCAGGCAATGCATTAGTCTAACTCAAAAAAAAAAAAAAATTTTTTTTTTTTGAAGTAGAGTTTCACCCTAGCCCAGGTTGACCTGGATTTCACTATGTAGTCTCAGGGTGGCCTCGAACTCATGGTAATCTTAATACCTCTGCCTCCCAAGTACAGGGATTAAAGGCATGTGCCACCACGCCCGGCTCCTAATTCAAATTTTATTTATTTATTTGACAGAGAGAAAGAGGGAGAAAGAGAGCGAGAGAATGGGCACGCCAGAGCTCTAGCCACTGCAAACAAACTCCAGACCCATGTGCCTCCTTGTGCATCTGGTTTACGTGGGTCCTGGGGAATCAAACCTGGGTCCTTTGGCTTTGCACACAAACTGCTAAGCCATCCCTCTAGCCCATAACTTAAAATTTGAAGCTTTGCTTTAAAGCTACTAGTGCTGGAAAATTCATTACTTCAAGGTTTTTCCCCTTTGTTCATTTGAGAAAGGGTCTTCCTAATAGTCCAAACCAGCCTTGAATTTGTAATCCCTCTGCCTCAGCCTCCCAAATGCTGCTACCAGCATGATTAGTAAAAATAATTTTAAATAATACTTATCCTATACACAGAGGAAGATATTTACAAATCATGTTGGGTAATACGCTTGAATGAATATCCTACTACTGCTTTTCTAAAGTTAAATAGTGACAAAGATTATAATACGCTGGCTTATAAAATGTTGTCATTGGGCTGGGGAAATGGCTTAGCAGTTAAGGTACTTGCCTGTGAAGCCTAACGACCCCAGTTCAATTCCACAGGACCCACGTAAGCCAGATGCACAAGGGGGTGCATGCGTCTGGAGTTCGTTTGCAGTGGCTAGAGGCCCAGGCGGCCCATTCTCTCTTTCTATCTGCTTCTTCCCACCTCTCAAATACATAAATAAAATATTTTTTTAATGTTGTCATTGGTAGTTTTGTTTCTTAATTTTTATTTTTGCCAAAATTTCACACACCTGGTCAGCTAACATAAGTACAGTTTTCATTGTGAATCTTCTTGAACAGAAATTGAAGAGGTCTTCGAGGCTGGGTCCCAGAAGATCCATGACTAGCACATTATAGTCTTTTTCCTGTCCATACCACCTAACAAAACAAAGTAAAAAAAAGGGGGAAGAGAAGGTTATTACAAAAACTTAAACAATTACTTAATGAAAAAAACATTTAAATTACTAAACCCTAAGATGAGACAGGTTTCCTAACTGGGCTTGGTAAGAGAAATTAAGGCAAGAGGATCACTGTGAGTTCAAGGCCAGGCTAGAGTAAAGAGATCATGCTTTAAAAAAATGGCTGGAAGTCGGGCATGGTAGTGCACGCCTTTAATCCCTGCACTCGGGAGGCAGAGATAGGAGGATTGCCGTGAGTTCGAGGCCACCCTTTGCTAGAGTGAGACCCTACCTTGAAAAACAAAACAAATAAACAAAAAAAATGGCTGGAGAGATGGCTTAGCAGGTTAAGGTGTTTGCCTGTGAAGCCTAAGGACCTAGGTTCCAGGACCCATGTAAGCCATATGCACAAGGCGGCACATGATCTGGAGTTCATTTGTAGTAGTTAGAGAGGCCCTGGGTGTGCCCATTCTCTCTACCTGCCTCTTTCTATCTCTCTTAAATAAATAAATTAAAAAAATGATTTTTAAAAAGGAGAAATTCAGTCAGCCACACAGCTTTTTAATAGGCAGAGGTAGGGGATAACTAAGTTTGAGGCCAGTCTGAGACAACTAAAGAGTAAGTTCCAAGTTGGCTTGGGCTAAAGTGAGACTCTACCTCGTAAATCCAAACCAAAAAAAACTACCATAAAAAATTCCTTTTTCTGGCTAGGTTTTATTTTTGTTGTTGTGTTGCTATTGTTTTGAGGCACCTGGAACTCACTCTGTATACCACCACGCTGGCAATGCCAAGATTTTACTTGAGGAAATTTTTCCTTAATTCACAAGATAAATTCAGTGGTTAACTAAGTACACTGCTTAACAAAAATAAGACCTTTCCGTTCATGCATAGCAGCATGACAGATGAAGTCTATACCCATTTGCCACTGATTTCTGTGACCTCGGACAGGTTCCTCACCCTTCAGAAATGATAACCATATTAGGTAAAAAGCCATCCACTCTTTAAAAAATATATATTTTATGTATTTGCAAGCAGAGAGAGAGAGGGGAAGAAGACAGAGACAAAATGGCATGTCAGGGGCTCAAGCCGCTCAACAATCTCCAGATCCATGGGCCACTTTCTACAGCTGGCTCTATGTGGGTACTAGGCAATCAAACCTAGATCATTAGGATTTACAACCAAATGCCTTAACCTCTGGACCAGATCTCCAGCCTGAAACATCCTATCTTAACTCCCACCAAACTGTGTTTGTATTTGTAAGCAATCCTCCTACGTCTGTCTCCCAAGTGCTGGGATTATAGGCATGCGCCACCACATATGGCACAATAAGCATTTTTAACAGATACTTATTTGCTATTCATTAAGAATCATTTAGGGATTTTTTTTTTTTTTTTGAGGTAGAGTTTCACTCTAGTCCAGGCTGACCTGAATTCATTCTGTACTCCCAGGCTGGCTTCAAAACTCATAGCGATCCCCCTACCTCTGCCTCCCAAGTGCTAGGATTAAAGGCTTCAAGAATCATAGTTTTAATTATCATAGACTATATTACAGATAAATGTGCAATTACAGATATAATATGTAATTCATGGACTATGACTAACCATTTCTCTTATCCTAAGGACCAAAAATCACCACCATTTGTTACCATAAAATTCCACTCAAGAGAAGTGACAGAGGAGTGCTCAGCACTGAGACACTCTATCACACCTTCCAAGGCTCAGAGTCCACTGTGGAAGAGGTGGCGGAAAAAATATAAGAGCCAAAGGAAGGGGAGGGCTGCTTACAATACAATCTTCCAGACACAAAATGGCTTGGATATATACACATGACCTCGCAGTGCCTGGTACTACCTACACAAGACCCTCATAACAGGCAGAAAAGAGGATGACATCAAAATAAAAGAGGAGTTGGAGAGATGGCTAGATGCATAAAGTAGTGCAGGCATCTGGAGTTTATTTGCAATGGCTAGGGTTCCTGGTAGACCCTTTTCTTCCTTCCCTCCCTCCCTCTTTTCTTTTCCTTCCTTCAAATAATAAAATATTTTTTAAAAAAGAAAAAAATTTCACTCAGAAAGAATACGGCCAATATTAAGAGATTAGTGACATACTGAAACTGTCTCAAAAAATACTGTTAAGTGTCTTAGAAGTTTAAGCTAATGAAGTTTGTGAACACCCTAAGAACCTATGCCAAGATATACCATATGTGCAAAGTTCATATTTAAAATATCCAAGGACTGTAGAGATGGCTCAGCAGTTAAGAGGCCTGCCCACAAAGCCTAATGACCCAGGTTAGATTCCCCAGTACCTACATGAAGCCAGATGCACAAGGTGCAGCATGTATCTGGAGTTCATTTGCAATGGCTAACGGCCCTTATGCACCCATTCTCTCTCTCTCCCCATTTCTATCGGCCTTTCTCTCTAATAAATAAATAAAGTTATATTCTTTTTTAAAAAAGTAGTCTAATTAAAAGTGGTCCCTTATGCTCACTATCATTATCCCTCAATGCCACCCGGCAAAGCTGTAGACACATTAGGCATGGCACTCACAAGAAATACAAATAAGCCCTGACGCACCCATTGTCTCACTCTCCTCCCTCCCCCTTTCTCTCTCTCCCCCACTCTTTCTCTCTATCAAATAAATAAATAGAATAAAAAAAGAAAAGAAACACAAATAAAAAAACCTACAATTAACTGTCATATCTCAGACCTTGTCTGCTGGGCTTCATATTTAGGTACAATGAATAGGATCCCTAACATCTTAAATCAAAGGGCAAAGAGCCTAAGGCTTGAGTAGGGTTAAGAAGTTGAAGTCTCTTCCTATAACTGTTGCTCACCTCTTTTTGAGAACTACTTCCTACACTTGAGACATGAATAACTGCCATCAAACACATAAAATCTACTTCACATCCTTGTTGCCAAAAAATGTAACTTAATAAGGAGAAGAGTATTTAAATTTCCATAGATCTTGCCCACTAGCCTAAGAAAAGAAACAGACATGTCAATGTGACAGTGGCAGAACTGGTGTGTCCTCATTATACCTAAACCCCTGTACACCAGCTGTGGTTATTTTTCCTCCTTCTTATTTCTCTATTCTCCCTGCTCATGTAAATGTTTACTTGAAACAAGCCACAGAGAGTAGGAGTGAGGAGATGAGGGGAATACTAATTAATTGTATTTAAAGTAAATGATGAACTAAAAGTTCTCCTTATCCTCTCAATTTTACATTTACTTCTTTTTTCTCTCCTTTTTATTTATCTTTTTTTGGGGGGGTAGTTCGAGGTAGGGTCTTGCTCTAGCCCAGGCTGACCCGGAATTCACTATGCAGTCTCAGGGTGGACTCCAACTCAGGGCAATCCTCCTACCTCTGCCTCCCCAGTGCTGGGATTGCTGGGATTAAAGGCATGCGACACCATGTCCAGCCTTTTTTCTCTTTTTATACTTTTATATTGCAGCACTAAGCCAGTGTTAGAGTTGTCAAGACCTTGCCATAATAAATGTTTGACACTATTAAGAGCTTTAACAGATTTTTGTATAAATCTAATAAATCTAATTTGCCTAGGTCTTTTTCTTTAAAGGTGATGGGGATGGAATCCACCACTCTACTACTGCACTACATGTTCAGCCCTTTATCTAGAGAAAGAGAGAAAAGAGAAGGAGGAAGGAGGAGGAGGAAGAGAAGAGTGAGAGAGCATGCCAGAGTCTCTTGCTCATGCAGATGCATGTGCCATTGAACCCAGGCCATCAAGCTTTGGAATCAAGAGCCTTTAATTGCTCAGCTATCTCCCCATCACTTTATCACCATTATTTTTTGTTTGTTGGGACACAGAATCTTGCTATGAAACCCAGGCTGGCCTTGGAACTTGCAATCCTCCTGCCTTAGTTCCAAGTGCTGGAGAATTATTTAAAGACATACCACTAGCCCAAATTACCTACATTTAAGGCAACTTCACAATCACTTTTAAAAGAAATAATGTGTAAAGTAAACCTCTAATTGAATATTTCCCTAATTAGAACCCATAGAGAATTAGATAAATTCAGAGACACTCTTTCAGCCTAGGCTAGAGACCCTACCTAGAAAAACCGAAGTAAAATAAAATAAAAAGTACTTTGAGAGTGTGAGAGATGGCTTAAGAGTTAAGGCACTTGACTACAAAGCCTAAGGACCCAGGTTTGATTCTCTAAGACCCATGTAAACCAGATGCATAAGGTGAAGCATGCGTCTGGAGTTCATGTGCAGTGGCTGGTGGCCCTGGCATGCCTACTCTGTCTATCTGCCTCCTTCTCTCTCTCAAATAAATATTTTTTTTTATAAGTTTAGGTTGCATTTCCCCGCTAATGCCAGGAATGGTAACACATACCTATAATCACACTAGGGAAACAGAGGCAAGATCTGGAGGGCAGCCTGGCTAAGGAGTAGGAATTTTACTCCTGTTCTAAAATCTCCACAAGCCTGAGATAGGAAGATCATCAGTTGTAAGACAGCTTGGGATACATTTTAAGACTGTCTCAAAATTTTAAAACTCCAGCATTCATAATACATATACACATAATGCTATTTTTTTCAACCATAAAGAACAAAGTTATTGTGCTGAGGAGATGGCTCAGCAGTTAAAAGGTGCTTCTCGTAACACCTGGCAGTCCAGGTTCAATTTCCCAGTACCCACATAAAGCCAGAAGCACAAAATGGTGTGTGGATGTGTTTACAGTGGTCAGAAGCTCTGGCATGTCCATGTTCTTTCTGAGATAAATAAAAATTTTTATTAAAAAAAAAAAGAATGAGGGCTGGAGAGATGGCTTAGCGGTTAAGCGCTTGCCTGTGAAGCCAAAGGACCCCAGTTTGAGGCTTGATTCTCCAGGACCCACGTTAGCCAGATGCACAAGGGGGCGCACGTGTCTGGAGTTCGTTTGCAGTGGCTGGAAGCCCTGGCGCGCCCATTCTCTCTCTTTCTCTCTGCCTCTTCCTCTCTCTGTCACTCTCAAATAAATAAATAAAAATGAACAAAAAAATTAAAAAAAAAAAGAATGAACAGGGCTGGAGATATGGCTCAGCTCATAAGCTAAGGTACTTGCTTGCAAAGTCTACTGACCCAGGTTCAATCCCCCAGTACCCACATAAAACCACATGCACAAAGGGACACATACATCTGTGGTTCATTTGTAGCTGCTGGAAAACCCTAGAGGGCCCATTCTGTTTCTCTTCTCTCTCTCTCTCTACCCCGCCCTTGCAAATAAATAAATAAATGTACTTAAAGAACATGGACTGGAAGCTTAGTGGTTAAGGTGCTTGCCTGCAAAGCCCAAAAAAAAAATCCACGATCAATTCCCCAGGAACCATGTAAGCCAGATGTACAAGGTGATGCATGCATATAGAGCTTGTTTGCAGAGCTGAAGATGCTAGAGCACCCACTTTCTCTCTCGCTTTCAGCTTCTTTCTCTCTCAAATAAATAAAGTATTTTTTAAAAAATGCGGGGTCCACGTGGTAGCGCATGCCTTTAATCCCAGCACTTGGGAGGCAGAGGTAGGAGGATCGTCACAAGTTCTAGCCTTCCCTAAGACTACATAGTGAATTCCAGGTCAGCCGGGGCTACAGTGAGACCCTACCTCAAAAAAAAAAAAAAAAAAAAAAAAAAAAAAAAAACACAAAACAAAACAAAACACCAAAAAACATGCTATTTGCAAGAAAACAGATACAAATGCACATAATCATATTAAGGGAAATAAGCTAGTCTCAGAAAGACAAATGTTTTTCTTTTGCTTCCTAGATTTTACATAGATACCTAAGAACATACATGTACATATGACATGAAAATGAAAGCAAAGCGCCTAGGGAAACAAGGATATTGGGAGGGGAGAGGAAGAGAAATAGTCATAACAGTGGAATATGCTCAATGTACAACATGTATTTGTGTTCTTATGTAATACAATGCCATGTTTAATGTAAACACACACACACACACAAAGAAAACATTTTGGGAAAAAAAGGAATATAGGGCTGGAGAGATGGCTTAGTGTTTAAGGCACTTGCCTGTGAAGCCTAAGGACTCATGTTCAACTCTCCAGAACCCACATTAGCCAGACACAAAAAGGTGAGTTAAGTGCAAGGTCACACATGCCCACTAGGTGACGGAAGCATCTGGAGTTGGATTTCAGTGGCTGAGGTCCACCAATTCTCTTTGTCTGTCTCTTGTCTCTCTTTTAAAAAGGGAATATAGCCGGGAGTGGTGGCACACTCCTTTAATCCCAGCACTTGGGGGGGCAGAGGTAGAAGGATCGTCCTGAGTTCAAGGCCACCCTGGGCTAGGGTGAGACTCTACCTCAAAAAACAAAAATAGGGCTGGAGAGATGGCTTAGCGGTTAAGCGCTTGCCTGTGAAGCCTAAGGACCCCGGTTCAAGGCTCGATTCCCCAGGACCCACGTTAGCCAGATGCACAAGGGGGCACACGCATCTGGAGTTCGTTTGCAGTGGTTGGAAGCCCTGGCGTGCCCATTCTCTCTGTCTCTCTATCTGCCTCTCTCTCTCTCTCTCTGTCACTCTCAAATAAATAAATAAAAATGAACAAAAAATTAAAAAATATATATAAAAAAAAACAAAAATAAATAAAGGAAATATAATACAGTAGGTATCAGGTTGAGAAGATGGCTCAGCAGTTAAAGGTACTTGCTGGCAAAGCCTCTGCTGCTCCTGGTTTGATTCCCTAGTACACATGTAAAACTAGACAGATGCATAAACTGACACCATTCCTCTGCAGTTCCTTTGCAGAGACAAGAAGCACTGCCAGACCCAACTCTATTCATTCTCTCTATCTTCACAAATACATATAAAAAAACTAAGGTAGGTATCACCTAAGATTGGGGGAAAAAAATCATAGTCAAGAATAAAAATTGTGGCTTACAGTAAGATTTTAAAAAAGAAAAAAAAAAAAACCCATCATAGGACATGATCAGTCTTCCCTCTTCTCCAATCGAACCCTACTTCCTAAAATTGCTTGCACAACTACTTTCTCACAGGTGACCCACCTGAAGGACTTTGAACTATGTATGATATATACAAGGTCTTCACCTCCTTGCCCTCTGCCTTCAAAGATGCACCCGTGTTCCTTGACTCCAGAAGAGAGAACACCATTCAGACATGCCACTACCTACTACCAAAGCAATTGCTTCATTCAACAATCGGTATTTATTAACAAGAAAACCAAATTCCTGCTTTTCTAGCTTTTACTTTCCTTACACTGCAGCATATACAATAGACACACGTAATAAAGGTGCACAAATCATGAAGACTCAGTTTATATTTTAGAGGATGACATCAAATTTCCTGAGGAAACAAAGCTGATTCTTTTATAGGATAGGAAAACAGCAATTTTTCTTTTTTTAACTTAACTTTCACAAATATAAATAATATATCTTAATCATAATTCCCACCCAGCACCCAACCTTTCCCCTCACTCTCAAATTCTCCATCCACTGAATCCTTTCTCTCCAATTAGTCTCCCTTCTATTTGATGTCTTTTACTTTGTTTCTTCTTTTTATTATTGCCAACTTCTATAATTATAGACAATAAACCATAATTCCCTCCCCTCTTGTTTTATTTATTTTTTGAGGTAGGGTCTCACTATAGCCCCGGCTGGCTTGGAAGTCACCATGTAATCTCAGGCTGGCCTTGAACTCATAGAAAGCCTCCCAAGTGCTGGGATTAAAGGCATGTGCCACCAAACCCAGCTAAAAACCTATTTTTTACCTGTTATCTTAACCACTTTTATCTTGATTCCCAGCAACAGTCTCACTACATTACTCAAAAGTTTAATGTTAAAAAATTTTCTCTCGGGCTGGAGAGATGGCTTAGCGGTTAAATGCTTGCCTGTGAAGCCTAAGGACCCCGGTTCGAGGCTGTATTCCCCAGAACCCATGTTAGCCAGATGCACAAGTGGGCGCATGCGTCTGGAGTTCGTTTGCAGTGGCTGGAGGCCCTGGCGCGCCCATTCTCTCTCTCTCTCTTTCTCTCTGCCTCATTCTGTCTCTGTCGCTCTCAAATAAATAAATAAAATTAAAAAAAAAATTTCTCTCGCCCTCTCTGTCTCAAATTAAGAAAAAAAAAAATTAAGGCTGGAGAGATGGCTTAGCAGTTAAGCACTTGCTTGCCTGTGAAGCATAAGATCCAGGTTTGGTTCCCCAGGTCCCATGTAAGCCAGACGCACAAGGTAGCACATGCATCTGGAGTTTGTTTGCAGTTGCTAAAGGCCCTGGAAGCACCCATTATTTCTCCCAATCAGAGGGCTGGAAAGATGGATCAGGGACTAAGATACTTGCCTGCAAAACCTAAGGACCCAGGTTTGATAACCCAGTACCCATATAAAGCCAGAACAAGACGGAACATGTGTCTGGAGTTCATTTGTAGTAGCTTGGGCCACTGGTGTGCCCATTCATTCTCTCTCTCAAATGAATAAATAAATAAATAAATAATAAAAAACCAATAATCAGGCCAGGTATGGTGGTGCACGCCTTTAATCCCAGCTCTTGGGAGGCCAAAGTAGGAGGATCACTGTGAACTGGGGCCAGCCTGAGACTACATAGTTAATTCCAGCTCAGCCTGCGCTAGAGGGAGAACCTACCTTGAAAAACCAAAAACAGCAGCAGCAGCAACAAAAAACAGGCATGTCTTTAACCCCAGCACTTGAGAGGTGAAATAGGAGGATGAATTGGAGGCCAACCTAAACACCAAGTGAATTTTAGGTAACCCTGGGCTAGAGACCCTGTTCCCCCCGCCCCCCCCCCAAAAAAAGCCAAGTAAACAAACAAACAAACAAAAAAGCAAGGACATCAAAATCTTATATATCAAAATGAACAGAAAACATGTTAAAAATAGATTCTAGTTTGGCTTTGTCAATTTTTTGCAGTGATTCTTGTCCTTTTTCTCACTAGCCAATGGTTCACCTTTTTGAACTTTTAAAAAATACTGATTTATTTTAAGCTGGGCATGGTGGCACATGTCTTTGATACCATCACTACAAAGGCAGAGAGGTAGAGGATCCCTGGGAGTTCGAGGCCAAACTGAGACGACATAGTGAATTCCAGGTCAGCCTGAACTAGAGTGAGACCCTACCTCGGAAAAAGCAAATAATACTAATAATTATTATTATTTATTTTAGAGAGAAAGAGAATATGGATGTGCCAGGGTCTCTAGTCACTGCAGACAAACTCTGGATGTATGTGCCACTTTGTGCACCTGGCTCTATGTGGGTTCAGGGAAAGCAAACCCAGGTCATTAGGCTTTGCAAGCAAGTGCCTTTAACCACTAAGCCATCTCTTCAGCCTATTCTTTAAACTTAGAAAAATACTTTTGACATGTGTGTAATATTTATGTATTAACATGCATTTGTGCAGAAACCAGAGGAAGGTATTTATCACTCTGCTGCCTTATTTCTCTGAGACACAGCCTCTCAGCGAGCCTGAAGCTCTCCATTTCTTAGCTGGGCTGGCTGAACAGAAGAGAGCCCCAGTGATCCTCCTGTCTCCATCCCCCTCAGCACTGGGGTTACAGACATGTTCGACCATACCCAGCTTTTTATGTGGGTGCTTGGGACAGAATTCACTTCCTCATGCTTGCACACAGCTCTCATCCTGCTGAGCCATCTCCCCAGCCCCTTTTTTTCTTTTTCTTTTTTCTTTTTTCTTTTTTTTTTCAAGGTAGGGTCTCACGCTGGTCCAGGCTGACCTGGAATTAAACTATGTACTCTCAGGGTGGCCTAGAACTCACGGCGATCCTCCTACCTCTGCCTCCCAAGTGCTAGTATTAAAGGCATGCGCCACCACGCCCGGCCCTTTTTCTTCTTTTCTAAGACAAGGGAGTACATATCCCAGGTTGGCCTCAAACTTGTGATCTCCTACCTTAGCTACTAAGTTAGTACAGGGAATGATAGCATGTGCCACCATACTGTTTTTATCTTTTCTCTCTGTAGTGGTTTGAATGCTAGGTTCTCAGTTGATGGAGATTTGGGAATTAATGCCTGTTGGAGGCAGTGTATTGTTGGGGGCGGGCTTAAGGGTGTTATAGCTTGCACCCCCTTGCCAGTGTTTGGCACACTACCTTGTTGCCCTGTTGCTATTTTCCACCTTATGTTGGCCAGGGGGTGATGTCCACCCCCTGCTCATGCCATCGTTTTCCCTGCCATGATGGAGCTTCCCCGAGTCTGTAAGCCAAAATAAATCCCTTTTTCCCACAAGATGATCTGGGTCAGGTGATTTCTAACAGCAATGCGAACCTGACTGCAACTCCCTTTTTCCTTTCCTTTTCTTTTCTGCAATATTAGGGACTGAATCCAGGCCTTTGGAATACCAAGTTAAGTAAGTATTCTACCACTAACTACATTCCCCACACTCCTAGAGATTCTTTGTTTTAAGTTGTCAACTTTTACACACATTGCAAAATGTATTCTGGGGACTGGAGAGATGCCTCGGTAGTTATTAAAGGAACCAGCCACAAAGCCTGCCAGCCTGGGTTTAATTCTCCACTACCCACATAAAGCCAGATATACAAGGTACATATAGAGTTTGCAGTGGTAAGAGGTCCTGACTCTCCCAAACACACACACACACACACACACACACACACACACACTCTCTCTCTCTCTCTCTCTCTCTCTCTCTCTCTCATCTCTCTCTCTCAAACAAACAAACAAACAAAAAAATTCTGGCCGGTCATGGTGGTGCACACATTTAACCCCAGCACTTGGCAGGCAGAGGTGGAAGGACCTCCATGACTTCAAGGCCACCGTGAGACTACACAGTGAATTCCAGGTCAGACTGGGCTAGAGAGAGACCCTACCTCGAAAACAAAACAAACAAAAAAGTACACACTTTACTGAAAAGTAGCTATAGGAAAAAATGGGATCAGCTACACAGTTGTTCCAGAACTTTGATGCACATCAAATTTACCTGAGAAACGTCTTAAAAATCTACTTCATGTTCCAAAAATCAAATCAAAACATTAGGTTAGGATTGAGATGTTATTTTTTAAAGATCCTCATGTAATTCCAATGAGTTACAAAATTAGGGAATGACTGGTATAGCTCAAAGAGGGAATGGGGGTCTGGTCCAATTATACCTTAGCTATGTACAATGCCTGGATAATGTTTTCACTCTTTTTTCCCTCCCGCCCCCTGTATTTTATTGAGACAATGTCACATATGGCCCAGGCTGGCCTTGAACTTACTATGTAGCCAATGATGACCTGAACTCCTGGTCTTCATGCCCCTACTTCCAGGACTTCCTACATGTTAAGCAGGCACTCCACCAACTGAGCCCCATTCCCAACCAAGCTAAGCACTTCCAAAATCCTCATTACAACAGCCACAACACATCCAGTGTGCACTGATCATTAAGGCAAGGCAAAGGCAGCGCCCTAGGTTTTCAACAGAGAACAAGCTAAAGACATCAACTACTACCAAGCAGCCACCAAAGGCCATTATAGCCACATGTTTCTTCTGTCAGATAAATTCTACAGTGGGGCTGGAGAGATGGCTCAGGGGTAATAAAGGGACTTGCCCACAAAGCCTGACTTGATTCCCCAGTACCCACCAAAAGCTGCACAAAATGACACATGCATCTGAAGCTTGTTCTGGCTTTCCCATACTTCTCACTCTCTCTCCCCACCTCCAAAATAAATAGAAAATTTTCAGTGCCAGGAATGGAATACATTCCAGCACATTGTTGGCCAGGAAGGTCCCTGGTACCCCCAAAACATTACAGGTCACTGCCAAGGCTACTGGTTTCGCAACAGGAGTAGATGGTAAGACCCTATTGCTGAAGACACCACATGCTTGTGCTGCAAGGTCACTGAAAAATCCTGCTGGAGCAGAGCTGAAAACCTCTTCCCTGTAGACCAGCTGACAGAAAGCTGGGAAAACCTCCGCTGCATGCAATTCCATGGGAGAGAGAGAACTCATCAGCAGAGATAAACAGCGGACACTGCAATCCTTAAGTTGGGCCAGCCAGGCCAAATGAGCCAATGGATGCCAATAGTGGCATGTCTGTTAGGGGGGAAAGCAACCGCTCTCTAATTGAACTGGAGGCCCACTACACAGGAGGAAGTACATGCCTGATACTGAATGCCTATGATGGGGGAAAGTAATGGGCCATAGAATTATAACGTCTCCTGGAGTCTGGCCAATATACTATGCTCACCAAACTACCTGGTAAGCACTTCTCTTAATGTTCATATATTAATGCTACTCTCATTCTGTTAGAGAAGCTTCTCTTTTCAGGTGGTGGTGACCATGGGATGACTCAGAAGGCACCATAGTACTGAGATGAAGTGACAGAGCAGTGTTCAGCACTGAAATATCTCTATCATACCATCCAAGGCTCAGGGTCCATTGTGGAAGAGGTGACAGAAAGAATGTAAGAGCCAAAGGAAGGGTAGGACTGCTTACAATGCACTCTTCCAGACACAAAAATGGCCTGGATATCCATGATCTCACAGTGCCTAAAACTACCTACACAAGACCATCCTAAGAGGAGGAAAAAATGATGACATCAAAATAAAAAAGAGACTGACTGAGAGGGGGGAGGGGATATGATGGAAAGTGGAGTTGCAAAGAGAAAGTGTTGGGGGGGGGGATTACAAGGGTTTATTGTCTCCAATTATGGAAACTGTCAAAAAAAAAAAAAAATCACAGAAACTTAACTACCTCAGCCTTGGTAGTGCTAGGACTAAAGCCATACTCCATCATACCCAATTTGTCTGGGACAGTCATTTTTTCATTTTGTTTTTAAATTTCTTTCATTTATTTAAGATGGATAGAGAGAATGAGCTTTTTAAAAATGTTTTTTGAAGTAGGTTCTCACTCTAGCCTAGGCTGACCAGGAACTCACTCTGCAGTCCCAGGCTAGCCTTAAACTCACAGCAATCCTACCTCTGCCTCTAGACTGAGATTTAAAGGCATGGACCACCATGCCTGACCCCCAAGTGGGGCTACCTCAAACCCATGCACAAGGGGGGGGGGTCACATGCATCTGGAGCTCATTTGAAGTGACTAGAGGCCCTGGTAAACTCATTTTCTCTATCTGTTTGTCTGTCTGTATGTCTCTCTCTCAAATAAATAAATAAATAAATTTGCCAGGCAAGGTGGTACATGCCTTTAATCCCAGCACTTAAGAGGCAGAGGTAGGAGGATTGCTGTGAGTTCAAGGCCAGCCTGAGAC
The DNA here is from genome assembly GCA_036346955.1 of Dipus sagitta. Classification (NCBI taxonomy): domain Eukaryota; kingdom Metazoa; phylum Chordata; class Mammalia; order Rodentia; family Dipodidae; genus Dipus; species Dipus sagitta. Next base: position 36,110,237 of record CM070782.1, on the reverse strand, counting down.
TACACAGTGAATTCCAGGCCAATGTGGGCTAGAGTAAGACCCTAAAACTCAAAAAACAAAACAAACCAAAAAAAAATCTAAGCTGGTTAACAGTGAAAATTTAGAATTAAAATTAAGCTACTTGTACTTTGTGTAAATAGCTTCTAAAATATTTAATAGATGAGGCAGACAGAAAGTTTTGGCCAAAAGACACAAGACAGAAGCAATTAATTCTCCCATGACCCAACCCATCTTTTTTACACATGATTTTCCTATAAAAGTATATTTCAGCTATACTTCTTGCTTAATGGTCAATAGTTTTCCAGTAGATAAGTCTTGTGTGCTACTTTAGTCATAAAATAACATTTAAAGGTAAGATATGACATCAAACTGATGAAATGTTTTGTAACTACTATCTTCTAAAACATCTCAAAATTTCAGAACTGAAAGGGCTGAGATTAACTGAGCAAAAGACTTTAAAGGAGGGATTTTAAAATTTTTTTAATTTTTGAGGTAGGGTTCTCAATCTAGCCCAGGCTAACCTGGAATTCATTATGTAGTCTTAGGGTGGCCTTGAACTCATGGCAATCCTCCTACCTCTACCTCCTGAGAGCTGGGATGCATCACCATGACCACCTTAAGAAGGAAATTCTTATTCACACAAAACCCTTCCCAGGTGGATATAAGTATTTCCCCCTCCCCCAAAAAAGGGCAGAATTTCCAAGCCTTTCTAATCAGCATTTTCTCACCCCAACAGAACTAGCAAATTAATAGTAAAAAATTTTTTATACAGCTTAGTAAAGTAATAACTCAGAAGTTAAGGCCACATTCAATACCACACAGAGATGCAGAACTCAAACTTGATACTTTCAGAATTGCACTGCTGCCGGGCATGGTGGCACAAGCTTTTAATCCCAGCAGAGGTAGGAGGATCACAGTAAATCTGAGTCCACTCTGAGCCTACCTAATAAATTCCAGGTCAGCCTGAGCTACAGTGAGATCCTGCCTCAAAAAACCAAAAACTAGAATGGCACTGCTTAGATACACATTATAATTGTTTCTTTACAATTCCTAAGTAACACCAAGAAAAGAACTGTAACAAAAGCAATAATTGTTTTTCTTTCGTTCTTTTTATTTATTTTTTTTTTTGGGGGGGGGGGTTCAAGGTAGGGTCTCACTCTAGTCCAGGCTGCCCTGGAACTCACTTTGTAATCTCAAAGTGGCCTTGAAGTCAAGGCAATCCTCCTACCTCTGCCTCCTGAGTGCTGGGATTAAAGGTGTGAGCCACCACCCCCAGCTCAGAAGCAGTAATTTCAAGTGAGCATCCTGGTGTCTATTCACAAGGGGTGTGGATATAGTTGCTTAAAATGGCATGACATTGGATGCCATCTTTTCACCCTTGCTCTGTAAGCTAGGCTTCTACAGGAAGAAGCTGGTTAGGCAGGTCATCTACGTAGGCCAGGTAGTTTTGAGCTCGTCTTAGGATATCCCTACGCATCTTAAGGTAAATCCTATAAACAGATTGTGCGTACATATATATATACATATGTATGTATGGGGGTATGTGTGTATGAAGAAAAAAATCTGGCAAAAATAATTGCTGTCATCCAATGGATAAGACTGCCTCACTTTTACTGATTGTTTTGTTGTTGTTGGAGATAAGGTCTCACTCTAGCCCAGGCTAACCTGGAACTCACTCCCAGGCTGGCCTCAAACTCAATGATCCTCCTACCTCTGCCTTCTCAGTGCTGGGATTAAAGAAAGGACTGTGCCACCATGCCTGGCTTTAGAGTGCCATATTTTATCTACCTAAAACTAACCAGCCAACTTAATTCAGTATTTACCAAGCTATTAAGAACCTCTATGCAAACCTTTCCCACCTATTACCCTTCAGTGCAAAAAACTGTCCTTTCATAATTTCCTTTAAAACTAATAAACTGTATTTGCCCCTAGCAATCCTGAAATAAATGTACACTTTCTCCACCCTTACACAATTACCACATTCTGCCTAAGGAACCACTCCCAGAAGCCACTCTATTCTTGGATGCCCTCCCCAACCAGTTCACCAGGCTTTCTTCCTCAGCCAGATCCAGAAATCCCATCTCCTCTCCTTGGAAGCCTTAACTTTATCTATTTAGCCCCACCCAGAGAAAGCCTAACTCTGCATTCACCTTCGTATAATAGGCATCCACTACTCAGCTCACAAGTTGGTTTAATTTATTCATATGCTTATTCAGCACATTACTCACTGCCCTAATTGGTCTGTATCTGCACTGTCCTCCAGTAAAAGCTACCAGACAAAAGAACATTTTTAACTTGGGTTTAGCAATGAAAACACCTGGTATTTACTGTTTGTTGAAAATGATTCACAATACATTAAATTTAACCTGATTTGTGGAACTTACAAAGTCTTCTAACATGGATCAATCTTAAAAGAATTATGCTATGTCAAAGGTACCAGACACAGGAGACCTTCCCTATAAAGAACCAGTGATAGAAGCCGGGCATGGTAGCACGTGCCTTTAATCCCAGCAATCGGGAGGCAGAGGTAGAAAGGATTGCTTTGAGTTCCAAGGCCCCTCTGAGAATACCGAGTGAATTCCAGGTCAGCCTGAGCTACAGTGAGACCCTACCTAGAAAAAACACCCCCCCCCCCAAAAAAAAACAGTGATAGGAAAGCTATCCAGCAGGAGTCAAAGGCCCTGATCTGGCCACAGGATGAGGATAATGACTGACCCAACACTCAAACCTGGATTACCTCCAATTTCACATTAATCTTTGCCACAGAAATTTGGAATTTCCAGAGAATCCATCATTAATAACCAATGGTACATTTATTTCATCATTCAATTTCATTAAAAACTTATTAACGCTGATTTTTTGTTTTGTTTTTCAAGGTCTCTACCTCTCACTTTAGCCCAGGCTCACCTGGAACTCACTATGTATTCTCAGGCTGGCTCACAGGAATCCTCCTAACCTGTGCCTCACAAGTGCTGGGACTAAAGGTGTGCACCATCTCGCCTGGCTCACACTGGATTTTTTTTTTAAACAAAGTTTTCTTTTTCAAAAAATGTTTTATTTATTTTGAAAGACAGTGACAGAGGTAGATAGAAAGAATGGGTGCACTAGGGCCTCTAGACACTGCAAATGAACTCCAGATGTATGTACTACCTTGTGTTAACTGGCTTATGTGGGTACTGGGGAATCAAACCTGGGTCCTTATGCTTTGCAGGTAAGCGCCTTAACCACTAATCCATCTCTCCAGCCCTCACACTGGATTTTTAAAGTAGTATATTACTTGGCTAGCTCAGTCCATAGAGCATGAGACTCGTGTTATTCTGATGGTTTCCACATCAGAATTAATCCATGTAGGTAACCCACTACTTTATAGAAACTGGAATAGAAAAGAATACAGTACTTCTCATTCCATTTAATTCTCACCTATTCTGGATCTCTTAGCAAATGTTTTGAGTACTGCTAGAAAAGAGGGAGGTCTTAAACTAAATTTTAGTCTCTAGTCTTGAAAAAGGTTCTTTAATTTCAAAAGTAAGTCGGGCGTGGTGGTGCACACCTTTAATCCCAGCACTTGGGAGGCAGAGGTAGGAGGATCACCATGAGTTCGAGGCCACCCTGAGACTACCTAGTGAGTTCCAGGTCAGCCTAGGATAGAGTGAAACCCTACCTCCAAAAACCAAAAAAAATTTAAAAAAAAAATCAAAAGTAATTTATCTGCTGGGCATGGTGGCATACTCCCTTAATCCCAACTTTCAGGAGGCAGAGACAGGAAGATCAATCGATGTGAATTAAAGCCATCTTGAGAGTACACACAGTGAATTCCAGGTCGGCCTGGGCTAGAGACCCTACCTCAAGAAACAAATCAAAACAAAACAAAAAGCAATTTACCTAAAACCTTTTACAAAAAGCATTAGCCATCTGGGAGCCAGGTAAGGTGGCCATCACCTTTAACCCCAGCACTCAAAGAGGCTTAGGTAGGGGAATCCTAGAGCGTTCCAAGCCAACAGTGGCCAGAATGATAACCCTGTCTTTAAAAAAAGGAAGGGGGAGCTGGATGTGGTGGTGCATGCCTTTAACCCCAGCACTTGGGAGACAGGTAGGAGGATCCCCGTGAGTTCGAGGCCACCCTGAGACTTCATAGTGAAATCCAGGTCAGCCTGGGCTAGAGCAAGACCCTATCTAGAAAAACTAAAAATATAAATAGAAAAATTAAAAGGGGGGAGGAGGGAAAAAAAGAACTAACCACTTGAAAGAACACAGTATCTTTTTATGTGATCATCTTTTACTATTACTGATTACTATTTCTATTTTATTCACCAATATCTCACCACCCAAGAAAGGACAGTTTTTCATGAGTTTTACTGACAGAATGACAGATTAAAAATACTTATCAAGTTAAGTGAGGCTTTCTTTTATACAGTTAATTTGTAACAGATTTCAACGTCATCGCTGCTGTTCAAACTGCCTTTTCCATTTCCCATAAAAACTTAGTACAAACTAAAATGTACCAAGCATTATGATTCACAAAAGGAAAGAGTAATAAGCACTTTGGGGAAGAATATGAAAATTTTTAATTAGTATAATTTAGCAATTTTATGTCGCATCTGTTGCAGACAGAACAACATACTGTCATTATGCCATCTTCCTTCCCTCAATCTCACCACCTCAGGAAGTTTTTTTCTCGGCTTTTCAAAGAGTTAATCCATTTAGGGCTGCTGAGAGGAAATCAAGGAAGCATAATTTGTGAACTTAAGACGAGAAAAGGGCAGGAACGAGTTGAGTCACGTCGTTCCGCCATTTTCTAAGCGGAGGAGGAAGACATGTTGGAACAAAAACACAACAAAAGAGCAGCCATTTCCCAAGCCAGCCCGGATAGCAGACAGAAGTGGCTGAGCTCGGTCACTTGGGTGGACAAAACATCAAAGGTGCCGCCGTAAAGACAGCAAAAGACAACCCTTACGCGTAGGGATCAAAGAGAACCCGACCTGTCTGCTTAACTGCAAATGAAAGGAAAAATGACAGAAGCTAAACGCAGCAGTGTAACCAACGAATTGTTTTAATTCAGCTGACAAACTAAAATTTACGTTTGACATAGTTGTCAGAACCGGTTACAGGGAACTCCACAGCAAGGTCCAGATTCGGCTCGTCCCAACCGTGTCTCTAGCCATTTCCCCATGCTGTGCTTTCTTCAAAGCTCCACTGTGTGCTTATGGGTTCTTACCGTATGTGGGGGATGCCGACCCCACCTTGAAGAATCTTATAGAGTTTGCTCTCGTACAGCAACTGGGGATGCCTGGCCTTCTGAGACTCTAGCTTCACTGCCACTTCCTGCGGGGAGAGAGGGAGGAGGGCATCAGCGAACCTATGGACTCGGAGTGTCACTTGGGAAGCAGAAGAGACATTAGCAAAGCTCCAAGTCGCTCCAACAAGGAGGAAGTGAGAAGAGGGACGAGGAGAGCTCTTTGTGGTGATAAAACGAGGCACCAGCCTCAAAAGGCTTCTTGGGGGGTAGTGACAATATCCGCACTTCCTCTGAAGCGAACCGATTCCTAAAGAACCTCAAAATCTAAGGCCAGGTTTTGAAGGAACTGGGTGAATGGAAACGGTCCTAACTGGCACAAGAACCCAGCAGGATTAAATATGGAAAACAGAAGGAAAGCCGCGGGGGGCACGATTTTTATCTCTTCTCCTAAAGGACGACTAAAAAGGAACATTTTAAGACGCTGGGAAGCCTCACGGCTTGCCCCCCCTCCCACCGGGCTTTTCCCTTTTAGGGAAATCGCGGGGGAGGCTGCCGAGCTGGAAAACTGGCTCGCCCGACTCCCGGTGCGCGCGTGCGTGCAGGGCCAGCGGCCCGGGTCGCGGGGGGGCCGAGCGGCGACACACGCTCTGCGCCAACGACCCCAGCCCCGGGCGATTACCTCGCCGTTGGTGATGTTGATCGCCAGGTAAATGTCCCCGAAGGAGCCGGACCCGATCTTCCGCACCAGTTTGTACTTCCCTCCGACGATGAACTCGGCCTTGGAGCCGCTGCTGCTCGCCATCCTGCGCCGCGAAGACGGAGGCTGGGGCCAAGCCCCGACACCTCTGAGCGGGGGCTGGAGGCCTCCGGGGCCGGTCCGCGGGGCGAGGCTACGGAGGGCGGCCGGGGGCGGGAGACGGCGGCCCCTCCCGGCGTCTCAGGCCGCGATCGGCCAAGGGGAACGGCCCGCCGACCGCTCGGCTTCCTTCGGGCCGGGCAGCTTACGAGGGCTGTGCGGCTACTCAGGCGAGGCCGCTCGTCTCCGGGCGGCCGCCGTAGTGTCGCTTTCGCGGCGACGTCGCGGGCAGGCGAGGCCGCGCAGTGAGCTGGGGCGGCGGTGCCGCTGCCTCCGCTGCCGCCGGCTCCGGGCCGAGGGTCACTCAGCCGACGCCGCCATCTTGTTACTCCGGCTCCAGCCAACACAAAATGCCCCCGGTCCCTGGGAGCCGCTTCTTCACAGCGCGCAGCACTCTGGGAAAGGGAGCTCGGGCGCTAGCCCCGCAGGCTCGGCGGCGCGAGGGAGGGCGGAACCGGATCCGTGAGAGTCACGGCCCACGCCACGAGCGTCATCGAAGCACCACAGCCGCGCACGCGCGCTGCAACGCCTGCAGACGGCGCAGGCGTGGCGCGGCCTCGTCTCGCCCCCGCGGCCGACCCACTTCCACTTCCGGCGGTTGGCCTGCCGCCTTTGCGAGCTGTTCGGCCGTGTCCGACGCGGCCTCGGGGGTAGGGCGGGCGTGCAGGCTTGCGCGCGGCGGGAGCGGTCACCGTCATCCCGCGGCCCGTGAAGAAGCCCTAGACCTCCTTGGGAGTTCCCTGGGAGTGTGTTTTGACCTTTGACCCTTCTGCGGGTCACTCCTGGGGACCAGCCTTTATCTGCCTGGTTTCCGTGGGGACAGGGAGGTCGTAGAGGAGCTCTCTGCTCGCTAATTAGAAGTCTGGAGCCCGAGCTCTGCACCCCACGCACTCCAGCAGAGCAGACAAGAGCTAGAAGTGGCGGCAGCCCAGTGTCGTGGCGTGTTGCCCCAGAAACACTTAATCTTCAAGAACAGTACTGACAGGTGCTTCGCAAGGAATATTAGCGACATAATAAACGGAAAAGGTTCTATGAACAGTGAAGAAACCGCACATGGTTAAAGTTGTTGTGCCCTCCCCAAAGAAAGGCTGAATCGTATCTTGCTTACAGTAAAAGCAAGGATATTAATGCAAACCGTACATGTAACCAAAAAAAAAAAAAAAGTTACAACCTTTAAAACTTTGTAAACGGAATTTTGTTAGAATGTTCAAAGGGCCAGGCCTTTAATCCCGGCACTCTAATCCCAGCTCTCTGGAGGCTGATGTGAGAGGATCAGTGTTAGTTTGAGGACAGCCCAGGACTCCATAGTGAATTGCAGGTCAGCCTGGGCTAGAATAAGACCCTACCTCAAAAAGACCAAATGGGCCCTGGCACAACCCATTCCCCCCCCACCACCACCTCTCTCTCTGCAACTAAATAAAATATTTTAAAGCCCAGGCTGGAGAAATGGGTCATTGGTTAAAGCTCTTGCCTACAAAGCCTAAGGACCCAGGTTCAAGTCCCCAGTACCCATGTAAAGCCAGATGCACTAGGTGGCACATGTGTCTGGAGTTGGTTTGCAGTGGCTGGAGACCCTGGAGCACCCATTCTCTTGCTCTATCTGCCTCTTTCACTCTCTCTCAAATAAAGTATTCTAAAAGCCTGATGCCCTTTAATTTACAAGGTAAAAAATTTTACTTTCTGTATCTGACCTCTTTTTTTGGTGGTGGTGGGGGACAATTATAATAAACCCAAAAAATTTCACACTGGGACCTACTAATCTAAACTTCTAGAAATGTTTCTGAGGAGCTGAGCTTTCTGGCTCATGTCTTTAATCCCATCACTTGGGAGACTGAGGTAGGAGGATTGCTGGATTCAAGGCTAGACTGCCTCACTGCCTCACTGCCTCACTGCCTCAATAGAAACAACAACAAAAATGTTAATGAGGTACTAGAGTGACATATAATTAAAGTTCAATGTAAAGTACTACTGTGTGTGTGGGTCCTCATTTGTCTCTGGCCTGTGTCACTATTTCATCACTGACAAATCTTTTCAGATGTGACTTACATTGGATTCATTTTAAGATTTGAATTTAGGGCTGGAGAGATGGCTTACCGGTTAAGGCACTTGCATGCAATGCCAAAGGACCCAGGTTTGATTCCCCAGTGCCCATGTAAGCCAGACACACATGGTGTCGCATGCATCTGGAGTTTATTTGCAGCAGCTGGAGGTCTTGACAAGCCCATTCTCTCTCCCAGATGCACAAAGTGACACATGCATCTGAAGGCTCTGGTGCGCCCATTCTCTGTCTCACCCCTCTCTCTCCACACTCCCCTCTTTGCTTGCAAATAAATAAAATTTTTTAGCCAGGCGTGGTGGCCCACACCTTTAGTCATAGCACTCGGGAGGCAGAATTAGAAGGATTGCTATGAGTTCAAGGCTACCCTGAGACTATATAGTTCCAGGTCAGCCTGGACTAGAGTGAGACCCAACCTCGAAAAACCAAAAATAAATAAAGTGGCTTGTCCAAGATCAGAGATATCTTAGTGGCAAAATCAGCATTAGTGCCTCCCTCTCTCCTTTCCAATACATTAAAAAGAGAGAGAGAGAGAGAGAGAGAGAGAGAGAGAAAAGAAATGTACTGGAGAGATGGCTAAGTGATTAAGGCTCTTGCCTATGAAGCCTAAGGACCCAGGTTCAATTCCTCAGTTCCTATATAAGTCAGATGCAAAAGGTGGTACTTGTATCTGGAATTTGTTTGTGGTGGCTGGAGGTCCTGGCACACCCATTCATTCTCTCTGTCCCTTTCTCTCTCTCTGTCTCTCAGAAAGAAAGAAAGAAGAAAAAAAGAAAGAAAGTAAAGGAAAGAAGGAAGGAAGGAAAGAGAGAAAAAGAAAAAGAAGGAAGAAAGAAAGAACATTTTCAAAGCAAGTGTCAAGGGAAAGCTCACAGTAATCAAAGTGGGTTTGAGTATAATAAGGGCAAGCACAAGAAGTTCAGTTAAGGGCTGGAGAGATGGCTTAGCAGTTAAGACACTTGCCTGCAAGCCAAAGACCCAGGTTCGATTCCCCAGGACCCACATAAGCCAGATGCACAAGGTTCTGGAATTCATTTGCAGTGGCTGGATGCCTTGGTGCTCCCTTTCTCTCTCTCTCTTCCTATATCTCCTTCTGTCTGCCTCTTTCTCTGTCAAATAAATAAAATTAAAATTTTAAAAAGATAAGAAGTTCAGTTAAATGCCAAAACACAAGTTGGTCTGACCATCTTTAGAATTGCTTGGTACAATAAGTAGAAAAATGAAATGCTTTAAAATATGTCATACACAGTGGCTAGAGGACCTGGAGCACCCATTCTCTGTCTCTTTCTCTGTAATAAAACAAAACAAAACCCTGAGGACAAGTGAAATATGCTGTTGGTCAGAGGGATAATCCAGTCAGCCTGTTTTCCAGTAACAGCACCATCAATGTCTCATTTTTTTTAAGCTTAAAAAAAATTTCTTTTTTTATATATTTGTGAGCAGAGAGAGAGGGAATGGGTATTCCAGGGCCTCTTGCCCCTGCAAACAAACTTCAGATGCATGTGCCACACTGCATCTGGCTTTACATGGATACTGGGGAATCAAACCTGGGCCAGCAGACTTTGCAAGCAAGCACTTTTAACCACTGAGCCATTTCCCCAGAAACCTGTCCTTTTTATTTTTGTTATTTTTATTATTTTTAACCCTCTTTTTGTGAGGCAAGTTCTCACTCTAGCCCAGGCTGACCTGGAACTTACTCTGTGGTCCTAGGCTGGCTTCAACTCATGACAACCCTCCTACTTCAGCCTCTTGAGTGCTGGGATTAAAGGTGTGTATTACCATGCCCAGCTCCTAAAGACAGATTTTTTAAAATAATATTTATTTATTTGCAAGCAGAGAGAGAGAGAATAGAGATAGAATGGGAGTGGGAGTGCTAGGGCCTCCAGGCACTGCAAACGAGCTACTCCAGATTAGTATACCACTTTGTGCATCTGACTTTATGTGGGTACTGGGGAATTGAACTTGGATCATTGGGCTTTGCAGGCAAGTTCCTTAACCACTGAACAATCTCTCCAGTCCCTGAAGACTGATTTTAATGCCAATGGTCACTGAGGCAGGATTCCATCACATTAGAAATGTGATTGGGCCGGGCGTGATGGCTCACACCTTTAATCTCAGCACTCAGGAGGCAGAGGAAGGAGAATCTCCATGAGTTCAAATCCACCCTGAGACTACATAGTGAATTCTAGGTCAGCCTGGGCTAGAGCAAGACTCTACCTTGAAAAACAAACAAACAACAACAAAAAAAAAAAAAGAAATAGAAGCCGGGCGTGGTGGCGCACACCTTTTATCCCAGCACTCGGGAGACAGAGGTAGGAGGATCACCGTGAGTTCGAGGACACCCTGAGACTCCATAGTGAATTCCAGGACAGCCTTGGCTAGAGTGAGACCCTACCTCGAAAAAAAAAAAAGAAAGAAAGAAATAGATAAAAGTATGACAGAGGGCTGGAGAGATGGCTTAGCGGTTAAGGTGTTTGCCTGCAAAGCCAAAGGAACTTGGTTTGATTCCCCAGGACCCACGTAAGCAAGATGCACAAGGGGGAACATGCATCTGGAGTTCGTTTGCAGTGGCTGGAGGCCCTGGAGTGCCCATTCTCTCTCTCTCTTTCTCAAAATAAATAAATAAAATAAAATAAAGTTTTAAAAGGTATGACCTAATTAAGGAGAAGACTGAGTGGAGAAACTCAACAAGGCTTGTCTGGATTCTTCCTTCAGTTTTAGCATTCCTTCTTCCTATGTGTGGGGTCAGATCCTTTCCGGAATGGGGGTCTTATGAACTACTGTGAGACAAAGCAAGTCAGAGAATTTTTTTTTTGTTTTTTGTTTTTATTTATTTATTTGAGAACAACAGACAGAGAGAAAGAGGGACAGAGAAAGAGAGAGAGAGAAAGAGAGAGAGAAAGGGCGTGGCAGGGCCTCCAGCCACTGCAAATGAACTCCAGATGCATGTGCCCCCTTGTGCATCTGGCTAACATGGGTCCTGGGGAATCGAGCCTCGAACCAGGGTCCTTAGGCTTCATAGGCAAGAGCTTAACCGCTAAGCCATTTCTCCAGCCCAAGTCAGAGAATTTTTTTATGGCCAATTCTGACACACAGGAAAGGGGAAGTTAGAGCAACAAACCTACTTTTTATGGCTGGTTCTGAAGAACAGAGGTTCTGGTTTCTGTGACTCATTGTAAGGAAGAGAAATTCTGGTTTCTATGACTGGCTTCAGAGGAGAATGAGGAGTAAGCAACTGGAGGTCAGGTTAAAGTCAGAGAGAAACTCTGCTTCTAAGGCTAAATCTTTTAAAATATTTTTATTTATTTATTTGCAAGCATAGAGAGAGAAGAGAGACAGACAGACAGAATGGTTGTGCCAAGGCCTCCAGCAACTATAAATGAACTTCAGATGCATATGCCACTTTGTGCATATGGTTTTACATGGGTACTGGGGAATCAAATCCAGGCTATCAGGCTTTGCAGGCAAGCGCCTTAACTGCTGAGCCAGCTCTCCAGCCCCTAAGGCTAAATCTTAGGCCATTGTTTGGGATATCACTTTCTAAACCCTAGCATGGCATACTTGTTAGCATATATGTGTGTATAAGTATACTTAATTCTATTTCTTAACATTAGAAAAAAGTTCATAGTGTGCATTCTGTTTTGAGATTTTTTTCCTTAATGATTTGGAAACATTTTCCCATATAAGTAGTCTTCTAAAATATATTTTCTTCCTCTTCTCTTCATTTTAGTTTCTTTTGTGTGGACACCATGTGTGTATATGCATGTGAGTACATGTATGTGTGCATATATATTGAGGCCAGAGGTTGACTTTAAGTGTCTTCCTGCATCACTCTCTGCTTCATTTACTGAAGCAATGTCTCTCAGTTGAACCTAGAGCTCACTCATTCAGCCAGTAGCTAGCTAGTTTACCTCAGGGATCCCTATCTCTGCATCCTAAGTGATAGGGTGGCTACACCCACCTGGCACTTAGGTGGATGCTAGTGCTCTGAACTCAGGTCCTTAGAAGTCCTTATTCTCACACATGCTCAAAAGCTTTATTCATTGAGCCATCTCCCTAGTCATATATATATATATATATATATATATATATATATATATATATATATATATAGAACCAGAGGGTTGGCTCAGTGATTAAGGTGCTTGCTCATAAAGCCTAACAACCCAAGTATGATTATCCAGTACCCACGTAAAGCCAGATCCACAAAGTGGCTCATGAGAGAGAGAAAGAGGCAGACAAAACAGAGAGAAAAAAAAAAATATATATATATATACATATATAAGTATACATGTGTATATCTGTGTGTGTGTTTTTTTCTTTTTTTAAATTTGCATGCATGGGGGATGCACATCAGAGTCCAGCTCATGTGGGTGGCTGGGGAACTGGGGAATTGAACCTGGGCTTCATAAGCAAGTGCCTCTAGACTCTGAGTCATCTCTTAGTCCCTAAAAAATATATATTTATTTTATAATTTTGGTATTTTGAGTTAGAGTCTTGCTCTAGCCCAGGCTGACCTGGAATTTACCATGTCATCTCAAAGTGGCCTTGAACTCACAGCAATCCTCCTACCTTAGCCTCCCAAGTGCTGGGATTAAAGGCATATGCCACCATGATGTATACACACACACACACACACACACACACACACACACACACACATGGTAGGGTCTTGCTCTAGCTCAGGCTAAACTGGAATTAGTCTCAGGCTGGCCTCAAAATCACAGCCATCCTCCTACCTCAGACTCCCAAGTTCTAGGATTAAAGGCATGCACCACCATGCCTAGATTAAATTTCTTTCTTCCTTTTTTTTTTGAGGTAGGGTCTCACTCTGACCCAGACTGACCTGGAATTAACTATGTAGTCTCAGGGTGGCCTCGAACTCACAGCAATCCTCCTACCTCTGCCTCCCGAGTACTGGGAATGAAGGCATGCGCCACCACTCCTGGCCTTTGTTTTGGTTTTTCGAGGTAGGGTCTCACTCTAGCCCAGGCTGACCTGGAATTCACTATGTATTCTCAGGGTGGCCTCAAACTAATTGCTATCCTCCTACCTCAGCCTCCCAAGCATTGGGAATAAAGGTGAGTGCCACCATGCCTGGCTATTTTAACATTTTTATTGACATATAATCATAATCCCCTCCTTTTGTCATTTGTCTGGAATGAACATTCTGCATGTATAATACATGAGAAGCCAGAGATATGGCCTAACAGGGATAGAGTACACATCATCGATCTTCCATGCACTCATTAAAAACCTCACTAAAAAGCCAGCGTGGTGGCTCATACCTTGAATCCCAGCACTCAGAGGCAGAGGGAGGAAGATCACCATGAGTTTGAGGCCACCCTGAGACTGCATAGTGAATTCCAGGTCAGCCTGGGCTAGAGTGAGACCCTACCTCGAAAAACAAAAAACAAAAACAAAAAAGATGATCTGCTGTAATTTATTTGCATTCCCTACCCCACTCCCAGCTTTCTGGTCAGACTAACCTGACAATATTTAGATTATCAAATTATTTTTTAGTATTTCTATTTTAATCACATGAACCATTAACTCCTGGAAATGTTCTGTGGTGTATGGCACTTTGTAATGTTTATGGTAGCAATTTTTATTTGAAGACTTCTATTTTGGAGTTTCTGAAATTTCTGTGTCCCTTTCTTTTCTCGGTCCCTCTTCTCTTCCTTTGCATTGTTTCTTCACAAGGGCATGAAACTGTTCTCCTTGTGACTCATTAGTGCTCAGTAGAGTAATCTATCCTTTGTGACACTAAATTTGGAAGATGCTTGAGTTGCCATTCCTGAGGAGAGCTGGGTCTGAAAACACATCCTGTTAACTCTCAACTCTTCATGCCAATGCTAGAAGACATAGACACTTATTACAGAAAGTGGAGGAACTTCTTCATTTGGTTTTAGATAAGCTGAACACAGTTATAAAAAAGGATTTCTAGAGTCAGGCATGTTGGCGCACACCTTTAATCTGAGCCCTGGGAGGCAGAGGTAGGAGGATTGCTGAGAGTTTGTGGTCACCCTGAGACTACATAGTGAGTTCCAGGTCAGCCTGGACTAGCATGAGACCTTACCTCAAAAGGGGGGGTTGCTGGAGAAATAGCTCAGCAATTAAGGTGCTTGCCTGCAAAGCCTAAGGAGCCAGGTTTGATTCGCCAGTACCCACATAAGCCAGATGCACAAGGTGGTGCATTAATCTGGAGTTCATTTTCAGTGGCTGGCGGTCCTGGTGTACCCATTTTCTTTGTCTCTTTCTTTCTCTTTCTCTCAAATAAATAAATAAGTAAAAAACATTTTTTTAAAAAAAGGGTTGGAGAGAGATGGCTTAGCGGTTAAGGAACTTTCTTGCAAAGCCAAAGGACCCACACTTGATACCCCAGAACCAATGTAAAGCAGATGTACAAGGTATTGTATGCATCTGGAGTTCATTTGCAGCAGCTGGAGACCCTGGCACACCCTCTCTCTCTCTCTCTCTCTCTCTCTATTTGCCTCTCTCCTTCTCTCTCAAGTAAATAAATAAATAAAACAACAAAAAAGGGCTAAAGAGATGGCTTAGCAGCTAAGGCACTTGCCTGTAAAGTCTAAGGACCTAGGTTTGATTCCTCAGTACCCACGTAAGCCAAATGCACATGGTGGTGCATGCAGGAGTTCTTTGCAGTGGACAGATGTCCTCCTGGTGTGCCCATTCTCTCCCTCTTTCTAATAAATGATCTTTAAAAGAAACTGCAAAAGTAATAATTCATGGGTGGCAGAGTAGGAGGATAGGTGTGAGTTTCAGGCTAGTCTGGGACCACAGAGTGAGCTCCAGGACAGCCTGGGCTAGAGTGAGACCTTACTAAAAAAAAAAAAAAAAAAAAAAAATTCTGCAGTGAACAGAGATAGAGTTATGACGGGGAAGAGCGTGGGGAAGAACCTTTGGGTTGTAGGTTCTTAATCCACGAAGCCTTAAAGAAGTTTATATTGAAAAAGCCCTTTACAGTTAAGAGTATTTTGTAGTGAACTATCTCCTTACTTCCTGCTAGGCTTCAAACTTGATCTGAATTCCTAAAAGTGCTTCTTATCTATGCTGTCTAGGTAGGCAAATGATTGGCTTAAGACCCCTTCTACTTACCTGCTAGCACATTTAGCGTATATTAAGCTCATGTGTGTGTGCGTGTGTGTGTGTGTGTGTGTGTGTGTGTGTGTGTGTGTGTGTTTTTTTTGAGGTAGGGCCTCACTCTATCCCAGCCTGGCCCAGCCCAGGCTGACCTGGAACCCACTCTGTAGTCCCAGGTTGGCCTTGAACTCACAGCAATCCTCCTACCTCTACCTCCCAATCGCTGGGGTTAAAAAGGTATGCACCACCATGCCTGGCAATGTTTTAATTTTATTTATTTATTTATTTATTTTGTTTTTCGAGGTAGGGTCTTGCTTTATCCCAGGCTGACCTGGAATTCACTATGTAGTCTCAGGCTGGCCTCACAGCAATCCTCCTACCTCTGCCTCTAGAGTGCAGGGATTAAAGATGTTCACCACCAAGCCCAGCTTCTGCCATTCCCTTTAGTTTATATTTTACTGCCCCACCCTGTATCATTGATTCATAGCTCCACCTCTGTTGAAATAGGATATTCAAGAACACTTTGTTTAAACCATAAACCTCATAGGAATACACTTTGCTGCATTTATCATTAGGCAATGAATGCCAAAGGGGACTTTCTCTAATTTTCCTGATGGAAGGAAACAGGCTGCCAGATGAAATAGGAACATCACAATTATTGTTCAGTGCCTAAAATAAAATTTAAAAACCTGTTACAACTATGACGTAACTACAACTGATTTTTGTGTACTCAATTTGTTTCCACTAGAGCACCATAGGCTTTAAATGTGTCATAGGAAACAGAAATAAGAATTTGTAGGCTATTCCAAAGGTCTTAGGACCTTTCTTCTGACCAGCATGATAATACTGGGTTTCTACAAGGTATCTACTCTGGTTGACTTTTCCATGCTAAGGCAATAATTACTTTCAATATTTACTTTGTTTTACAATATTTATAAAATGTACATAATCTTCTTCTTTGTAAAAAATTATTTATTTTGAGAGAGAGAGAGAGTCAACATGCCAAGGCTTCTTGTCCCTGCAAACAAACTCCAGACACATGTACCACTTTGTATATCTGGCTTCATGTGGGTACTAGGGAACTGAACTATTATTTTGCAAGCAAGCTCCTTTAACCACTGAGTCATCTCTTCAGCACTATATATTATTCTTATGCATATTAGTTCATGTTATAAAAAGATTTCATAGTGAAAGTAATTTAATTGTATTAAATTTTTAGATAAAACAGCTGAGGCCCACTGGTCCATGTGCACTAAATGAATCAGTGTCCATCTTGGGCTTGAACTCAGATTTTTCTCACTTCAAAACCTTGGTTTTTCATTTCTCCAGTCCATGCATTTCCAAACACCCTGGGAAAATAAACTGCTAATTTATACTATGATTAAGATAAACTACAAAAGCTGGTACATGGTGGTGCACGCCTTTAATCCCAGCACTCAGGAGGCTGAGGTAGGAGGACTGCTGTGAGTTCAAGGCTAGCCTGAGACTACATAGTAAATTCCAGGTCAGCCTGGGCTAGAGTGAGACTCTACTGAAAAAAAAAGAAAAGATAAACTATAAAAGCAGACATCTATCTAATAGAATTTGGAGTATGTCACACAAAGGAATCTTCAAGAATCCACTCAGTTTTGGGCTGGAGAGATGCCCAGTGGGTAAGGTGCTTGCCTGCAAAGCCTAAAGACCCAGGTTCAACTCCCTAGGACCTACATAGCCAGACTCACAAGGTGGCGCATGCATCTGGAGTTTATTTGCAGTGGCTAGAGGCCCTGGCATGCCCATTCTCTCTCTCTCTTTCTCTGCCCCTTTCTCTCTCAAATAAATAAAATAAATAAATAAATAAAATATATTCAAAAGAATCCACTGAATCTCTTCAGTTCCAATGATTGTACAATGCTGCCATCTTGTGGCTATTTGTTGAAGACAGCCTTCTGTGGTATCATGCATGATGGCCAATACCTACCAGCATCTAAACAGGCATATGTGTGTGGCTGCACACCTATATGCATGCCCACCTGTGTGTGCATATAAGTACCAGACCACATCAAGCGTATTCTTCAATCACATCAAGTTGCATCTTTCCCCGCTGAGCCATCTCCCCAGCCCCTGAGCAGTACAATATTAAATGCCCCAAACTGGATTACGACCATGGACAATAAAATAACTAAGGGGCTACACAAATGCCAGGAGATTGAGTAAACCTGTAAGTGTTTCAGAACAAGGACCAAATCAGGGTACAATCAAATAACATATGAAGGACAAAACAAAGTACATTTTATGTTGATGGACCCAATCTTATGCAGGTCTTGTGCAGGATACCACAGCTACTGTGAGTTCAAGAACGAAAGAGCCATGTTGAATCCAGAAGGCAGCACTCCACCCCATCCTCTGGCTCTTCATATTCTTCCTACCCCTCTTCTTCAACGTCTCATGAGCACTGGCAATAAATATGGTTGAGCATGTACTTCTAAGGAAATGGGATGAGTCCTTAGGATATATGCCTAGGAGTGCTATAGCTGGGTCATATGGTAGATCAATTTTTAGCTGTCTTAGGAACCTCCACACTGATTTCCACAATGGCTGGACCAGATTGCATTCCCACCAACAGTGTAGAAGGGTTCCTCTTTTTCCACATCCCCACCAACATTTATGATCATTTGTTTTCATGATGGTAGCCAATCTGACAGGAGTGAGATGGAATCTCAATGTAGTTTTAATGTGCATTTCCCTCATGACTAGGGATGTAGAACTTTTTTTTAGATGCTTATACGCCATCTGTATTTCTTCTTTTGAGAACTCTCTATTTAGCTCCATAGCCCATTTTTTAATTGGCTTGTTTGATTTCTTATTATTTAACTTTTTGAGTTCTTTGTATATCCTAGATATTAATCCTCTACCAGATATATAGCTGGCAAAGATTTTTTCCCATTCTGTAGGTTGCCTCTTTGCTTTATTCGCAGTGTCCTTTTCAGTACAAAATTTTTGTAATTTCATGAGGTCCCAGTGGTTAATTTGTGGTTTTATTGCCTGAGCAATTGGGGTTATATTCAGAAAGTCTTTGCTAAGACCAATATGTTGAAGGGTTTCCCCTACTTTTTCCTCTAGCAATTTCAGAGTTTCAGGTCTGATGTTAAGGTCTTTAGTCCATTTGGACTGAATTCTTGTGCATGGAGAGAGAGAAGGATCTATTTTCATCCTTCTACAGATACATATCCAGTTTTCCCAGCACCATTTGCTGAAGAGGCTGTCTTTTCTCCAATGAGTATTTTTGGCATTTTTGTTGAATATCAGGTGGATATAGCTACCTGGACTTATATCTGGGTCCTCTATTCTGTTCCATTCATCTACATATCTGCTTTTGTGCCAATATCATGCTGTTTTTGTTACTATGGCTCTGTAGTATAGGTTAAAATCAGGTATGATGATACCACCCGCCTTATTTTTGTTGCTCAGTATTATTTTAGATATTCGAGGTTTTTTGTGATTCCAAATGAATTTTTGGATTGTTTTTTCTATTTCCGTGAAGAATGCCTTTGGAATTTTGATGGGGATTGCATTAAATGTGTAGATTGCTTTTGATAAGATTGCCATTTTCACAATATTGATTCTTCCAATCCAGGAACAAGGGATGTTTTTCCATTTCCTAGTGTCTTCTGTAATTTCTCGCTTGAGTGTTTTATAGTTTTCATTGTAGATTCTTTCATTGAGATTCTTTACTACCTTGGTTAGGTTTATTCCAAGGTACTTTATTTTCTTTGATGCAATTGTGAATGGGAGTGACTCTCTGATTTCATCCTCCGTCTGTTTGCTGTTAGCATATAGGAATGCTACTGATTTCTGTGTATTTATTTTGTATCCTGCTACATGGCTGTAGGTGTTTCTCAGCTCTAACAGTTTGCTGGTAGAGTCTTTAGGGTCCTTTATATATAGAATCATGTCGTCTGCAAATAATGATAACTTGATTTCTTCCTTTCCAATTTGTATCCATTTTATGTGCGTCTCTTGCCTTATTGCTATGGCTAAGACTTCCAGCACTATATTAAATAAAAGTGGGGACAGTGGACACCCTTGTCTTGTTCCTGATTTTAGTGGAAAAGCTTCCAGTTTTTCCCCATTTAGTAATATGTTGGCTGTAGGCTTGTCATAAATAGCCTTTATTATATTGAGATATGTTCCTTTTATTCCCAGTCTCTGTAGGACTTTTATCATGAAGGGATGTTGGACTTTGTCAAATGCTTTTTCTGAGTCTAATGAGATGATCATATGATTTTTTTCCTTCAGTCCATTTATATAATGTATTACATTTATCGATTTGCATATGTTGAACCATTCCTGCATCTCTGGGATAAAGCCTACTTGGTCCGGGTGTATGATCTTTCTGATATAGTCTTGTATTCTGTTTGCCAATATTTTGTTGAGAATTTTTGCATCTATGTTCATGAGGGAAATTGGTCTGTAATTTTCTTTTTTTGCTCTATCTTTGCCTGGTTTTGGTATCAGGGTCATGCTGGCTTCATAGAAAGAATTTGGTAGGATTCCTTCTTTTTCTAATTTATGGAAAAGCTTAAGAAGCAATGGTGTTAGTTCTTCCCTGAATGTCTGGTGAAATTCAGCAGTGAATCCATCTGGGCCTGGACTTTTTTTACTTGGAAGATTTTTGATAACTGCTTGGATCTCCATGCTTGTTATAGGTCTATTTAAGTGATTAATCTCATCTTGATTTAATTTAGGTAGGTCATATACATCAAGGAAATCATCCATTTCTTTCAGATTTTCATACTTTGTGGAGTACATGCTTTTATAGTATGTCCCTACGATTTTTTGAATTTCTCTGGCATCTGTTGTCATCCCTAATTTTATTAATATGTGTCTCTTCTCTCTTTCTTTTGGTCAGATTTGCTAAGGGTTTATCAATCTTGTTTACCTTTTCAAGGAGCCAACTCTTTGTTTCATTGATTCTTTGGATTGTTTTTTTGGTTTCTATTTCATTAATTTCTGCCCTAATCTTTATTATTTCTTCCCGTCTACTGATCTTTGGTTTGCTTTGTTCTTCTTTTTCCAAGGCTTTAATGTGAAGCATTAGGTCATTTACTTGAGACCTTTATAATTTAATATAGGCACTTAAAGCTATAAATTTACCTCTTAGGACTGCCTTCATTGTGTCCCAGAGATTTTGGTATGTTGTGTTCTCATTATTGTTTGACTCTATAAAGTTTCTGATTTCCTTCTTGATTTCTTCATTGACCAATTCATCATTTAGTAGTGTGTTGTTTAATTTCCATGATTTTGTGTATGCTCTATAGCCTTTCTTGCTATTGATTTATAGTTTGATTCCATTGTGGTCAGATAGAATGCAAGGAATTATTTCAATTTTCCTGTAGTTGTTAAGATTTGCTTTGTGTCCTATATATGGTCCATTTTAGAGAATGTTCCATGTGCTGTTGAAAAGAATGTATATTCTGCAGCATTTGGATGAAATGTCCTATAGATATCTGTTAGTTCCATTCTTCTATGACCTCATTTAGTCCAGATACCTCTCTGTTTATTTTTTCCCGGGATGACCTGTCAATTGATGAGAGTGGGGTGTTGAAGTCACCTACTACCGCTGTGTTTGGTGTTATCTGTGACCTTAGTTCTAATAGCATTTGTTTGATGAATTTGGGGACCCCCATGTTAGGAGCATATATATTTAGGATTGTAATGTTCTCCTGTTGGAGCGTGCCTTTAATCAATATAAAGTGACCTTCCTTATCTTTCTTAACTAATGTTGGACTGAAGTCTACCTTGTCAGATATTAGGATAGCAACCCCTGCTTGTTTTCTAGGTCCATTGGCTTGAAACACCATTTTCCAACCTTTCACCCTAAGATAGTGTCCATCCTTTGTAGAAAGGTGGGTTTCTTGGAGGCAACAAACTGAAGGATCCTGCTTTTTAACCCAGTCTGCGAACCTATATCTTTTGGTTGGGGCATTGAAGCCGTTGATATTAAGACATAATATTGAAAGGTGTGTATTCATTTTTGCCACTTTTTTTTTGTGGTTCTTCTGGTTTTACCTTTGCTCTCTTGTGTTAATTAGTATTTGAGTATTGTTTGTTTCTTCCCGGTTCCTTATATATGTGCTTGTCTTTTTCTTCAGCATGGAGGATTCTTTCAAGTATTTTCTATAGAGCTGGTTTTGTCTTCAAATACTTCTTTAGTTTGCTTTTGTCGTGGAATGTCCTTATTTCTCCATCTATTTGAATGGATAGTTTTGCAGGATAAAGTAACCTTGGTTGACAGTTGTTATCTTTCAGGACTTGGAATACATCACTCCACGCCCTTCTGGCTTTTAAAGTTTGTGTTGAGTAATCTGCTGTAATCCTGATAGGCTTGCCTTTGTAGGTAACTTGATTTTTCTCTCTGACTGCTTTCAATATTTTTTTTCTTTGGTTTGTGTGTTTGGTAGTTTGATTATAATATGGCAAGGAGAGGTTCTTTCCAGGTTTTGTCTGGCTGGTGTTCTTAAGGATTCCTGTATCTGCATTGGTACCTCTTTCCCAATTTGGGGGAAGTTTTCTTCTATGATTTTGTTGAAGACACCTACTATGCCTTTGGAGTGAAATTCTTCTCCTTCTACTATGCCCTGAATTCTTATGTCTGATCTTTTCATAGTGTCCCGAATATCTTGAAATTCCCACTCATACTTTTCTATTAGTTTGTTTTTCTCTTTGTCGGACTGTATTAGATCTGCCACCTGGTCTTCTAGCTTAGATATTCTGTCCTCTCCTTCATCCATTCTACTGGTGAGATTTTCTACAGAGTTTTTTATTTCATTAACTGTGTTCTTCATCGCTAGTAATTCTGACTGGTTTTTCTTTATTACTTCTATTTCCTTATTTATGTCTAGTACTGACCTCTTTATTTCATTAAATTGGTGTCCTGTGTTTTGATTCCTTTGATTTCCTCTTTCATTCCTTTGATTTCTTCTTTGACTTCTTTAAACATATTTATAATCATTCTTTTGAAATCTTTCTCATGCATTTCCTCTAACTCGTTCTCACTGGAGATCATTTCTGATGCATTAATACTTTTTGGTGGATTTATATTGTCTTGCTTTTTAGTGTTTCTTGTGTTATAATGCATATATTTTTGCATCCTGGATTATTTAATGATTGGATTTTCTAGTTAGGTGGGTATTATTAGATGTATCAGTCAATCTGATGTTATATAACCTCAGAGTATTTATCCAAGAGTAGGTATTATGACAACCAGATCCTCTCACTGTCCCTTAGAGTGTGTGGTGCCCCACCCACAGCCTTAATCCTGACAATAAGGAGGTTAAGAGTTCTGATCTGTTGAGGGTTCCAAGTCAGCTTGTGACCAGGTGAGACCCTTCCCTGGTGTAATCCCAGTTACCTCTGCTCCTGCTTGGGTCCCGCTGTTGGTTCAAGTTGGGGTGGCCGGGTCCCTGGACCGCTGCTCTGTTCACTGGAGCTGGGCACTGGCAGTGGGGGAAGGGAGGCTGCCAATGCTGCTCTAGTTCTCTCGCTGTTCCACGTGTTCTTCTACCTTGTGATCTGCTCCTCCGTTGTTCACTGCTGTTCTCCCTTCACGTTTCTTGAGTTTGCGGAGAGCTCCAGTGTGAGTGGAAAATCCCCTCACCTGGCTTTTCCTGCGGCTTAAGCTGAGCCTGGTGGCTTTCTGGCCACCACTGCTGCCACCGCTGCGGTCCGCAGACCTGCCGGCGCTGCTCCTGCCAGCCTGTGTGGGCTCTGGATGCTCTGGATCTCTCCTACTTCTCCGCTGCCGTTTCAATCTGCTATACACCTCACTTTTTAGTAAAAGTGTGTATTTGCTGTGTTCTTTTTTGGCTCCCCCCCCCCCCCCCAGGCTGCTTTGGTGTGGTACCTATGCCGCCATCTTAACCGGAAGATCCAGCCCTTTATTTTTATTTATTTTTTTAAAGTTTATTGAAAGAAAGAAACTTTTATGATCAAGGTTGAGAGCAGCACTCACTATATGTGGGTATGAACATAATATTTAGAAAGCAACTTTACAACCTATCCATTTAGCATAACAACAATAGAAGGTTTCCCCACTACGGTGGATCTCCATCCTCACCACTCACTTTTGACCAGGTTTACAGTACCAGGCATCAATTCCCTCCTTTACAGCTGGCCTCTACTACAATCAAAAAGTGGTTGATTACTCAACACAATCATGCCATTATTTCACCAGTGGGCACATCATGCTTGGAAGGTCAGTTGTGGAGAACACAGGACCCACAGCTGTGTAAGACTGATGATGACTCTTAGTGTGCAGCAGTCTACGAAGCACTATGGCAGCTAGCCAGCAGAGGAAGCTTCTGGCTCCATTGAGTTTGATTTCTCTATGCCCTGCAATCACAGTGTGCGCTGTTTTCAGCAATGGTGACTTACCATCTAGCTTTAGCAGGCAACCAAGAGCAATGAGAACAGCCTATGTTGTTTTAGGTGCCTCTGTGGCCTCCCTGACCAACAGTTACTCATTAAGAAGTAGCTCATCCCTGGCAAAAGGATTTCCAATTAATAATATGGCTTTTGGGATGATCATGTAGGTTACCTTCATTCAAACTAAAAAATTTAAATTATATTCTAAAAAGATAAGGAGAGAGACACAGAGAGATAATGGGCACACCAGGGCCTCTGGCCCTTACAAATGAACTACAGATCCATATGCCACTTTGTACATCTGGCTTTATGTGGCTACTAGGGAATCAAACCTAGGCCATCAGTCACTGCAAGCAAGCACCTTAACCACTCAGCCACCTCTCCAACCCTCAAATTAGTATTTTTGTATTGTTATATCCTTCTTTCCTTCCTCCCTCACTCCCTCCTTCCCTCCCTCACTTTTTCCCTTCCTCCCTCCCTTCCTTCCTTTTTATCTCTTCTTTCTTTCCTTTTTATTTTTTTGAGGTAGGGTCTTACTGACCTAGCACTCACTATGTAGTCTCAGGGTAACCTAGAACTCAGAGTAATCTTCCTACCTCTGCCTCTCAAATGCTGGGATTAAAGGCATGTGCCACCATGCCCTGAAACCCCAACTTTTGTTGTTTTTGAGGTAGGGTCTCCCCTAGTCCAGGATGGCTTTGAACTTGGTGATCCTCTACCTTAACCTCCCAAGTGCTGGGATTAAAGGTTTGACCCATCATGCCTGGCATTTTTTAAAAAATTTTTTTGTTCATTTTTATTTATTTATTTGAGAGTGACAGAGAGAGAGAGAGAGAGAGAGAGAGAGAGAGAGGCAGATAGAGAGAGAGAGAGAGAGAGAGAGAGAGAGAGAGAGAGAATGGGCACGCCAGGGCTTCCAGCCACTGCAAACGAACTCCAGATGCGTGTGCCCCCTTGTGCATCTGGGTAACGTGGGTCCTGGGGAATCGAGCCTTGAACCGGGGTCCTTAGGCTTCACAGGCAAGCGCTTAACTGCTAAGCCATCTCTCCAGCCCCATGCCTGGCATTTTAAAAAACTTTTTATCGACAACCTTCATACATACAGACAATATACCATGATCATAATTGCCTATCACCCACTTTCTCCCCTCCACTATCACCCTCCACTGAATCACTTCTTTCAAACTAGATGCTCCTCTATTTCATTGTTGTTGTTTTGAGGTAGGGTCTTTATCTCACCCTGAACTCACAGTGATACTCCTACTTCTGCTTCCAAAGTTCTGGGATTAAAGGTGTGTAACACCATACCAGGCTTCTATTTTATATTGTTATTTATTTATTTTTGTGGGTTTTTAAATTTTCTTTTATTTGAGAGAAATGTGGGGAGAGAGAGAGAGGGAATGGGCATGCCAGGGCCTCTAGCCACTGCATATGAACTCCAGATGCATGCACCACCTTGTGCATCTGGCTTACATGGGCACTGGGGAATTGAACCTGAGTTCTTAGGCTTTGCAGGAAATGTCTTAACTACTAAGCCAACTCTCCAGCCCTGGCTTTCAAGGTAGGGTCTCACTCTCTAATCCAGTCTGACCTCCAATTTACTATGTAGTCTCAGGGAGCTTTGAACTCATAGTGATCTTCCTACCTCTGCCTCCTGAGTGCTGGGATTAAAGGTATGAGCTATCCTACCCTGCTCTCCCTTTTATTTTTTTCTTTTTGTATTTTAAAAAAATATTTTCATGGCTGAAGACATGATTTAGTGGTTAAAGTGCTTGCCTGCAGAGCCTAATGACCCATTTGGCTATTTAGATCCCACATAAACCAGACACATAAGGTGATACAAGCAAGGTTGTACAAGCACACAAGGTGGCACAGGAGTCTGGAATTTGAATACAGTTGTTGGAGGCCCTGGCCTGCCAATTCTCTCTCTCTTCCTCTCTCAATCTTGCATTACAAAAAAAAAAAAAAAGAGCTTCCAGGTAAGATGGTGGCACACCAGCCACACCAAACCAGCCTAGGGAATGAAATAAACAGAAACATCTGTGAAGATCGGGAGACCTCATTCATCCCTGGCCACTTGACACCAAGACAGATCAAGGTGGTCATTCAGCATTGGTGAGATTGGAAGCCATCCAAAAGGTAACAGGGCCTACTTATACAAAGCCAGATACATAAGTCTGCACTGGAAGTGCTAATCTCTCTTTCCATGTCAGGAAAGGTTATGTATTACATTTGAATGATATATTCTCAGTTGACTTTATACATCTCAAATAAGCTCTATTTTGTGTTGACCATTATTACCTTTGATGTTTCCCAACTTTTAGGGCCTTTGTCTTTCTTTTGTTATTATTGAGGGCAGAGACTGACTGGCTCCAGGCTGTCTTGGAACCCATTTCAGACTAGAAATCTCAACCTCCTAGTTGACAGGCTTAAGGATATGGAGCAACACATACCCTTAGGGACTTTGGCTTTATTAGATCATCTGTTTAGTTTAATTTCAATGCTTGTATAAATATTCTATGCTGGTTTTGATTGAATGTCTATATCGCTCAGTTGAATTTTAGATTTTTGCCAGTAATTTGCTTCACTCAGTTTACTATAGTATTTGAAGAGCAGACAAACTCAAGACCTAGGGTCACTTCTGCTATTTTTGTTGGAGTATAAGAGCTACACCTATGCCAGGCTCCCCAGACAGGTAGTGCTGAGGAAGGACCAGGCCCGCAGGTTCTTCCCAGGGGGTTGAGGAAGAGGGTGAACGTCAGATGACTCAGAACCTCTCCTAGTCACCCGAGAAAAACCACACTGAGTCGGGAGTCTTGTCGAAGCAGGAACTCACTTTATTGTTACAGCCAGTTGCCTATATAATGTTGAGAATGAAGGAGGGGATTCTAGGATGGGGGGAGAGGTAAGGGCCAATAGTAAACTGTGACTATTGAAATGATAATTCCCACTCCCACGTGGAAGTAGCAGGCAAGAAGCCATTAGGTGCCTTGATGAGTCCTAGCTGGCCAGAGAAAGGTCGCCAAACTTTAGCTAGGCTCAGGAAGTTCCACTAGGCCTCACATCTGGGCCTCTCAAGGCCCAACACCTCCCCCTTTTGTTTTTGTAAGCATGGTGGAAAACATGGCCCCCGTCTTAGGTTGTCCCCCTCTGGGGATCTTACCCGTCACTGGGTACCATGTATCCAGCTTGTTGAGAATCCACTCCATGTCTTAGGTTGTCTCAGCCTGTCTGAGATCTTACCCATCATTGGTCAGATGGAGGGCGGAGGAGGGATGCTCATATGAGGATAGCCAGTCATATGAGGAGCTTGACTCCTGAGTAGCAAACCTATGATAACGTATTTCGACCTGATGGAGTTTTATTGCCTCTAGCCGTTGGTGAATAAATCGTGTAATCTTATTAATTACACAAGGCCTGACAGTGAGGAGAAGGAGAAGGAGAAGGAGGGGCCCAAGTAGAGGGAGAAGGTAGGGTAAGAAGTCATGTAAACCCGTCCGCAGTGGGTTGTCCTGGAGGTCCCGCCACCTCCTCTCCAAGTCTTTCTGGGGCCTCTTAATCTTGTCCTGGATGATTCCTGATTTATTGGTGTAAAAGCAGCATTTTTCCTGTAAAAACAAGCATATGCCTCCCTTTTTGGCCGTTAGTAGGTCTAGTCCTCTCCTGTTTTGTAGGACTACCTCAGCCAGGGAATCTAGCTGTTGTTGAAGATAGGTCTCCCTCTGATATAATCAAAAGAGGGCATAGGGAGGGCCTCATTTCCAGGAATGATATCTACATCTGGGATTAAGGTGGCTGGGGCACAAAGGCCCGTCCAATTGGTGGGCAGAAAGTCATAGGCTATCCCGCCTCCACAAACATAAACCATTCCAGAAGGTGGGCAGCATTGAGCAGTGGGCTCAGTTGTGTTAAAAGTACAGAAGGAAGGATGAATGTATCCCACATCTATACTGGAATTATTAGGGGAAGGCGGGGCCCAAATGTAAGTTCCAGAGGAAACATTGGGAAAAGCTGGACAGGGCTGGGGAAGGTGGCTGAGCAATTTTTTAAGGTTGTATGGACAACTGTACTGCAAGCAGCCGGGGAGGCCCAGATCGGAGGCAAAGCCAGCAATCCTCCGCAAGGGAGGGAATTGTTTGGTTTAGCAGGGTGAAGACCATTTTAGGAACAGTCCTCAGGGGTGGGACACTCCCTGGAGAAGTGATTGTCAGTGTCCCTTGTTGGGACAAATATTTTAGGTCTCTCGCTGGTACCCAAATGGGTCTTTTTTCATCTTGAGGGAAGAAACATCCAAACCCTCTCCCTGCTGTGAGGAGCGGGTCTGGTCCTCTCCAGGCCCCAGTCAATGGGTCCCTCCATCTTACCCAGATAGAACTGTAGGTAACAGATGAGGACCAATGTTTTTGAAAAGGGGATAATTGTTTATTTTCTTTAGAAAAATTTAAAATATTTAGGGTAAATAATGCCTTTTTTAGTTGGTCGTGTGGGGGTAAGGATTCCCCCTTTTGTTTTTGTAATTGAGACTTGAGAGTCTGATTATATCTTTCAATGATAGCCTGGCCCCAGGGGTTGTATGGGATGCCTGTAAAATGTGAGATTTTCCAGGTCTGGAGAAAATCTACAAAGGCCTTGCTTATGAAGCAGGGGCCATTATCTGTTTTAATTTGGTCAGGTAGTCCAAGGGTGGCAAAGCATTGAAGCATATGGCTAATTGCATGTTTAGATTTTTCCCTGGCATGTGCCGATGCCCAGCAGGTGCGGGAAAAGGTACCGACTGAAATAAAAATATATTTAAGCTTTCAAATGGAGAATAGTGTGTGACATCAATTTGCCACAGATGATTAGGGTGGAGCCCTCGAGGATCGTTTCCTGTAGTTTGAAGGGGGGGTACTTGGAGGAAAGGCTGACAGGACTTACAAGTCCGGACAATTTTTTTAAGGTCCTTGACTGGTAACTGTGGAAACCTGTGCTTGAGACCTCTCCAGTTGACATGGGCCAATAAGTGGAAGAATGTAGTTTCTGTAATAGTATTACACTGAGGCATAGAAGCCATTTTACCAGCCAAATTGTTTCCTCGAGAGAGAAATCCTGATAAGTTTTGATGACCCCTGAGATGTTGAAGAAAAATGGGGTTAATTCTTTATTTGAGTAGGGAATGAGCTTGAATCATCAGAGGAGATATAGGGTTGGAGTCCAGTCTAATAGGGGCCTCAATCAGGTTGGGTAATAAATTAACAACATAAAGCCTGTCAGAAAACAAGTTAAACGGCTCTTGAATAGTGTCCAAAGCTAGAATGACAGCAAATAGTTCTTTGAATTGTGCTGACCTGGTCCCTATACGGGTCAGGGATAGCCACCTGTTGAGTGCCTGTAGCATATTGATCAGAGGTACCGGAGAGGTCCCCCAGAAGGCCAGGGAGCACTTTCAAAGAGATCAAGTGAGGAGTATAAAGATGTACCCTTTTCTGGGGTTTTTTAAGCTGTATCTCCAGGAGGAGTAGCCGATCAGGCTGTATACTATCTTTTTCTTCTGTCTTTTGTTTTTGTTTGGTTGGCCTTGGAGGGAAGCAGCCCTTGAGGGCTGAGATCATAGGGAGGACCCCTGAGGGGGGTATTTGACCCTTCTCCACATGTGCCCAACAAACAAGGACCTCTACCCTATCCCAAGTGTCCCAATCAAAGAGATTTCCTTCCGGCAGCCATGGAGCCAGCTTGAGAAGGCAATCCCAGGTCTGTCGAGCCTTATTACCAGTCAAATTAAGCCCTCTACTCTTTAGAAGTGCCCTGAGAGATTCTAAGGCAGGATTGGATTTAGAGGTAGACTGTCCCATATTATAAAGTCGAGAGAGAAATGTCCATAAAATTAGGGCAATAGCAGCCCACAGACACATGAGTATGACACAACCACAAGGATCCAAAAGATAGGTAAACATGCTGTACAAAAGCCACAGATGCAGCTTGCCTGTGAACCAAAAGTGAAAGGAAAGAGAAAGAGAACGAAGAGATGTTGACAAGCAAGTACAGGTTATAGAAGCAAAGTTTAGCTCATTAAATATGAAGACTGCCTCATAACTTATGAAGGTACGCTCACTCGCACACCGATTGACCTCCTCAATGAATGCCTCTCACGGGGCACTAGTCTGCCGGGTTCCCGGAGCCCCACGTTGGGCGCCAGATGCCAGGCTCCCCCAGCAGGTAGTGCTGAGGAAGGACCAGGCCCACTGGTTCCTCCCAAGGGGTTGAGGAAGAGGGTGAATGTCAGATGACTCAGAACCTCTCCTAGTCACCCGAGAAAAACCACACTGAGTCGGGAGTCTTGTCGAAGCAGGAACTTGCTTTATTGTTACAGGCAGTTGCCTATATAATTTTGAGAACGAAGGAGGGGATTCTAGGATGGGGGGAGAGGTAAGGGCCAATAGTAAACTGTGACTATTGAAATGATAATTCCAACTCCTATGCGGAAGTAGCAGGCAAGAAGCCATTAGGTGCCTTGCTGAGTCCTAGCTGGCCAGAGACAGGTCGCCAAACTTTAGCTAGGCTCATGAAGTTCCACTAGGCCTCACATCCGGGCCTCTCAAGGCCCAACACACCTGGCACCTTAAACTCCTACACTGAAGACATATAAAGTCTGATTTACACGGCTAAGAACACTTCAGATAATTAGAAAACCCAAGTATCAAATTAGCTCAAGATGCAATAATATCTACATTATAATGCAAGAAACACAAAGAATCAAGACAATACAATCCCACCAAAAATTATAAATCCATCAGAAATGACCCCCCAGTGAAAATGTTTTAAATGAAATGCCTGACAAAGATTTAAAAAAAAGATGTTATATATACTCAAAGAAATCAAAGAAGATATCAGAGGAATCAAGGAAGAAAACAAAGGAATCAAAAAGGAAAACAAACTCCTTAAGAAGAACACAGGAAACCTACTTAATGACATAAGGAGGTCCATACAAAACATGAGTAAGGAAAGAGAAATGATGAAAAAATACCAATCAGGAAAATCAGAAATGCTAGAAATGAAAAACAGAGTAAGTCAAATAGAAAACTTTGTAGAAAGTCTCACCAGTAGAATAGATCAAGGAGAGAACAGAATATCTAAACTAGAAGACCAGGTGGCAGATCTAATACAACAAAGAGAAAGACAAACTAATAGGAAGCCATGAATGGGAATTTCAAGACATCCAGGGCACTATGAAGAGATCAAACATAAGAATTTGGGGCATAGTAGAAGGAGAAGAATTACATTCCAAAGGTATAACAGGTATTTTCAACAAGATCTTAGAGAAAACTTCCCCCAAGCAGGGACAGTGATGACAATACAGATACAGGAAGCCTATGGAATACCAAACAGACAAAATCAGGAAAGAACCTCTCACCATCATATTATAAATAAACTACAAAACACACAAACAAAAGAAAATATATTGAAACCAGTTAGAGAGAAAAATCAGGTCACAAACAAAAGCAAGTCCATCAGGATAGCAGCAGATTACTCAACACAAACTTTAAAAGCCAGAAGGGCTTGGAATAATGTATTCTAAAGCTCTGAAAGATAACAGCTGTCAACAAAGATTACTTTATCCTGCAAAGCTATCCATTCAAATAAATGGAGAAGTAAGGACATTTCACAACAAAATCAGGCTAAAGGAAAATATGAAGACAAAACCAGCTGTACAGAAAATACTTGAAAGGATCCTCCATGCTGAAGAGAAAGAAAAGCACACACATAAGGAACCTGGAAAAAATAAACCATACTCGAATACTAGTTAATACAAGAGAGCAAAGGTGAAACTGGAAGAACTACAAACAAGAAAAATGGCAAGAAGAAATACACATCTTTCAATAATAACTCCTATTTATTTATTTATTTGTTTGTTTTTTTCAAGGTAGGGTCTCGCTCTAGCCCAGGCTGACCTGAAATTCACTGTGAAGTCTCAAGGTGGCCTCAAACTCATGGTGATCCTCCTACCTCTGCCTCCCAAGTGTTGAGATTAAAGGCATGCACCATCATGCCCAGCTAATAACTTGGCCTCAATGCACCAACCAAAATACACAGGTTTTCAGACTGGGTTAAAAAGCAGGATCCTTCAATTTGTTGCCTCCAAGAAACTTATCTTTCCACAAAAGATGGACATGATCTTAGGGTGAAAAGTTGGAATATGGTGTTTCAAGCAAATGGGCCTAGAAAACAAGCAGGTGTTGCTATCCAAACATCTGACAGGATAGACTTCATACCAACATTAGTTAGGACAGATAAGGAAGGTCATTTTATATTGATTAAAAGAACACTCCAATAGGATATTACAATCCTAAACATATATGCACCTAACATGGGGTCCCAAATTCATCAAACAAACACTATTAGAACTAAAGTCACAGATAACACAAAACACAGTTGTAGTGGGTGACTTCAACACCCCACTCTCATCAATTGGCAGGTCATCCCAGCAAAAAATAAACAGAGATGCATCTGGATTAAATGAGGTCATAGAACAAATGGACTTAACAGATATCTACAGAACATTTCACCCAAATGCTGCAGAATACACATTCTTTTCAGCAGCACATGGAACATTCTCTAAAATAGACCATATATTAGGACACAAGCAAGTCTTAACAAATACAGGAAAATTGAAATAATTCCTTTCACTCTATCTGATCACAATGGGATTAAACTACAAATCAATAGCAAGAAAAGCTATAGAGCATACATGAAATAATGGAAATTAAACAATACACTACTGATGAATGGGTCAATAAAGAAATCAAGAAGGAAATTAAAAAATTCATAGAATCAAATGATAATGAGAACACAGCATACAAAAACCTTTGGGACACAATGAAGGCAGTCTTAAGAGAAAAATTTACAGCTTTAAGTGCCTATATTAAGAAATTAGGGACTTCCGCTCAAGATGGTGTCCACATAACCTCGCCTCACCTCACAGGGAAGAAAAGATGGACATAGAACCTGCATAGAGAATCAGCCCATCGCACCCCACCTGGACACCAGCTGAAGCCATAGAGTTAGTAGGGTAATGAGCCAGAGATACTTTCTTGGTGAACCTGGCACCATAATATGGGTGAAGGAGACAGACACAGAGAACACTGAACTCCTAACAAATCAGATATCCAGAGACACAGACTCCCAAGACCTCCCATCACTGAAATAGAACTAAAATGAACCCAACATGTCTCAGGGAAATTTGCGGAAGAGGGGGTGGAAAGATTGTTAGAGCCATAAATTGGGTCATTATGGACAGAGACATTGCCTCTCCTCCATAACTGAAGGCGACCCCCACAACCCAACACCCAAAATCCACGGGCGGGGGGGACGACAACAGGGAGAAGGCTAACGATGGTACTATCATGGCTGTATACACACTATATACATAACTAATAAAAAAAACTAGAAGCCGAGCATGGTGGTGCATACCTTTAATCCTAGCACTCAGGAGGCAGAAGTAGGAGGATTCCCCAAAGTTCAAGGTCAGCCTGAGACTACATAGTGCATAGTGAATTCCAGGTCAGCCTGAGCTACAGTAAGACCCTACCTCGGAAAACCAAAAAAAAAAAAAAAAAAAAAAAAAAAAAATTAGAAAGGTCGCAAGTAAATAACTTAACAATATAACAAAAAAGAAGAACAAGGCAAACTAAAAATCAGTAGATGGGAAGAAATAATAAAGATTAGGGTAGAAATTAACAAAATAGAAACCACACAAAAAAAGAAAGAAACCAATAAAACAATCCAAAGAATCAATGAAACAAAGAGCTGGTTCTTTGAAGGGATAAACAAGATTGATAAACCCTTAGCAAATCTGACCAAAAGAAAGAGAGAAGAGACACAAACTAATAAAATTAGAGATGAAAAAGGCACAATTACAACAGATACCAATGAAATTCAGAAAATCATAGGTACATACTTTAAGAACACATCCTCCACTAAATTTGAAAACCTAAAATAAATGGATGATTTCTTTGATTTATATGACCTACTTAAATTAAATCAAGATGAGATTAACCACTTAAATAGACCTATAACAAATACAGATATCCAATCAGTTATCAAAAATCTTCCAACTAAAAAAAGTCTAGGCCCAGATGGATTCACTGGTAAATTTTACCAGGCCTTCATGAAAGAACTAACACCAATGTTTCTCAAACTTTTCCATAAAATAGAAAAGGAAGGAATCCTACAAAACTCCTTCTACAAAGCCAGCATCACCCTGATACCAAACCAGACAAAGATAGAACAACAACAAAAAAGAAAATTACAGACCAATTTCCCTCATGAACATAGATGTAAAAATTCTCAAGAAACGTTATTCCAAAGTATTTTTTTTGTTGCTAGTGAAAGTGGGACCATGTCCCTTATTTCTTTCTCTGTATCTTTGTCATTTGCATGTAGAAAGGCTACTGATTTTTGTGCATTGATTTTGTATACTGCTACTTCGCTATAGGAGTTAATCACCTTCAGGAGTTTTGGGATGGAGTCTCTCGGGTCTCTTATGTATACAATCATGTCATCAGCAAATAGAACTAACTTAACTTTTTCTTTTCCAAATTGTATCCTTTTTATTTCTTTCTCCTGTCTTATTGCTTGAGCTAGGACTTCCAGTACTATATTGAAGAGCAGAGGTGAGAATGGACACCCCTGTCTTGTTCCTGATCTCAATGGGAATTCCTCCAGTCTCTCTCCATTAAGTATTATTTGGGCCTTAGGAGCTTTGTATATTGCCTTTATTATGTTAAGATATGAACCAACCATGCCAATTCTTTCCAATGTTTTGATCATGAAGTGATGTTGTATTTTGTCAAAGGCCTTTTCTGCATCTTTCGAAATGATCATGAAAATATTGGCAAACAGAATACAAGAATGTATCAGAAAGATAATTTACCCTGGACAAGTAAGCTTTATCCCAGAGATGCAGTAATGGTTTAACATAAGCAAATCAATAAATTTAATACATTATATAAATGGACTCAAGGACAAAACTCACATGATCGTCTCATATGCAGAAAAAGCATTTGACAAAATCTAACATCCCTTCATGATAAAAGTCCTATGGAAACCAGGAATAGAAGGAACATATCTCAACACAATAAAGGCTATTTATGACAGACCTGCAGCCAACATAATACTAAATGGAGAAAAACTTGAAGCTTTTCCTCTAAACTCAGGAACAAGACAAGGGTGTCCAATGTCCCCATTTTATTTAATATAGTACTGGAAGTCTTAGCTATAGCAATAAGGCAAGACACATACATAAAAGGGATACAAATTGAAAAGGAAGAGATCAAATTATCACTATTTGCAGATGGCATGATTCTATACATAAAGGACCCTAAAAACTCTACTGGCAAACTGTTAGAGCTGATAAACACTTATAGCTGTGTAACAAAATACAAAATACAAAATACACACACAGAAATCAGTAGCCTTACTATATGCTAACTCAAACAGAACATGAAATGAGAGAATCACTCCCATTTACAATTGCATAAAAAATACTAAATAAAGAACCTTGGAATAAACTTAACCAAGGAAGTGAAGGATCTGTACAATAAAAATTTTAAACCCTGAGGTGAGAAATTGTAGAAGACACTAGGGAATGGAAAGACAACCCATGTTCTTGGATTGGAAGAATCAATATTGTGAAAATGGCAATCTTACCAAAAGCAATCTGCACGTTTAATGCAATCCCCCCAAAACTCCAATGTAATTCTTCACGGAAATAGAAAAAACAATCCTAAAATTCATTTGGAAGCGCGCGCGCGCACACACACACACACACACACACACACACACACAAAACCCCTCAAATATCGAAAACAACTTTGAGCAACAAAAATATGGCTGGTGGTATCACCATACCTGATTTTAACCTATATTAAAGAGCCATAGTAACAAAAAGAACATGGTAATGGCACAGAAACAGACAGGTAGATCAATGGAACAAAATAGAGTACCCAGATGTAAGTCCGGGTAGCTACAACCACCTGATCTTCAACAAAAATGCCCAAAATACTCATTGGAGAAATGACAGCTTCTTCAGCAAATGGTGCTGGGAAACTGGATATGTAGCTGTGGAAAGATGAAAATAGATCCTTATCTCTCTCCATGCACAAGAGTTAAGTCCAAATGGATCAAAGATCTTAACATCAGACCTGAAATTCTGAAACTGCTAGAGAAAAAAGTAGGGGAAAGCCTTCAACATATTGGTATAGGCAACGACTTTCTGATATAACCTCAGTTGCTCAGGAAATAAAACCACTGATCAACCACTGGGACCTCATGACATTACAAAGCTTTTGTATAGCAAAGGACACTGTGAATAGAGCAAAGAGGCAACCTACAGAATGGGAGAAAATCTTTGCCAGCTATACATCTGACAGAGGGTTAATACCCAGAATATACAAAGAACTCAAAAAACTAAATAATAAAAAATCAAACAACCCAATTAAAAAATGGCCTATGGAACTAAATAGAGAGTTCTCAAAAGAATACAGATGGCATCTAACTTCTAAAAGAATGTTATACATCCCTAGCCATCAGGAAAATGCAAATTAAAACTACCTTGATATTCTATTTCACTCCTGTCAGATTGGCTACCATCATGAAAACAAATGACAATAAATGCTGGCAAGGATGCAGAAATAGAGGAGCCCTTCTACACTGTTGGTGGGTATGCAATCTGGTGCAGCCATTGTGGAAATCAGTGTAGAGGTTCCTGAGATAGCTAAAAATAGATTTACCATATGACCCAGTGTTTGATTCAGGTGTCCACCATAAACTTGAGTGTTCTGAATGCTAGGTTCCTAGCTGATGGAGATTTTGGAATTAATGCTTTCTGGAGGCAGTGATTTGTTGGGGGTGGGCTGATGGGTATTATAGCCAGTTTTCCCAAGCCAGTGTTTGGCACACTCTCCTGTTCCTGTTATCCACCTTATGTTGGCAAGGGGTGATGTCCACCCTCAGCTCATGTTATCATTTCCCCCTGCCATCATGGAGCTTCCCCTCAAGTCTATAAGCCAAAGTAAACCCCTTTTCCCCCAAAAGCTGCTCTTGATTTCTGCCAGCAATGTGAACCTGACTGCAACAGTAATAATTGGTACCTAGAGTGGGGTTGCTGCTAGACAACTGACTGTGTGGCTTTGGCATTTTGGAGCTGATTTTCAAGAGGAACGTGGAAGGATTTGAAACCTTGGCCTAAGAGACACCTTGCAGTGCTATAAGTACAGCTTGATGGAGTATATTGGTCAGAGTTGAAAGACCTGAATGTGGTAAGAACTATGGACTTTGAGATTTGGCTTATGAGGGTAAGAAAGAGCAGTTTGTGTGAGAGGCTTGCCATCATGCCTGTGTCCTGAGAACTTGTGCAGTGTTGCATTGCATAGAAATGGACTGGTGTGAGCAGAGGGATATGGCACAGAAATGAAATCTTTGGGTGAAACTGCTGACCATTCAGCTTCAATTGTGAGATTACAACGATTGAGATTTGGCCAGATGACCTGCACTGGGGCAAAAGGAAGAATGTAGACTGTTTTGAAGGGGCCTGAATGCTCAAGGAGTGTTCTGTTCTTCAAAGTCTTCTTTATTCTCCCCTGGATTAACAAATTGGCACCCTGCCTGGTATTATGGAGTATAAGAAATGCAGGAAAGGGAGGGTCATTGAATTTGCAACACAGTCTTGTGTTTTAGAAATGGCCATGGGCAGTGTGTAGTAGGTTTGCTGGACTGCCTGCATGGAGACCTGATGGAGCTGTGAGGATGGACCATGGGTTGCAGTGGAGACCCAGTGGAGATGCCAGGACCAGCTAATGAGAGCTGCTGGCCCTGATGAAGTTTTTCAGGACTGTGAATAGCCTAGCTGGAGGGGTGGAATTGGAAATCCAAAGACTTGTTGCTGGCTAGAATTATTGGACTTGGAGACTTGTCAATGAGTAGAGTTATTGGACTTGTAGCTACAGAGTTTGATGTTTGACCTGTTTAAATCTTGTATTGGCTGAATATTTCTTTGCTATTCCCAATGCCATCTTTTGCAGTGTGAATATTTATTCTGTGCCATCAAGGGTTTTGGGGTTTTGGTATTATGGCTCAGTTAAACCACCTTGTATTGGGCTAGAGAGATGGCTTAGTGGTTAAGGCACTTGCCTGCAAAGCCTAAGGACTCAGGTTTGACTCTCCAGGTCCCACATATGCACCAGGTGGCACATGCATCTGGAGTTCATTTGCAGTGGCTAGAGGTCCTGGTACACCCATTCTTACTCCTCTCTTTTCCTCTCTCTCTCCCTGTCTCTCTGTCTGTAATGAAAAAAAGAGACCTGTAGCCGGGAGTGGTGGTGCACGGCTTTAATCCCAGCACTTGGGAGGCAGAGGTAGGAGGATTGCCGTGTGTTCAAGGCCACCCTGAGACTCCATAGTGAATTCCAGGTCAGCCTGGGCTAGAGTGAGACTCTACCTCGAAAAACCAAAAATCAAACAAACAAACAAAAAAAGACCTTGGATTATGGGGAAGTTTGAGTATCATTAGGATTGATAAAAGTATGGGAACTTTTAAAGTTGGACTGAATGTATTGCATTTTACATCATGGGTGGTTATCAGTTTATGGGGGCCAGAGCAGTGGTTTGATTTGGGTGTCCTCCATAAACTTAGGTGTTCTGAAT
The DNA here is from genome assembly GCA_036346955.1 of Dipus sagitta. Lineage (NCBI taxonomy): Eukaryota > Metazoa > Chordata > Mammalia > Rodentia > Dipodidae > Dipus > Dipus sagitta. Next base: position 36,071,903 of record CM070782.1, on the reverse strand, counting down.
GCTAGGTTCCCAGCTGATAGAGATTTGGGAATTAATGCCTCCTGGAGGCAGTGTATTGTTGGGGGCAGGCTTATGGGTATTATAGCCAGTTTCCCCTTGCCAGTGCTTAGCACACTCTCCTGTTGCTATTGTCCACCATATGTTGGCCTGGAGGGTGATGTGCACTCTCTGCTCTTGCTGTCATTTTCCCCTGAATAATGGAGCTTCCCCTCGAGTCTGTAAGCCAAAGCCAACTAAGCTTTTCCCAAAAAACTGCTCTTGGTCAGGTGATTTCTGACAGCAATGCAAACCTGACTGCAACACCCAGCTATACCACTGCAAGGCATATATCCTAAGGACTCGTCTCACTTTCTTAGAGATACTTGATCAACCATGTTGATTGCCACTCTATTCACAATAGCTGGGAAATGGAACCAGCCATATGTCCTTCAACTGATGACAGAATAATGAAGATGTGGCACATTTATACAATGGAGTTCTACTCAGTATAAAAGGAAAATGAAACTATGCAATTTGCAGGGAAATGGATGGATCTAGAATGGATTATACTTAGTGAGGTAATCCAGGCCCAGAAAGCCAAACATCTCATGTCCTCTCTCATATGTAGATCCTAGCTACAAATGATTAGACATATATGTGAGTTGGAATAAAACTCAGTAGCAGAGGCCAGTAAACTAGAAGGGGGATATAAAGAGATTAAAAAGGGTGGGAGGGGGGACTTAATAGGATGGTATTGTATATATGTAAGTAGAAGAATGATTAATGGGGGCAGAAAGGCCTAAATGAGGTTAGGGGAAGAGATTTAGTAAAAGAAAGGTGGATGGAGAGCTAATCAAAATCTAAGAGAGTATGAATAAGTCATATGGAAATCTACTTTTTTGGATAATGGCACACCCAGAAGCCATAGATTGTTTCTAGATAGTTTTCTGTGCCAGGGATAGGATACCTTCCAGTGAGTTTTTGGTTAGGGAGGTCCCTGATGCCCCCAAAACATTACAGGCCATTGCCAAGGCTCTTGGATTCCCACCAGGAATAGATGGTAAGACCCTTGTTGCTGAAGACTCCATATACTTGTGCTGCAAAGTCACTGAGAAATCCTGCTGGAGCTGAGCTGAACACCTCCATGGTACAAACCAGCTGAAATAAAGCTGGAAAAAGCTATGCTGGATGTAGTGCCATGGGAGAGAGAGAAATCACCAGTGGAGATAAATAACAGTGGACACTGTGATTCCTAAGTTGGGCCAGTCAGGCCAAAGGAGCCAACGAGTGCAATAGTGGCATGTTTGTTATGGGGGAAACCAACTGCTCTCTAATTGGACTGGAGGCCCACTCCATAGGAGGGAATACTGAAAACCCAATACTGAAAACCTATGACAGGGGAAGTCATGGGCCATAGTTATAACGTCTGCTGGTGCCTGGCTAAATGTATATACTATGCTCACCAAACTGCCTGGTAAGCACTTCTCTTAATGTTCATACCCATATATTAATGATACTGTCACTTTTGGTTAGAGAAGCTTCTCTTTTCAGATGGCAGTGACCTCTGGGATGACTCAAAAGGCACCATAGTGCTGAGAAGAAGTGACAGAGGAGTGTTCAGTACTGAAACATCTCTATCACACCTTCCAAGGCTCAGGGTCCATTGTGGAGGAAGTGGCAGAAAGAATATAAGAGCCAAAAGAAGGTTGGGACTGCTTACAATGCTTGAAGACAAAAATAGCCTGGATATCCATGACCTCACAGTGCCTGACACTACCTACACAAGACCATCATAATAGGAGGAAAAGATGATGACATCAAAATGAAAGAGAGACTGATTGAGAGGGGGAGGGGATATAATGGAGAGTGGAGTTGCAAATGTAAAGTGTGTGGGGGTGTCTTACCATGGTTTATTGTCTATAATTGTGGAATCTTCAATTTAAAAAAGGCCAGCCTGTTGGGCTTTCCTCAAAAAGAAAAATAACCATCAGATTTTATCATCATTAGAAAAAAAGTCTGGAATGTAAGATTTGAAAATTATTTCTTCTGTTTTCTAAGACATCCAATTGTCAGAAAGACAAGTCAAGACATTATGGGTCTATGTGGAATTAAATTTTTATTAAATAATGAACTACTTGAGTAATTTTGTTACTAATATATAAACATTTTGTTAAAAATATTTTTATGCCAGGGCTGGAGAGATGGCTTAGTGGTTAAGGCGTTTGCCTGCAAAGCCAAAGGATCCTGATTCGATTCTCCAGGACCCATGTAAGCCAGATGCACAAGGGACGCATGCATCTGGAGTTCATTTGCAGTGGCTGGATGCCGTGGCATGCCCATTCTCCCTCCCCTTTCTCTCTGCCTCTTTATTTCTCTCAAATAAATAAATAAATAAAATATATTAAAAATATTTTTATGTCAGGCGTGGTGGTGCATGCCTTTAATCCCAGCACTTAGGCAGAGGTAGGAAAATCACCTTGAGTTTGAGGCCACCCTGAGACTACAGAGTGAATTCCAGGTCAGCCTTGGAGCTAAAGTGAGACCCTACCTTGGAAGTACAAAAAAAATATATTTTTTAAATTTATTTTCAAGGTGAGACAGACAGACAGAGAATGGGCGTGCCACGGCCTCGAGCTGCTGCAAACAGACTCCAGATACATGAGCCACTTTGTGCATCTGGCTTTGCATGGGTACTGGGGAATCAAACCCAGGTTGTTAGGTTTTGCAGGCAAATGACAACTGTTGGGCCATCTCTGCAGCCCAATGTATTTATTTATTTATTTATTTATTTATTTATTTATTTATTTATTATTTTTTTGGCTTTTCGAGGTAGGGTCTCACTCTAGCTCAGGTTGACCTGGAATTCACTATGTAGTTTCAAGGTGGCCTTGAACTCATGACAATTCTCCTACCTCTGCATTTGGATTGCTGGGATTAAAGGCATGCGCCATCACGCCCAACTCCAGCCCAATGTATAATAGCTTTAAATTTTTTTTGCTTATTTACTTAAGAGAAAGAGACTGAGAGAACGTATGGATGTGCCAGGGCCTCCTGCCGCTGCAAACTCCAGATGCATGCACCACGCATCATACATCTGGCTTTTTATGTAGGACTGGGGGAATCAAATATTAGGCTTTGCAGGCAAACATCTTTAACCAATGAGCTATCTCCCCAGCTTAATATATAACTTTTTATAATAAATGTATTTTATTGATCCCATAATATAAGTTAAACATCCCTAAAAGACAAGTGTTGCTATCTTCTTGTTACAAATGACATTTAGAGATTAAGAAACTCACCTGGAGTGTCACTGTGAGGAAATGGCAGAACTGGGACCAGAACTTGTACAGTCTAAATTTCAAGCCTGTATCTCTTCCTGATGTCACACCCATCAAGGTCAATTTTACTACTTGTACTGAACAATCTTATCTAGAATCTGTTTCCTTCTCATTTTCAACAGTTCTGTCAAGTTTCTTGGTCCTTCAAAGGTACAAAACCCTCCTTACAAGCAGAATTGTTCTCTCCTCTATGTTACGAGTTACTGCTCTCTTTCCATGGGTGAGGCCACAACCTCACCATAGACTCAAGCCTGAGCTCCCGGCCAGTCCTGATCTTAAAATTAAAAAAAAAAAAAATGGAGCCATAGCTAGCTTTGAAGCCTGGTGCATTCCCTAGCAAGTTTTTTGAGGGTCTCATCTAGCCCAGGCTGGCTTTGAACTCATTATGTGTCTAAGGATGACCTTGAATATTTGATCCTTGTGCTAGGGTGACCAGCACTACCAGCCCTGGTTTATGTGGTGCTGGGGATTGAACCCAGGCTTCAAGCCTGCTAGGCAAGCACTAAACCAGCCCTTAAGTCTCCTTAGCTGGAACTCTATCACTGAATACACATCCTAGTACCTGTAATTGGCTTTAAAATGTTACCATCTTGATCTGTTAGTCCAGTTTGGTGGAACTTACAATATTTCATATATCAAACTGAATTCCTTTGGTTGTAGTGACAGAAATACAACTCCTCAAAACTATGAAGACTGGGCTGGAGAGATGGGTTAGTGGTTAAGCGCTTGCCTGTGAAGCCTGAGGACCCCGGTTCGAGGCTCGATTGTCCAGGACCCAACGTTAGCCAGATGCACAAGGGGGCACACGTGTCTGGAGTTCGGTTTGCAGTGGCTGGAGGCCCTGGCGCGCCCATTCTCTCTATTTGCCTCTTTCTCTCTCTGTCTGTCGCTCTCAAATAAGTAAAAATAAAAATAAAAAAACTATGAAGTCTAGTGGCAGAAGACTGTCTCGCCTTTGTGTCTATTCAAGAGAGAAAGTCCTTTGTATTATTTACTGATTGTTATGATCAAATACCTAAGAAGCAGTTTCAGGAAGAGAGAGCTTATTTTTGCAGGGGATGTTTTCCATCAGTGTGAGGGTGTCATGGAAACAGGTACACGATGCACAGCTGGTCACATCATGTCTACAAACAGAAAGGGGTGGGGCTATGAAACCTCAAGGCTTGCCACCAGAGAGCTATTTCTCCAGCAAGGTTCCTATAAGTTCCACAGCCCTCTCCAACAGTGCCACCATGTGGTTCCAAGTGTTAAAACACTTGAGCCTGTGGGTGACATTTCATATTCAAACCACTACACCTCTTTTTTTTTTTTTCAAAAATATTTATTTGAGAGGGGGTAGGGAGGGAGAGATTGGACACAACAGGGCTTCTAGCCACTGCAAACAAACTCCAGACACATGTGCCACCATGTGCACCTGGCTTATATGGGTACTGGAGACTCAAACCTGGGTCCTTAGGTTTTGCAGGCAAGTGCCTTAACCATTAAGCCATCACTCCAGCCCTCAAAACACTGCACCTTTAACAACAAAAACAACAAAAGAGGCCATGCTTTGCGAGACTTTGTTTCAAAACAACCAACCAAAAGCAGGGCTTGGTGGTGGACGCCTTTAATCCCAGCACTCTTGGGAGGCAGAGGTAGGAGAACAGCCATGAGTTCAAGGCCACCCTGAGACTACATAGTGAATTCCAGGTCAGCCTGGGCTAGAGTGAGACCCTACCTTGAAAAACCAATATATATATATACATACACATATATATTATATATATTATAATATATATGTCATATATATATTATTTGCAAGTAGAGAGAGAGAGAGAGAAACAGAGAGAGAGAGAAAATGGGTATTCCAGGGCCTCATTCCACTACAGACATACTCTAGACACATGTGCCACTTTGTGTCTAGCTTTACATGGGTGCTGGGGAATCAAACCCAGGTGGTTAAGCTTTCCAGGCAAGCACCTTTACTGCTGAGCTATCTCTCCAGCCCTGGACTTTGTTTGTTTGTTTTTCAAAATAGGGTTTCGCTCGACTCCAGGACGATGTGGAACTCACTATATAGTCTTTGGATGGCCTGGAACTCACAGGAATCCTCCTACCTCTGCCTCCCAAGTGCTGGGATTAAAAACATGAGCCACCACACCTGGCATAACAGAGGGATTCTTTTTGTTCTTGTTTGCTTTTTGTTTTTATGAGATAGAGTATCACTTTTACCTCAGGCTGACTGGAACTCACTCTGTAGCTCCAGGCTGGCCTCCAACTCACAGTGATCCTCCTATCTCTGAAGTGCTGATTAAACATGTGTGCCACCACTCCTTGTGACTTTGGACTGCTGAACAGTGTTGGAACTGTTGAAGACTTTGAGAACTTTTTCAAATATATATATATATATATATTTTGTTTTTGTTTTTGTTTTTCGAGGTAGGGTCTCACTCTAGCCCAGGCTGACCTGGAATTCACTATGGAGTCTCAGGGTGGCCTCGAACTAACGGCGGTCCTCCTACCTCTGCCTCCGGAGTGCTGGGATTAAAGGCGTGCGCCACCAAGCCCGGCTAAAATATATTTTTTATTCTTATTTATTTGAGAGAAAGAGAGAGAATGGGCACACCAGGGCCTCCAGACACTGTAAACAAACTCCTGACAAATGTGCCACCATGTGCATCTGGTTTATGTGGGTACTGGGGAGTCGAACCTGGGTACTTAGGCTTTGTAGGCATGTGCCCTAACCACAAAACCATCTCTCCAGCCCACTTTGGGAACTTTTGAAGTTGGACTGAATGCATTTTGTGTCATGAGATGTCCATGAAGCTTATAGGGGCTAGGGTGAGAATTTGTGATTTGTATGTAAAACACCTCTTCCTCCCGCCTCAGGGCTCTGGCTCCTGTGTTTGAAAACTTGGTCCCCAGCTGGAGGTGCTGGTTTGGAAGATGCAGAACCTGTAGGAGGCAGAATCTTGTTGCAGGAAGCAGGTTGCTAGGGGTGGGAATTTGAGGTTTTATAGTCAGGTTCTTTGCCTTTTCTGAACAGCACAGCTTCCTGCCAACATGACAAGCCTCTTTTAGCTCCTTCCTTGTCTTCCTCCACCATCATGAAACTTCTTGAAAGTGTAAGCAAAAAAAAAGTAATAATAAAATAAATAAATAAACCCTTTACTTCCCTAAGGTGCTTCTGGTCATATATTTGTTCACCATAAAGATTTAATGAAATTCCCATCAAAATTACAATGCTACCTATAAAACAAAACAGCTTCTCCAACCAAGCATGAGAGCAGTTTGAGTTAAAGGGGGTATGCAAAGTTGTTTATGAGCTTTTTGGTGTACCAGCCCACTCTTTCCTGACCATGGGATTTGACCTGATTTCCAGTACTACATATGAATTCTCTCCTACTGAGTGGGCCTCATATCTAATCAGAGAACAGCTGGTTACCCATAGAGGCTGTATGCCACTATTACACAAGTGTGTACTTCTTGTCCAGATGGTTGATTTCATAGTCTGCAGGGTTCCCTGTGGTTCCCAGGGTAAAGGGAGTTGGGGTGAGGGAATAAAAGTGCTAGGGTGACCAGCACTACCAGATGCATGTGCTGAGAAAAACACCAAGAGTTATGCTGGAAATGTGTTTACAGGCTGTTAATTATAATAGTACAAAATTGAAAACAAGCTAAAAAGATGTTTATTAGATAAACTTTGGTACATATAAAAAAATTACAGTGTTAGGGCTGGGAAGATGGCTCATTAGCTGAAGGTGCTTGCTCGAAAAGCCTGTCAACCCAGGTTTAATTCTCAGGCTGCCCATGTAAGCCAGACACAAAAAGTGATGAAATCCAGCAATGGTGGTGCATGCCTTTAATCCTAGCACTCAGGAAGCAGAGGTAGGAGCATCTCTGTGAGTTTGAGACCAGCCTAGGACTACAAAATGAGTTCCAGGTCAGTTTTGGCTATAGTGAAACCATAACTTGGAAAAAAAACAACAAAAAAGTGATATAAGTGTCCAGTGTTTGTTTGATATAAGTGTCCAGTGAGAAATCCTGGCATGGGCACAAACACACAAACATATGCAAATAAATAAATAAATAAGAAGCTGGCTGAGGTAGGTAGGAATGAGTTTGAGGCCAGCCTGAGGCTACATAGTGAATTCCAGGTCAGCCTGGGCTAGAGTGAGACCCTACATCAAAAACAAAAACAAAAACAGAAACAAAAACAAAAACAAAAACAAAACCAGGGGCTGGAGAGATGGCTTAGCAGTTAAGGCATTTGCCTGCAAAGCCAAAGGATCCTGGTTTGATTTTCCAGTACCCACGGAAGCCAGATGCATCTGGAGTTTGTTTGCAGTGGCTGGAGGCCCTGGTGTGTCCATTCTCTTCCTCTCTATCAAGTAAATAAATAAAATAAAAGCCTCAGTTAAAAAAAACAAAAACAAAGACAAGTAAACAGTAAAAATTAAGCCAGATGTACAAAGAGGTGCATGCATCTGGAGTTTGTTTGCAGTGGCAAGAAGCCCTGGTGTAACACTTCTCTCTTTTCACAAGTAAATAAAAATATTTCTAAAATTACAATGTTATTCTTCACAGAAATAGAAAAAAAATCTTAAAATTCATTTGGAAGCACAAAAACACAAAATACCTTGGCTAGCCAAAGCAATCTTAAGGGGGTGCAGAATAAGACTAGAGGTATCATCAAACTTGATTTCAAGATGCAGTCTTCTGCTGGGCATGGTGGCACAGGTTTAATCCCAGCACTTGGGAGACAGAGGTAGGAGGATTACAAGGAGTTCAAGGCCAGCTTGACACTTCATAGTGAATACCAGGTCAGCTTGGGCTAGAGTGAGACCCTACCTCAAAAAAGAACAAGGGTTGGAGAGATGTTGTAATGGTTGTGGTGGTTTGATTCAGGTGTCCCCCATAAACTTAGTTGACCTGAATACTAGGTTCCCAGCTGATGGAGATTTGGGAATTAATGCCTCCTGGAAGCAGTGTATTGTGGGGGCAGGTTTATGGGTATTAAAGCCATTTTCCCCTTGCCAGTGTTTGGTACACTCTCCTGTTGCTTTTGTCCACCTAATGTCAGTGAGGAGGTGATGTCCACCTTCTGCTCATGTTGTCATTTCCCCCTATCATTGTGGAGCTTCCCCTCGAGTCTGTAAGCCAAAATAAACCTTTTTTCCCCACAAGCTTCTTTTAATCAAGTGATTTCTGCCAGCAGTGTGAACCTGAGTGCAACAGTAAAGTTGGTACCAGAGGAGTGGAATTTCTGCTAGACACCTGACTATATGGCTTTGCCCTTTTGGAGCTGATTTTCAAGAGGAATATGAAAGGATTTGAAACCTTGGCCTAGGAGATGCCTTGAAGTGCTATAAGTACAGCTTGATGGACTATTCTGGTCAGAGTTGAAAGACCTGAGTGCAGTAAGAACTATGGACTGTGAAGTTTGGCTTGGAAGGGCGAGAAAGAACTTTGCCTGGACTGAGCTAGAAGCAGTTTGTGTGAGAGGCTTGCTGTTATGTCTGTGTCTTGAGAACTTGTGCAGGGTTGCATTGCATAGAAATGGATTGGTGTGAGCAGAGGGATATGGCACAGAAAAAAAATGAAATCTTTGGGTGAAATTGCTGACCATTCAGCTGCAATTATATGAGAGATTACAACCATTGAAATTGGGCCATCTGACCTGCATTGGGACAACAGAAAGGGAATGCAGTATTGTTTTTTTCAAGGTAGGGTCTTGTTCTAGCCCAGGCTGACCTGTAATTTACTATGAAGTCTCAGAGTGGCCTTGAACTCACAGCGATCCTCCTACCTCTGCCTCCTGAGTGCTGGGATTAAAGGCTTTTGAAGGGGTCTGAATGCTCAAGGAGTGTCCTGTTCTTTAAAGTCTGTTTTATTACCCCTGGATTAACAAACTGGCACCTTACCTGGTATAGTGGAGTATGAGAAATGCAGGAAAGAGGAAGGTCATTGAATTTGCAACAAGGTCTTGTGTTTTTGGAAATGGCCATGGGCAGTGTGAAGCAGGTTTGCTGGATGCGTGCATGGAGACCTGATATAGCCGTGAGGATGGACTGTGGGTTGTAATGGAGACCCAGTGGAGATGCCAGGACCACAAGATGACTGCTAAGGAAAGCTGCCGGCCCCAGATGCTTTCCAGGACTGTGAATAGCCTATCTGAAGGGGTGGAATTGGAACTCCAGAGTCTTCTTGCTGGTTAGAATTATCAGTCTTGGAGACTTGTTACTGACTAGAGTTGTTGGACTTGAAGCTACAGAGTTTGATGTTTGCCCTGGTTGTTTTAAATCTTGTATTGGTTGAATATTTCTTTGCTATGCCCAATGCCATCTTTTGCAGTGTGAATGTTTATTCTGTGCCATTACGGTTTTTTTTTGTTTTTTTTTTTTGGGCGGAGGGAGGTTTGTATTATGGCTCAATTAAAGATCTTGGACTATGAGAATGTTTGAATATCATTAGGATTGATAAAAACTATGGGGACTTTTAAAGTTGGACTGAATACATTGTATTTTATATCACATATGGTTATCAGCTTAAGGGGGCCAGGAGCGGAATGTGGTGGTTTGATTCAGGTGTGCCCCATAAACTTAGGTCTTCTGAATGCTAGGTTCCCAGCTGATGGAGATTTGGGAATTAATACCTTGTGGAGCAAGTGTATCATTGGGGGTAGGCTTATGAGTATTATAGCCATTTTCCCCTTGCCAGTGTTTGGCACATTCTCCTGTTGATTTTGTCCACCTGATGTTGGCAAGGAGGTGATGTCCACCCTCTGCTCATGCTGGCATTTTCTCCTGCCACCATGGAGCTTCCCCTTGAGCCTGTAAGCCAAAATAACCTTTTTTTCCACAAGCTGCTCTTGGTCAGGTGATTTCTGCCAGCAATGTGAACCTGACTGCAACAACGGTTAAGGCATTTGCCTGCAAAGCCTAAGGACCCAGGTTCGATTTCCCAGTACCCACATAAACCAGATGACCATGGTTGCACATGCATCTGGAGTTTGTTTGCAGTGACAAGAGGGTCTGATGTGGCCATTCTCTCTCTCTCTCTCTAAATATATATACATATATATATTATATATATATATATAATAAATTAAAAATAAAACAAGAGCCAGGCATGGTGGTGCACGCCTTTATTCCCAGCACTCAGGAGGCAGTGGAAGGAGGATTGTCATGAGTTTGAGGCCAGCCTGAGACTACATAGTGAATACCAGGTCAGCCTGGGCTAGAGTGAGACCCTACCTCAAAAAACAAAAAACAAACAACAACAACAACAAAAACTCTCTCTTGGGGATGGAGAGGTGGCTTAGCGGTTAAGTGCTTGCCTGTGAAGCCTAAGGACCCCGGTTCGAGGCTTGATTCCCCAGGACCCATGTTAGCCAGATGCACAAGGGGGCGCACGCATCTGGAGTTCGTTTGCAGTGGCTGGAAGCCCTGGTGCACCCATTCTCTCTCTCTCTCTATCTGCCTCTTTCTCTCTCTGTATGTCACTCTCAAATAAATAAATAAAAATAACAAAAAATTTAAAAAACTCTCTCTTTTACTCTCTTGCTCTCTCATAATTTTTTAAGTTAAAAAAGGGGGGGTGCAGAGATGGCTTAGCAGTTAAGGCACTTGCCTATGAAACCACAGGACACAGGCCCGATTCCCCAGTACCCATGTCAGCCAGATGCACAAGGGGGCGCATGCATCTGGAGTTCGTTTGCAGTGGCTAGAGACCCTGGCTCACCCATTCTCCCTCTGTCTCTTCTCTATCTCTCTCTGCTTGCAAATAAAATAAAATAAATTTAAAAGGGGGGGGGCCTAGAGATATTTCTTAGTGTTTAAGGTGAAGGTGCTTGACTGTGAAGCCTAAGGACCCAGGTTGGCTCCCCAGAACCCACATAAGCATGACACATGTGTCTGAGTTAGACTGCAGTGGCATGCCAATTCTTTTTCTCGCTCTCTCTTTCACTCTTTCATTATAAAATAAAATAAAAAACTAAGAAAAAAAGATATAGTCTTCCAATTTGGACTAATCCCAGCAGCTTTCTAGGAATCCTTCGTGTCTTCAGTACCAGATAGTGAATGCTGAGGCATGTAGCCTTCGTGGACTGAGCAGCCACTGGGTTCTCAGGCTCCCCAGCTTGTAGACAGCCATTGTTGGAGTGCCTCACCTGAGTTGTGTAAGCCAATCTACTAAGTCTCCTTTATAATGTATATTCATTCAATTGGTTCTCTTCCTTCAGAGAATTATGACTAACAGAATCCTTGGCAAAAGCAGCCATTTGAGTGGGTGTGGTATAGTAACAGACTTAGCTTCTCTCCTGTAAGCTATCTGATCTTGGACAAATTATTTCAGCTCTCTTATTCTCAATTTCCTCATCTATAAAATTCAAATAGTAACTATTATATAGGGTAGTTGCCAAAATTAGAAAGAATCTACAAAACATTATTGACATGTAGTATGCCCTTAGTTGTTACAGGGAATTGAGGCACACAACTGGCATCAGAGACAGAGTAGAGGATCAAGATAAATGTTTATTATTACACCAGCATGGGTACTGAGCTTTGATGGCTGACTTCTTATAAGGCATTATAGCAGGCAGCTTGACATCACCTTGAGTCCGTCACATTGGTGGGTAAACTTCTGGGATACAAGCCTGGAGATTACAAGTGGAAAATTACAGGCACTCAGGGGAGTTTGCCTATGACTGCACTAGCCAGATAACATATTACAAAGCAGGGTGTAGCTGCATAGGTTGGGAGGAGACTCAGGGTAATGCTGTCTCTCTGGTAAAGGCTTACATAGTAGAAACTACAAAACAAGGGCCTGTAGAGATGGCTTGGCGGTTAGAACATTTGCCTGTAAAGCCCAAGGACCCAGGTTTGATTCCCTAGTACTAACTTATAGCCAGATGCATAAAGTGGTGCATGCATCTGGAGTTCGTGTGCAGTGACCCCAGCATGCCCATGTGCTTGTTCCTTTCTCTCTCTCTCTCTCTGCTTGTAAATAATTAGTTAAGAACCCACAGAGCTGCCAGGCAGGGTATGGCTTTGGGGCAAAGGGGCTTTAGGTTTATCAAGGGTTGTATTAGAATTTAGCTAGGTGTTTTGATTTTAAAAAATTTTTTTCAAGCTCTGTGGTTCTGTTTCCAATGTTCTCTGGGAAATTTGTACCAACACAGGTATCTGAACTAATCAAAAATGTTTTCAAACACAGGTGCTAAGACTTTATATTGTCTTACTTGTCCTTTTCTGACAATTTCTAGGTTAAATGAATTAGTCTGTAAATCAATTGGTACTGTTTACAAGACTGGTAGCAGGTTCTGCCTATATTTATAAATATTAGATATTTAAAATATGAGATATTTATAAATATTAGATATTTAAAATATAAGATGTGTCTACTTTCTATACCTCATATATAAGGCTTATGCTGCCAAAGTACAACTAAAATTTTCAAGATAGGACAAAATGATTTTAGAAGCCCTTGTGCCATTCTTTAAGTCTATTTCAGTAATCAAATGTGCTCTATATGTACATACATCCAGGCTGGTGTAACTTCCTTTCGAAGTGTGTTAATTACCTACGTAGAAGCCAAAAGTCAATTGGAATCATCAGAGCAAGAGGTGCCAATATTTTGTCCAGTGCTCCCAGGTCATGAGGCCACTGGAAATAATGGGACACTTCTACACTGGCCCCCTGGTAAGTCACCTGTCTTCCTGAGCAGGGAGGATATGGAGACCCAAACAAAATTGGTGTACAGTCTGAAACAGGAGAGTCACAATTGAGGAGCAATCAGTCCTCCTGACTTCCCAAAGAAGGGAAAACTACTTGGCCAGCACGGCCCAGACTCATCCTAACAGACAGAAGACACCAGTAAGCTATGGGGCTGCTCCTGGGTCCCTAAAGTCTCTTTGGAGAGCCATTAATGACCTCCAAAATTAATCCTTAATTAAATTTGGCTATCTACATAGTCTTAAACACTCAGAGAGAAATGTATAACCAAAGATAAAAAATACCTTACACATATGAATGGCCTATTAAGTAACACAAAACCTTTCCAAGAGGGGAAACAAACAGTAAGACATCTTTTCCCCATAGTTTTAATTCTATAATTAAGAAAAAAGATGTTCAAAGAGTTACCTTCAAACCTAAAATATGTAAATAATCCGGGAGATTGGGTGTCACCATCGCCACAAGACACTGGAACCCTGCTGGAAGGGACCCTAAACTGAAGGGACCCTAAGTCTTCATCCTGACCACACCTACTGCTGTGAAGATGGACGGAATTGCCACTTGGATTCATCACACCTACCTACTAAGGTGGACTATATGTGGCCTTAGAAAAGAATGTTGTTTTTATACTTTAATTTTTGTTGCTAATCACAATAGGACCTTGCATTATTAATAGATTAGTTGCTTCTGTTAGGAAATGCATTAATACAGTACAGCTTATGGTTTTAAGATCACAGTATATACCATTAGACTCCACTCACTAACTCAATTGGGATCCAAGATTGGCTCCCCAGGTACATAGAGAGGGGGAAATGAAAGGCCAAATATAACCATTTTAAGTAAAAAGGCCCAGGCCTGACTTAGGTAGAGAACTAGCTGGCTAATGTGCTGACCTCTGCTTCTGTAAACTTTGCTTGCTTGCTCAATTGCGGCCTTTCTCCCTAAAGTTTCTGAGGAATCTCCATTTCAAGGACATTGCAGAAACACTCCACTGTGGAGGCCTCCGGCCTCTGACCACCTGCTTAGATGAGGAATCTCCACTTCAAGGACCTTCCAGAAACACTCCACTGCAGGGGGCCTCTGGCCTCCGACCACCTGCTTAGATAAACCTGTCAATTCAAAAGTCATAAAGTACCACTGTTTGCTTAGCCAATCACAATGGAGATTACCTCATCTGCCTGGAGTGCCCCTAGCTCCTGCCCCCAACTTTGCCCACCGAAAACCCAAACCAATCAGAACTGTTTAAATCAATCAATCATGTATCTATCCTCTACTTCTTTGTTCGAATTCCTATATAAACCCCTTCCCCCAAAAGAAAGGGGCTCTCTCCCTCACTACCGCTGTGCCGGACTGTAGGGATGGAGCCCAGGCCTAGGCTTGCAATAAAGAAATCTGTTGCCTTTACATTCGAGTGTCTGGGCTTCTGTGCTGGTTCTCTGGGTGACTCTGGGTGGCCGGGGGTCTTGGTTCCTGGTCAGGGGACTTGGCACAACAACAGCATACCATGGAACCATCTATTTTGTTTTGCTTTGTTTTGGTTTTTTGAGGTAGAGTCTCACTCTAGCCCAGGCTGACCTGGAATTCACTATGGAGTCTCAGGGTGGCCTTGAACTCATGGCGATCCTCCTACCTCTGCCTCCTGAGTGTTGGGACTAAAGGCGTACACCACCATACCCAACTCAGAACCATCTTTCTTTTTTAAAATTTTATTTTTGGGGGGTAGGGTCTCACTCTAGCTCAGGCTGACCTGGAATTCACTATGGAGTCTCAGGGTGGCCTTGGACTCATGGCGATCCACCTACATCTACCCCCCTAGTGCTGGGATTAAAGGTGTGTGCCACCACGCCCGGCTCAGAACCATGTTTTAAAAAATATTATTTATTGATTTGAGACAGAGAACGAGAGAGAAAGAAAGAAACAGACAGGGCATGGGTGCGCCAGGGCCTCTTGCTATTAAAATGAACTCTAGAAGCATGTACCACATTGTGCACCTGGCTTTACATGTGTACTAGGGAATCAAACCCTCCACTAGCAGGCTTTGAACTGCTGAGCCATTTTTCCAGCCTACCTTTGAATTCTTTTTTTTTTTTTTCCAAGATAGGGTCTCACTTTAGCTGCATTGCTGGCAGAAATCACCCAACCAAAAGCAGCTTTAGGAAAAAAAGGGTTATTTTGGCTTACAGACTCGAGGGGACACTCCACGATAGCAGGGAAAATGATGGCATGAGCAGAGGGTGGACATCACCCCCTGGCCAACAGTAACAGGAGAATGTGCCAAACACTGGCAAGGGGAAACTGGTTATAATACCCATAAGCCTACCCCCAGTAATACACTGCCTCCAAGAGGTGTTATTTCCCAAATTTTCATCAGCTGGGAACCTAGCATTCAGAACACTTAAGTTTATGGGGACACCTGAATCAAACCACCACGTTCTGCCCCTGGCCCCCATAAACTGATAACCATTCATGATGTAAAATGCAATGCACTTAGTCCAACTTTAAAAGTCTCCATAGTTTTTAATAAACCCTAATGATGTTTAAACATTCCCATAGCCTGAGATCTTTTTTTTTTTTTTGGTTTTTCGAGGTAGGGTCTCACTCTGGCTCAGGCTGACCTGGAACTCAGTATGTAGTCTCAGGGTGGCCTTGAACTCTCGGCGATCCTCCTACCTCTACCTCCTGAGTGCTGGGATTAAAGGTGTGTGCCACCACGCCCAGCTAGCCTGAGATTTTTTTCTTTTTTGAGGAAGGGATATTTATTGAAGCTTACAGATCCAGGGGAAGTTCCATAAGTGGCAGAAGAAGCTGGCCTGCCTTCACAGGCCCAAGCAGAGAGAGAGAGAAGCACAAGCTAAAAAGCCAAAAGCCACACAACACACTTCAGGAACTCCAGCTAGGCACACTTTGCATATCTTTAGATTGAAATCTGAAACCCACCATCACACCTTAAGATCCACCCAGTGACATTGCCTCCAGCCAGGTGGCTACAGATGCAAATTACAAACAAATAAACAACTGAATATATTGGGGGCCATCTATTCTATTCAAACCACCACATTCTGCCCCTGTCCCCCAATAGATTTATAACCATCACACATTGTAAATTGTACTCAGTTCAATTTCAAAGGTCCCCACAGTCTTGACCAATTTAAGATATTAACATCTGTAAAATCAAACAAGTTAATCATTTCTAACATATAAAGGCACAGAGTAAACATTTTCAACTGGTATAAGGCATAGCAAGGAGAGACTAAAACAATGCAAACTCAACCACCATCAAACAAACATCAAACTTCTGCAGTTCAAGTTCAATACAACCAGGGACTGACAGTCTCCAGATTTTCCAATTCTGCCCCTCCAGCTGGGCAGAGTAGCCAGGGAACACTTCCATCTTAGGCCAACAGTGCACTCTATGGTAGCCCTTGCATTGTCCTGGTATATATAAAACATCTTCAGGTCTCCATGCAAACCACGCTCCGTCTTCCAAAGGATCTTTCAGCCTATCAGGGCATCAGGCCCTACCTCATGCCACATCTCAGCAGCAGCTCCTGGACCACTGCTCGTATTTTTCATGCTTTTGAAACCAATACCAGGTGTGCAGGACACAGACATATTCTTAATTCAGGAACGAAACAAATCACAGCCTTGAAAAGCAGGTTCCTTCTCCAGTCAACTCTTTCCAAAAGTGTTTGCATTTCTATGATAGTCTTTCCTCAGGCATCCTTTCCATGGTAAAGCAATTGGACCGTCTTCCTTAAGATTGCTAATGTGTTTGACAATAGCAGATTCAGTAACCTAAAACCAGTCTCAGGGCCTGTAATTTTAATTTGCTTGAGATTTTCCAGCTTAAAATATTAAATCTAGCCTGAGATCTTTGAACTGAGCCATAATACCAAAAAATAAACCAAAAACCCTATAATGGCACAGAATGAACACTCACACTGCAAAAGATGGCATTGGGCATAGCAAAGAAAGATTCAACCAGTACAAGATTTAAAACAACCAGGGCAAACAACAAACTCTGTAGTTCTGTTGTGCCAAGTCCCCTGACCAGGAGCCAAGACCCCCAGTCACCCAGGAGTCACCCAGAGAACCACCACAGAAGCCGAGACACACGAATGTAAAAGCAACAGGTTTCTTTATTGCAAGCCTAGGCCTGGGCTCCATCCCTACAGTCCGGCACAGCGGTAGTGAGGGAGAGAGCCCCTTCCTTTTGGGGGAAGGGGTTTATATAGGAATTCGAACAAAGAAGTAGGGGATAGATACATGATTGATTGATTTAAACAGTTCTGATTGGTTTGGGTTTTCGGTGGGCAAAGTTGGGGGCAGGAGCTAGGGGCACTCCAGGCAGATGAGGTAATCTCCATTGTGATTGGTTAAGCAAACAGTGGTACTTTACGACTTTTGAATTGACAAGTTTATCTAAGCAGGTGGTCAGAGGCCTCTGCAGTGGAGTGTTTCTGCAATGCCCTTGAAATGGAGATTCCTCAGAAACTTTAGGGAGAAAGGCCGCAATTGAGCAAGCAAACAAAGTTTACGGAAGCAAAGCTCAGCACATTAGTCAGCTAGTTCTCTATCTAAGTCAGGCCTGATCCTTTTTACTTAAAATGGTTATATTTGGTCTCTCAGTTCCAAGTCCAGCAACTCTAGTCAATGACAAATCTCGAAGTCCAATAATTCTAACCAGCAGCAAGTCTCTGACATTCCAATTCTGCCCCTCCAGGCTAGGCTACACACAGTCCTGGAAAATTTCATCTGGGGCTGGCAGCTCTCATTAGCAGCCATCTCATGGTCCTGGCATCTCCACTGGGTCTCCACTGCAACCCGTGGTCCATCCTCACGTCTTCATGGGGTCTCCATGCATGCATCCAGCAAATCTGCTTCACACTGCCCATGGCCATTTCCAAAACCCAAGACTGTGTTGCAAATTCAATGACCATCTCTTTCTTGCATTCCTTACACTCCATAATACCAGGTGGGGTGCCAATTTTTTAATCTAGGGGGGAATAAAGCAGACTTTGAAGAACAGGACAGTCTTTGAGCATTCAGGCCCCTTCAAAAAGGTCTACATTCTTCCTGTTGCCCCAGTGCAGGTCATCTGGCCCAATCTCAATGGTTGTAATCTCTCATATAATTGCAGCTGAATGGTCAGCAGTTTCACCCAAAGATTTCATTTCTGTGCCATATCCCTCTGCTCATACCAGTCCATTTCTATGCAATGCAACCCTGCACAAGTTCTCAGTACACAGGCATAACAGCAAGCCTCTCACACAAACTGCTTCTAGTCCAGTCCAGGCAAAGCTTTCTCACCCTCATAAGCCAAACCTCATAGTCCATAGTTATTACTGCATTCATGCCTTGCAACTCTGATCACAATAATCCATCAAGCTATACTTACAGCACTGCAATTCAAGGTTTCAAATCCTTCCACGTTCCTCTTGAAAATCAACTCCAAATGGCCAAAGCCACACAGTCAGTTGTCTAGCAGCAATCCCACACCTCAGTACCAACATTACTGTTGCAGTCAGGTTCACATTGCTGGCAGAAACCACCTGACCAAAAGCAGCTTTTGGGAGAAAATGGTTTATTTTGGCTTACAGACTCAAGGGGATGCTCCATGATGGCAGGGAAAATGATGGCATGAGCAGAGGGTGGACATCACCCCCTGGCCAACATAAGGTGGACAACAGTAACAGCAGAGTCTGCCAAACACTGGCAAGGGGACACTGGCTATAATACCCATAAGCCTGCCCCCAACAATACACTGCCTCTAGGAGGCACTAATCCCCAAATCTCCATCAGCTGGGAACCTAGCACTCAGAACACCTAAATTTATGGGCGGCACCTGAATCAAACCACCATACAAGCCTAGGTTGATGTGGCACTCACTCTGTAGTCCCAGGCTGGCCTTGAACTCATAGTGATCCTCCTACCTTAAAGGTGTGCACCCCCATGCCTGGTCTGTCCTTGAATTTTGAATGAGGCAATTATATTTTCCTTTAAAAGACAGATAAAATTTGAAAATCAATCACTATTAAAGGCAGAAGTGATGGAATACTTTTTGATCTTTGTGTTAGTTTTACCAGCTGTGAACTGATGTTCATTTCTCTGTAAATATTCTAAAAATCAATTCCCCTCCTCCCAAAATAAGTCATTCTCCTAAAAGATTAAGAAAAGAATGCCTCTACTGAGGTTGGCAGGCATCAAAATATTTTTTAAATTTTTTTGTTTATTTTT
Source organism: Dipus sagitta (assembly GCA_036346955.1). Taxonomy (NCBI): domain Eukaryota; kingdom Metazoa; phylum Chordata; class Mammalia; order Rodentia; family Dipodidae; genus Dipus; species Dipus sagitta. The sequence goes on along the minus strand of CM070782.1, from coordinate 36,052,636 downwards.
ATTTATTTACTTGAGAGCAACAGGCAAAGAGAGAGAGAGAGAGACAGAGAGACAGAGACAGAGAGAGAATTGGTGTATCAGGACCTCCAGCCACTGAAAACGAACTCCAGATACATGTGCCACCTTGTGCATCTGGCTTATGTGGGTCTGGGGAATCGAGCCTTGAACCAGGGTCCTTAGGTTTCACAGGCAAGTGCTTAACTGCTAAACCATCTCTCCAGTCCCAGGTATCAAAATATTTATGAGGAGGATGAGAGATGGGGAAATTAGTGCCAGTGCAATAGAGGTTTCATTCCAAATAAGCCAGAGTCCTAAAATAGAATCAAAGAAACATTAATTTCAAATGAAAACTTAACCTGTTCATTTCTTCTTCACTTACCAAAGCTGTATTGGGACCTGAAGTTGCCCAGAGGGTGTTGACCCATGTTTGAAGACACAGAACACTTAACCCAAACAAGGAGAGGTGTGAAGTGAAGCAGATGGCTCTGATAACAGCACCCTAGAGGGTTAGTCTCCATCCCATAAGGAATTTAGAGATGAGATAACTGTAGCAAGGCAGAAGTAAGAGTTTGTTGATAGTGCTTGCTTTGGCAGCACATATACTAAAATTGGAAGGATATAGAGAAGATTACTATAGCCCCTAAACAAGGATGACATGCAAATTCATGAAGCATTCCATATTTAAAAAGGGGGGGCTGGAGAGATGGCTTAGCGGTTGGGGTGCTTGCCTGTGAGGCCAAAGGACCTAAGTTCCATTCCCCAGGTCCCACGTAAGCCAGATGCACAAGGTGGTGCATTCATCTGGACTTTGTTTGCAGTGGCTGGAGGCCCTGGTGCGCCCATTATCTCTCTCCTTCTCTCTCACCTCCTCTCTCTCTGTCTCAAATAAAAATAAAAAATAAATAAAAATGTTTATTGATAGAAAAGTTCTCCCTCCCTCCTTCCCCTCCCCCTCTTGCTCCCTTCCCTTCTTCTCCCACAATAGGGAGGATTCCTGACTTGGTTGCCACTGACTGTGGGAGATGATCCCATTTTTGTTATTTTTAGAATGACCCTCCTATTTCCCTTCCTTGCCCTTATTGGTCTTCAGGGAGTGCAGGCTCTTTGCTGTGCTGCTTTTGAGCTAGATCCCCTACCTTGGTCCATGCCCTGCCTTGGTTTACACTCCAGTCAGTGGGCAGGCAGGATCTAGGCCTGGCAGCTGAATTTGATGTTATCTTGAGAAAATGGAAGCCACCCCTGGGGAGATCTAAGCCTGGCAGCCAGTACTGAGTCATCCTGCCCTTTTAGGGTGCCTGCCATTTGGATTACTCAGGGGCCATTGGTCTCAGTTCCACACAGAAAGAACTGGGCAGCCACACTTTACTGAAAAATGAATCACACACAGGATCCTTACCCAGGACCTATAGGAAACTTTGATCTACCAGCCAGACTCAGTTTGGTGGGAGGGCTCAGTTCTTCATTTCCCAATTCACTTTGGATAAACTACCCCACCTTGCCAGACTCAATATTTTTCAAAAAAGTATATTATTTATTTATTTAATTGAGAGAGAGGGGAGGGAGGGAGGCAGAGAGACAGTGGGCACACCAGGGCCTCTAGCCACTGAAAATGAACTTCAGACTCATGTACTACCTTGTGCATCTGGCTTACATGGGTACTGGGGAGTTGAGCCTGGGTCCTTAGGCTTCGCAGGCAAGTGCCTTAACCACTAAGCCATCTCTTCAGCCCTCAACATTTTTCTAAATTTTTTTTTTTTTTTTTTGAGGCAGGGTCTCATTCCAGCCCATGTTGACCTGACTTACTCTGTAGGTCCAGGGTGGTCTCGAACTCATGGTGATCCTACTACCACCAGGCCCAGCTGCATTTTTTTTTTTTTTTTTTTTTTTGTTGTTGTTGTCTCACTCTAGCTCAGGCTGACCTGGAAATGACTATATAGTCTCAGGGTGACCTCAAACTCACGGTAATCCTCCTACCTCTGCCTCCTGAGTGCTGGGATTAAAAGCGTGTGTCACAGTGCCTGGCAATTTTTATTTATTTGTGTGTGTGTGCCATTGTGCTAGGGCCTCTTGTTGCACTTCAAACTCCAGATGCTTTTGCTACCTTTTGGGTACAGCTTACATGGGTGGATTGGGAATTGAATTGTAGACTTGCAAGAAAGTGCTTTTAACTTCTGAATAATAGTCTTGTCAATTCGTAGTTGGGTGACCATGGGCAAATCATTTAAACCTCTCTGCCTTCCCTTTCTCCCTATAAATGATAACACTCTGAGACAAAGCGATTAGAACCTGGCACTGACCAGTACTACTACTGTCACCACCACCACCACCAGGAATAAGAATAATTAATAAAGCCTAATAAGAATTAGAATGAAAGTTAGGACTGTCAATGATTGGAGAGATTAATCAAAGTTTTTTGTGGTGACACTCACACCTGCATTCTTAGCACAGGAGGTGGAAGCAGGAGATTAGGAATTTAACATCACTCCTGACTACATAGCAAGTTCGAGGCCAGCCTGGGCTTCATAAGACCCAGCCTGTCCCCACAAACAAGCTTAGATTGCCCTGATAATTGCTATGAAATGTGCAGAAAGGAACAAACTATCACTTAGTGAGTTTAATGTCTAAGGCCAGGGAAGAGGGACCTTATCTGGTTAATTACTGGTCCTCAGTGCCCTCAACAACTTGCTCACTGCAAAGAACCAGTATGCTCCACAGTCGACACTGAGAATTAAGGTCCCAGACCTTAGTGACACAACTGCACGTGGCCCGAGAGAAACCCGGTAGGTTGTCCGCGAGTGTGGCGCTAAACCCCGCCCGCCTCGCCCGCGCCGGCACCCGCCCGACCAGAGAAATAGAAAATAGAAAACAACCTGTCCGAGAAACAAAGAACAAGGGCGCAGGCGGGCCGGCGGGCCCGAGGGGCGGCGCGCGCAGGCACGCACGAGGCGGCATCCGGCGCCCAGCTCTGCGCGGACGGGCGCCGCCGGCGACTGGCGCGTGCGCGGTGAGTGCCCCGCGCGGCCGGGGCTGTGCTGGGGCGGGGGCGCGGTGCTGAGCTGACCCCGCGACGTGGTCGGCCGAGGGCCAGCTCCCGAGCTAGCGGGAGGTCCCGAGTCCCATGGGCGTGCGGACCACCTGATCCATGTGGCTCAACAGGGTCCTTTTCCAGGTGGGAAACGGCTCCAACACAATAATGATTATTCGTAGTCTGGCTTTTTTTTTTTTTTCTTTCTTTTTTTTTTTTTTTTTTTTTTATCTCGTTGCTTGTGTAGGATGTGAGGCGGCTTTTCATAAGAATCCCTGTGTTTAAAAAAATGGAAAATAGCCCGGTGTGGTGGCGCACACCTTTAATCCCAGCACTCGGGGGGCAGAGGTAGGAGGATCGCTGTGAGTTCGAGGCCACCCTGAGACTCCTTAGTGAGTTCCAGGTCAGCCTGGGCTACAGCGAGACCCTACCTTAAAAACAACAACAACAAAAACAATGGAAAGCTACAAAAAAGAGTAGAGTCCTTGCTGAGGAATTATAATTATGAATGCACAGTCAAGGCCAAGGGAGAAGGGAGCAGACATCCGAGATTAAACCGCGAGTTGGCCACCGGCCGTAGAAAAGTGGTACCAGGACTGTGTCCCGAAGGCAGCACTGCGGCGTCTGCGTGCTGGGCAGGGCCCGGCGGAGGAGTGCTCAGCCAGGTCAGGCCCTTGGCCCCGTGGGAGTCGCGGTCCCTTAGGTGTAGCCGCCCCCCAAGGAGGGTCTGCACAGTCTCCTGCAAACTTCGGGTTTGGCTGTGGGCAGTGCTGGCACCGTGCCTCAGAGCGGCTTACCTGCTGGGGTGAACGGAGCGACCCGGGGCGGGGGGGCGTGGGCAGCGTCCTGATGCTGCTGGCTGTGTGATCCAGGACGCGTGGTTTTGTGACATTTTCTCTGGTATGGACTCCCGGGGCAGTCTCCATTCTTACGTCCCCGTTCCCAAAAGAGGAGAATTCATACCGACATAGTAGTAGTAGAACAAGCAGTTAGGAATTTAATGTGAGAGAGCAAGAATGCATTCCTCTCCCTTTTCTGTTTCTTTCCTTTCTTTCTTTCTTTTTCGAGGTAGGGTTTCACTCTAGCCCAGGCTGACCTGGAATTCACTATGGAGTCTCAGGGTGGCCTCGAACTCATGGCGATCCTCCTACCTCTGCCTCCCGAGTGCTGGGATTAAAGGCGTGCGCCACCACGCCTGGCCTCCTCTCCCTTTTCAAAGGGCAGCAGTGCACTGATCGGGGCGGGCGGGCGGGCGAGCGGGGGCTTACAGTCTTCCCTACTTTCTCCTCCCCAGTTCCTCTCCCAAGGTGGGTAGTTTTAGAAAAGGGGCGTGCTTTGTCCGGAAGCCCATTTTTACCCAGAATTCAGTCTGCTTTAGACAGATGTGTAACATGCAAGACTGTGTATAGAGGTTTAAGCATCCCTAAACTTGTAAAGATTGCTTGGGGAAAGCCGAATACCCCTTGCCGCATTCTCCTCTATTGAGGAAGTCCCTGAAGTTTAAGCTGTCCTAGCCAAAGTCGACCACCATAAATTACTGTTCAATCAGCCACTACTATTACCTTTGCGTTCTGCCTGGAGGCCCTGAGCTGCTTCATCTGGAGTGACCAATTCTTTTTTTTTTTTTTTCAATTAAAAAAAATTTACTTATCTATTTATTTGACAGAGAAAGAAGGAGAGAGAGAGAGAGATTGAGAATGGGCGCACCACTGCAAATGAACTCCAGATGCCCAAGCCCCCTTGTGCACCTGGCTAACGTGGGTCCTGGGGAATCGAACCTGGGTACTTTGGCTTTGCAGGCAACCACCTTAACTACTAAAGCCATCCCTCCAGCCCTCCCAATTCTTTTGTTTTTTAAATTTGTTTATTTGAAAGAGAGAGAAAGAGGCAGAGTATGGTCGGCAGGGCCTTCTGCCACTACAAATGAACTCCATACACATACTGGCTTTACATGGGTATTGTGGAATCAAAACCAGGTCATCAGGCTTTGCAAGCAAGCTCCTTTAACTGCTGAGGCCATCTCAACATGCTCCTGGAGTGACCTTTATGTTCTGTTTTGGGGCCCTGTTGGTCAGTCTCTCCCAGAGTAATCTGTTGCCTAACAGTTTGACCTCTTCAAGGTCCAGCTTTATTTCTGAAATAGAGATAGAACATTCTGCTTCACTCTCCGGGTTGTTGTGAATGAGTGTGAAGCTGGGCACTTGGTGCACAGTGGGTGCCCACTGAGAGAGCTGCTGTGCATAGCCCAGGCAAACAGTGGTGCCAGGTAGGAAGGGTGATAACCTGGAAGAAATAGGACTACGTACAAAGTAACATAAAATTAAAAATTGTAAACACCAATGTTTAATGAAGTTAGCCCCAACATGACTGGCAAAGCCATGACACATACCTTGGCTGTAGTCTCCTGAACAAAGGTGCAGTTCATCAGGCCACTCAGCTACTAGATATTCTAATGAGGATGGTTCCTAGCTTTCACTTGCCTCTTTTAAATGGAGAAAGCACCATATGGTTTATTTTATTTTATTTTATTTTATTTTTGTTTTGTTTTTTGAGGTATGGTCTCCCTTTAGCTCAGGCTGACCTGGAATTCACTATGTAGCCTCAGGGTGACCTGAATTCACTGTAATCCTCCTACCTCTGCCTCCAGAGTGCTGAGATGAAAGGTGTGTGCCATCATGCCGGGCATTTTTTTTTTTTTTTAAGTTTCATTTTTTCAAGGTAGGGTCATACACTGGCCCAGGCTGACTTAGAATTCACTATGTAGTGTCAAGGTGGCCTTGAACTCACAGTGGTCCTCCTACTTTTGCCTCCCAAGTGCTGGGATTAAAGGCCTGGTTTGTTTTTAAATGAGAGGAAGAGGACCTAAACTTGGATGTGGACAGCAATCAATCTTGCCCAGTAGCAAAGGCTCATTGCATTTCTGCCAGGGCACAGGAGTTGCTACAGCTGGCTCATATCCCTGTTGGTCAGCAGATTACTGTGGTAAACAGTGCCTCAGTTGGTTCTGCTCTAGATCAGATGAATGACTTTTTTATTTAGCTACTGAGAAAGGGGTGCATCTGAGGGCTGTCACTGAAGCAACATGGTGTTTGTCAAGCTTGACTGTCCCCAGCCTAGTACTTGTTTATTGACAGGCTTAAGAATTCTACATCTGTGGATCTGGAGTTGTGAGGACAGGGTCTGGCAGGCCCACTTATCTATAAAAAGAACTGCTTTTAAAAATACTGTGTTGTGCCGGGCGTGGTGGCACACGCCTTTAATCCCAGCACTCGAGAGGCAGAGGTAGGAGGATCGCCATGAGTTCACGGCCACCCTGAGACTACAGAGTTAATTCCAGGTCAGCCTGGACCACAGTGAGACCCTACCTCGAAAAACCAAAAAAAAAAAAAAAAAAATAATAATAAATAAATAAAAATACTGTGTTGTGGGCTGGAGGGATGGCCTAGAGGTTAAGGCATTTTCCTGCAAAGCCAAAGGACCCAGGTTCGAATCCCCAGGACCCACATTAGCCAGATGTACAAGGTGGCGCATGTGTCTAGAGTTCATTTGCAGTGGCTGGAGGCCCTGGTGCATCCATTCTCTCTCTCTTTCCCTCTTTCTCTGTCATATATAAAAATAAATAAATAATAAAAAAAATACTGTAGCCAAGCGTGGTGGCGCAGGCCTTTAATCCCAGTACTCGGGAGGCAGAGGTAGGAGGATCACCACGAGTTTGAGGCCACTCTGAGGCTACATAGTAAATTCCAGGTCAGCCTGAGCTAGAGTGAGACCCTACCTCGAACCCCCCCCCCCAAAAAAAAAAAACTACATTGGAAAAAAAATACTGCCGGGCATGGTGGCACATGCCTATAATCCCAGCACCTGGGAGTCAGAGGTAGGATCGCTGTGAGTTCAAGGCCACCCTGAGACTACATAGGGAATTCCACGTCAGCCTGGGATAGAGTACGACCCATCCTCGGAAAAACCAAAACCAACCAAACAAACAAAAATCTGTGTTGTGTGTGTTGAGATGGCTTAGCTATTAAGGGACTTGATAGCAAAGCCAAAGGACCTAGGCTCAATTCCCCAGGACGCACGTAGGCCAGATGCACAGGGTGTCTGGAGTTCGTTGCAGGTGCTAGAGGCCCTGGCATGCCCACTCCTTCTCTGTCTGCCTCTCTGTATCTCTCTCAAATAAATAATGTAAACTAACACTGTGTTGATTGCATGAGAAGGGTGAGTCATTTTCTTCAGTGGTGTAGCCACTGCTAAATTGCCCATGTTCCAGTAAATAATCCTCCATCCTTGCTCATGTAAGCAACCTTAATTAAAGTCAGTGACACACGCACATACACACGTAGAAAGGGGACTAATTGGGAAGAAGAAAGTGTCCAGCAGGAGTGGGAGGGGGATAAGACCAACGAGAGGTGAATATGGTCAAACTGCATTATATTCATGTGAAATTGTAAAGAAATAAGTAATTAGTTAAAAAAATCACACAAAGCTGGGTGTGGCGGTGCACTTGGGAGGCAGAGGTAGGGGGATTGCTGTGAGTTCAAGACCACCCTGAGACTACATAGTGAATCCTAGGTCAGCCTGACCTAGAGTGAGACTCTACCTCAAAAAAAAAAATAAATAAAAATTAAAAAAAAAAAAGAACCAAAAAAGAATGTCCCCAAAAACAAAAAAGGCACACAGATGTCTAGGGAGATGGCTTGGTGGTTAAGGTGCTTGTCTGCAAAGCCAAAGGACTCAGGTTCGATTCTCCATCTGGAGTTTGTTTGCAGTGGCTAGAGGCCCTGGCATGCCTATTCTCTCTATATATGCCTTTCTTTCTGTCTCTCAAATAAATAAAGAAAATATTTTAAAAATCACACAAATACTATGCCATCTCCTTTTTCCACCTTTTCTAGTCTTCTAAATTGAGCAGGGGAAATATGGCTAAGGGTAAATAGCTGCTGTTTAATCTGGGTTAATGCCCATACTGCCTGTCTGGTGGGTTATAGTTCTGTACATGTAGTTATGAAGGGAAGAAGTCAGACTCTGTGTGTGTGTGTGTGTGTGTGTGTGTGTGTGTGAGAGAGAGAGAGAGAGAGAGAGAGAGAGGTATTTCTTGCATTCTTTCCACTTTGCTCCCTATTCATTCATTTGTCAACTAAAGTGTCCTTTCACTTTAACCATGGTGACTTTGGCAGGTTGCTTCCTTCCTGGCTCTGTGATCTATTTTTGTTTAGATTTTTTTTTTTCTAATTTGGCCTTTAGGTTTCAAACTGTAGGTGCTCTAAAGAGGATTGTTGTCCTTTATGAGCAAGTGAAGATAGCTGTATAGCCCCTCTGTGTTCTTCCCTCCATCCCATTTCCTTATAGAGTAGAATTTCTGAAGAAATAGTTTACATACCTTTTAAAAATATTTATTTATTTGTATGTATGTATGTGAACCAGGGTCTCTTGCCACTGCAAACAGATGTGCCCCTTTTTGTGTCTGCATTTACATAGATGCTAGGGAAATGAACCTGGCCTAGAAGGCTTTTCAAACAAGCTCCTTTAACTGCTGAGCTCTCTCCTCAGCCCCGATTTATAATCTGTTCATATTTGGAGTTCTTAGAGGGTGTTGAAATGCCATCCCAAGCCACTGAATCAGAATCTTTAAGAGTAAGGCAAGAATTTCCATGCTTAGTATGTATGTGTTCCTGATGATTCTTAATATGCACATGGTTACTTGTGTGCTGTGGAGTAGGGGTTAGTGTAGAGGCCTGTGACCTCTTCTGTGTTGTTTACCTAGTTGTATATTGAGCAAGAGCCTCTTTCATAACTGAAGTACATTAAAAATATATGGGTGTCAAATAAGCACTTGAAAAAGGTACTTCAGATCATTAACAGGGAAGTGCAAATTAAATCCACCATAAGGTATTCTCAGGCCACTTGGGATGGCTCAAGTGTATGGCTGACTGTACCAAGGGTTGACCAGGAGGCTGAGGAACTGGACCTCATACACTGCTGGTGGGAATGTCAAATCATAGGACTACTTTTACAAAGTGCTTAGCATTTCCTTGTAAGTTAACTAATGTCCTGTGGCCCAGATATTCCATTTCTGGGTCTAGCTTTGTTGAAATAATGAAACAGGAAATAATCAGCTGTCATTCAACGTGTTGATAAGCAAACTGATGGATAAACATACAACATATGTAGTCATAGCATATGTATATTGATAATAGAATATTGCTTAGCAGTAAAAAGCAATAAATACTACTACATGGATGGATCTCAAATAATTTTGCTGAGAGAAGTGAGCTACACAGATCATGTGATGTGTGATCTCATTTCATATTTAAAATTTCATAGGGGGCTGGAGAGATTGCTCAGTGGTTAAGGCACTTAACCTGCAAAGCCTAACTACCCTAGTTCAGTTCCCCAATACCCATGCACAGCCAGATGCACAAAGTGGTGCATGCATCTGGAGTTCATTTGCAGTGGCTGGAGGCCCTGGCACATCCACTCTGTCTCTGCCCAGTGTAGTGGTGCACACCTTTAATCCCAGCACTCAGGAGACCAAGGTAGGAAGATTACTCTGAGTTTGAGGCCAGCCTGAGACTATGTAGTGAATTCCAGGTCAGCCGGGGCTAGAGAGAGATACTACCATGAAAAACAAACAAACAAAAAACATCTAAAGAGGATTTACTATTCCTTTTCTGACCTTAAACTTTTTTTTTTTGAGGTAGGGTTTCACTCTAGCCCAGGCCTCGAACTCATGGTAATCCTCTTACCTCTGCCTCCCAAGTGCTGGGATTAAAGGTGTGCCCCACCACGCCTGGCTTGACCTTAAACTTTTTGATGTCTTCCAAGAAAAACCAAAGAGTTGTATAAGGCCATAATAGCCTAACTTCCAACAGTTTAATTAGTAACTTGGCTATGATTCTTTGCATTCATTTACATTGTTATTCAATTAATTGAGCACTTATTATGTGCTAAATCTAGAGTAGACACTAGATAATAAACTGATGAAAAACCAAGACAGGGGGCTGGAGAGATAGCTTAGCAGTTAAGGTGCTTGCCTGCAAAGCCAAATGACCTCGGTGTGATTCTCCAGGACTCATGTAAACCAGATGTACAAGGTGGCACATGCATCTGGAGTTTGTTTGCAGTGGTTGGAAGCCCTGGCGTGCCCATTCTCTCTGTGTCTCTCTTTGCCTCTTTCTCTCTCTCAAATAAATAAAAATTAAAAATTAAAAATAAAAAAAATGAAGATGGGGATGGGGATGTAGTTCAGTGGTAGAGCCCTTGCTTAGTATGTTCAAGGCTCTAGGTTTTCTCTCTGGAACCACAAAAACAAAATAACAAGAACAAGACATTATTACTGTACTTATGGAGTTTATATTCTGCTGAGCGAACAACTGAAAAATAAAATAAAATCGAATAGCAAAATAATTATTAGAGGATAGGAATCATCTTTGAAAGAGGGATGGAAGTCAAGGAAAACTGGTCTAGGTTTTAAGTAGAGAAATAAGGTGACCAATTCCATGATTTTCTGTTTTCGAGGGGATACCCAGGTCTTTGCACATAGTAAGCATGAAGTCTATCACCGAGTTACACTTCAGTCCTCACGGTTCCAAGGCCACTGTGCTCCGGTATGGCACATCCAGTGAGGAGGTCATCGTCCAGGAGGAAGGTGGTGGAATTGGTACTCAGGTATTATTTGACATAGAAAGCACTAGAAGAATTAGTAGGTATTTTCATACAGCAGGGCACTGGAAGAATTAGTGGGTTTTTCCATATAGTAGGGCAGAGCCCAGAGGTTAGCACTGACCAAGGTCTCATGAATTTAGTCATTTTATCAGTTTTTAGTGCATATCAATGTCTGTCACTTCCCTCTCCCCCAGCCTCCACCACCACATTTTTGTTTTCAAGGTAGGGTCTCACTCTGGTCCAGGCTGACCTGGAATTCACTGTGTAGTCTCAGGGTAGCCTCAAACTCATGGCGATCCTCCTACTTCTGCCTCCCTAGTGCTGGGATTAAAGGCGTGTGCCACCACCACCACATCTTAATCCTTATTTCTAAAGATGTCCTGAGAGAATACAAGACCTTGTTGGACGAGATATGCTAGATCACATTCCTTTGATCTGCCCACGCAGTTAGCTTTCAGTAAGGGAATGAGGATACTCTGGCAAGACCTGCTTTTATTTATTTATTTATTTTTTTAATTAACCTGTGCTGTGGTGCTTCCCTTTCCAAGGGCTAACAAACTAGTTGTTTTAATCAAGTGGCAGAAACCCAATTTAGTATACCTTAGGCCAAGGCATGGGTGGAGAATAAAAATGTGTTAGCTTATGTGACAACAAAACCCAAAGGGAATCAGCCTTCATCATGGCTGGATTGAGTCACATCCTCAGCCTTAGTCTCAGTTCTATTTCTGAGCATTGGCTGCATTTTCAAGTTCTGGTGCATAGTTCTTTTTCCAAATATATATATATGTATATATATATTATTTGCAAGCGCGAGCACACACACACACACACAGAATGGGTGGGTCAGGGCCTCTGGCTGGTGTAAATGAACTCCCAGATGCATCTGGTTTTACCTGGGTACTGGAAAATTGAACCTGAGTCCTTAGGCATTGCAGGCAAGCACCTTAGCTGTTGAGCCATCTCTCCCGTGCTCCCCTTTGTTTTTGAAGCAGGGTCTCACTCTAGCCCTGGCTGAACTGGAACTCACTCTGTAGCCCAAGGTGGCTTCAAACTCATGGTGATCCTCCTACCTCAGTCTCCCAAGTGCTGGGATTAAAGGCATGTGCCATCATGCCCAACTGTCTTTCTTCTTATTGATGATGAAGAGTATTATTGTGATTAGTTAGTCTTACCATCTGATTGAATTTGAGTGGCTGTATCTAATCTAAATCAGCCAAGTGACTTTAGTCAACTTTGCTTCCACCTGATCAGTGATCATACTAGCCTTTCCAGTTTAACAAAAATAGTTACAATAAAGCAACAGTTCCTGTTTTCCAGAGCTTATCATGTACCAGACAGTATGCTGCACATTGTATATAGATCCCCTTTTAAAATCTTATAAGAACCCTATAACGAAGGTTAAATAAATATCCTAAGTAAGCCAGTCAGTGGTTGCAGAATAAATTTGAATAGGCAGCTAGGTGTGTCAGTGTGTTTATAATCCCAGCACATGGGAGGCAGAGGCCAAAGAACCAGGAGTTCAAGGTCATCCTTGGCTACATATTGAGTGTGATGCCAACCCTGTGTACATGAGACCTGCCTAAAAAATGTATTTTAGGCCAGACATGGTGGTACACACCTTTAATTCCAGCACTTGGAAGGCAGATGTAAGAGAATTGCCGTGAGTTTGAGGTCACCCTGAGACTACATAGTGAATTCCAAAAAAAATTTTTTTAATTTTCATTTATTTGCAATCAGAGATACAGAAAGAGAGAGAGGAGGGGGGGGGGGAGAGAGAGCGCGCGCAAGCAAACACACGAGGGCTGTAGCCACTGCAAACAAACTCCAAATGCCTGTGCCCCTTTGTGCATCTGGTTTATGTGGGTACTGGGGAATCAAACTTGGGTCAGCCCTCTGGTGGCAAGCATCTTTAACCACTGAACCAAATCTCCAACCCCCCCCCCTTTTTTTGAGAATTTGAAATAAGATTTTTCTGGCTGTGGAATTTGGGCTTTTAACCTTCATAGCACCTCTCACAGCCACCTTTTAGGACCAAGAAGAGGAGAGCAGAGCCATTCAGATAGTGTGCAAGTCCTTTACTTTTGAATGAATGAATCTGAAAAATATACTTGAGGGCTGGAGAGATGGTTTAGTGGTTAAGGTGCTTGCCTACGAAGCCTCAGGACCCAGGTTCAATTTCCCAGTACCCACGTATGCCAGATGCACAAGGCGGCACATGTGTTTGGAGTTTGTTTGCTGCGGCTGGAGGCCCTGGGAGCCCATTCTCTCTCTTCCTCTGTCTGCCTATCTCTCTTTCTTTCTCAAATAAAATAAAGAAAATATATTAATTAAAAAAATAAATATACTTGGTAATGCCGGGTATGGTGGCTCATGCCTTTAATTCCAGCACTTAGGATGCAAAGGTAGAAAGATTGCCATGAGTTCAAGGCTACCCTGAGACTGCATAGTGAATTCCAGCCTTGGCTTGAGTGAGACACTAACCTTGAAAAACCAAATATATGTACTTGGTAGTCATAGTAGGAACAGGGCTTTGGAAGAAAGCCCTATAGTTTTGTCAGCCACAGATGCTTCTGAGTTTTAGAGTTCTGGAAATTATTTATGTATGTGAAGGCCACAGGTTGACATCAGGGGTCTTCCTCAGTTGTGCTCCTTATTTATTTATTTATTTTTCGAGGTAAGTTTTCACCCTAGTCCAGGCTGACCTGGAATTCACTATGTAGTCTCAGGGTGGCCTTGAACTCACAGTGATCCTCTTACCTCTGCCTCCCGAGTGCTGGGATTAAACATGTGAGCCACCACGCCTGGCTTAATTGTTATTTTTTTAAAAATACTTTACTTATTGGACAGCGAGACAGGGAGGAAGGGAGAGAGAGAATGAATATATCAGGGCCTTCCAGCCACTGCAACCGAACTCCAGAAGCATGTGCTATCTTATACATCTGGTTTACATGGGTACTGGGGAATCGAACCTAGGTCCTTAGACTTCACAGGCAAGTGCCTTAACTGCTAAGCCATCTCTTCAGCCTCTTTTTTAGTTTCTTTAATGTAGGATCTCACTGTGGCCCAGGCTGACCTGGATCTCACTCTGTAATCCCACACTGGCCTTGAATGCAGCAATCCTCTTACCACTGCCTCCCAAATACTGGGATTAAAGGGGTGCATCACCACGCCGGGCTCCACCTTATTATTTCTTTCAAATATATTTGTTATTTATTTATTTTTTAATTTATTTATTTATGAGAGAGATAATGAGAATGGGCATGCCAGGGCCTCCTGCTATTGCAAACTTCAAATGCCTTCACTTTACTTTGTGCATCTGGCTTTACATGGATACATGAGAATTTAACCCTTGTCATTAGGCATTATTTTATTTTTTTTTCATCAGGCTTTATAAGCTAGTACCTCTACACACATGCACATCTACATGAATACATACATAAAAAGATGATTAAAAATTTTTTATTTTAGAATATTTTATTTATTTGAGAGAGAGAGAGAAAGAGGGAGGGGAAGAGAGCTAGAGGAGAGAGAGAGAGAGAGAGAGAGAGAGAATGGGCTTGCCAGGGTCTTTAGCCACTGCAAACGAACTCCAGACGCATGTGCCACCTTGTGCATCTAGGTTACGTGGGTTCTAGGAAATTGATCTGAGGTCCTTTGGCTTTGCAGGCAAATGCCTTAACCGCTAAGCCATCTCTCCAGCCCCCCCAAATTATCTTTTTTTTTGAGGTAGGGGTTCACTCTAGCCTAGGCTGACCTGGAATTCACTATGTAGTCTCAGGGTGGCCTTGAACTCACAGTGATCCTCCTACCTCTGCCTCCCGGGTGCTGGGATTAAAGGCATGCACTATCACACCCGGTTCCCAAAATTATCTTTTTGAGAGAGAGAGAAGTCTTGTCTCAAAAGAAAAAATTGGTAAAAAAAAAAAAAAAAAAAGTCCAAACAAGGGCTGAAGAGATTGCTCAGTGGTTAAGGTGCCTGCCCAGTAACTACATATTCTCTCTCTAAATAATTAAATAACTAAAAAATTTTTAAAAACTCCAAAGAGGGCCAGGCATGGTGGCACACTCCTTTAGTCCCAGCACTTGGGAGGCAGAGGTAGGAGGATTGCTATGAGTTTGAGGCCAGCCTGAGACTACATAGTGAATTCCAGGTCAGCCTGGGCTACAGGGAGATCCTACCTTGAAGAACAAACAAGCAAACAGAAAGTCCAAAAGACAAAAAAACAAAAAATGTCCAAAAAGGCTTGGCATGGTGGCCCACATCTTTAATCCCAGTACTTGGGAGGCAGAGGAGAGAGAGAAAAAAAGAGAATATGGGCACTCCAGGGCCTCTAGCCATTGCAAAGGGACTCCAGATGCATGCACCACTTTGTGTATCTGGGTTATGTGGGTACTGAGGAATTGAACCTGAGTCCTTAGGCTTCACAGGCAAGCACCATAACTTCTAAGCCGTCTCCCCTGTCTTGAACTTTTAAAATAAATAAATAAATAAATAAAATAAGAATAAATAAAAATATTATTTGAGCCTGGCGTGGTGGCGCAAGCCTTTAATCCCAGCACTCAGGAGGCAGAGGTAGTTGGATTGCCATGAGTTTGAGGTCACCCTGAGAATACAGAGTGAATTCCAGGTCAGCCTGGGCTAGAGTGAGACCCTACCTCGAAAAATAAAACAACAAAAATATTTATTTGAGAGAGAAAGAAAGAGAGAGAGAGAGAGAGAGAGAGGAGAGAATGGGCATGCCAGGGCTTCCTGCCACTGCAAACAAATTCTAGAAGCTTTGCAAGTAAGTGCCTTTGATTACTGAGCCATCTCCTCAGCTCTCTCTCTCTCTTTTTTCTTTTTGAGGTAGGGTCTCACTGTAGCCCAGGCTGACTTGGAACTCACTGTTTAGTCCCAGGCTGGCTTTGAACTCAGTGATCCTCCTACCTCTGCCTCCCAACTGTTGGGGTTAAAAGCATGTGCTACCACTCCCAGCCTCCCCAGTTCTTTTTTAAGAGAGGGAGGGGTTACGATGGAGTATGGATTTATGAAAGGGAAAGTGGGGGAGGGGAGGGAATTATGATTTATTGTCTGTAAGTATGGGCGCTGTCAATAATAAAAAAAAAAAAGGGCTGGGCGTGGTGGTGCACACCTTTAATCCCAGCACTCGGGAGGCAGAGGTAGGAGGATTGCCATGAGTTCGAGGCCACCCTGAGACTACATAGTGAATTCCAGGTCAGCCTGAGCTAGAATGAGACACTACCTCGGAAAAAAGAAAAAAAAAAAAAAAGACAGTTTATGCCATTGGAAAGTTCCCCAAAATGATTTATATACATACATATTATATGTGTGTGTGTGTAATTTTTTTTTTTTTTTTTTTGGTTTTTTGAAGTTGGGTGTCACTCTAGCTCTGGCTGACCTGGAGTTTAGTATGTAATCTCAGGGTGGCATTAGATTCACAGCAATCCTCCTACCTCTGCCTCCCAAGTGCTAGGATTAAAGACATAAGCCACCACACCCTGTTAAAAATATATGTTTTAAATCCTCAGTTAAAAAATTTTTATTTATTTATTTGATAGAGAAAGAGGCAGTGAGAAAGAGAGTGTAGTAGACAGAGAAGAGAGAGAATGGGCATGCCAGGGTCTCCAGCAAATGAACTCCAGACACATGTGCCACCTTGTGCATCTGGCTTACATGGTATTGGTGAACCGAACTTGGGTCCTTAGGCTTTGCAGGCAAGCACCATAACCACTAAGCCATCTCTCCAGCCATCTTTAGTTTTGTTTTTCGCTTTTCTTTATTGACAGCTTCCATAATTATAGACAATAAATGATGGCAATAACCTCCCTTTCCCCTTCACAACTCCATTCTCCATCATATCCCCTCCCCCTCTCAATCAGTCTCTTTTTTATTTTGATATCATCATCTTTTCCTCCTATTATGATGTTCTTGTATAGGTAGTATCAGGCACTGCCAAGTCATGGATATCCAGGCCATTTTGTGT
Source organism: Dipus sagitta (assembly GCA_036346955.1). Taxonomy (NCBI): domain Eukaryota; kingdom Metazoa; phylum Chordata; class Mammalia; order Rodentia; family Dipodidae; genus Dipus; species Dipus sagitta. Next base: position 36,035,965 of record CM070782.1, on the reverse strand, counting down.
CTGGAAGAATGCAATGAAAGCAGATCTACCCTTCCTTGGGATCTTACATTCTTTCTGCCACCTGAGCCTTGGATGGTGTGATAAAGATATTTCAGTACTGAGCACTCCTCTGTCACTTTTCTCAGCACTATAGTGCCGTCTGACTCATCCCAAGGTTACTGCCATCTGAAAAGAGAAGGTTCTCTAGCCAAAAGTGAGAGTAGCATTAATATATTGGTATGAACATTAAGAGAAGTGCTTACCAGGCAGTTTGGCCAGACACCAGTAGACGTTACAACCCCAGGGCTCGTGACTTCCCCTGTCATAGTTTTTTAGCATCAGGGATGTATTCCCTCCCATGGAGTGGGCCTCCAATCCAATTATAGAGAGATTGGTTTCTTCCCTAACAGACATGCCACTATTGTACCTGTTGGCTCATTTGGCCTGGCTGGCCCAATTTAAGGCTTACAGTGTCTACTGTTGTTTATCTCCACTGGTGACTCTTTCCCATGGAACTGCACGCAGTGTAGGTTTTTCCAGCTTTCTGTCAGCTGGTCTACACAGAGGAGGTTTTCAGTTCAGTGTCAGCAGGATTTCTCAGTGGCCTTGCAGCTCAGGCATGTGGAATCTTCAGCAATAGGGTCTTACCATCTATTCCTGGTGGGAAACCAAGAGCCTCAGCAATGGCCTGTAATGTTTTGGGGGCATCAGGGACCTCCCTAACCAAAAACTCACTGGCCAACAACTCACTGGAAGCTACCCTATCCCTAGCACTGAAATTTTTCTAGTAACAATATGGCTTCTGGGTGTGCCATTGTCCAAAAAATTAGGTTTCCATATGACTTATTCATACTCTGTTAGATTTTGATTAACCCTCCCTCCTCCTTTCCTTCACTCAATCTCTTCCTCTGACCTCACTTAGGCCTTTCCACTCCCATTAATCTGTTCTTCTACTTACATATATAACATACCATCCCCTTAAGTCCCCCCTCCCTCCTTATAACCCCTTTCTATCTTACTGGCCTCTGCTACCAAGTTTTTTACAGCTCATATATAAGTTCTCCAGCCCTGTTATTTATTTATTTATTTTCTTTTTTCCGAGGTAGGGTCTCATTCTAGCCAGGCTGACCTGGAATTTACTATGTAGTCTGAGGGTGGCCTCAAACTCACAGTGATCCTCCTGCCTCTGCCTCCCGAGTGCTGGGATTAAAGGCGTGTGCCACTATGCCCGGCCAGCCCTCTTTTTAAATGTTTTTTTTTTTTTAAAGTTATGTACTTATTTATTTATTTATGAGAGATATATAGAGAGTAAGAGACAGAATGCCAGGGCCTCCAGCCACTGCAAGCAAACTCCAGACACATGTGCCACCTTGAGCATCTGGTTTATGTGGGTCTTGGGGAGTCAAAACTGGGTCCTTTGGCTTTGCAGGCAAGTGCCTTAACTGCTAAGCCATCTCTCCAGCCCTTTTAAATTTTTTTTTTTTTGAGGTAGGGTCTCACACTAGTCCAGGCTGGCCTGGAATTCACTCTGTCGTCTCAGGGTAGCCTTGAACTCACGGCGATCCTCCTACCTCTGCCTCCCGATTGCTGGGATTAAAGGCGTGTGCCACCACGCCCGGCCCTTTTTAAAATTTTTATTGGCAACTTCTATACATATAGACAATATATCATGATCATAGTTCTCTTCCACTAGCCTTCCCTTTTCTTTCTCCTGGATCCCCCTTCCACTGAACCCCTTCTTCTTTCCAACAAATCTCTCCTCTATTTTTATGTACATATTGAATATTTTAACTTAAAAAAAATTTTTTTCAGGCAAACCCAATGGGCTGGCCATTTTTTATGAGAGAGAGAGAATGAATTGGTGCTCCAGGGCCTCCAGCCACTGTAATCAAACTCCAGATGTGTGGTGCCACCTTGTGTGCATGTGCGAGGCTGTGCATGCGTCACCTTGTTCATCTGGCTTAAGTGGGATCTGAGGCGTCACAGGCAAGCGCCTTAACTGCTAAGCCATCTCTCTAGCCCTTTAATATATTTTTTAAACACCACGTATGTTCTTTTTTTGGGGGGAGAAGAGGGCCAGGTGCTGGAGTTGAGCCCAGAGCTCTGCAAAAGCTGAGCCTACTGTCACTGACCTACACTCCCAGCCCCAGATTTTGGCTCTTTAAATGCCTGTCACAACACTTCAGTTCTTTTTCTAGCACTGTCCAGGCACCTGACTTGCCTTATGGAAAGCCATGTGTTTCTGGAGTGTGTTCTCTGAGATAAACCTCCTTATCAGGCAGGGCAGGTCAAGGAAATGGAACAAGAACACTCAGCCCGCTCTCCCAGGCTGTTAAGTTGTATTTATTCTGAGATTGTTACAGAGATAGTAGGGAATTTAAGCTATATGGTATTTTGTTTGCATTATTATTATTATTATTATTATTATTAATATTGGTAGCACTACTATTACTATTATTTATTTGATAGTACTGGGGATGGGACTCAGGGCCTCACCCATGCTGAGCAAGCTGTCTACTAATGAACTGCATCTCCAACCTTATTTAATATTTTTTATTCTGAAATAATTCTTGCAAACATGAAGTTGCAAGGATAGTCCAAAGAAGTCCTGTGTCCCCTCTCCCTCTGCTTTTCTAATGGTTATATCTCCTATCCAAGTACTAACCAGGCCCAATCTTGCTTAGATTCTGAGACAGACAAATCAGGTACACTCAGGGTAATATAGCCACGGACTCTAATGGTTATATCTTATTTAAATAAGATACAACTTCAAAACCAGAAAATAGAGACTGGTATAATACATATGTGTAATTTTTCTATGTGGTTATATCTTGTAGCAGACAGCTTCAGGTTCACTGTGATGAACTTCCAAACCAGGCACAGTTATGGAGGAAGGAATATTTATTGAAGCTTACAGATCCAGGGGAAGTTCCATAATGGCAGAACTTGGGCCCCTCTTAAAGGACCATGCAGAGAGAGAGAGAGAGAGGGTGGGGGAGGAGGGAGTGAGGCCACAAGCCAAAAGCCACACCACACAGCACAGTTCAGGAACTCCAGGAGGAACTCAGGTACTTTGCATACCTTTAGATTGGAATTTCCAACCCACCACCACACTCTAAGATCCGCCCAAGTGACACTTCCTCCAGCCAGGTGGCTGCAGATCCAAACTACAAACTAACAAAACACTGAATATACTGGGGGCCACCTATTCAAACTTCCACATATCCCATGAGAAAGGTTAGTGAAATTTTCACCACAATTAAGATAGATCCTAGGGCTGGAGAGATGGCTTAGCAGTTAAGTGCTTGCCTGTGAAGCCTAAGGACCCTGGTTCGAGGCTCGATTCTCCAGGACCCATGTTAGCCAGATGCACAAGGGGGCGCACGCGTCTGGAGTTCGTCTGCAGTGGCTGGAGGCCCTGGCGCGCCTGTTCTCTCTCTCTCTCTCTGCCTCTTTCTCTGTCTGTCACTTTCAAATTAAAAAAAAAAAGATAGATCCTTCCACCACTGTAGAGTGCTCCCACAAGCTCTCCACTTTATATCCCCCCAGACTGCCCTCCAGCTCCATCCCTAACCAATCTGCTCCCTATCTCTGCTACTTCCCTTGTTGTTAGATGGAATCACCCAGTATGCAACCTTTCTAGATTGTTTTTCATACAACATAATTCCCTTTAGAGCCACCTAAGTTGTTGCTGTTTACCAGTACTTTCCTTCCTTCCTTCCTTCCTTCCTGTTCTGAGTGTTCAGTGGTATGGATGTATGAGATTGCTTAATCATCTGTTAAGAGTCATTTTTATTGTTTCCAGGTATTATGTATTGCAAATAAAGCTTCTATGAACATACATATATAAATTTTTATATGGGTATAAGTGTTCTTTCCTGGGTTAGATGCTGTTGCAGTCAGGTTTGCATTGCTGGCAAAAATCACCCAACCAAGAGCAGCTTGTGGGAAAAAGAGGTTTATTTTGGTTTATAGACTCAAGGGGAAGTTCCATGATGGCAGGGGAAAATGATGGAATGAGCAGAGAGTGGGCATCATCTCCTGGTCAACATTAGGTAGACAAAAGGGACAGGAGAGTGTGCCAAACACTGGCAAGGGGAAACTGGCTATAGCACCCATAAGCCCGCCCCCAACAATACACTCCTTCCAGAAGGTGTTAATTCCCAAATCTCCATCAGCTGGGAACCTAGCATTCAGAACCCTTAAGTTTGTGGGGGACACCTGAATCAAACCATCACAGATGTCTAGGGGTATGATAAGTGTAAGGTTTGGGGGTGACCAAGACCACTCAAACCACCCTGAGGCAAAGATGGAAGCTTTTATTTGGGAAAAGCACAAGCTGCCAGGGCTGACTCACAAGAGTGGAACACAGGCAACCTGAGTTTTCAGGTAGTGGGCTTTCTAGGGCTTTTTCAGTTGGCGGAAGGTGAGGAAGGAAAAAAAAAAAACTCATCTGTTAAGTTGAACAGAAAAGTTCCTTTTGGGGACATCATTACATTAACCATTTAAAATAGCTAGTGTGTGACACCAGAATAGTGACCAAGACCTGGGGCATTGTTAGGCAAGGAGGGTAATGACTGGGTGGCTTCTTGAGGAATGTGGATAATCCACTTCCTTATGCCTCTGTCACCATTCTGCTGACCATGGTGACTCCATCTTGGGAGCCCTTCCTGTCCTAACATAAGTATGTTTTATTTTTTTAAATAATTAATTTATTTTTTATTAACAACTTCCATGATTGTAAACAATATCCCATGGTAATGCCCTCCCTCCTCCCACTTTCCCCTTTGAAACTTCAGTCTCCATCATATCTCCTCCCCCTCTCAATCAGTCTCTCTTTTATTTTGATGTCATCATCTTTTACCTCCTATTATGATGGTCTTGTGTAGGTAGTGTCAATCATTGTGGGGTCATGGATATCCAGACCCTTTTGTGTCTGGAGGAGCACATTGTAAGGACTTCTACCCTTCCTTTTGCACTTACATTCTTTCCGCCACCTCTTCCACAATGGACCCTGAGCCTTGGAAGGTGTGATAGAGATATTGCAGTGCTGAGCACTCCTCTGTCACTTCTTCCCAGCACCATGATGCCTTCTGAGTCATCCCAAGGTGACCACCATCTGAAAAGAGAAGGTTCTCTGCCAAAAGTGAGAGTAGCATTAACATAAGGGTATGAACATTAAGAGAAGTGCTTACTGGGCAGTTTGGTGAGCATAGTATATACATTTAGCCAGACAGCAGCAGACATTACACCCCTAGGGCTCATGACTACCCCTGTTGTAGGTTTTCAGTATCAGGGATGTATTCCTTCCCATGGAGCGGGCCTCCAGTCCAATTAGAGGACAGATAGTTTTTATATTTTTATTTACTTATTTGAGACGGGGGGGGGAGAAAGACAAAGACAGAGCACAGGCACACCAGAGCCTCTTGCTGTGGCAAATGAACTCCAGATACATGTGTCACTTTGTGGGTCCAGCTTTATGTGAGTAGTGGGATATTGAACCTGGGCCAGCAGGCTTTGCAAACAAGTGCCTTTAACCATGGAGAAATCTCTCCAGCCATCTTTCTTTCTTTCTTTTTTTTTTTTTTTAATAAATGGCACCATAGCCTCAGGTATTTTTTTTTTAATTTTTTTTTGGTTTATTTATTTATTTGAGAGAGACAGAAAGAAGGAGGCAGAGAGAGAGAGAGAGAGAGAGAATGGGCGCGCCAGAGCTTCCAGCCTCTGTAAACGAACTCCAGATGCGTGCGCCCCCTTGTGCATCTGGCTAACATGGGTCCTGGGGAATTGAGCCTCGAACCGGGGTTCTTAGGCTTCACAGGCAAGCGCTTAACCACTAAGCCATCTCCCCAGCCCCCATCTTTCTTTTTTTAAATTCTTTTTTAAAATATTTTTTAAAATTTTTATTTATTTGAGAGTGACAGACAGAGAGAGAAAGAGGCAGATAGAGAGAGACAGAGAATGGGCGCGCCAGGGCTTCCAGCCACTGCAAACAAACTCCAGATGCATGCGCCCCCTTGTGCATCTGGCTAACGTGGGTCCTGGGGAATTGAGCCTGGAACCAGGGTCCTTAGGCTTCACAGGCAAGCGCTTAACCACTAAGCCATCTCTCCGGCCCCCATCTTTCCTTTTGTTGTTGTTGTTTTGATTTTTTTTTTTTTGAGTTAGGGTCTTTCTCTAGCCCAGCCTAACCTGGCATTCACCATGTAGTCTCAGGTTGGTCTTGAACTCACAGCAATCCTCCTACCTCTGCTTCCTGAGTGCCAGGATTAAAGGTATATGCCACCATGCCTGGCATGTTTTACATATATATTTACTTATTTTTGAGGTAGGGTCTTTCTGTAGCCCAGGGTGACCTGGAATTCACTGTGTAGTCTCAGAGTGGCTTTGAATTTATGGCATCCCCCCTACCGATTCCTCCTGAGTGCTGGAATTAAAGGTGTGCAGTACCACACCTGGCCTTCATGTTTCATTGTTTTTAAAAAATATTTTATTTATTATTATTTATTGAGAGAGAGAGAGAGAGAGAGAGAGAGAGAGAGAGTGGTCGCACCAGGGCCTCTAGCCATTGCAAACAAACTCCAGAAGCATGCACCACCTTGTGCATCTGGCTTTACATGGGTACTGGGGAATTGAACCTAAGTCCTTTGGCTTTACCAACAAGTGCCAACTGCTAAGCCATCTCTCCAGCCCTTTCATGTTTCATTTTTAAAGAAACTACAAAGATATGTTCCACAGTGGCTGTACCCACTCTATGTTCCCACCAGGAATGTATGAGAGACCCAGTTTTTTTACATCATTACCAGCATTTGGTATTATATAAATTTTAGGGGAGAGGACTAAGTTTTATTGAGATATAATTCACCCATTTTCAGTTTATCAGTCATGGTTTTTACATATATTTGCAGACCCATGTAACCATTACCACAACCAATCAATTTAGAAAATTTCCACTTGGGTGGCTAAGGTAGAATGGATCACCAGTTCTAGGCCAACTTGGCCTACATTGTGAGACTCTGTCTCAAGGAAAAAAATAAATCCCAAAACCAAGCTGAGTGTGGTACTACATGACTATAATTGCAGCACTTTGGAGGTGGGCACAGGAGATTCAGAAGTTCAAGGCCAGCCTCAGCTGTATAGTGAGTTTGAAGTCAGCCTGGGCTACATAAGACCCTATCTTATGTTGAACTTTTAACCCACTCTGCACCTGCTTTACTGGCACTGTGCTAATTTCTAGTAGTAGATACATTTCATTAATCTGTTTTATTTTTTTAGGTAGGGTCTCACTTTAGCCCAGACTGATCTAGAATTCACTATGTAGTCTCAGGCTGCCCTCAAACTCACAGTGATCCTTCTACCTCTGCTTCCTGAGTGCTGGGATTAAAGGTGTGTGCCACCATGCCTGGCCATTTCATTAATCTATTTTTTAAATTTTTTGTTCATTTTTATTTATTTGAGAGTGACAGAGAGGGAGATAGAAAGAGACAGAGAGAGAGAAAATGGGCGCGCCAGAGCCTCCAGCCACTGCAAACGAACTCCAGACGCGTGCGCCCCCTTGTGCATCTGGCTAACGTGGGTCCTGGGGAATCAAGCCTCGAACCTGGGTCTGTAGGCTTCATAGGCAAGTGCTTAACCGCTAAGCCATCTCTCCAGCCCTCATTAATCTATTTTTTAAGAGAGAGAGAATGAACACACCAGGGCCTCTAGCCACTGCAAACACACTCCAGATACATGTGCCATTTTGTGCATCTGGTTTTACATGGGTCCTGGGGAATAGAACCTGGGTTGTTAACTTCTGAGTCATCTCTCCAGCCATGGCATATTAATATTTTCAAGATTCATTTGTGCTTCGGTACATATTAATATTTCATTTCTTTTAAAAAAACTTTAATTGAGAGAGAGAGAGAGAGAGAGAGAGACAGACAGACAGACAGACTATGAATGGGCATGCCAGAGTCTCTTGCTGCTGCAGATGAACTCCAGATGCATGTACCACTTTGTGCATCTGGCTTTACATGGGTATTGGGGAATTGAACCTAGGCCATCAGGCTTTGCAGGCAAGCACCTTTAACCACTCAACAATCTCTCCAGCCCCCACCTTCTTTTTTATTTTTATTTTTTTTGTCTGTTTTTATTTATTTGAGAGTGACATAGAGAGAGAAAGAGGCAGAGAGTGAGAGAGAGAATGGGTGTGCCAGGGCTTCCAGCCACTGCAAATGAACTCCAGATGCGTGCGCCCCCTTGTGCATCTGGCTAATGTGGGTCCTGGGGAATCGAGCCTTGAACCAGGGTCCTTAGGCGTCACAGGCAAGCGCTTAACTGCCAAGCCATCTCTCCAGCCCCCCACCTTCTTTTTTAACCTGATTTATCCCTGCATAAATAGAAGCCCTGGCACAGTTGGAACAACACAAGGGTTTCAGGCTTTTGGCCTGGAGTCAGGATCTCAGGCCCCTCCCCCAGCTGGGTCTTAACTGTCATGAGGCCCTAATTTGTCCCTTGTTTGCTCTGGCCTCAGTTTTCCCTTGCTATTATGAAGATTTTGGATATGGTGATCCCTGAGGGTTCCTTCCATGCCAGGCTTGACAGGATCACCCTGGACGGTCACATTCTGCGACGGCTGTGAGCACCACATGAGCTGGGTGTGCCAGGCTGGGTTCCATGTGTTGAGTGTAGTAGCAACCAAGACTGGCACAATATTAAGGTAGAACAAGTGAACTACAGATGCATGGGCCACATTGTGCACCTGGCTTTATGTGCCTATTTAGGAACCAAACCTGGCCTGTTGGGCTTTGCAAGCAAGTGCTTTTATTTACTTATTTTTTTTTTTCCTTTGAGGTCTCACTCTAGCCCAGGCTGACCTGGAATTCACTGTGTAGTCTCAGAGTGGCCTCAAACTCACAGTATCTCTGCCTCCAGAGTGCTGGGATTAAAGGCGTGTGCCACCACACCTAGTTAATATGGTATCTTTAAAGAAATAAAAGTACATTTGTTTCAACCTGACCTTGGCATTGTAGTTGGTTAAGCTCCACCCCCAAAACTTGGTATCATGGCTAGTTAACCCACATTCTGAACCTATAAATGACCCCAGTGTGGGTCTCTAGGTGGGCTGCTGCCATCTCATGGGCAGGAGCCCTCTGTACTTTGGACTTTGCCCTCACCTCCCTTCTCATAGATAGGCAATCTTCATAAGCTCTCCTCTTCTCTTAATTTAATCAAGCCTATTTCAACTTTTTTTAAAAAAATATGTTTGTTTCCCTGTAAAGTGTGTTTATAGCCAGTGTAATACAAATTGTACAAGGGGTAATTGAGGGATTAATAAAAGGCAGTTGTTGCAGTCAAGTTCACATGGCTGGCAGGGGAAAACATCAGATGGACAGCAGCAACAGGACAGTGTGCCACACACTGGCAAGAGGAAGCTGGCTATAACACCCATATGCCTGTCCCCAGCAATACACTGCCTCCAGGAGTCTTCAATTCCCAAATTGCCACCAGCTGAGGACCTAGAATTCAGAACACTTAAGTTTATGGGGGCCGCCTGAGTCAAACCACCACAGCAGCTGTGGAGAGGTTTGCCAGGCTTGCTAGATCTGGATTGCAAGAATTTTAGCCCAAATTACAATTAGTTTAAGTACTGGGAATTTTCTGTAAGGCATGACTTAAGCTTTTTGTTTATTTAATAGCAGTTCTTAGTCACGGAGCCCAAATAGCTCTCTTGCTCAAATTTAATGGAAACTTTTCTAGAAAAGCTACAACTGGGATAGTGAACGTGAAGTTCTGCCAGGGGCAGTACTGCAAACCACAGGCAGCGCTCAGAGCCATGTACCTGACAGGTCCACGAACTTCTGAGCCTCTTGGTCTACTGAACAACCTTGCCCTCCTCAGACACACATTTTACATCAGATTAGATCTTATGCGATCCACCTGTCAGTGTTTATGGCGCAACACAAAAACTCGAACCTCTTCTGTTATAAACACAGAGCCTATAAAAAAAAGATTGAGGGCTGGAGAGATGGCTTAGCAGTGAAGGCACTTACTTGTGAAGCCTAAGGACCCAGGTTCGATTCCCCAGTAACCACATGTGGTAGTTTGATTCAGGTGTCCCCCATAAACTTAGGTGTTCTGAATGCTAGGTTCCCAGCTGATGGAGATCTGGGAATTAATGCCTCCTGGAGGCAGTGTATTGTTGGGGGCAGGTTTATGGGTATTATAGCCAGTTTCCCCATGGCAGTGTTTGACACACTCTCCTGTTAGTGTTGTCCACCTGATGTTAGCCAGGAGGTGATGCCCACCCTCTGCTCATGTCTTCATTTTTCCTGCCATCATGATGCTTCCCCCTCCAGGCTGTAAGCCAAAATAAACCACCTTTTTTCCCCCAAAAAGCTGCTCTTGGTTGGGTGATTTCTACCGACAATGAGAACAATAGTAAAGTGGTACTGAGGACTGGGATTACTGCTAGACACCTGACTGTGTGGCTTTGGCCTTTTGGAGCTGATTTTCAAGAGGAATGTGGAAGGATTTGAAACCTTGGCCTAAGAGATGCCTTGCAGTGCTGTAAGTACAGCTTGGTGGACTATTATGGTCAGAGTTGAAAGGCCTGAATGCAGTAAGAACTATGGACTGTGAGGTTTGGCTTATGAGGGTGAGAAAGAGCTTTGCCTGGACTGGGCTAGCAGTTGGTGTGAGGCTTGCTGTTATGCCCATGTCCTGAGAAGTTATGCAGGGTTGCTTTGCGTAGAAATGAACTGGTGTGAGCAGAGGGATATGGCACAGAAAAAAAAAATGAAATCTTGGGCCTAAATTGCTGCCCTTTCACCTGCAAATTGTTTGAGTGATTACAACCATTCAGATTGGGCTAGCTGACCTTCACTGGGGCAACATGAAGAATGTAGACTCTTTTGGAGGGGCCTGAGTGCTCAAGGAGTGCCCTGTTCTTCAAAGTTTGCTTCATTACCCCCTGGATTAACAAATTGGCACCCTACCTGGTATTGTGGCATATAAGAAATGCAGGAAAGAGAGGGTCATTGAGTTTGCAACACGGTCTTATGTTTTGGAAATGGCCATGGGCAGTGTGGAGCAGGTTTGCTGGATTCCTGCATGGAGACCCCATGGGGCCATGAGGATGAACCGTGGACTGCAGTGGAGATGCCGGGACCACGAGATGGCCTGCTAAGGAAAGCTGCCGGCCCTGATGAAGTTTCCCAGGACTGTGAGTAGCCTAGCTGGAGGGGCGGAATTGAGATGCCAGAGACTTGTTGCTGGTTAGAATTATAGGACTTGACGATTTGTCCCTGGCTAGAGTTGTTGGACTTGAAGCTACAGAGTTTGATGTTTGCCCTGGTTGTTTTAAATCTTGTATTGGTTGAATATTTCTTTGCTATGCCCAATGCCATTTTTTGTAGTGTGAATGTTTATTCTGTGCCATTATGTTTTTTGGAGGGATCTTTTGATATTATGGCTCAGTTAAATTATCTTGGACTATGGGAATGTATGAACATCATTGGAATTGGTAAAAACTATGGGACTCATAAAGTTGGATGAATGCACTGCATTTTACGTCATGTATGGTTATTAGTTTATGGGGGCCAGGGGTTGAATGTGGTGGTTTGATTCAGGTGCCCCCCATAAACTTAGGTGTTCTGAATGCTAGGTTCCCAGCTGATGGAGATTTGGGAATTAATGCCTCCTGGAGGGAGTGTACTGTTGGGGGTGGGCTTATGGATCTTATAGCCAGTTTCCCCTTGCCAGTGTTTGGCACACTCTCCTGTTGCTATGGTCCACCTTATGTTGGCCAGGGGGGTGATGTCCACCCTATGCTCATGCCATCGTTTTCCCCTGCCATCGTGGAGCTTCCCTTCAAGCCTGTAAGCCAAAATAAACCTCTTTTTCCCACAAGCTGTTCTTGGTTGGGTGATTTCTACCAGCAATGCTGAACCTGACTGCAACATCACATGAGTCAGCTGTACAAGCGGGCACATGCCTCTGGAGTTTGTTTGCAGTGGCTGGAGGACCTAGCATGCCCATTCTCTGTCTCTCTGTCTCTCTTTCTCTCTCTGCATCATCCTCTATGTCTCTCCCTCTCTCAAATAAATGAATAAAATAAAAATTTGAAGCAGGGACTCATTCTAGCCCAGGCTGAGCTGGAACTCATTGTGTAACCCAGACTGATCTTGAACTCAGTTGTCCTACCTCAGCCTCTCAGGTACAGGGATGATAGGCATGAATCATTACACCTTGCTCAAGAGCCATTTTTTTTTCTTTTTAGCAAACATGTATCTGAGGTACCAGGGAGGATACAAGATGAATAGGTGCTCCTTTTGCCTCTAAGAACTTAGTGTTTAGCCAGGAAAATGAGCCTAATCATAAGTGTACCAAGTCCAAAGTTGAATGGGATGCATGACACTTGACATATTATGACATATTCTAACCACCCATAAAATAACAAAGAAAAATTGAACAAATACCCACATGCTTATCTTCTAGTTTGTTTAACATTTTTGTCATATTTGCTCCTGTTTTTTATTTTTTATTTATTTTAAATATTTTATATATTTGAGAGAGAGGAAGAGGCAGATATAGAATGTGCACGGCAGAGCCTCTAGCCAATGCAGATGAACTCTGGACATGTGTGCCACCTTGTGCATCAGGTTTACGTGGAAACTGGGGAATCGAGCCTGGGTCCTTAGGCTTTGCAGGCAAGCACCTTAACCACTAAGCAATCTCTCCAGCCGAGCCTTTTTTTAAACAATAGAATATCTCAGAAATAAAAGGAAGGACTATTAATATAACAGCTTATATGAATCTCCAGGAATTAGACTGATTGAATAAAGCCAGTCCTAACCAGTTACATACTATTTGATTTGATTAACATGACATTCTCTTCTTCTTCTTCCTCTTCTTTTTTGAAATAGGGTCTCACTCTAGACCAGGCTGATCTGGAATTTACCGTGTAGTCTCAGGCTGGCCTCAAACTCATAGCGATCCTCCTACCTTGGCCTCCCAAGTGCTGGGACTAAAGATGTGCACCACCACGCCCAGCCTATTAAATTTTTTTTTTTATTGACAACTTCCATAATTGTAGACAATAACTCATGCTAATTCCCTCCCCCCCCACTTTCCCCTTTGAAACTCCACTCTCCATCGTACCCCATTCCCCTCTCAATCAGTCTGTTTTATTTTTATGTCATCATCTTTTCCTCCTATTATGATGGTCTTGTGCAGGTAGTGTCAGGCACTGTGAGGTCATGGATATCCAGGCCATTTTGTGTCTGGAAGAGCATGTTGTAAGGAGTTCTACCCTTCCTTTGGCTCTTACATTCTTTCCACCACCTCTTCCGCAATGGGCCCTGAGCCTTGGAAGGTGTGATAGAGATATTGCAGTGCTGAGCACTCCTCTGTCACTTCTTCTCAGCACCATGGTGCCTTCTGAGTCATCCCAAGGTCACTGCTATCTGAAAAGAGAAGCTTCTCTAACCAAAAGTGAGAATAGCATTAATATATGGGTATGAACATTAAGAGAAGTGCTTACCGGGCAGTTTAGTGAACATAGTATATACATTTAGCCAGACACCAGGAGACATTATGCCCTTAGGGCTCATGACTAACCCTGTTGTAAGTTTTCAGTATTAGGGATGTACTCCATCCCATGGAGTGGGCCTCCAGTCCAAATAGAGAGCAGTTGGTTTCCCCTGTAACAGACATGCTGTTGAACTCGGCTCATTTGGCCTGGCTGGGCAAATTTAAGGCTTGCAGTGTCCACTGTTGAGTATCTCCACTGGTGATTTCTCTTTCTCCCATTGAACTGCATGCAGCATAGCTTTTTCTAGCATTCTGTCTGCTGGTCTACATGAAGGAGGTTTTCAGCTCAGCTCCAACAGGATTTCTGGAGTCTTCAGCAATAGGGTCTTAACCATCTATCCCTAGTGGGAAACCAAGAGCCTCAGCAATGGCCTATAATATTTTGGGGCTATCAGTGACCTCCCTGGCCAACATCTCACTGGAAGGTATCACATCCCTGGCACTGAAAATACTCTAGTAACAATTTATGGGTTCTTAGTGTTCCATTGTCCAAAAAAGTAGGCTTCCATATGACTTATTTATACCCTCTTAGATTTTGATTAGCCCTCTCTGTACCTTTCCTTTACTCAATCTTTCCGCCTGACCTCACTTAGGCCTTTTCACCCCATTATTCTGTTCTTCTACTTACATATACACAGTACCATCCTCTCAAGTCCTCCTTCTCTTTCTATTTTCTTTATATCTCCTTTCTAGCTTACTGGCCTCTACTACTGAGTTTTATTCCTACTCAAATAGAGGACCAATCATTTATGTATCTAGGATCCACATATGAGAGAGAACATGGGACATTTGGCTTTCTGTGCTTGGGTTAACTCACTAAGTATAATCCTTTCCAGATCCATCCATTTTCCTGCAAATTTCATAATTTTATTTTTCTTTACCGCTGAGTAGAACTCCATTATATAAATGTGCCACATCTTCATTATCCACTCATCAGTTGAGGGACATCTAGGCTGGTTCCATTTCCCAGCTATTGTGAGTAGAGCAGTAATAAACATGTCTAAGCAAGTATCTCTAAGGTAGTGAGGCAAGTTCTTAAGATATATGCCTAGGAGTGGCGTAGCTGGGTCATATGATAAATCTAATTTTAGCTATCTCAGGAACCTCCACACTGATTTCCACAATGGCTGGACCAGATTGTATTCCCACAAACAGTGTAGAAAGATTCCTCTTTCTCCGCATCCTCGCCAGCATTTATGGTCATTTGTTTTCATGATGGCAGCCATTCTGACAGGAGTGAGATCTAATCTCAATGTAGTTTTAATCTGCATTTCCCTGATGGCTAGGGATGTAGAATACTTTTTTTTTTTTTTGCTGTTGATATGCCCTTTGTATTTCTTCTTTTGAAGAAATCTCTATTTTGTTCCATAGCCCGTTTTTTAATTGGGTTGTTTAATTTCTTATTATTTAGTTTTTTGAGTTCTTTGAATATTTTGGATATTAATCCTCTGTTAGATGTATAGCTGGCAAATATTTTTTTCCCATTCTGTAGGTTGCCTCTTTGCTCTATCCACAGTGTCCTTTGCTGTACAAAACCTTTGTAATTTCATGAGGTCCCAGCAGTTGATCCGTGGTTTTATTTCCTGAGCATTTGGGGTTATATTCAGAAAGTCTTTGCCAAGACCCATATGTTGAAGGGTTTCCCCTACTTTTTCCTCTAGCAGTTTCAGATTTTCAGAGCTGATATTAAGGTCTTTGATTCATTTGGACTTAATTCTTGTGAATGAAGAGAGATAAGGACCTATTTTCATCCATCTACAGATACATGTCCAGTTTTCTCAGCACCATTTGCTGAAGAGGCTGTCTTTTCTCCAATGAGTACTTTTGGAATTTTTGTTAAAAGTCAGGTGGTTGTAACTACCTGGACTTATATCTGGATTCTCTATTCTGTTCCATTGATCTACATGTCTTTTTTTTTTTTTTTTTTTTTTCGAGGTAGGGTCTTGCTCTAGCCCAGGCTTACCTGGAATTCACTATGTAGTCTCAGGGTGGCCTTGAACTCATGGAGATCCTCCTACCTCTGCCTCCAAAGTGCTGGGATTAAAGGCGTGCACCAACACACTGGGCTTGCATGTCTGTTTTTCTGCCAGTATCATGATGTTTTTGTTACTATGGCTCTCTAATATAGGTTAAAATCAGGTATGGTGATACCACCAGCCTTATTTTTGTTGCTCAAAATTGTTTTTGATATTGGAGGGTTTTTTTTGTGCTTCCAAATGAATTTTAGGACTATTTTTTCTATTTCCATGAAGAATGCCATTGGAATTTTGCTGGGGATTGCATTAAATATGTAGATTGCTTTTGGTAAGATTGATGTTTTCACAATATTGATTCTTCTAATCCAAGAACATGGGATGTCTTTCAATTTCCTAGTGTCTTCTGAAATTTCTCACTTGAGTGTTTTAAAGTTTTCATTGCAGAGATCCTTCACTTCCTTGATTAGATTTATTCCAAGGTACTTTATTTATTTTTTTGATGCAATTGTGAATGGCAGTGACTCTGATTTCATGCTCTGTGTGTTTGTTGTTAGCATATAGGAAGGCTACTGATTTCTGTGTGTTTGTTTATTTTGTATTTTGCTACATGGCTATAAGTGTTTATTAGCTCTAACAGTTTGCTGGTAGAGTCTTCAGGCTCCTTTATGTATAGAATCATATCATCTACAAATAATGATAACTTGATCTCTTCCTTTCCAATTTGTATCCCTTTTATGTGCGTCTCTTGCCTTATTGCTATGGCTAAGACTTTCAGTACTATATTAAATAAAAGTGGATACTCTTGTCTAGTTCCTAAGTTTAGTGAAAAAGCTTCAAGTTTACCTCCATTTAGTACTATGTTGACTGTAGTTTTGTCATAAATAGCCTTATGTTGAGATATGTTCCTTCTGTTCCCAGTTTCTATAGGACTTTTATCATGAATGGATATTGGATTTTGTCAAATACCTTTTCTGTATCTAATGAGATGATCGTGTGATTTTTGTCCCTCAGTTCATTTATATAATTTATTACATTTATCGATTTGCATATGTTGAACCATCCCTTTATCTCTGGGATAAAACCTCCTTGGTCTAGGTGGATGATCTTTCTGATATATTCTTGTATTCTGTTTACCAATATTTTGTTGAGAATTTTTGCATCTATATTCACGAGGGAGATTGGTCTGTAATGTCCTTTTTTTTGTTCTATCTTTGTCTGGCCTCATAGAATGAGTTTGGTAGGATTTCTTCCTTTTCTATTTTATGGAAAAGTTTGAGAAGCATTTATGTTAGTTCTTCCGTGAAGGTCTGATAAAATTCACTGGTGAATCCATTTGGGCCTGGACTATTTTTAGTTAGGAGATTTTTTATTTTTTATAACTGCTTGGACCTACATAGTTGTTATAGGTCTATTTAAGTGGTTAATCTCATCTCAATTTAATTTAGGTAGGTCATATAAATCAAGGAAATCATCCATCTCTTTCAGATTTTCAAACTTAGTAGAGTATATGTTCTTATAATATGTCCCTATGGTTTTCTGAATTTCTCTGGTATCTGTTGTGATGGTGTCTTTTTCATCTCTAATTTTATTAGTTTGTGCCTCTTCTCTGTTTCTTTTGGTCAGATTTGCTAAGGGTTTAACAATCTTGTTTATCCTTCAAAGAACCAACTCTTTGTTTCATTGATTCTTTGGATTGATTTTGGTTTCTATTTCATTAATTTCTGCCCTAATCTTTATTATTTCTTCCCGTCTACTGATTTTCGGTTTGCCTTGTTTTTCTTTTTCCAAGGCCTTAAGGTGAAGAATTAAGTTGTTTACTTGTGACCTTTCTAATTTCCTCTTCTTTTTTTGGGGGGGTGGGGTGGGGTGTTTTGAGGTAGGGTCTCACTCTAGCTTAGGCTGACCTGGAATTCATTCTTTTTTATTTTATTTTTTTGTTTATTTATTTATTTATTTATTTGAGAGCGACAGAGAGAAGGAGAGAGGGAGGGAGGGAGAGAGAGAATGGGCGTGCCAGAGCTTCCAGCCTCTGTAAACGAACTCCAGATGTGTGCGCCCCCTCGTTTAGTCTCAGGGTGGCCTTGAACTCATGGCGATCCTCCTACATCTGCCTCCCAAGCACTGGGATTAAAGGTGTGTACCACCACTCCTGGCTTTCTAATTCTTTTTTATTGATAATGTCCATGATTATAAACAATATCCCATGGTAATTCCCTCTCTCCCCCATTTCCCTTTGAAACTCCACTCTATCATACTACACCCCCTCTCAATCAGTCTCTCTTTTATTTTGATGTCATGATCTTTTCCTCCTCTTATGATGGTCTTGTGTAGGCAGTGTCAGGCACTGTGAAGACATGGATATCCAGGCCATTTTGTGTCTGGAGGAGCACATTGAAAGGACTCCTACCCTTCCTTTGGCTCTTACATTCTTTCTCCCATCTCTTCTGCAATGGACCCTGATCCTTGGAAGGTATGATAGAGATATTTCAGTGCTGAGCACTCCTCTGTCATATTTTCTCAGTACCATAGTGCCTTCTGAGTCATCCCAAGGTCATTGCCTCTGAAAAGAGAAGGTTCTCTACCAAAAGTAAGAGTAGCATTAATATATGGGTCTAATTTCTTCATAGTGAGAATAGCATTAATATATGGGTCTAATTTCTTAATATAGGCACTTAAAGCTATAAATTTCCCTCTTAGGACTGCCTTCACTGTGTAGCAAAGGTTTTTTTTATGTTGTGTTCTCATTATCATTTGATTCTATGAATTTTTTGATTTCCTTCTTGATTACTTCATTAACCCATCCATCATTTACTAGTGTATCCTTTAACTTCCATGATTTTGTGTATACTCTATAGTTTTTCTTGCTATTGAACTGTAGTTTAATCCCATTGTGATCAGATAGAGTGCAAGGAATTATTTCAGTTTTTCTGTATTTGTTAAGATTTTGTTTGTGTCCTAATATATGGTCTATTTTAGAGAATGTTCCATGTGCTGCTGAAAAGAATGTGTATTCTGCAGCATTTGGATGAAATGTCCTGTAAATATCTGCATTTAGGCCCATTTGTCCTATGATCTCATTTAATACAGATGCATCTCTCTTTATTTTTTGCTGTGATGACCTGTCAATTGATGAGAGTGGAGTGTTGAAATCACCCACTACAACTCTGTTTGGTGTTACCTGTGACCTTAGTTCTAATAGCATTTGTTTGATGAAATTGGGAGCCCCCATGTTAGGTGCATATGTGTTTAGGATTGTAATATCCTTCTGTTGAAGTGTTCCTTTAATCAATATGAAGTGTCCTTCTTTATATTTCCTAACTAATGTTGATCTGAAGTCTATCCTGTCAGATATTACAATAGCGATCCCTGCTTGTTTTCTAGGCTCACTTGCTTGAAACACTGCTTTCCAACCTTTCACCCTAAGATACTGTCCATTCTTTGTAGAAAGGTGAGTTTCTTGGATGGAACAAATGGAAGGATCTTGCTTTTTAACCCAGTTTGCAGACCTGTGTCTTTTGGTTGGGGCATTGAGGCCATTGATATTAAGAGTTATAAGCCGGGCGTGGTGGCGCACGCCTTTAATCCCAGCACTCGGGAGGCAGAGGTAGCAGGATCGCCGTGAGTTCGAGGCCACCCTGAGACTACATAGTGAATCCCAGGTCAGCCTGGGCTAGAGTGAGACCCTACCTCGAAAAACCAAAAAAAAAAAAAAAAAAAAAAAAAAAAGAGTTATTATTGAAAGGTATGTATTTATTTTTGCCATTTTTCTTGTTTGTAGTTCTGGTTTTACTTTTGCTCTCTTGTATTAAGTAGTATTTGAATATGGCTTATATTTTTCCAGATTCCTTATATGTGTGCTTTTATTTCTTTTTAGGATGGATGATCCTTTCAAGTATTTTCTGTAGAGCTGATTTTGTCTTCAAATATTCCTTTAGCCTGCTGTTGTTGTGGAATGTCCTCATTTCTCCATCTATTTGAATGGAATGCTTTGCAGGATAAAGTATCCTTGGTTGACAGTTATTATCTTTTAGAACTTGGAATGAATACATCATTCCAAGCCCTTCTGACTTTTAAAGTTTGTGTTGAGTAATCTGCTGTGTTTCTGATGGGCTTGCCTTTGTATGTGACCTGATTTTTCTCTCTTACTGCTTTCAATATATTTCCTTTGGTTTTTGTGTTTGGTAATTTAATTATAATATGGCAAGGAGAGGCTTTGTCCAGGTTTTGTCTGTTTGGTGTTTTAAAGGATTCCTGTATCTGCATTGGCATCTCTTTCCCAATTTGGGGGAAGTTTTCTTCTCCTTCTACTATACCCTGGATTCTTATGTTTGATCTTTTCATAGTATCCCGGATATCTTAAAATTCCCATTCATACCTTCCTATTAGTTTCTTTTTCTCTTTGTTGGACTGTATTTGATCTGCCACCTGGTCTTCTAGTTTAGATATTCTGTTCGCTCCTTCATCCATTCTACTGGTGAGAATTTCTACAAAGTTTTTTATTTGACTTAGTAAGTTGTTCATTGCTAGTGTTTCTGATTGGTTTTCTTTATTTTTCTATTTCCTTATTCATGTCTTGTATTGACCTCCTTATTTCTTTAAATTGGTTTCCTTTGTCTTCTTTGATTCCTTTGATTTTAATCTTTGATTTCTTTGAGCATATTTAAAATCATTCTTTTGAAATCTTTCTCAGGCATTTCCTCTAAATAAGTCTCATCGGAGGTCATTGCTGATGGATTTATAATTTTTGGTGGATTTATATTGTCTTGATTTTTTGTGTTTCTTGTATTATAATGTAGAGATTTTTGCATCTTGGATTAATTTAATGCTTGAGTTTTCTAATTATCTGCAGTTTTATTAGATGTATCACTCAATCTGACAGTATATATCTTCAGGGTAGGGGCTTAAGGTGCTAGGTGTGGCTCTTAAGACTCTCAGAGTAACCACAAAAGTGACCCTAGATATTGGGTTTGTCTGATATGCGAGTATTCTAGTAGGCTGGGTAGAACAAAACACAGGCAAATTCTAAAATTTAACTAAACAATATACACATTCAATGAAAACCAGCACAGAGTATGCAAGAGTAGGTATTATGACAAACAGATCCTCTAACAAAGTCAAAGTCCCTAAGGATGTGCATTGCCCCACACCCTTAATCCTGTCAACTGGGAAGCTGAGATTTCTGGTCTGTATAGGGTTCCAAGGTCAGCTTGTGACCAAGTGAGACCCTGCCCCAACAAATGAGAGAAGAGGAGACAAATGCACTATAAATCAGGAAGCAACAAATGACAAGCCTAAAATATAGCTTATTTAAGAATGGCAAATCTGACCAGCCATCAGATTTAATATGTAATTTACCCTGATACAGAAGGTGCAATTAGCACTTCTGATGCAAACCTATATACCAGGCTTTGTTGGCAGGTACTGAGCTGGTATAATCTAATTTGCCTTTTGGGATGGCTTTGGTCTCAGTTATGCTGCACTCCCACTTGGGTCCCTCTTTGCTGCTCTGTGGGCTCATGTAGGCTGGTTGGGTTGGTGGGTTACTGCTCTGATAGCCTGTGCCTGGGGCTGTGTAGGTGAGTTCCCTTCCCCAGGTCTCTGGTGCTTGCTGGTGCTTAGGCCAACAATGTAGGGAACAGAGGCTGTGGATGGTGGCTGGAGTTCTCCTGCTGGTCCTCATGATTCTCTTCCTCAAGTGCTGCTCCACTGGTCCCTGCCGTACTCCCCTTCATGTTTCTTGAGTTTTTGTGGAGGCTGGTGTGAGTGGAAAATCCCCTCGCTGGCTTCTCCCGTGGCTCAGGCCGAGCCTGGTGGCTACAGCTGCAGGGACCTTGTGCTACCACTGCTGGAGGTGCTTCTGCCTGCTTCTGTGGGCTCTGGATCTCTCCTACTTCTCTGCTGTGGTAGATAATTTCTTATACACCTTCTCTCTTTAGTAGAAGAGTGTATTTTGCTTTTTTTTTCCCCTCCCAGGCTGCTTTGGTTTGGTTTCTACATTGCCATCTTAACCAGAAGTTTTAATTTTTTTTGTTTGTTTTTTTACTTTCTGCTGCAAATGAACTCCAAACTCATGCACCACCTTGTGCGTTTGGCTTACATGGGTCCTAGAGAATTGAACCTGGATCTTTTGGCTTTGCAGGCAAGCATCTTAACCACTGAGCCATCTCTCCAGCCAATCTTTTTTTTTTGTAAAAAAAAAACCATTTTTATTTATTCATACACAGAGAGAGAGACAAAAAGAGTGAGATTAGGCACACCAGGGCCTCTAGCCACTGCAAACAAACTCCAGATGCATCCTTGTGCAGATGGCTTTATGTGGGTACTGGGGAATCAGACCCTGGGTTGTTGGGCTTTACATGCAAGCACCTTAGCTGCTGAGCTATCTCTCCAACCCCTACATGACATTCTTGAGGTGACATACTATAGAAAAAGAGAAATGACTTGTGGTTCCCAAGAGTTGAAGTGGATAGAGGTTGAGGTCATGAGGGGAAAAGGACACCATAGAGCCTACTTATGAAATTGTTCTGCACTTGGACTGTATCAATGCCAGCATGCTGGTTGTCATACTGCAGTATAGTTTTGCAACTGTGACCATACAGGAAATTGCAAAAAGAACCCATGGAACTTCTCTTTGTGTTTCTTTTCTTTTTTTTTTTTTTTTTAGTTTTTCGAGGTAAGGTCTCACTCTAGTCCAGGCTGACCTGGAATTCACTATGTAGTCTCAGGGTGGCCTTGAACTCATGGCGATCCTCCTACCTCTGCCTCCTGAGTGCTGGGATTAAAGGCGTGCGCCACCACGCCCGGCTTCTCTTTGTGTTTCTTATTGATGCATGATTTGTAGTTGAGGAAAGGCCTGTGAACTCCAACTTTTGGGTCCTTATCTAATTTTAGCAAAGAAGTGATAAAAACAAACTTCAAGAAAGGGAATCTATGAATGATGAGGTTTATTGTGGGGGAATTAAGATTCAGGGAAGAGGCTAGCTGAAAGAGTAAAGCCAGAGGAGAATTCTTGTCTGGCTAGAAAGGTAGACGGGAGATTAAGAGAATCTCCATCACAGGGAAATCTCTGGGAGTTAAAGGGCTATGGAGGAGGCAAGTGCATCAACACACACGGAAGGCAAAGCATGAGAACCAGAAGACCCACCTTCACATAAAAGACCAGAGAAGATTAAAAAATAGTGAAGGAGGGTTGGAGAGATGGCTTAACGATTAAGTGCTTGCCTATGAAGCCTAAGGACCCTGGTTCAAGGCTCGATTACCCAGTACCCACATAAACCAGATGCACAAGGTAGCGCATGCATCTGGAGTTCATTTACAGTGGCTGGAGGTCCTGGTACACCCATTCTCTCTCTTTCTGTCTTCTTCTGTCTGCCTCTTCTCAAATTAATAAAGAAAATAAAACAACAACAAAAAGAATGCAGATTCTTTAAAAAAAAGAAATAGTGAAGGACTCAGAGATCAAAGAAATATCAAACATGTATAACAAAGTGAGAAAGCACCCCAAAATGTAGGAGGTAAGCAGGAAAATCCCAAGGCAGAAGGAAGTACCCCCTCTCAGCAAGCTGAGACATCAGGAAGAGGAGAGAGCTTGCTCAGTGGTGAGACACCATTATATGGATCAGTCATCCAATTAGGGTGAGCCTTGTAATCAGACTCAGGTGTGTAAGGAGAGACCTGATTTGTTCATGGACTGAGGGCTGACTCAGGAGGGGCCAGCCTACCTAGGTGTGCTGAGCTGAGGAAGAAGCAGGAAGTTCATACTGGGAAGTGTTGCTTGCAGCCATCTTGGATGAGACTGGATCAGATGGGCAGGTAAGGTGGCATCTCCTTGTTCTCCTTGAGCCTTGTTTCTGACTGCCTATTGTTCCTGTTTCTCCTTCATTATCACTGTATATGTATCTATAATTATTTCAAAAATGAAATGATAAAATGCTTGATAAAAAAACAAAACTTGGGCCAGATATGGTGGTGTGTGCCTTTAATCTCAGCACTCAGGAGGCTGAGGTAGGAGGATTGCTAAGAGTTGGAGTCCAGCCTGAGATTAATTCCAGGTCAGCCTGGGCTATAACAGGACCCTATCTTGAAATAAAAATACCCTTGGGGTCTGCGGGAATGGCTCAGTGGTTAAGGTGCTTACTTGCCTATGAAGCCTAAGGACTGCAGTTCGATTCTTCAGTAGCCACATAAAAGCCAGATGCACAAAGTGGTATGTGTGTGTCTGAGTTTGATTGCAGTGGCTAGAGGCCCTGGCCTGCACATTCTCTATCTGCACAACCCCCCCCCCCAATATATAAAATAGTTTAAAAAATTCACTGCCACCAAGGAGATTTTTTTTGTTGTTGTTTTGAGGTAGGGTCTCAGTCTAGCTCAGGCTGACCTGGAATTCACTATGTAGTCTCAGAGTGGCCTTGAACTCATGGTGATTTTCCTACCTCTGCCTCCCAAGTGCTGGGATTAAAGGTGTGCACCGTCATTCCTAGCTCCAAGGAGACCTTTGATAGTACCTCAGTTCTATCTCTTGCTTCCCTTTCTATAACTTACTTCCATTCTTATCTTACTGCTTTCTATTTTTATTTCTTTTGTATAGTATAATTTGTGTGTTATGTATGTGGTTGTGTGATAGGTGTTGAACGATGCCCCATGTGCATGTGCAGAGGCCATGGGAGAATGTGAAGTGTTTCCTTCTCCATCACTCATCCACATGTTCCTTTGAGATGGAGTCTCTCAGTGATTCTCAGAGGTTGCTGTTATTGTGAGCTTCAGCAATCCTTCTGTCTCCGCTCCTCAAAGGATTGGGATTATAGACATGCATGGCTGTGCTCAGCTGTTGATGTGGATTCTGGGAAATCAAACTCAGATGTTGTCAGGGGCCCCCTCTGGCCCTTATAACTTGAATGGAAGCACTCTTACCTGCTAAATATCTCTCTTGCCCTGCTTATTTTTTTTTCATTTTTATTTTATTTTATTTTTACAGTCAGTTTGGTACCATTATTAGGCTCATCCATGACCTACCCCCTCCCCTTGGCCCCTCCTTGTTGAGGTATACAGGTCATGCATTGTGGAGTTAGCTCACAGTTATGGGTAAGCTAAATGTCTCTGCATATCATGACCCAACATGTGGCTCTGACATTCTTTCCGCCCCCTCTTCTGCAAAATTTCCCTGAGCCATGTTGGGTCTGCTTCAGTGATGGGGTGTTGGGGGCCTCTGAGGCTCTGGCTCTCTGATTTGGTAGGAGTTGATTTTTCTCTGTGTTGATCTCCTTCCCCCTTGTGCTGGTATCCGGTTCATCAGGAAAACAGCACCCTTGCTTGTTTCTCCAATTTTTCTTAGTTTCAGCCAGGGCCCTTTTTAGGTATGATGGGGTGGCTCTCTCCTTAGGATCTACATCTATCTGAAAAAGAGAAGCAGATTCTCCAACGGAGAGTAAGTTAGCATCAGGACAAATGAGATAACCCTTTTTTTTTTTTTTTACAGAGAATTTAATAGTTGTAGGCCCTCTTGTAGCCCACAATTGACGGTAGCTTGATATTGGAGAGTGGGATTATGTTTGCATATGGTTCTGACTTGTTTCCCAGCTCCAGCTATGGGTCTCATACCAGTGAGGGGATCAGTTGGCCGAATTGAGAGCAGTTGGTTCCCCACCATGGCTGTGTGCCACCACTGCACTTGTGCGGGCATCACACCAAGTTATTTGCTGCTAAGTAGGTTAGACCATGCATTGCTTCGACAGATATTGGCCAATTTTCCCCCAGTCGCCCATGTAGCACCTTCTGGCACTAGACGCGCTGACTGTCTGGGGACTGACTCTCTTCCAACTTCCAGCCATGCCATTCTAATTTGCATGTCAATCACATAAGGTGTCTTCAGCTGTAGGGTCTTATCACTTTGGTGGGTCATCAAGTACTCTGACAGAAATCTGTCTGTCTTTTAGGAAACCTTGTAGGTCTCTCTGATCAAAAGCTCATTGTGGATGATAGCCCCATGCTGGTTCTGGGAGTTACATGTCAGTGCCCACTAAGAAAATGAGGAAAAAGATAACTAATATACAAGAATTAGAGATAAAAGAGAGAGAGAGAGGGAGAGGGGAAGTGAGGGAGGGAAGATGTAGAACATTAAGGTTAGCCTTGATCATACCCTCTCCCGTGTCTTGTGGTTCAGGTGTTCTCTGTAAGGGCCTGGTGAAGGATCAGCCATTTGGTCTGTCTTTTAGTAAGTAGAAAATTATGGTACCATTGCCATTTGGGTCTAGATTTGTGTTTCCCACCCCTTTGATGCCCTCCCCTCCCTCCCCTTCCATCCTAGTGGCTAGTCTAGGAGGTGCTTGCTGGGTATGTAAGGTATCTTGGGTAGATTCAGTTTAGGTGCTGTAGATGAGTGAGACTATGTGGCGACTTTTTTTCTGTGATTGGGTAAGTTCACTGAGAATGATCTGTTCCAGGTTCAACCATTTTTCCTCAAATTTCATTGTGTCATTTTTTCTTACTGCTGTATAGAATTCCATTGTGTAGATATACCACATCTTAGTTATCCATTCTTCTAGTGATGGACATCTGGGTTGATTCCAGCTCTTAGCTCTTACCAATTGAGCCGCTATAAACATGGTTGAGCAAATCTCTCTGGCCTGTGGTTTGAAGGTTTTAGGGTAGATGCCCAGTAAGGGAATAACTGGGTCTGTTGGTATCTCTATACTGAGCTTTTTCAGAAGTCTCCATATTGCTTTCCAAAGTGGTTGTACCATCCTACATTCCCACCAACAGTGGATGAGTGTTCCTACTTCTCCACATCCTCGCCAGCATTTATTTTTATTTGATTTTTTGATGTTTGCTATCCTTATTGGGGTAAGGTGGAATCTCATAGTTGTTTTAATTTGCATTTCTCTGATGATTAGGGATGATGAACATTTTCTTAAGTGTATGTTTGCCATTTGTATTTCTTCCTCTGTGAACTACCTGTTTGCCCCATTTTGTGAGTGGGGTGTTTGACTTCTTACTGTTTAGATTTTTGAGTTCTTTGTAGATTCTAGAGATTAGGCCTCTATCAGTTGGATAACCCACAAATATTTTCTCCCATTCTGTGGGTGATCTATTGGCTTTGCTTATTGTTTGCTTGTCTGTAAAGAAACTCTTCAGCTTCATGTGATCCCATTGGTTGAGTGACGGTTTAAGTTCCTGAGCTACTGGGGTTTTGTTCAGGAAGTCGTTTTCCATTCCTATATCATGGAAAGTACTTCCTAAATTTTCTTCCAGTAGTGTACGAGTTTCTGGTCTTATATTGAGATCTTTGATCCATTTGGACTTGAGTGTAGTGCATGGTGAAATGTGTGGATCAAGTTTCAGTTTCCTGCATATAGTTATCAGTTTGTCCAGCACCATTTGTTGAAGATGCTATCTTTTTTCCAGCTTATATTGTTTGGGCCTTTATCGAATATCAAGTAGCTATAGTTGCTTGACCCAAAGTCCGGGTCCTCAAGTCTATTCCATTGATCTATACTCCTGTTTTTATGCCAGTACCATGCTGTTTTTATTACTATGGCTTTGTAATATAGCTTTAGATCAGGTATGGTGATGCCTCCAGAGGTATTTCTTTTGCTGAGGATATGTTTGGAAATGCGAGGCCTTCTGCCTTTCCATATGAATTTTGAGATCATTTCTCCTATCTCTGTGAAGAACACTGTAGGGATTTTAATTGGAATTGCATTAAATCTGTATATTGCCTTTGGTAGGATTGTCATCTTCACAATGTTAATTCTGCCTATCCAGGAGCATGGGAGGTCTTTCCATTTTCTCAAGTCCTCAATTTCTTTTTTGAGTGTTTTTATGTTTTCGTTGTATAGATCTTTCACTTCCTTGGTTAACGTTATTCCAAGGTATTTTATTTTCTTTGTTGCAATTGAAAATGGGACTATGTCCCTTATTTCTTTCTCTGTATCTTTGTCATTTGCATAAAGGAAGGCTACTGATTTTTGTGCATTGATTTTGTATCCTGCTACTTTGCTATAGGAGTTAATCACCTTCAGGAGTTTTGGGATGGAGTCTCGTGGGTCTCTTACATATATAATCATGTCATCAGCGAATAAAGCTAACTTAACTTCTTCCTTTCCAAATTGTATCCCTTTTATTTCCTTCTCCTGTCTTATTGCTTGAGCTAGGACTTCCAGTACTATATTGAAAAGCAGGGGTGAGAGTGGACAACCCTGTCTTGTTCCTGATCTTAATGGGAATTCCTCCAGTCTCTCTCCATTAAGTATTATTTGGGCCTTAGGAGCTTCGTATATTGCCTTTATTAGGTTGAGATATGAACCAACCATGCCAATTCTCTCCAATGTTTTGAACATGAAGTGATGTTGAATCTTGTCAAAGGCCTTTTCTGCATCTATCAAAATGATCATGTGGTTTTTGTGTTTAACCTTGTTTATGTGGTGTATTACATTGACAGATTTACGTATGTTGAACCACCCCTGTGTTCCTGGAATGAATCCCACTTGGTCAAGGTGGATAATGCTTTTGATGTGTTGTTGGATTCGGTTTGCAAGGATTTTGTTTAGGATCTTTGCATCTAAATTCATCAGGGAAATAGGCCGGTAGTTTTCTTTTCTTGTGGCATCTCTGCCTGGTTTTGGAATTAGGGTGATGCTAGCTTCATAAAAGGAGTTGGGTAGCTTTCCCTGTTCACCAATTGTGTGGCACAGTTTGAGGAAGATTGGTTTGAGTTCTTCCATGAAGGTTTGATAGAATTCAGCTGAGAAGCCATCTGGTCCTGGACTTTTCTTTTTTGGGAGGTATTTTATTACTTTTTCGATCTCCATGAGTGTGATGGGTTGATTGAGATGATTAATCTGCTCTGTGTTTAGCTTTGGTAGATGGTATGCATCCAAGAATTTATCCATCTCCTCCACATTATCCAGTTTTGTGGAGTAGAGGTTTTTGAAATAAGTCCTGCTTATTTTTTTTTTAAAGAATATTTATTCAGTTATTTGAGAGAGAGAGAGAGAAAGAGAGATGGAGGGAGAGAAGGAGAAAGAATGGGCATGCCAGGGCCTCTAGCCACTGCAAACTCCAGAGGCAAGTGCAACCTTGTACATCTGGCTTACATGGGTCCTTAGCCTTCACAAGCAAGCACCTTAATCATTAAGCCATCTCTCCAGCCCCTTGTTATTTATTTTTTATTTTTTGGTTTTTCAAAGTAGGGTCTCACTCTAGCCCAGACTGACCTGGAATTCCCTATGTAGTCTCAGAGTAGCCTCAAACTCACAGTGATCTTCCTACTTCTGCTTCTCAAGTGCTGGGATTAGAGGCGTGTGCCACCAAGTCTGGCTATTTTAAAAATTTATTTATTTATTTATTTATTTGTGACAGAAAGATGGAGAGAGAGAGAGAGAGAAAGAAAGAAACAGAGACAGAGACAGAGAGCACACGTGCCAGGGCCTCTAGCTATGGCAAACAAACTCCAGATGAATGTGCCATGATGTTCATCTGGCTAACATGGGGCCTGGAGAATTGAACCTGGGTCCTTAGGCTTCACAGGCAAGTGGCACTGTTCAACATATATCACACAACCACATACATAACACACATATTATGCTTGCACAAAAGAAATAAAAATAGAAAGCAATAAGATAAGAATGGCAGTAAGTTATGGAAAGGGGAGCAAGAGATAGAACTGAGGCACTATCAAAGGTTTCCTTGGTGATAGTGAATTTTTTAAACTATACCTGTTGTATATACTTGCAATTACTTAAGAAATATATAGGATAATATTACATATTCTAAACCAGGTGTAGTGGTGCATGACTTTAATCCCAGCACTCAGGAGGCAGAGGTAGGAGGACTGCAATGAATTCAAAGTCACCCTGAGACTACTAGAGCAAGACTCTACCTTGAAAAAACAAAACAACAAAATAATAATATTACATATTCTAAACTAGAAAATACTATCATAGTCTTTGTACCATTGTGGATCTTGCTTTGTTTTTTTCTTTCATTGTTCTTTATGTTTGTGGAAAACACATGTTGATATGTGAAAACACAGTTCATTTTTTACTGTTTAGAATTCCATCGGTGGTATAACTATGACTGGAATACTGTAAGTTATCTGCTTTCTTGTTGTTGGACAACAGGAGATAATAATTTCTATATTACGAACAGTGCTTCCTGTAATATTCTTGTTCACATTCCTTGTGTATATGTAGAGAAATTAAAAATTTTTTAAATTTATTTTTATTCATTTATTTGAGAGAAAGAGGCAGCAAGAGCGAGTGAGAAAGAGAGAGAGAGAGAGAGAGAGAAAGAGAGAGGGAGAGAGGGAGAGAATGAGCACTCCAGGGCCTCCATCCACTGCAAAAGAACTCCAGGCACATGTGCCACCTTGTGAGTCTGGCTTTATGTAGGTCCTGAGGAATAGAACCTGGGTCCTTTGGCTTTGCAGGCAAGTGCCTTAATTGCTAAGCCCTCTCTGCAGCCCAATGTGGAGAAATTTCTTGAAGGCAGTTTGTATCTAGCAGTAGAAGTGCATGGCTTAACAAATGCATGCATTTTCCATTTTTCTTCATAGTGCCAAATTGCTCTTGAGTGTTTGCACCAATTTACATGATTATACCAGTAGATGAGACTGCTTACAATTCTATTTGGGTTGGGCTGGCTTGCTTGCTCTCTTTCTTCTTTCTTTCTTTCTTTTCTTTTGAGGTAGGGTTTCAGTCTAGCCCCAGGCTGACCTGGAACTCAACTCACTTTGTTGTTATTGGCTGGCTCAAATTCACAATGATACTCCTACCTCTGCCTCCTGAGTGCTTGGATTAAAGGTGTGCATCACCAAGCCCAGCCTACTTGCCTTTTAAAAAAAATTTTAAAAAAATAAGTAAAAAATTTTTAAATTTAAATTTATTTTATTTTATTTTAGAGAGAGAGAGAATTGGCACTCCAGGGCTTCAGCTGCTGCAATTGAACTCCAGATGCCTGCACCACCTAGTGGGCATGTGCAACCTTGCGCTTGCCTCACCTTTGTGCATCTGGCTAACTTGGAATCTGAAGAGTAGAACATGGGTCCTTAGGCTTCGCAGGCAAGCACCTTAACTGCTAAGCCATCTCTCCAGCCCACCATTCTTAAATATATATATATTTTGTCTATGAGGAAGAAAGAATGAATGTAGGTGTTCCAGGATCTATTGCCACCACAAATGAACTCCAGATGCATGTGCCACTTTGTGGGTCTGGCTTTACATGGGTACTGAGGAATTGAACCCAGGTTGTCAGACTTTGCAAGTAAGCACCTTTAACTGCTGAGCCATCTCTTCAGCCCTGCATTCTTTTTTTTTTTTTTTTTTTTTTTGGTTTTTCAAGGTAGGGTCTCACTCTAGCTCAGGCTGACCTGGAATTCACTATGGAGTCTCAGGGTGGCCTCGAACTCACGGCGATCCTCCTACCTCTGCCTCCCGAGTGCTGGGATTAAAGGCGTGTGCCACCACGCCCGGCTCCTGCATTCTTTTTAAAAAATATGATTTATTATATCTATTTGAGAGAGAGATAGAGTGAGTGTGTGTGTGTGTGTGTGTGTGTGTGTGTGTGTGTGTGTGTGTGATGGTGCGCATCAAGGCCCTCTGCCCTTGTAAACAAACTCCAGATGCATACATCACTTTGTGTGTCTGGCTTTACATGGGTGCTGGGGAATCAAATCCAAGCTATCAGGCTTTGCAAGCTACCATCTTTAACCACTACACCATCTCTTCAGCCCTACCTTCTTTTTTCTTCCCTTCCCTTCCCTGCCCTTGCCCTTGCCCTTGCCCGCCCGCCCTCCCTCCCTTCCTTCCTTCCTTCCTTCCTTCCTTTTTTTTCTGAGGGAGGGTCTCACTCTAGCTCAGACTGACCTGGAATTCACTATGTAATCTCAGGGTGGCCTCGAACTCATAGCAATCCTCCTACCTCTACCTCCCTAGTGCTGGGATTAAAGACATGCGCCACCACACCCGGCTGCTACATTCTTTTTTTAAAAAATTTTTATTTACAAGGAGAGACAGTGGGGGCATGCCAGCGCCTCCTGCTGCTGCAAATGAACTCCAGATGCATATGCCACTCTGTGTACCTGGCTTTACATGGGTACTGGGGAATCAAACCTAAACCTTTAGGCTTTGCAAGGAAGCACCTTAACTGCGGAGCCATCTCTCAAACCTGCCTGCCTGTCTTTCTTTTCTTTTCTTTTCTTTTTTTTTTGAGGTAGGATCTCACTCTAACCCAGGCTGATTTGGAAGTCACTCTGTATTCTCAAGGTGGCCTTGAACTCAAGGCAGTCCTCTTACCTCTGCCTCCCAAGTGCACCACCATGCCCAGCTCCTTCTTCATTCTTATAGATACTTCAAAAATATATTTTTGCCTATCTGATAGGCATGAAATAATATTGTGGTCCTAATTATTTATATTGGCCTTTTTGCTAGTGATTTGATCTTTTAAAAAAAATTTTATTTATTTATTTGAGAGTGACAGACAGAGAGATAAAGAGGCAGAGAGAGAAAGAGAGAATGGGCACACCAGGGCCTCCAACCACTGTAAATGAATTCCAGATGCATGTGTCACCTTGCGCATCTGGCTTACATGGGTACTGGGGAATTGGGCCTCGAACCAGGGTCCTTAGACTTCACCACTTAACCACTTAACCATCTCTTAACCACTTAACCACAGTGCTTAACCACTAAGCCATCTCTCCAGCCCTGATTTGATCTTTTTATTTGGTTCTTATTCATTTAAATTTTTTATTTTGTGAAATATCTGTTTATATCTATATTAGCCAAGGATTAGGTGGGGATTAACACAAGTCGTTCTGTTGTTAGAGGGTCTGAAGAAGTGGGCCACAGAATTGTCCCTAAGGATGACTTCTGAGCAATACTGAAGGGACAGCTCTCTGGAGGAGCTGCTGTCCTCTTCAACAGTAAGGAAACTGGGGTGTTGGGAGAAGCAGTTTCCAGTGCTGGTGGCTTCAGGCCTTCACGACTTCAGCCATAATCTATTACACTGCCAGAATTGTTGACTTCAGAACAATGCAATATCTGTCTTGGTAAATGGATCTCTACTTATCTTAGGTCTCAGTTCAGGCTCAAACAAAACCATCTGATTGATGGGGCTAGGGTTTGTGGGAAGCTAGTTTTTAGCTTTCCAGTTTCAGTGTAATAGCAAGACCCAGGAGAAGGAGATTGAAACTGATGGTGCATACCAAAATACTGTATTCTCAACAACAGCATTCTCTGTGTGTGTGTGGTTTCTTTTGGCTATTCGAGTTAGGGTCTCACTCTAGATCAGGCTCACCTGGAATTTACTCTGTAGTCTCAGGCTGACTTCAAACTCTCAGTGACCTTCCTACCTCTGCCTCTTCAGTGCTGGGATTAAAGGTATGCACCACTATGCCCAGCTCTGTCTCTGTGTTTTTATATTAGACTAATATGAGATTACTTTATTTCAGTGATAGCGTAGACTGCTATATACATAACATAGGTATTAAAATTTTTCAGGTTACATTTATTAGAAATATTTTCTGGTCTACGTCCTATCTTCTTTTTTATTTTAGTTTTTTGAGGTAGGGTCTCAGTCTCATCTGGAACTCACTCTATAGCACTAGGCTGGTCTCAAACTCAGAGATTCTCCTGAGCCTCCCAAGTGAGTACTGGGATTAAATGGGTGCACACCACATCTGGCCACTTAAAAAATATCTTGTTTTTTTTTTTTTGTAATTTTAATTTAATTTATTTGCAAGCAAAGAGAGACATACACACAGAGAGAGTAGGTGTGCCAGGGACTCTAGCCACCATGCCTGGCCTATCTGATTTTTTTTTTGAAGCACAGTTAGGAGCTTTATTATGTTGATATTAATATTAAGCTGATATTAATATCAACTTTATTATGAAATAAAGGATGGTTGAAGCTTTAGATGAAAACACTTATATTTAAGAGAAGAGAGCTGGGCGTGGTGGCGCACACCTTTAATCCCAGCACTCAGGAGGCAGAGGTAGGATGATCACTGTGAGTTCAAGGCCACCCTGAGACTACACAGTGAATTCTAGGTCAGCCTGGGCTAGAGCAAAACCCTATCTGGAAAAACCAAAAAAGGAGGAAAAAAGAGAGAGAGAGGAGAGAGGGAAAAAGGGAGGGAGAGAAATAACGTAAGTGCCTGTCTCTGTATGTGATTCTATATAAATGTATAAATGAAATTGTAAGGTAGTTTTGGAGGACTTTTTGGGTTTAAGGATGACAGAGGAATGGTAATATGGTTAAATTCAGGTTGTAAACATTCTGACCTTCAGTAAGCATAGTTTTTTTTGTTTTTTATTTTTAAATATCCTTGTTTGTCTTTAGGAAAACTAGCATTATCTCTGTAGGAAATTTTGTCAGCCAGAAACACAAAATGGGTCCCAGCATGAGGCCCTTATTTTCTTTCCCATGCTCCTTGAATTTTCCTGCCTTTTTATCCTGCCTCAGAACTGTATCCATTGTGACTGATCTATATTTTCAAACTGTTCTTAAATTCTTTTTTTAAATGTTTTATTTTTATTTATTTATTTGAAAGAGAGATACAGAAATAGGCAGGGGGAGATGGTGGGGGGGGGGGGAAGAATGGGCGCACCAGGGCCCCTAGCCACTGCAAATGAACTCCAGATACATGTACCACTTTGTGTATCTAGCATTATGTGGGTAATGGGGAATTGAACCTGGGTTGTTGGGCATTGCAGGCAAGTTTCTTAACTGCTAAGCCATGTCTCCAGCCCCTAAAATATAAATCTTAGCATTAAGAGTCCAAAGCCAGGCTGAGGTCTCAGCTAGCTCAGGAGCTGAGCTTCAACTTAATCCACCTGAAAATAGTGGAGAGGATGCTAGATGTCATTAATTAAGATGAGGTAAATGCTATTAGAGTAAAGTAAACCCTAAAATCCAGTGTGTAGGAGAGGTGGCTCAGTGATAAATAGTGTTAGCCTAGCAAGTGTGAGGCTGTAGGTTCCAGCCCAGGTAGGAAGAGGGAGGGGAGAAAAGAGGAGAGCCATAGAGTCCCCCAGAACCACCGGAAGCTAACTGGGACGATTTTGTTTCCCCCAGAACCTGAAGACATGGCTGATCCAGGGACGAATAACCCCTCCTCTAGGTCGGAGAGTCCCAGCCAGGAAGGTGGAGGCTCAGAGGACAAATTGCTGCTCCATCAGAGGCTGGCCATCAGGGAGCTCATCGACACCGAGGACTCCTACTTGCACTTGCTCCGACTCTGTGCCTCTGACATCAGGAGTGGGCTCCAGCAGGTACACGGGTGGGGCTACCCATGGTCTGTTCTCATAGGGGCACGTGTGGATCTCTCTGCCTTCCAGAACTCACATCCATTCCTGGACAGGCTTGATGGAAAGTAAGCATGACGGGTGTAAGTCTGACAACCTGGATATAAGCCCAAGACTTTATTGATTGGCCATGCAACCTCCAGCAAGGCTTTGGATGGCTTGAGTCTAGGACATTCATCTGCTAAATGGAGAAAGAAACAATCAGCTCAAAGAATTAAGTGAGCCATTTGACGGGCTGTTTCTAGCTTAGAACAGATTGCTTAAACTGACCTACATTTCAGTTGTCTCATTTGTAAAATGTTGACATGCAGAAATTACCATTCTCATGGGTTTCTAGTCCAGTGTTCAGTTTTTACTGATTTTTTTTTTTTTTTTTTGCTGGTTTCAGAAATAATACAGGCTCCTCCTAGTATTCTGTTGGCTGTAGATTTGTCATATTATATTTGTCATGTTATATTTTTCATATTATTATGTTGAGCTATGTTCCCTCTATTCCCAGTTTCTTTAGGACTTTTACCATGAAGGGATGTTGGATTTTGTTGAATGCCTTTTCTGCATCTATTAAGATGATCATGTGATTTTTGTCCGTCAGTCCA
Source organism: Dipus sagitta (assembly GCA_036346955.1). Taxonomy (NCBI): domain Eukaryota; kingdom Metazoa; phylum Chordata; class Mammalia; order Rodentia; family Dipodidae; genus Dipus; species Dipus sagitta. The sequence goes on along the minus strand of CM070782.1, from coordinate 36,000,541 downwards.
TTTATATAGTGTATTACATTTATTTGAATTGCAACATCTCTACATCTCTGGGATAAAGCCTACTTGGCGGGGGTGAAGGATCTTTCTGATATATTCTTATATTCTGTTTGCCAATATTTTGTTGAGAATTTTTGCGTCTATGTTCATGAGGGAGATTGGTCTGTAATATCTCTTCAGTCCTCTAATTTCTTAATATAGGCACTTAAAGCTATAAATTTCCCTCTTAGGACTGCCTTCATTCTGTCTCAAAAATTTTGGTATGTTGGGTTCTCATTATCACTTGAGTCTATGAATTTTTTGATTTTCCTCTTGATTTCTTCATTGACCCATTCATCATTTAGTAATGTATTGTTTAGTTTGCATGATTTTGTGTATGTTTTGTAGCTTTTCTTGCTGTTGATTTGTAGTTTAATCCTATTGTAATCAGATATAGTACAGAAATTATTTCAATTTTTCTGTATTTGTTAAGATTTGCTTTGTGTCCTAATATATGGTCTATTTTAGAGAATGTTCCATGTGCTGCTGAAGAGAGTGTGTATTCTTTAGCATTTAGATGGAATGTTCTGTACATATTGGCTAGGTCCATTTGTTGTATGAACTCATTTAATCCAGGTGTCTCTCTGTTTATTTTTTGTTGAGATGACCTGTCAGTTGATGAGAGTGGTGTATTGCTGACACCCACTACAATTGTGTTTGGTGTTATCTGTGATTTTAAGTCTAATACTCTTTGATGAAATTGGAAGCACCCATGTTCAGTGCGTATATGTTTAGAATTGTAATGTCCTCCTGTTGCATTGTTCCTTTAATCAATATAAAGTAACCTTCTTTATCTTTCCTCACTAATAGTGGTTTGAAGTCTATCCTGTCAGATATTAGGTTGGCAATCCCTGCTTGTTTCCTAGGCCCATTTGTTTGAAATACCATTTTCCATCCTTTTTCCCTTAGATAGTGTCCATCTTTTATGGATAGGTGAGCTTATTGGAGGCAACAAATAGGATTCTGCCTCTGTGTGTGTGTGTGTGTGTGTGTGTGTGTGTGTGTGTGTGTGTGTGTGATTGTTTTTGTTTTTCAAGGTAGGGTCTCACTCTAGCCCAGGCTGACCTGGAATTCACTATGTAATCTCAGGGTGGCCTCGAACTCCTCCTACCTCTGCCTCCGTAGTACTGGGATTAACAGTGTGTACTACCACACCCAGTGGATTCTGCTTTTTAATCCAGTCTTCAAGACTGTGTTTTTTGGTTGGGGCATTGAGGCCATTGATATTAAGAGTTATTATTGAAAGGTATGTATTTATTCTTTCCATTCTTCTTCTTTTGTAGTTCTTCCTGCTTTTCTTTTACTCTCTTGTATTGACTATTATTTGAGTGTGGTTTATTTTTTCCTGTTTCTTTATGTGTGTGCTTTTCTTTCTCTTTATCATGAAGGATCCCTTCAAGTATTTTCTGTAGGGCTGATTTAGTGGTTACATATTCCTTTAGCCTGTTTTGTTGTGGAATGTCTTTATTTATTTATCAATTTGGTTAGATAGCTTTGCAGGATAAAGTAACTTTGGTTGACAGTGGTTATCTTTCAGAACTTGGAATACATCTTTCCAAGCCCTTCTGGCTTTTAAAGTTTGTGTTGAGTAATCTGAGTTACCCTGATGGGCTTGCCTTTGTATGTGACTTGATTTTTCTCTCTACTGCTTTCAATATATTTTCTTTGGTTTGTGTGCTTAGTAGTTTAATTGCAATATGGCAAGGAGAGAGGTTCTTTCCTGTTTTTTTTTTTTTTTTTTTGTCTGTTTGGTGTTCTAAAGGCTTCCTGTATCTGTATTGGTATCTCTTTTCCTATGTGGGGGAAATTTTATTCTGTGATTTTGTTGAAAATACTATGCCTGTGAAGTGAAATGCTTCTCCTTCTACTATACCCTGAATTCTTTTATTTGATCTCTTCATAGTGGCCTGAATGTCTGGAAATTCCCACTCATGCCTTCCTATTAATTTGCCTTTCTCTTTGTTGAACTCTGTTAGATCTGCTACCATGTCTTCTAGTTTAGATATTTGGTCCTCTCCTTGACCCATTCTTTTTATTTTATTATTTAACCAAAGTGCTCAGTGAAAGCTGTACACAAGATGACTCCACTCCTTCACCTTGTCAAGGGTTTTCTCCTTGTATTTGCCCTTTTTCTTTTCTACTTGGTGAGATTGGCTTTCTGTTCCAGGATCTTCTTGCCATCTTTATCCAGTTTTAGCCTGGTGATAACAACCTTGCTAGGGTGAATGCCCACATGGACAGTGTGCCATTAGCTTTTCCCTCTGTACATATTCAGTGTAGATGACGTATTTCTTCCTACAAACTTGAACTACTGACCATTGTAGTGTCCTTGTACAACCTGAATTTCATCATCCTTTCAGATAGGCATAGGATGAACATTGTATCTCTATCTCAGCTCTTTAGAAAGAGGGGAAGACATAATCTTCCTCCGGATGTGGGACATTGCATTGAAATTCCTTTTATGGTTCTTGCTTCAGTCAGAAGTCACCAAGGGATTGAACTTCATTTTGGCAGCTGCCACTCTGGCTGTGGCTGCTAAAGGGAGGAGAGTGCCTTGATCCATTCTGCTAGTGAGACTTTCTATGGAGTTTTCTATTTGACTTACTCTGTTTTGTATTTATAGTAATTCTGATTGGTATTTTTTCATCATTTCTATTTTCTTACTCATGTCTTATATTGACCTACTTATTTCATTAAGTTGGTTTCCTTTGTTTTCTTGGGATTCCTTCAGGTGTTTGTTTCCTTCTTTGATTTCTTTGAACAGAGATCTAATCATTCTTTTGAATTATTTATCAGGCATTTCAGCTAAATCAGTCTCACTGGAGGTCATTTCTGATGGATTGATAATTTTTGGTGGGATTGTATTGTCTTGATTTTTTGTTTCTTGTATTATAATGTAGAGGATTTTTTACATCTTGAGTTAATTAGGTGCTTGGGTTTTCTAATTATCTGCACTGTTCTTAGACATGTAAAACCCACTTTATAAATCTTCAGGATAGGAGGTTAAGGTGCCAGGTGTGGCTCTTATGTTACTCCCAGAGTAACAGCAGAGGTGACCCTAGGTGCTAAGCTTGTGAGCTATTAAGTATTCTAGTAGGCTGGGTGGCAAATTCTAAAATTTAACTGAATAATATACACATTCAGTCAAAACCAGCATAGAGTATTTATACAAGAGTGGGGATTAATACGAACAGATAATCTAATAAAGTCAAAGTCCCTAAGGGTATATGTTGCCCCACACCCTTAATCCTGTTAACCTGGAGGCTGAGATTTCTACTCTGAAATGGGTTCCAGGTCAGCCTGGGGCCAAGTGGGAACCTGCCACCAATAATGACAGAAGGAAAAGACAAAGGCTCTATAAATCAGGAAACGACAAAGGCAACAATAGTCAACACCAAAATATAGCTTATTTGAGAATGTTAAAGCCAACCAAGAATACGCCAGTCAGATCTAACACTTAACCTGCTCTGACATGGAAGGTGAGATTAGCACTTCCAGTGCAGGCCTGTGTACCTGGCTTTGTGTAAGTAGATCCTGGTGCCTTTTGGGATGGCTTCCACTCATGCTCACTTATGCTGAATGCCCACCTCACTCCCTCTCTGTTGCAATGCGGATTCTGTTAGGCTGCTTGGGTCGCTAGATCTGGAGTTCTGATTAACTGTGCTGTGTGCTGTGTGGCTGGGGGTGGACGAGTTCTCTGGTGATTCATAGCACTGGCTACTGGGGGAAGGGAGGCCGTGCAGGGTGCCTTGAGCTGTCTGGAGCTGCTCATCTGGTCCCATGTGCATTCTCATTCAGCACTTACTCAGCTGGTTCCTGCTGTCTTCTCTTTTGGGTTTCTTGACTTTGCTAGGAAGCTGATGTGAGTGGAAAATCTGTTCTCCTGGCTTCTGCTCCTGAGGCTCTGTGCCGGGAGGGTGGGCACATGGACTGGAGTTAAATCTGGCTGGTTTTCTGCTTGCTTGAAGCTCTGGGTCTCTTCTGCTTCTCTGCTGTGGTTGATAATTCCTTATATAACTCACTTTTTGGTAGAAGAGTGTATTTTGCTGTTTTTCTGCTTATTTCTCTTCCTAGGCTGCTTTGACATGGCTCCTATGCTGCCTTCTTACCCAGAAGTCTACCCCATTAGTAATTCTTGAATGAGTTAAATACTAACATAGATAATGTAGAAGGTAAAAGACCTTTCTTATTTTACCTTTTCTTATTTCAGAAAATAAGACTTTTGTCTGTAGACACTAAATAGAATATGTTGTTTATTTTGTCAAGAGTAAGAACATGAACATCTGTTATGGGGGAAACCAACTGCTCTCTAATTGGACTAGAGAATGGCTCTATGGGAGGGAATACATGCCTGGTACTGAAAACCTAATCAAAAGCCTATGGTGGGGGAGGTCATGAGCATTAGGAGTGTAATGCCTTTTCTTGTCTGGCTAAATGCATATGTTATGCTCACAAAACTGCCCTGCAAGCACTTTACTTAATGTTCATATCCATATATTAATGCTGCTCTCACTTTTGGTTAGAGAAGTTAGTAGTGAGAAGTGCTGAGAAGACGTGACGGAGGAATGTTTAGCACTGAAACATCTCTATCACATCTTCCAAGCCTCAGGGTCTGTTGAGGAAGAGGTGGTGGAAAGAATGTAAGAGCCGAAGGAAGCGTAGGACTGCTTACAATGCAACCTTCCGAGACAGAAGCTGGCCTTGAAATCCACGACCTTGCAGTGCCTAACACTACCTTCACAAGACCCTCAGAATAGGAGAAAAAGATGATGACATCAAAATTAAAGAGAGACTAATAGAGAGAGGGAGAGGATATGATGGAGTGTGGATTTGTGAAGGGGAAAATGGGGGAGGAGCAGAATTGTCATGGTTTATTATATATATAAGTATGGAAGCTGTCAATAAAAAAAGACATATTTGTTTAGAGAATAAAATGTGCTGATCCTGGAATAAAAACTTCACCATACGCTGTTTTCTCATAGGGTGCAAGAAGTTAAGGCAGTTTTAGACCTCTGAGACTATTCCCTGGTGAAGGCCTAAAATAGGCCTCTTTTCAAATTTCTCTCATTGACTCCAAGAAGGAAAGCCAATCCTACCTTTGTAGTTGCATTATTTTGGGAAGGTCAAGAACAAAACCTTTTTTGCAAAGATGATAACTTGGGGAGAAACACTAAGAATAGCTTGCGTGGAGAACAGAATGGGCTGAGGTTACATGAAAGACTTACCACGAATCAAGTTCTTTCAAGGAATTCCAGAAATAAAGCCATGTGCTTTGGACCATTTAAAAAAAAAGTAAGAGCATGGCAGTTGGGTAAACTGGGTATGGTGGTACCCACCAGTAATCTCAGCAGTGTGTGTGGGGGGGCTAAAACATTGGGTCATGAGTTCGAGACCATCCTAGGACATGTACTAAAAACACATGCTCTGGACATTGTTCTACAGCTCACTGTCCCAACTTGATTGTGTAGCCAGGTCATGCTTGCGAGCCCTGGATACACACAGATGTCCTGCACCTTGTGTGTATGTTTAAATTTTTTATTTGTTATTTATTTACAAGCAGAGACAGAGATAGGAGACAGACACAGAGAGATTGGGCATGCCAGGGCCTCCAGCACTGCATCTGAACTCCAGATGCATGTGCCACTTTGTGCATCTGGCTTTACAAGAGCACTGGGGAATGGAACTCGGGTCATTAGGTTTTGCATGCAAACACCTTAACCATTGAACCATCTCTCCAGCCCATTTTTTTTAAGTTGAGAGACTATTAGATTGAGAGAAGGAAAGAGGAGAGAGTGTGAAAAACTCCTGCCCATGAACAGACAGGAGGAGTTAAAGCCCTCCTGTATGTTTTCAAATACTGATAAAGTCTGGTTGTAGGAGCTGGAATTTGCAATGGCTCTTCAGGTAATGAGCAGATGCCAAGCATGTCCAGGGCTAGAGAGATGGCTTAGCGGTTAAGGCACTTGCCTGGGAAGTAAAAGAGCCCAGGTTTGATTCCCTAGTACCCATGTAAGCCAGGTGCACATGGTGGCACATGCATCTGGAGTTTGTTTGCAATGACTAGAGGCCCTGGCAGCCCATTCTCTCTTTTTTTATCTGCCTTTTTCTCTCTCTCTCAGATAAATAAATAAAAATTAAATGTTTTAAAAACAAGCATGTAGTATCCCACTGTCAGATGACAAATGAGAAGGTGGGAAAAGCAAACTGATAGCAGTAGACCTAGGATAGCTCCTCACCCCTCCAGATCAGCTAGCTAGCATGCTTGCTTGCTTCCTTCCTTCTTTTTTTTTTTTTTTTTTTTTTTTTGGTTTTTCGAGGTAGGGTTTCACTCTAGCCCAGGCTGACCTGGAATTCACTATGGAGTCTCAGGGTGGCCTCGAACTCACGGCGATCCTCCTACCTCTGCCTCCCGAGTGCTGGGATTAAAGGCGTGCGCCACCACGCCCGGCTTACCTTCCTTCTTTTTTATTAACATTCATTGTTATTTTTATTCCATTTCCTTTTTTTATTGACAACTTTCATAATTATAGACAATAAACCATGGTAATTCCCCCCTACAACTTTCCCCTTTGTAATTCTACTCTCCATCATATCTACTCCCCCTCTCAATCAGTCTCTCTTTTATTTTGATGTCATCATCTTTTCCTCCTGTTATGATGGTCTTGTGTAGGTAGTGTCAGGCACTGTGAGATCATGGATATCCAGGCTATTTTCTTTCTGGAAGAGCACATTGTAAGGAGTCCTGCCCTTCAGTTGGCTCTTACATTCTTTCTGCAACTTCTGCAGTGGACCCTGAGTCTTGAAAGATGTGATAGATATTTCAGTGCTGAGCACTCCTCTGTCACTTCTTCTCAGCACCATGGTGCCTTATGAGGTATTCCAAGGTCACCACCATCTGAAAAGAGAAGCTTCTCTAACCAAAAGTGAGAGTAGCATTAATATATGGATATGGGCCGGGCGTGGTGGCGCATGCCTTTAATCCCAGCACTTGGGAGGCAGAGGCAGGTGGATCGCTGTGAGTTCAAGGCCACCTTGAGACTACATAGTGAGTTTCAGGTCAGCCTGGACTAGAGTGAGACCCTACCTCGATATATATATATATCTTGTAATGTTTTGGGGGGCATCAGGGAACTCCCTGGCCAACAACTCACTGGATGGTATCCCATCCCTGGCACTGAAAATTTTCTAGTAACAATCTATGGTTTCTGGGTGTGACAATGTCCAAAGAAATAGGTTTAGATCATCTTTCACTCCATGCTAAAGACTTGCTGCCTTCCTTTCTTCTTGTATAATAATAAGGATACCTGATTTGTAAGATTTCAAAATCCTTCTAAATATTCACTGGGCAGTCAGCCTTTCTAAATGCAGTGGTGTGCGGGCTGGGGTCTATTCTCCAATAGAGTCCCTCTACCAGACTCCCAGCCTCCTCCATAAAAGAATTGTTTCTTCTAGCTGCCACAGGGAGATCTGGATATCCTGTTCTCAAACATCGATGACATCATCCAGGTGAGCAGCAGATTTCTTCGTGGGCTGCAGGAGACAGCTTCCCAGGAAGAGGAGCAAGTACAACTAATTGGTAAGAAAAAGACCCAGGGACTCGCTGGCCTTGGCTTCTCAAGGAATTATCCTCAATGAATGCTCATTGCAGAACTGTCTCCAGAGTGTCAGGGAAATGCAGTACAGGAAAGTCTGTTTGAAGCAAGTCTGTTTGGGGATCCCTGACGCACAGCATGTTAGGGGCAGCTGGGCCCCCAGAAAATGTCTGATCCTTATGGCCTACTCCCCTCTTAAAGGTCCTACTCTAAACACTAGTGCATAAGAGATTGAACTTCTAACACTTACACTTTGGGGAAATACATTGAAAACATAGCACCTCTTCATCCTTCATCCCTTGTGGTTAGCCAAAAGGAAGCACAAAAGACCCACATGGTCTACTTGGAGTTGAATGTGTGCCAGGTCAGGCCACTCTGACTTCTGCCAGCTCTTTCTTTGTTCTCCTAGCAGCTATCAGACTTTGCCACCCAAAGAAAGGAAAGCCCATGGGATTTTCCTTTGGGGATCATTTTTTGCAAGACTGATTTAACAGAATATTAACAGACTTTCTCTCCCAAATGAGTTAGCACAAGAGGAAGAGGAGGCCAGGAATGGTGGCACAGGCCTATAATCTCAGAGGATTATGCATTGGAGACCAGCCTGGGCTACAGAGCAAGTTTCAAACCAACCGTAACTATGCATTGATGTTTATGAAGGGGAGAGGAGGAAGAGAAGGAGGGTGAAAGAAAAACAGAAAGAGCGAAAGAGAGAGAGAGAGAAACACCTTTATTTTAGAGTCCTAGGTATTCCTGCCTCTCTGCTTTCATTCATTCTGCTTTAATTCCTGAAACACCCTGCTCCTGGTCATACAAGTGTGACAGTTTCTTTAGTGTGTTTGTCATACTCCTGAGGACATCATTATGTTGAGAACATAGAAACCATCCTAGGTTTCATGAATGGTTCCGGTGGGCTTGTCTCTGCAGGTGGCTTTGTGTTCCACATTGTTCCTACCTGTGGCTTTGGGGTCGTTTTGTCTGGTCTTCCTGGCACTGGAAGCTTCTGGGAATTAGTTATTCTTGAAGATTGGCTGGACCCACACTGGTAAAGGGGCTTGTTCTGGGTTGCTAACCTCACCATCAGGATCTTTCCTGAGACAGGACCATACTACTCTGATGTGATAGTAACCTGATGTGCCCAGAGGAGGTCTGATTCAGGTCAAAGACCTGATAGATGGCTTGGGCAGGCCATAGGGATAATGGGACTTCCTTTGTTCCTTGGTTGCCACCTATCTGATTGTGGTTAATGTACTTGTCTTCATTCTTCCCACTTCCTTCCTGATGGGCTGTGAATATGCTTGCCTGGGTATTTCTGGGAGCCTTCTAACAGCTGTTCCTCATAACACTTTTGACTCTTAGTTTAGTCTCAACCTGGTACGAACTTTGTTTTTTAACTAATAGCCTATTTTTTTTAAATTTATTTATTTTTTTATTTGGGAGTGACAGACAGAGAAAGAGGCAGATAGTAGATAGAGAATGGGGCGCGCCAGGGCCTCCAGCCACTGCAAATGAACTCCAGACGTGTGCGCCCCCTTGTGCATCTGGCTAACGTGGATCCTGGGGAATCGAGCCTTGAACCAGGATCCTTAGGCTTCACAGGCAAGCGCTTAACCACTAAGCCATCTCTCCAGCCCCCTAATAGGCTATTTTTAGAGCACTTTTAAGTTTACAGAAAAGCTGCCATGGTCTCAAGACTCCCGGACTATTCAGAAAGGTATTTTAATGAAGCATTGCTTTCCTCTCTCACATTCCTACAGTGCCGCCGCCATTCCCTCAGTCTTCCCATTCTGTTCCGTTCACTCCCTGTCAGTAACCATTGTGTTAGTTTCTTTTTTAAACAAAAAATATTTATTTATTTAAGCAGAGAGAGACAGAAGAGAGACAAAGAGAGAGAGAATGGGCAAGCCAGGGCATCTAGCCACTGCAGACAGACTCCAGATGCATGCAACACTTTGTGACTCTGGCTTTACATGGGTACTGGGGAATTGAACCCAGGGTATTAGGCTTTGCAGGCAAATGCCTTAACTTCTGAGCTATCTCTCCAGCTCCATGTTACTTTCTTTTTGTTGTTGTTGTTTGTATGTTTGTTTTGTTTCAAGGTGGAGTCTTGCTGTAGCCCAGGCTGACCTGGAATTCACTATGTAGTCTCAGGGTGGCCTCAAACTCACAGCAATTCTCCTATTTCTGCCTCCCAAGTGCTAGGATTAAAGGCATGTACCACCACACCTGCCATTTTCTTTCTTTGTTTTTTTAAGTAGTTTCTTTTTATATTTATTTATTTGTAAGCAGAGAGAGAGAGAGAGAGAGAGAGAGAGAGAGAGAGGAGAGAGAAAAGATAGAGACAGAGAGGTGTACCAGGGCTTCTAGCCACTGCAAGTGAACCCCAGACACATGAGCCACCTTGTGCATCTGACTTTACATGGGTACTGGGAAATTGAACTCTGGTCCTTGGGCTTTGTAGGCAAGTACCTTAACTGCTGATCCATCTTTCCAGCCCCCATGTTAGTTTCTTATGAAAGGTATGGAACACTTGAGGAAATTGCACAGAGGCTTGACTCATCTTCATGTTCCATGGTAGTGAACTTGCTGTTGAAACAGAAAGCAGACCACAGTTCTCTGCTCAAAGCCCTCCACCGTCAGAATAAAAGCTGAGCACCTAGAGACCCCCGCTTACTTTGAGATCTTAGGGAACCTGGCCTTTTCAGTGTTCCACTCCTCTCCTTCATGCCCTGTCTCGCTCGTTCCAGCAGCACCTACTTCTTTTGGTTGCCCTCATGCCAAGGCTCTCCCATCTCTGAGCCTGTTTTGCCTTAGCCATTTGCAGGCCTGCGCACTGCCGTTCCCCTCATGTTTTCAGGACTGGTGACTTCTGGTTTGGCAGATGCTTCTATTGTTATAGAGGTCTTCCTCAAATACATTCATCCACTCTCAAACTCTTTTATTTGGCTTTGTGTTAACGTGTGTAATATGTAGTCATCCTTGGTAACAGCAGAGGATGGGTTCCAGAACCCTCCCCAGATACCAAAATCCACAGATATTCAAGTCCATTATATAAAATGGCATAGTATTAACATAAAAGCTAACCACATTCTCCTGTATACTTTAAATTACCTGTACACTGCTTATATAAATAAATATATATAATAAATGTATAACATGCTAATTAATCATCAGGGAAATGAATATTAAAATTATAGCATGTGACTGGGGAGATTGCTTAATGGTAAAAGCTCTTACAGTACAAGCAAGTAGATTTGAGTTTGATCTCCAGAACCTATGTTTAAAAAACAAAAACAAAACAAAAAAAAAGAGCTGGTGTGACCATGCATGTTTGTAACCCCAGCCCTGAGTGGGCAGAGACAAGAGAATCAACAGGGTTCCCTGGTTAGCCAGAATGACTGGAAAAGGGCATCTCCAGGTTCAGTGCGAGACTCAGCCTTACAGACATAATGTGGAAGTGGTAGAGGCCACCTGATATTCCCCTCTTGCCTCTGCATATGTATGCATAGGGCATACACTGTACATATACCACACACACACTACACACACAGGCGTGCACACAGTAAAAACACTACAACACACACAAAGTGAATATTAAAAAGACTCACAGTGCTGGTGGTGTGTGCCTATAATCCCAACACTCAGGAGACTGAGGCAAAAGGATAAAAAATTCAAGACCATCCAGGTGTAGTGGTGCACATCTTTAATCCCAGCATTGGGATGGTGGTGGTGGCTGAAACAGGAGGATCATCATGAGTTCTAAGCCAGTCTGGGACTACAGAGTGAGTTCCAGGTCAGCCTGAGATAGAGTAAGATATTACATTGAAAAATAAAGTTTTCCTGAGACTACATAGTGAGTTCCAGGTCAACCTGAGGTAGAGTAAGATATTACATTAAAAAATAAAAAAGTTTTCCTGAGACTACATAGTGAGTTCCAGGTCAGCCTGGGCTAGAGTGAGATCCTACCTTGAAAAGTCAAAAAGTCAAAGCCGGGCGTGGTGGCACACGCCTTTAATCCCAGCACTCGGGAGGCAGAGGTAGGAGGATTGCCGTGAGTTCGAGGCCACCCTGATACTCCATAGTGAATTCCAGGTCAGCCTGAGCTAGAGTGAGACCCTACCTCGGAAAAAAAAAAAAAAAAAAGTTCAGGGCTGGGGAGATGGCTTAGCAGTTAAGGTGCTTGCCTGCAAAGCCTAAGGAGCCAGGTTTGATTCCCCAGTTCCACATAAGCCAGATGCATAAAGGGGCCCATATCTCTGGAGTTCATTTGCATTGGCTAGAGGCACTAGCCTGTCCATTCTCTCCCTTAAATAAATAAATAAATAAGTAAAAATTTTAAAAAGTTCAAGACCAGCCTGGGCTACATACAGAGACCATCAGGGTCTACATTGAAGCAAATCAAAGCAGAGTGGAGAAAAGAGCAAAGCACAGCAAATCAAGGATAGGTTGGGGCCCCTGGAGAGCTTGCAGGCAGCATGCACTAAAAGAAGTGCATCCATGAGCCATGGTTCCATTTCTAGACTCAAAACAGAAATACTTCTGAGTGTCATGAGATGAAGACACTTATGAGTGTTGTTGATGAAAATGGTCATGCTCACCTTGAGCAGGTTGGGGAGATGGTGCATGTAGGAGGCAGAAATGACCCAGCAGCAGGACCTCTCTGGGGTCCACAGGGTGCTCTGTAGATTCAGATATGTCCATGGCCTGGTTGTCCCTATCTATGGCCATGCTACCTCCATCTTGGTACCCAGAGTCATAGCAAGGGCCAAGAGTCTGGAAGACTTCTAGGCCTGAAGGGAGCTCCTGGTAACAGTGTAAGGATGGAGTATCTGAGGCTAGTCTGTGGTTATGGCAGTTGGGCTGCCCTCTTGTTTGGTGAACCCCACCAGGTGGCAGCAGAAGGAGCAGAGGCTCCTCTTTGGCAGGAACTGCCAGGGCTGAGTGGAAGGAACCTGCTACTCACTCAAGCCTTCTGCATCTTGTAGAAGCTGAGGGATGACAGGCTCAGCCCACCAGCCTCTGCCCTCAGTGCTGGTGCTGGAGCAAAGCCCGTGTGGCCTCACACCTAAAGAAATGGCAGCAGCTGGCGCTCCCTCTGGTTGAGTCTGGCAGCCTGGGCTATTAAAACATTGTACTCGGGGTAGCAGTCCACCCTGAAATGTCTGTGTGGTGCTGATCCTTGCTGTAGATCTTGTCATGGGGACCCAGGGATAAGGAGCCCAAGAAATCATTACCTTCTTGTTTCTTGGCTTTTGCTATGTTGTGATGTTTAAATATTTTCTCAAACACAGTTTTCTTTTTCGAGTATTTCTGACCACTGGTGAGTTGAATTCATGAATGTGAAGAGACCACTGTGTTGTGTGTTTTAGTAAATTGAGGGTCCTGGGTGAGTTTGTTACAGTTAATTGAAAACATAAAATGAGATAATGGTAGCTTGGTGTGGTGGCACATATCTGTAATCCTATCATTCTGGAAGCTGAGTCAGGAGGATTGGAGGTTCAAGGCCAGCCTGGGCTACATGAAACCGTGTGCCAAAAAATCTAGGTGGGCTGGATAGATGGTTTAGTGGTTAAAGCGCTTGCCTGAGAAGCCTCAGGACCCATGTTCAATCTCTCTGCAGAGCCCATTTAAGACAGATGCACAAAGGTGATGCAAGCACAAGTTTGCACAGGTGCACTAGGTGGCGCAAGAGCCTGGCGTTTGAGTGCAGTGGCTGAGGCCCAGGCATGCCAATTCTCTCTCTCTCTCTCTCTTGCTCTTGCTCTCTCTCTCTAAAAAAAGAAAAAAAATCTAGGGGCTGGAGAGATGGCTTAGTGGTTAAGGTGCTTGCCTGTGAAGCCTAAGGACTGAGGTTCAATTCTCCTTACCCACTCAAGCCAGATAAGATGCACATGGTGGCACATGTGCCTGGAGTTTGCAGTGGCTAAAGGCCCTGTGTGCCCATTCTCTCTCTCTACCTGCCCCCCCCCCCAAATAAATAAAAGCAAAGCTGGGTGTGGTGGCGCACACCTTTAATCCCAGCACTTGGGAGGCAGAGGTAAGAGGATCGCTGTGAGTTCAAGGCCACCCTGAGATTACATAGTGAATTCCAGGCCAGCCTGGGCTAGAGTGAGACCCTACCTCAAAAACAAACAAAAAGATCTAGTGTGGGCTGGAGAGATGGCTTAATGGTTAAGGTGCTTGCCTGTGAAGCCTAAGGACCCAGCTTCAATTCTCCAGTACCCACATAAGCCAGATGCCCAAGGGTGCCGTGTGCATCTGGAGTTCATTTGCAGTGGCTAGAGGCCTTGGCATGCTCATTCTCTCTCTCTCTCTCTCAAACAAATAAATAAAATAAATAAAATTAAATAAAAAATCCAATAGTCATGTGTGTGCTTTAAAGCTATAAAGCACTGTCCAAATGTAAACGTGCACGTCATGATTTTTATGACGGCAGTTTCAGCTACTGTACACCAACAAGAACAGGTTTAAGTTATTCCTAAAGGCTAAAGCCTGAAAAACCCAAAATATTTTTGTTTCTGTGTGTGTGAAGTATGTATGTGTGCTGTGTGTATGTGTAGTACACAGATTTGTGTGCAGATGTGTATGATATGCGCAGATGAACGTTGAGTGTTCTCTATTGGTTTTCTCCATTGTTTCTTTGACATAGAGTCACTGATCCTGGAGCTGCCATTGTCAGTCAACAATTCTCCCGTCTCCACCAGATTGGGGTTACAGGTATATATGACCATGCCTAGCTTTTTTTTTTTTTTTGAGGTAGGATTAAACTCTAGCCCAGGGTGACCTGGAACTCACTCTGTAGTCTTAGGCTGGCCTCAAACTCACAGTGATTCTTCTACCTCTGCCTCCCAACATTTGACAATTTTTATAAAACTCAAGTCAACAACTCAATTTTTTCTATTGAAAACTTCCATAATTATGGACAATAAATCATGGTAATTCCCTTCCCCCCTTTCCCTTTGCAACTCCACTCTCCATCATATTCCCTCCATCATTCAATCAGTCTTTCTTTTATTTTCATGTCATCATCTTTTCCTCCTATTATGATGGTCTAGTGTAGGCAGTGTCAGGCACTGTGAGGTCATGGATATCCAGACCATTTTGTGTATGGAAGAGCACATTGTAAGGAGTCCTACCCTTCCTTTGGCTCTTACATTCTTTCTGCCACCTCTTCCCCAATGGACCCTGAGCCTTGGAAGATGTGATAGAGATATTTCAGTGCTTAGCACTCCTCTGTCACTTCTTCTCAGCACCATGGTGCCTTCTGAGTCATCCCAAGGTCACCACCATCTGAAAAGAGAAGCTTCTCTAACCAAAGGTGAGAATAGCATTAATATATGGGTATGAACATTAAGAAAAGTGCTTACTGGGCAGTTTGGTGAGCATAGTATATACATTTAGCCAGGCAGCAGCAGATGTTACACCCCCTGTTGTAGGTTTTCAGTATCAGGGACGTATTCCCTCCCATGGAGTGGGCCTCCAGTCCAAATAGAAAGCAGTTGGCTTCCACCATGACAGACGTGCCACTATTGCATCTGTTGGCTCATTTGGCTTGGCTGGCCAAATTTAAGGCTTGTAATGTTCACTGTTGTTTAACTCCACTGGCTATTTCTCTCTCTCCCATGGAACTGCACTCAGCATAGCTTTCTGTCAGCTGGTCTACACAGAGGAGGTTTTTAGCTCAGCTCCAGCAGGATTTCTCAGTGACCTTGCAGCCCAGTGTGTGGAGTCTTCAGCAACAGGGTCTTAACCATTTATTCCTGGTGGGAACCAAGAGCCTTGGCAATGGCCTATAATGTTTTGAGGGCATTAGGGTCCTCCCTAGCCAACAACTCACTGGAAGGTATCCCATCCTTGGCACTGAAAATTTTCTAGTAGTGATCTATGGATTCTGGGTGTGCCATTGTCCATAAAAGTAGGTTTACATATGACTTGTTCATATCCTGTTAGATTTTGATTAGCTCTTGTCCATTCCCCCACCTTTCCTTTACTCAGTCTCTTCCCCTGACCTCATTTTGGGCCTTTTCATCCCCATTAATCTCTTTTTCTAGTTACACATATATAATACCATCCTGTTACGTCCCCCTCCCTCCTTTTCTATTCCATTTATAGTTTACTGGCCTCTGCTACTGGGTTTTATTCCAACTCACACAGAAGTCCAGTCACTTGTAGCTAGGAATCACATATGAGGGAGAATATGTGACATTTGGCTTTCTGGGCCTAAGTTACCTCACTAAGTATAATCCTTTCCAGATCCATCCATTTCCCTGCAATTTTCATAACTTCATTTTTCTTCACCACTGAGTAGAACTCCATGTACAAATGTGCCACATCTTCATTATCCACTTCTCAGTTGAGGGACATCTAGGCTGGTTCCATCTCCTAGCTATTGTGAATTGAGCAGCAATAAACATTGTTGAGCAAGTATTTCTAAGGTAATGAGATGAGTCCTTAGGATATATGCCTAGGAGTGGTATAGCTGTGTCAAATGGTAAATCTGTTTGAAGCTGTCTCAGGAACCTCCACACTGATTTCCACAATGGCTGGACCAGATTACATTCCCACCAACAGTGTAGAAGGGTTCCTCTTTTTCCACAATTGTTGTCATTTGGCAAACAGCAGTTTTTAAAATCAAAACAATGTTAAAATCAAACATTATTTTTAAAAATATTTTATTTATTTATTTGTTTGAGTGAAAGAGAGGGAAAGAGGCAGATAGAGAAAGAATGGACACACCAGGGCCTCTAACCAATGCAAATGAACTCCAGATGCATGCGCCACTCTGTGTTTCTGGCTTATGTGGGCATTGGGGAATCAAACCTTGATCCTTAGGCTTCCCAGGCAAGCACCTTAAGCACTAAACCATCTCTTCAGCCTAAATTCAAACACAATATAATTCAAAGGTATATTAATGTATTTATATGCTGAGGAATGATGGTAAGAAATACCAAAAGTAATCCCAGCACTTGGGAGGCAGAGGTAGGAGGACTGCCGTGAGCTCGAGGCCACCCTGAGACTCCATAGTGAATTCCAGGACTAGAGTGAGACCCTACCTCAAAAAATCAAAAAAAAAAAAAAAAAAAAAAAAAAAAAAAAAAAAAAAAGAAAAAGAAAAGAAATACCAAAAGCTAGAATGAGAGTATCTTAAAAAAAAAAGTCTTTGTTTTCTATAATCCAACATTACGTTCCAGTCTTTCTCTCTCTGTCTCTCTGGATCCCCCCCATGTGTGTGTGAGAGAGAGAGAGAGAGAGAGAGAGAGAGAAAGAAAGAAAGAGAGTGTGTGTGTATGTGCTTGCCATGACACATGTGGAGGACAACCTTGGGATGTAGGTTGTCACTTTTCACCTTGGTTGAGACAGGTTCTTTCTGATTGTTTACTGCTGTGTATACAGGCTAACTTGCCGATGAGCTTTCAGTGTTCTACTGGCTCTGCCTACCACCTTGCCATGGTCCTGTGAGGATTTCTGTGCTACAGTGTCTGACTTTGATGTGCGCTCTTGGGATCTGAACTCTACTCATCAGGCTTGTGCAGCAAACACTTTTATCCACTGAGCATTCTCTCTGTCTCTCTTTTAAATTTATTTATTTGCAAGTAGAGAGAGAGAGAGAGAGAGAGAGAGAAGAGAGGCAGACAGAGAGAGAATGGGTATGCCAGGGCCTCTAGCCACTGCAAACATGCCCTTTGTGCATCTGGCTTGCATGGGTCCTGCAGAATCGAACCTGGATCCTTTGGCTTCACAGGAAAATGCTTAACCGCTAAGCCATCTCTCCAGCCCTCTCTCTCTCTTTTTGAGATAGTGTTTCGTGAATCCTTTAAACTTCTAATCCTAGCCAGGTGTGGTGGTGCACACCTTTAATACCCAGCACTCGGAAGCAGAGGTAGGAGGATTGCCGTGAGTTCGAGGCTACCCTGAGACTCCATAGTGAATTCCGGGTCAGCTTGAGTTAGAATGAGACCCTACCTTGAACCCCCCCTGAAAAAAAAAAAAAAAACAACAACTTCTAATCCACCTGTGTCCATTTCCTGAGTGCTAGGATTACAGGGACATGTGCTACTATGCTTGGTTTTATGTGGTGCTAGTGATGGAGCCAGGGCTTCCTGCATGCTAGGCAAGTGCTCTACCGTGTCAGATAGATACTCTGCCCCTAAACACAGCATTGTTTCTTTTTAAAAATATTTATTTATTTGCATATGTGTGTGTATGGGTGGGTCAGGGCCTCTTGCCACTGCAAATGAATACTAGATGCTTATGTCTGGCTTATGTGGGTGGTTTGGGAATCAAAGGCTTGCAGGATTTGCAAACAAATGGCTTTATTGCTGAGCAATCCTACCAGCTCCTAAAGCATTATGTTTCTATAAGAGCAGAAAACTGTGTGTGTACTGTAAAAACACCATAATTCATAGTATGCAGCAGTCTCGATCTGAGCCAAGGTGTTTCAGGCAGCACTGGAGGCCGCACGGCACAACAGCAAGTGCAGTATAAAAGAGGTGTGCGTGCCGTGCGTTCAGAGCCAGGGCTATGCTGAGGACACATGAGGGAACACAGGTGAGTACCTCCAGAAACACTTGGGATTCATTACACATTTGCTTTTGAATGAATTTTTCGTCTTTGGGTATTATTGCCAAATTTTTTATAATTTGTCCCCCAACCCCACATTCATCTATGTAACCCCACTTGGGGGTCCCATCCCATAGTCTCAGAAGCTGGGTTCTCTACCATTCTGTCACTCCATCTTTTAGCAACCTTATGAAACAGGTAGAAAAGAGAAAGAGGAATACTCACAGTGACATGCGGGTGAAGTCTCACTACAGAGCTGGGTGGCTCATCTACTACCTCCCCTTTTCAAGCAGGGGACATGCAGACATGCCCTTGGTAATCCTTGTTGCTTATTCACCATCAGGTAACTTGTTCCTGCAATTCCACGAGGAGTTCGAGCAAGTCTATAAGGTCTACTGTGCTAACTACGACCAGGCCCTGCTGCTGGTCAATGCATACAGGAAGGAGCCAGAGCTGCAGCAGGAGATCCAGGGCATCATTGAGGCAGTGGTGTGAGTAGCATGACCACAGAACCCTCATTCCTGTCCCATTAGCCCCAGTGCCCATATCAGTCAGGATAGGCCAGGCCATTCTGCCGAGACAAGCAGCCCTCAGATCTCAGTGGTTTCAAACAACAAAGCTTTATATCTTCCTTATATTCCCTTGTAACCATTTCCTTTTCATTGTAGAGTTCTTATATATTTTGCATGTATGAGCTATTACACATGTGTAGTCTTATTTTCGTAACTTTTATTTTAAGCAGTGTTTTTAGGTGGGCATAGGGGCATACACCTTTAATCTTAGCCTTAGGAAACAGTGATAGGAGGATCACCATGAGCTCTAGATCAGCCTGAAACTACAGTGAGTTCCAGATCAGCCTGCACTAGAGTGAGAGCCTATCTCAAAAAAAATAAATAAAAACATCTATAAATATATTATATTTATTTGTGTATGTCTGAGAGAGGGAAAGAGTGAGTGTGGGCAAACCAGGTCTTGCAGCTGCAAACATACTCCAGATGTATGTGCCACTTTGTGCATCTGGTTTTATGTGATTTCTGGGGAATTGAATCCAGGGCCAGCAGGCTTTGCAAGCAAAAGCCTCTAACTACTGAACCATCTCCCCAGCCTCTTATTTCCCTAACTTTTTTTTTTGAGGTAGGGTCTTACTCTAGCTCAGGCTGACCTGGAATTCACTATGTAGTCTGAGGGTGGCCTTGAACTCACGGTGATCCACTTACCTCTGCCTCCCGAGTGCTGGGATTAAGGGCGTGCGCCACCATGCCTGGCTTTTCTAACTTTTATTATTATTATTTTTTTATTGACAACGTCCATAACTATAAACAATATCCCACAGTAATTCCTTCCTTCCCCCCTTTCCCCTTTGAAACTCCACTCTCCATCATATCCCCTCCCTCTCTCAATCAGTCTTTCTTTTATTTTGATGTCATCATCTTTTCTTCCTATTATGATGGTGTTGTATAGGTAGTGTCAGGCACTGTGAGGTCATGGATATCCAGGCCATTTTGTGTCTGGAAGAGTATGTTGTAAGGAGTCCTATGCTTCCTTTGGCCCTTACATTCTTTCCACCACCTCTTCTGCAATGGACCCTGAGCCATGGAAGGTGTGATAGAGATATTTCAGTGCTGAGCACTCCTGTCACTTCTTCTCTGCACTGTGGTGCCTTCTGAGTCATCCCAGGGTCATTGCCATCTGAAAAGAGAAGCTTCTGTAATCAAAAGTGAGAGTAGCATTAATATATGGCTATGAACATTAAGAGAAGTGCTTACTGGGCAGCTTGATGAGCATAGTATATACATTTAGCCAGACAGCAGCAGATGTTACACCCCTAGGGTTCATGACTACCCCTGTTGTAGGTTTTCAGTATCAGGGATGTATTCCCTTCCACGGAGCAGGCCTCCAGTCAAATTAGAGGGCGGTTGGTTTCCCCCATAACAGACGTGCCACTATTGTACCCATTGGCTCATTTGGCCTGGCTGGCCAAATTTTCCTACCTTTTAGATGAAAGCTTGTGTATTTAGCTGATATGTGCATATCTCTCTTAGAGGTGTTTCCATTTCAACACATACTATCTGTGTTGACTCCTCAACATATTCTTGTTCCAGGTGGTCTAGCCAGTTTAAAGAGAGAGAGAGAGAGTGAGTGTATGGTGTATTTGATTTATTTTGGTTCTCTTGATATTGAGGTAGCACTACAGAATTTATTCCAGAACTTCAGTGGTCTTACAACTTTACAAGTCTATGTGTAAAATATATTTCCAGCCAGGTATGGCAGTACACGCCTTTAATCCCAGCACTCAGGAGGCTGAGGTAGAAGGATTGCAGTGAGATCCAGGCCAACATGAGTTGGTGAATTCCACACATAATAAATTCCAAATCAGCCTGGGCTAGAGCGAGACCCTACCTTGAAACACCAAAAGCCAAACAACAACAACAACAAAAAAAAAAATTTCCAGAAATTGAATTGCTAGATCAAAGGACAAAAAAAAAAAAAAAAAAAAAAAATCTACCAATATTTTGATAAGCTATAAAAATTCCCTGTGTAGAGGCATGTCAGTTTATATTCCTATCTGTAATGGATAGGATCTGTTTCCCCCACCTTTTCTAATACAGTGTGTTATTAAACCTTAAGATGTTTGCATTAGGATAGGTGAAGATGGGGGTCTCAGCATTGTTTCATATTTTCATTTATTTGTTATTGTTCTGGATATTTAAGAGTCCTTTGTCCATCCTTTTTTGTGAATTGTACTGCTGCTGCTGCTTTTTTTCCCCCCAAGGTAGTGTCTTGCTCTAGCCTGGGCTGACCTGGAATTCACTCTGTAGTCTCAGGATGGCCTCAAACTGATGGTGATCCTCCTACCTCTGCCTCCTGAGTGCTGGGATTAAAGGCATGCGCCACCACACCTGGTTTACTGCTTCATTTTCTGTATCAAAAAGGCTATGGTTGCTGGGTGTGTGGCGCATGCCTTTAATCTCAGCACTCGGGAGGCAGAGGTAGGAGGATCACTGCTAGTTTAAGGCCACCCTGAGACTACATACTGAAATCCAGGTCAGCCTGGGCTAGAGTGAGACCCTACCTTGAAAAGCCAACAACAACAACAACAAAAAAGTGTGTGTGTGGGGGGGGCTATGGTTGGCAAATAGCTGAGGCTGAGGAAAGAGGATTGCTGTGGTTTCAAGGCCAGCCTGGGTGACATAGCAACCTGTCTCAAAGAAAAAAAAAAAAAAAAAAAACTGAAACAAAAGTAAACAAAGAAGGGCCGTGTTTTTCTCACTGGCACTCTCACTGCCTGAAGGTGGATGCAGGTCATTTTCAGAAAGCAGAGAGTGCAGGAAGGACACAGGGCATTGTTGTTACCTGATGCAGATGCTCCTTTTACGCCTGAGAGAACAAGCACAGAAGCCGGTGTTTACAGATCAGATTGTCCCACGTGGAGCCACCTCCTTCCCTTCTCTTTTCTCACTGCTCAGCCTCCCTCTTCCCTCAGCGTTGCCTTTCCAAGTGCTCATGTTCTGGATGCTCCCTCCCTCCATACAAGCAATACTCATTTCCCGTCATCTGTCTCACAAAGGTAGGTTTTTGCAACGGTCACTGAATACATTTCTTTCTTTCTTTTTTGTTTTATTTTTTCAAGGTAAGGTCTTATTCTAGCCCAGGCTGACCTGGAATTCATTATGTAGTCTCAGGCTGGCCTTGAACTCAGCGATCCTCCTACCTCTGCTTCCCAAGTGCTGGGATTAAAGGCGTGCGCCACCAAATACATTTCTATAGGAGGGAAACAAATTACAAAAACCAAGGAAGCGAGGTGCCCACTGAGGGGCAGAAGGGGAGTATTGGAGACTGTGGTAAACTGGAGATGATAGACCCTGTATAGGATGCAGCTGTAGCCTGTCCTTAGGGTTGTTGTTGTTGTGGCTTTTGCTAGCTAACAAACCACTCCAAACAATAGCTTAAAACATTCACTTAGCTTCCACTGCTGCATAGCATCAGTTTATTTGGGCTCAGCAAATGATTCTTCTGGTCCTGACTGAACATCTGCAGTATCTACAGTCACCTGCAGGTCAGCTGTGCTGATCCTGCTGGGCTCTTTCATGTATGAGACACAAGAGCAGATTCAGCTCTCGTCACATGGTCTCTGTCCTATTCAGAGGATGGTGGCAGGGCTTGCCACAGGGAGAGAGCAAAACCTTTGGAAGTCTGTTATCCCTCAAATCAAGCCCCACCCCAGCCTAGTCTTAAGGGTTAGGGAAACACTCTATTTCTTGGTAGGAGGAGGGGCTTCAAAGTTACTTTCAAAGGGCAAATCTGCCTAGGTTACCTGATAGGCATGTGAGTCTCCTGTGGCCAGAGCCTCAAATTTTTCTAGAGAAAAATCCAGTGTTGGTGTATAGTTCAAACAAGTGAAAAGCACTGACTGATTGGCACGGAAGCTGTTGTTTGTCCCATCCTCTTGCAGGCTAAGCTGTTCCTGGCAGCCCTGAAGCCAGGCTGCCTAGTGACAGATCTGACTCAGCCCCTTACTGTGAGTACCATTTCACATCTCAAACCTAGTTCCATTATGAGTCAGAGGGGAGTCATAACAGCACCTGGTGGAACAGAGACATATGGCACACAAGGGACACTAAATATGTCCCAGCTATTCTAGTCGTCTTGGCTAAGTGGGAGTTCTGTTTTCTGTGAGCTCATACTGGGGCTCTCAACTCCACTAGTGCCAATACCTACTTTTATAATAAATATTAAACACACTTATTATCCTGCAGTGCATCTGAAAAATACATCCTGCCTACATATGCAAATGAAAAGCTAATATAATGATTACTATAATGTAAAGGAGAAATAAAAGGTAAATCAGGGCTGGAGAGATGGCTTAGTGGTTAAGGCACTTGCCTGCAAAACCTAAGGACCTAAGTTTGATTCCCCAGAACCCACATAAGCCAGGTGCACATGGTGGTGCATGCATCTGGAGTTCATTTGCAATAGCTGGAAATCCTGGCATACCCATATTCTCTCTCTCTCTCTCTCTCTCACACACACACACACATAAATAAAATTATATATTTTTTTGGTTTTTTGAGGTAGGGTCTCACTCTAACCCATACTGACCTAGAATTCACTATGTAGTCTCAGAGTGTCCTCAAACTCACAGTGATCCTCCTATCTCTGCCTCCCAAGTGCTGGGGTTAAAGGCATGTGCCACCATGCCTGGCCAAAAGGTATTTTTCAAAAAGGAAAATCAGGGCCTGGAGAGATGGCTTAGCAGTTAAGGCACTTGCCTGTGAAGTTTAAGGACCCAGGTTCGATTCCCAGTACCCATGTAAGCCAGATGCACAAAGTGGCATATGCATCTGGAGTTCATTTGCAGTGAAGGCCCTGGCGTGCCCATTCTCTCTCTCTGTCTCTCTCACAAATAAGTAAATTCAATACAATAAAATAGAAGAAAATCATTTCTAATTGAATTTCATTGTGCACTTGTGTTATCGTCTAGAGTTCAGGTTCATTTTCTCCAGATTAAAGAATTAAAAGGAAGCCAGGCATGGGAATCCCAGCACTTGGGAGGCTAAGGTAGAATCCCCTTAAGAGGCCAGCCTGGAGCTACAGAGTGAGTTTCAGGTCAGCTTATGCTAGAGTGAGACTCTCTTTCAACACCCCTACCCCCAAAAATTGAAAGGCAGGGAAAAAAATGAAAAGCAAACCAGGATAAAGTTTATTTAATGTGAAAGAGGCACAGAGAACACAGACTCCTGGGAGGAGGGGACCCAGAGCTGGTAACCCACCACGCTCATGGGAGCTGAGTCTTTCTTGGCTAAGGGAAGCCTCTCCACCCCGTGTCCAGATTGGTCATCTCAAACAGATGTGGGCATTGATTGGTCCCTGATGCACTGCCCAGGTCCCAGAAAGCCTGCCAAAAGAGCCTGCAAGCAGGAAAATTCACCCACTCAGGGGAGAAGAGCCAGAAAGAGAGCTATCCTCTGGACCATCTTAGGTCACCATTTTGGAGCACACTAGTAAAAGAACAGAGCTGTTTTAACTTGGGCTCTTTTTCCCTATCTAGCTACCAGGCAGGGGAAACTATCTAGCTCCTATAGTCACTAGGGCACCATGATATTAAAGGGTAAAATGAAGCATTCTGATTCTTGCTACTTATAGTGACTAAATTTGCATTTGAGGAAAGAAAAACCTGAAGCCATTCTGTGTAAGAAGAACAAGGAGCTGAAGGAACAGAGAATGTGTGTACCCAAGAACAGCAACTAGGAGTGGAAACCATCCAGACTTCTTGCATATGACACACAAAAAAGGAAAATAATACAGTCCTTCTCAGAGGAAGGAGGCAGAGAGGAAGAGGAGGGCTGGTGTTCTTACGTGTGACCTGAGTCTGAGGAATGAAAGGTAGAATCACAGTAGTCCCCAGTGCTCTGCCATGTGATGATGGAGTCGTAGTGTCAAAAATCTATTTTAGTTCTTGGAATCGCAGTACATTTTGAGGCCCTTAATCAGGTTTTGAGTGTGCAGGGGGACATGTGGAACCTGGAGTTATTCTGTGTAGGACAGGTCTGTGCATGTAAGACATCCAGGTGTCTGGTCCGTGCTCACTAAATACCTGTGTCCCTCAGGACTTGTAGGTACAAGGCTGTGCCAGGAGTGACATTCTTCCCATCACCCTGACTGCTGATCTCCACCACCTTGTAGTAACAATCTTGGCTGTTTCGTGCCTTTCTTTGACCATAGAATTCTTTCTTGAGCATGACTTGCTGGAATCACCATACCACACTAGCCATAAACTGTTCCTTCTCAGCTGCCCACATAGATGGTATTCTAGGTTCTTTGTGATTTCAGAGTGCAGGCTGCCCCATCTTTGAGTGGGTGAGCTGTGGATGGTTTGGCTTAGCCTGCTTTTGAAGG
The DNA here is from genome assembly GCA_036346955.1 of Dipus sagitta. Taxonomy (NCBI): domain Eukaryota; kingdom Metazoa; phylum Chordata; class Mammalia; order Rodentia; family Dipodidae; genus Dipus; species Dipus sagitta. Next base: position 35,975,459 of record CM070782.1, on the reverse strand, counting down.
CAGCTCTACTGCTAAGAGCCAGGACTCAAAGACTCAACGTTTGCAGAGATAGGGAGCTCTGCTTTATCAGGGGAGGCCCTTCCACAGCATGGAGTAGAGGAGGGGCCCGGCAGAGATGAATCAGCCCTGGAATTTGTAAGCCACAGTGCTAGGAAGAGGCAGCTCACCTATCTGTTTTCCCCTATCAGCTAATTGGGTTTTTAAAAATGTAAACATAATGTTCAAAACAAACACAAATATATCACACAAGTCCACTCTCCTTTGTTCACTTATTTGTCCAGCCCTCCCCCAAAAGTTATTCTCCATCATATTCTCCTATTTAATTCTAGACAGATGGGTACAGGTAGATACCTGTCTCTATCTAGACAGGTAGATAGAGAGACAGACGAGCAGATTTAAAATTTTTATTTATTTATTTGAAAAAGAGAGAAAGAATGGGCATGCCAGGGCCTTCAGCCACTGCAAATGAACTCCAGATGCATGTGCCACCTTGTGCATCTGGCTTACTTGGGTCCTGGGGAATTGAACTTGGGTCCTTTGGCTTTGCAGGCAAGCACCTTAACTGCTAAGCCATCCCTCCAGCCTGCTCTTACTATGCTGTTACTATGCATACTATTCTAGAACTTTTTCGCATAATCGTAGCCATGAGTAGCTTTTTAAGTATTTTACATTTATTTATTTATTTATTTATTTGAGAGAGAGAATGAGAAGCGGGGGGTGGGGGGGTGCACATAGGGCCTCTGGCCACTGCAAATGAGTTCTACATGCATGTACCACCTTACACATGTGGTTTATGTGTTTATCTGAGGAATTGAACTTGGGTCCTTTGGCTTTACAGGCAAGTGCCTTAACCGCTAAGCCATCTCTCCAGTCCCATGAGTATCTTTTCACAATAGTATGAACAGTTCTTCCATATTCCTTTTTTTAAAGATTTATTTATTTATTTATTTATTTATTTATTTATTTTGGTTTTTCGAGGATGGATCTCACTCTAGCTCAGGCTGACCTGGAATTCACTGTGGAGTCTCAGGGTGGCCTCAAACTCACAGTGATCCTCCTACCTCTGCCTCCCGAGTGCTGGGATTAAAGGTGTGTGCCACCACGCCCGGCTAAAGATTTATTTTTATTTATTTATTTGAGACAGTGTGAATGGATGCACCAGGGCCTCTAGCCACTGCAAACGAACTCCAGACACATTCACCACCATGTGCATCTGGCTTACGTGGGACCTGGAGAATTGGACCTGGGTTCTTAGGCTTCGCAGGAAAGCACCTTAACTGCTAAGCCATCTCTCTAGCCCCATGAATATCTTTTTACAATAGTATGAATAGTTTTCCCATATTCCTTTTAAAAATATTTTTATTTATTTATTTTCAAGCAGAGAGAGACAGAGAGAGAGAGAGAGAGAGAGAGAGAGAGAGAGAGAGAGAAGAGAGACAGAATGGGAGCACCAGGCCCTCCAATGGCTGCAAATGAACTCCAGATAAATGTGCCACTTTGTGTATCTGGCTTTACATGGGTACTGGGGAATCGAACCCACATTGTTAGGCTTTGCAGGCAAGTGCCCTGACCACTGAGTCATCTTTCCAAGCCTCCCATGTTCCTTTTAATGGCTATGCAGAGTTCTTTCCAACATGGCTCACAGTTTCTGGGTGACTTTTTGTCTACAGATAGCTTTTGAGGTTGCTTCCAGTTTTCTTTTCTGCAACTCTGGAGTTGCTGTATAAGCTACCTTTACCCTGGTTTGCTTGAGCCCAGATTTCTGCCGGCAGATATCTAGGTTGGAGTTGGTGGAGCAAAAGGTTTGTACATTTTTGCAAATTGCTTAGCAGTTCTGTGAGCAGATCTCTCCCAGTAGTACTCCCAGGAGAATGTCAGAAGCCCTCTTTCCTCATACTCCCCCAACCTTACATATTATCTTTCCGTTCTTCTTGACTATCTGATGGGCTGCATAGAACATTTCTCCAAATTACTTTAGAAAGGCTTCCAATATGAACACTTTCCACCATTCTGTAGTGATTCTTTGATGACTGTTGGTCACTTCCTAAAGGACCCTCTGTCCTCTGATTTGTAAGGTGACAGGTGTCCTCAGGAAGCAGCTGGCTCTTTCCCATGAAAAGCACAGAGGATGGAGTTTTGCAAATATCTGCTTCTGTTTCCACTTCCACTGCTCAGGGTCAGCCAAGCTCAGGAAACCCTTGGGAGAGCAGATGGACAGTGTAGGCATGCCCTGGCCGTAATCCCCCTGCCCCCCCCCCTCGACTCCCATAGCCGCTATGGACTCCCACCTGCTCTGTCTGTTCTTAGCTGTGGGCTGATCTTTTCTGGACAAAGGGTGGGTCTGGAGATTTTTCCTTAGGAAGAAAAAGAGACAGGAGCTTCATTGTGGAAGTGCCGGAGGTTCCGAGGAGCATTCTTGAGGCTTCTTGGAGTTGAGCAGCTTGGACAGTTGAAGGCTGAAACTCTGTAGGCTCCTCAGAAGCTGGCAATCAAGGAAAACATGCTAGAACCTCTGCCTGGTTGCCCTTGACCTGTGTCTCCTGACACCCATCAATAAAAAGTCTAGAAATGGTCGTGTAGGCATCAGTGGAGTGGACCTGTACAAGTAATTCCCAACCTGTAGAAAATAGGACAAGGTAATGAACATTCCCACATTTACCTCCAGAAATGAGCAAAAGTAAACATTTTTAAATATATATGTTTTTCAGTGTAGGGTCTCACTCTAGACCAGGCTGACCTGGAATTCACACTAGATCTTAGCCAAAAGTTCAAGAAGCAATGATGACCTGAAATTCACTATGTAGTCTCAGGGTGGCCTCGAACTCACAGCAATCCTCCTACCTCTGCCTCCTGAGTGCTGGGATTGAAGGCGCATGCCACCATGCCACCACGCCTGGCTTCTGCTGTTTTTTTTTTTTTTTTTTTGTGTGTGTGTGTGTGTGTGTGTGTGTGTGTGTGTGTGTTGTTTGTTTTGTTTTGTTTTGTTTTTCTAGATAGGGTCTCCTTCTAGCCCAGGCTGATCTGGAATTCACTATGTAGTCTCAGGGTGGCCTTGAACTCACAGCATTCCTCCTACCTCTGCCTCCTGAGTGCTGAGATTAAAGGTATGCACTACCACACTCTGCTCTTTCAGTCTTTTTATACCATCTGTTGGAATGAGTCAGGGTCCTGTTGATCATGTGGCTTCCCTTGGAAGCACTGAGGATCTTTTCCTCTGTCTTGACCCTCCTCTTGCAGACTGCCTACTGGTTGGAGCAAATCTCTGGGTCCCCGTCGCCTCTGATCAAGAGGACAGGTGACTTACCAAATCGGTAGGACCTTTTTGTAAAAAAAAAAAAAAAAAAGTTTTGATTTATTTATTTGCAAGCAGAAAGAGATATAGAGGAGAGAGAGAGAGAGAGAGAGAGAAGAAAAGAAAAGAAAAGAAAAGAAAAGAAAGGAAAAGAAAAGAAAAGAAAGAAAGGAGAAAGGAGGAAAGGGCTGTCAGGGCCTCCAGCCACTGCAAACAAAGTCCAGATGCATGTGCCACTGTGCAACTGGCTTTATGTGAGTGCTGGGGAATGGAGCCTGGCTTGTTAGGCTTTGCAGGGAAGAATCTTAACCATTGATCCATCTCTCCAGCCCCTGTAGGACCTTTTAAAAAATGTCCTGTTGTCTCACAGGGCCTGCTTGACCTGTGGGTAGGGAACAACATATTGGTTGTCCTTTTAGCTCCACACCCTCATAGGCTTTTGTTTCCAAGAATTATTATTGAACACAGAGAAGATCAGTTATACCAGTCCAAAAAAAAAAAAAAAGGATAACACATTTGATTAACTTTGTCCTTTTATTTGAATTCATAAGGCAACATTTTAATGTGATAAAATCCTGGCATCTCTGTTTTAAAAGATTTGTTTGTTAATCCATATATCTCTGCAGGTAAGCATATTAATTACTTAAGGAAGCAGAATACAGAGATAAGCAATTGTCTCAATCTAGAAGAGCCTAGGTCATCCCCCAGATGAAAGCAGCTATTCCCGAGGTACCCTGGAGCAGGAACTTCACCAATTTTTATGCTAAACTATTAATTTCAAAGAAGTCAGGACTTTTGTCCCTAAATACTTTAAATGCATCTCTAAAAATTATGTTCCTGTGATTTAAAAACTATTTTTAAAGCAACAGACCATTTTGTTAAGCAAACTACTGTGTAGATAGCTAGTTAGAGTTGTGCTTGGGGGTAGATTTGATTGGAGATATGAGGTTGCCAGTTGAGTTGAACAGTGTGTATGAAGCCCTACAGGGAAGATGGAGGTCTAGATGTGGATGTGGGGCGTATTTAAAGTCATGGGGGGGGGGGTGAAGAGATGGCTTAGCAGTTAAGGCACTTGCCTGTGAAGCCTAGGAACACTTGTTTGAATCTCCAGGTCCTACATATAGCCAGACACAAGTGACACAAGTGTGCAATGTCGCACATATGCACAAGGGGGTGCATGTCTGGAGTTCATTCACAGCAGCTAAAAGTGCCTGGCATGCCCATTCTCTCTCTCTTTCTCTGCCTCTTTCTCGCTCTCTCTGTCTTTCTCTCAAAAAAATAATACGAATGAAAGAAAGATATAGGACCAAAGGAGGTTACCAAGATGAGAGGAGGCTCCAGGACACTCCAGCATCAGGGAGAGGCCAGCAGAGGAGGCAGAGAGAGTGGCCTGTGGAGTGGTGAAACACCACTGGACAGAGGGATCTGGGGCCTACTGAGGAACACTGGTCAAGGAAGAGGGCTTGATGGCCTAGTCAGCAGTGTCTGTTGCTGAGAGTTGAGGGAAGCTGAGCAGAGAGCAGACCACTGGATTTGGGACAGATCAAGAAGAAAGAGCCAGGACTAGAATTGCCCATCTAATATCAAGACCTCTCAAATTACAGAGGGGACCACAGGTGACCTGCTTGAGGTTACACAGTGATTAGGTGGCAGGGCTGGGCCTGTACCCAAGCTTCTCTACCCTAGCAGGCCCAGAAGGATGGATTTTGCCTGCCTAATTGTAATTTTATTCCTCAGGCCACAAGCTGGACCTTCAGGTCTCAGTTTCTTACTGGTCATCCCCTTGCAGAGGATTACCAAGTACCCTCTGCTGCTGCAGAAGATCCTGGAGAACACATTGCCCAGTGCCAGTGCCCACCCTGTCCTTCAGAGGGCCACCTCTGCGCTCCAGGACGTGAACAGCAACATCAATGAGTACAAGATGCGCAAGGAAGTGGGTAAGGACTTGGGGCGTTTAGGAGATACTCAAGGAGAATGCATTGTCACAAACTTGTTTCAGACTGGTTTCCCAAATAAAGACAGTGAAGAAGCCTGTGAAACTATAAATCCAGAGGCACTATGGCTTCATTTCTCTGTAGCTCTCTTGCTTCTGTTCTGTACTGGCAATGACTTGATTTTCGCATTGGTTTCCATCACAATAATAAGTAGCTATTGCTGGTCTAAGACTCACCTATGGATATCACACTCTTCATGATAAGGAGAGTTTTTCTCCCCTTAGCCATCAAAATTCAATCAGCACTTCATTCTGATAAGTCCTACTTTGTGACATGTGCTTACCACGGAACGATCATTGTCGTTAGGAGAATACTCATGAACTGATTGGCTTAGGCCTGGGATATTTGCCCTTCATGAAACCAGTCAGTGTTGATGACTGAATGGGCTTATTCTAGTCAGCACCACCCCATAAGCTGAAGTGGGTCACTCCCACACAAGCCATATGGCTGCTACACCATAGTGGACAAAGGAATGCTGGGCGGTGAAGAGCTGTGTGGAGATGCAGGGGAGAGAGTGGGAGTGATCCCTGCAGTGAGAGTGTTTGCAAAGCAAAGCAGCGTCCCAAGTATAGAGAAACTCAGTTATACACTGAGATAGCATGACCATCAAATTTAGCTAATGTTTCCTTTTTAAATAATTACTTTAATGGTACAGATATCTGTGGGGTACAGTGTGCTGATTCAGTATACATCCACAATGTGTGGTAAGCAGATCAGAGTGACTGGTAGGTTTTGAAGACCAACTCTGCTATACTTTTTCTTATGACACCTTATTTGATTCCTGTGCCAGTCCCCTGAGATTCCCTCCATTGGTCCCACTTCACAGTTGGGTAAATGGGAGCTCATAAGGTTTGCTTCTGGTCTCAGAGCTGATAAGAGACAGAGGTTTCCAACTCAGGCCTGGAGTCTTGGGCACTGCACCGTGCTATATTTGGTGGCTTTGGATTTCCCCTGTGCTTGCTTGTCCATCCATGTGGTGAGGTCACAGAAGGTGTGAAGCCCTGCGCCAGGAGTGAGAAATTTGACACCCCACTTGGCCTGGCCACAGCTGGTTAAAGAACCCCAGGGAAATGGCCTCTTGCTGGGTCTTTCTATTTAGGATGTCTCTTCACATCTCCTGTCTTATGTGACCCTCCCAACATTCCTACAAGGTGGCAAGCCTGCTTTATAGACAAAGAAATCAAGGCCACAGGGAGTGACTTACCAAAGTCCAGCAGGCAGGAGACTTCCAGCCTGGGATGGAGGACCCCAAGCACTGGCTTTCCCTGTGACTTACCATCCCCATGGATCTGATCTGATGGAGCAGCATGCCAGATCAGCTGTGACGGGGTCTTGCTTTCCTGGGTCAGCTTTGGTCACCCAGGGGACCTCCTCTTCTCTGTTGCTGCAGCCTCAAAGTACACCAAAGTGGAGCAGCTGAGCCTCCGGGAGCGGCTGGCGCGCATCAACACCCACACCCTGTCCAAGAAGACCACTCGGCTGAGCCACATGCTGAAGCAGGAGGCAGGGCTGGTGCCCAGGGTGTGTGTGTGTTGTGGAGACTGTCACCCCAGCCACTCACAGGGGCCAGACCAGGTGCCAGATGAGACAGGGGGAGGATCCTGTGGAAAGTGAGGCAACTTAGGCTGAGAGTGAGGGGCTAGGAAGAGGCATTCTGCCTGATGCTCAAGAGCCAATGTTAGGAGCCTCTTTCTCATGAGCTGCTTTGTAGACAGGTGAGCTGGGCTCTGGGCTGGAACAAAGAGCCAGATCCAAACAGTGACTAGCTGCAGCCGGGCTGAGTGCTTCTCCTGCACCAGCGTTATTTGATCCACATGGTCAAATAGGTGTTCATATTCTTTTTTTTTTATTTTTATTTTTTTAATTTTTTTTTTCTTTATTAGTTAGTTTTGTATTCAGCAAATACAGTCAGTTTGGTACCATTATTAGGCTCATCCGTGACCTACCCCCTCCCCTTGGCCCCTCCTTGTTGAGGTATACGGGTCATGCATTGTGGAGTTAGCCCACAGTTATGGGTAGGCTAAATGTCTCTGCATATCATGACCCAACATGTGGCTCTGACATTCTTTCCGCCCCCTCTTCCGCAAAATTTCCCTGGGCCATGTTGGGTTCATTTTTGGTCTGCTTCAGTGATGAGGTGTTGGGGGCCTCTGAGGCTCTGGCTCTCTGATTTGGAGGTGTTCTCATTCTTCCATTTGTTTCTGTTTTTCAAGGCAGGGTCTCACTCTAGCATAGGCTGACCTGGAATTCACTATGTAGTCTCAGACTGGCCTCAAACTCACAGTGATCCTCCTACCTCTGCCTCCGAAGTGCTGGGATTAAAGGCTTGCGCCACCACACTTGGCCTCTCCATTTTTTCTTTTTTTGAGGTAGAGTCTCACTTTAGCTTAGGCTAACCTGGAATTCACTATGTAGTCTCAAGGTGGCCTAGAACTCATAATGATCCTCCTACCTGTGCCTCCCGAGTGCTTAGGATTAAGGTGTGCACCATCACACCTGGCTCCTTTCCATTTTTTAAAACTTTTTGTTTATTTTTATTTATTTATTTGAGAGCAACAGACAGAGAAAGAGGCAGATAGAGAGAATGGGCATGCCAGGACCTCCAGCCACTGCAAATGAACTCCAGATGTGTGCGCCCCCTTGTGAATCTGGCTAACATGGGTCCTGGGGAATCGATCTTCGAACTGGGGCCCTCAGGCTTCACAGGCAAGCACTTAACCGCTAAGCCATCTCTCCAGCCCTCCTTTCCATTTTTTTGTATGTGATTGCATGAGTGTGTATATTATATGTACATGTATGTTCTGTGTATGTATATGGGTTCATGTGGAGGACAGAGGTGGACACTGGGTGTCTTCCTCAATCAGTCCCCACCTTATTTTTAAATTTATTTTTATTTATTTATTTGAGAAAGAAGGAGGCAGATATATAGAGGGAATGGGTACATCAGGCCTTTAGCCACTGAAAATGAACTCCAGACACATGTACCACCTTGTACATCTGGCTTTATGCCAGTACTGTGGAATCAAACTTGGGTCCTTAAGCTTCGCAGGCAAGCACCTAAGCCGTCTCACCAGCCCATTATGCTCCCCTTTAACTGTCCCACTCAGCTTTGGAATAGAAAGAACCAGCTGGGGGTGGGAACATGGAAAGGGTGTCCCCAGTGAGGACCTAGGACACAGACACCAGTTGCACACTGTCCCAGTGTGCATTTTCTCAGCTTTTGCATGTCTGCCTTGATTTACAGACAGAAGACAAGGAATTTGATGGTTTAGAGGAGAGGTTCCAGTGGGTGTTGCTGTGTGTGACCGAGCTGAAGAGCAATGTGGCTGCTTACTTGGAGAATCTGGAGGTAGGACTCGTCAGTTCACAATGGGTGGTCTGGGCTGGTGGCAAAACCCACAAGCAGCAGAGGTACCAGGTACAGTGACCCCTGTGGGCATTAGTGAAGATGCTGGCAAGCATGCTCCAGCTGACAGCTGAGAGACTTCTCACCCCACAGGGTTCTCCTGGGGCAGGGTCAAAAATCACTGGGAGATGAGCTTGGTGGCACACTCCTTTGATCCCAGCACTCTGGAGGCTGAAGTAGGAAGATTTCTGTGAGTTCGAGACCAGCCTCATGCTACAGAGTGAGTTCAAGGTCAGCCTGGGCTAGAGTGACACTGCCTCAAAGCATTATACAAACAATTCACTGGGGGCAGAGCCCCTAGAAGGACAGACCCTAAAGCAAGGGAGACAGATTTAGTGGCCAGAAGGGGGTACTGATGAAGGAGGAAAGCAGAACACACGCAGGATGTGGTAATTGGAGCCTGGTATCTTTTTTATTTTATTTATTTATTTTGGTTTTTCAAGGTGGTCTCACTCTAGCACTGGCTGACCTGGAATTCACTATGTAGTCTCAGGGTGGCCTCGAACTCACAGCCATCCTCCCACCTCTGCCTCCCGAGTGCTGGGATTCGTGTACCACCACGCTTGGCTCACCTTTCTGTCAGTGTTCTGTTGAGATCTGCATCTATGTTCATGAGGGAGAGTGGTCTGTAATTTTCTTTTTTTGTTCTATCTCCATCTGGTTTGGGTCAGTGTAATGCTGGCTTCATAGAAAGAGTTTGGTAGTATTCCTCCCTTTTCAAAAATATTTTATGGAAAAGTTTGAGAAGCATTGGTGTTAGTTCTTCCATGAAGGTCTAGTAAAATTCACCAGTGAATCCATCTGGGTCTGCACTTTTTTGAGTTGGGAGACTTTTTTAAAAATAACTGCTTTGATCTCTGTAGGTCTGCTTAAATGGTTTATCTCATCTTGATTTAATTTTAGTAGGTCATATATACCTAGGAAATCATCCATGTCGTTCAGGTTTTCTCCATCAATTTGGGATGGATAGCTTTGCTGAATAAAGAGGTTGTCAGTTGTTATCTTTCAGAACTTGGAATACATCATTTCAAGCCCTTCTGGCTTTTAAAGTTCATGTTCAGTAATATGCTGTTATTCTGATGGGCTTGCCTTTATATGTGATGGGATATTTCTCTCTAACTTCTTTCAATGTATTTTCTTTGGTTTGTATGTTTAGTAGTTTAATTATAATATGGTGAGGAGAGGTTCTTTCCTGGTTTTGTCAGTTTGGTGTTCTAAAAACTTCATATATCTGTGTTGGTATCTCATTCCCTATTTGGAGGAAATTTTCTTCTATGATTTTGTTGAAAATACCAACTTATGCCTTTGGATTGAAATTATTTTCCTTCTACTGTACCCTGATTTCTTATATTTGATTTGTTCATAGTGTCCTGAATGTCTTGAAATTCCCATTCATGCCTTCCTATTAGTTTGTCTTTCTCTTTGTTGGACTGTACTAGATCTTCTACTTTGTGGAGCTGGTGTGAGTGATGAATCCCTTCACCGTGGTTGTGCTCCTGTGGCTCAGGCAGGCCAGGTGTGCACATAGCTCTTTGCCGAGGAGTGACCCCTGGCACCGCAGTGGGAAGCGATTCTGGCTGCTTGTGTGGTTGCTAGAAGCTCTGGGTCTGTTCTGCTTCTCTGCTGTGGTTGATAATTTCTTATACACCTTCACTTTTCGGTAGAAGAGTGTATTGTGCCATTTCTCTGCTCATTTCTGCCCTACTCCCCCAGGGCGCTTTGGCTTGGCTACTACACTGCCATCTTAATGGGAAGTTGTGCTTGTTTTTTTGAGGTAGAGTTTCAGTGTAGCTCAGGCTGACAGCTCATTCTGTAGTCCCAGACTGCTCTCAAACTCATGCTCATCCTCCTATCTCTGCTTCTGGAGTCCTGGATCAAAGGCATGTGCCGTCATGCCTGGCAGTTCCTCTAATTTTTTTTGAAAACTTAGTTATTTACTTATTATTTGCAACTTGGAGAGGGGAGAGAGAGAGAGAGAAAGAGGCAGATACAGAGAGAGAGAGAGGGAGAGACAGAGAGAATAGGGTGCGTCAGGGCCTCTAGCCACTGCAAACAAACTCCAGATGCATGCACCACCTTGTGTACCTGGTTTTCATGGGTACTGAAGAATCAAACCTGTATCCTTGGGCTTTGCAGGCAAGTGCCTTAACCACTAAACCATCTCTCCAGCCCAGTTCTTCTAATTTTGAAAGGAAAAAAGAAACCCTGGAAAGTTAGAATTTTGGATGTAATCTCCTGATATGTCAGTGTAAACATTTAGTTAAATAAATTGAAATGATTTGTGGGCCCAAGAAGTGTAGCTCCTCGAACTCGATTCAGCCCATAGGACAACTAGTTTATGTGCATTCCCACCTACTTTTGTCAGCCAGAATCAGAATTGGTGCCTTGTCATTGGTGCTGCCTCTGTGTATCCACCCTGGCCCTTGGCGGCAGTGTTCTCAGTTACCTCCATCTGCACAGAGCAGCTTTTAAGAAGGGGATGTGAGTGCATGCCCCTCCATGTGTGGGTGTCATGTGTCCCTGCCTCATTCGGGGTCCCCAGTGGAGAGATTTGAACAGCTGGAACCCTGTTCTACCACAGTGAACCTGGGTGGGCGGGGGGTGGGGGGGAAGCACTCAGACCAAGGGCATGGGGAAAGAAGGAAGGGCTTATTGCGGATTTGGCCTTGAGAGACAGAAGCCAGAGAGTTAGGTAAATGTGCAGAAACAATGAGGAATCCCTTAGTGAGGAAAAGAGCCCTGCCTCTAGCCATCTGACTGGTTCAAGAAGCCTCTGCCTACATGTTTTTTTTAAACACATGTGAGGGTGGGGGGTGCTCAGTAGACAGTGATTCCCAGGAGGACTTAGTAACATTGTTTGGTTTTTATAGCAATTATTTTCATATATCTGACTATGTGAGTTATTACTGCTTTTTCCTTTTATAGATGCATTATAAGGGTTTTTTGTTGTTGTTGTTTGTTTTTTCCAAGATAGGGTCTTGCACTAGCCCAGGTTAACCTGGAATTCACTATGTAGTCTCAGGCTGGCCTCAAACTCACAGTGATCCTCCTACCTTTCCTACACCTGGCTTTTTTTTTTCCCCCTTTTGATGCATCAATTTAAATAGGAACAGTTAGTTTATTTAAAGAAAAACACTAAAGCTGGGCATGGTGGTTTACACCTTTAATCCCAGCACTTGAGAGGCTGAGGTAGGAGGATTACTATGAGACTGAGGCCAGCCTAGGCTGCCTAGTGAGTTCCAGGTCAGCTTGGGGATAGAGTGATATCTTGCCTCAAGGAAGAAAAAGCACACTAACAGAGTCTGTGGAATATGCATGTGGCAGAAGAGTCACCCGTGCTGCACACATACCGGTGGCATTTGGAAGCACCTCCAGAGGCACAGGGGGAGGGTACGGGCTTGGTCTCAGGAATGCCCTTCTAACCCCCCAGGCTGAGCCAGGACAGAACAGTCTGCATTTGCCTGTCATGGGGTGGGGTGTGCAGAGGGCCTGGACAATTACTGGGGAAGGCCCTCTGAAGGGGGCGTGAGGCATACAATGGCCATGGTGGGCCATGACAGCCTATTTTCTGTTGGTCCTGGGCCCAGGCTTTCCTCCGCTTCCGGCCGCATGAATGCAGTCTGGACATCCCTGGGGGCCCTGCAGAGCAGTACTGCAGCCTGATGAGAGGTCTTCAACATGAAGTCTTCATGGAGTTTGTGAGTGGGACTTCTCTTTGTTTCTTTGTCAGGCAGGTGGCAAAGCCAAGAGTTATATTTAAAAGCCGGGTATACAGTTGTCACATCCAGCAGGGAAGGATTGCTATTCCTGAACTTCCTGGTAAAAGCAGTTTAGCTGATGTGCAGTGAGCTGCACTTTCTGATGGCGCCACGCCCCATCTGTGCTTCATCTCACTCCCTCTTCAGTGCATGCTTTCGGGGAGGTACTGTTAACAGACCCATTCTGCAGATGGCGCTCCGGACTCAGAGAGCGTGAGCTCCTGGGCTGTTTACACAGGCCAATGGCACGCTGGGTCTGTGTCCCAAAGACTGTGCCCCTGGCTAGCATTCTAAATTAATTAATTAATTTGTAAGCAGAGAGAGAGAGAGAGACAGACAGACAGACAGACAGACAGCAGTATGGGTGCACCAGGGCCTCTTGCCACTGCTAACGAACTCCAGATGCCTGCACCACTTTGTGCATGTGGCTCTACGTGGGTATTGAGGAATCAAATCTGAGTCACTGGTTTTGCAAGCAAACATCTTTAACCAGTGAGTTATCTCCTGAGCCCTTTGACCATCATTCTGTACAAAAAATTTCAACAACACCAGGAAGTGAGCACTTCTACTGTGCTGCACTCTGTGAAGCTGGCTGCAAGCCATCCTGCTTTCAAATCAGAGAGGCCCAGAATGGTTAGAGTAGGACTCCAGTCATGACATCTTTTAGCCTGATATGTATATATTTGATTTTTTTTGGGGGGGGGTTCGAGGTAGGGTCTCAATCTAGCTCAGGCTGACCTGGGATTCACTATGTAGTCTCAGGTTAGCCTCAAACTCACAGCAATCCTTCTACCTCTGCCTCCCAAGTGCTGGAATTAAACACATGTGCCACCACGCCAGGATACTTTTGGTTTTTCAAGGTAGGGTCTCACTCTAGCCCAGGCTGACCTGGAATTCACTCTGTGGTCTCAGGCTAACCTTGAACTCACAGCTATCCTCCTACCTCTGCTTCCTGAGTACTAGGATTAAAGGTGTGTGCCACCACCCCCAGCTTGCCTGAGGTAGCCCTGGATATATAGGTATATATGTTATTTACAGATAGTAAATCATAAAGAACTTTAAGGCCATTCTTTGAGATATATATATATATATATTTGCCATTTATTAAAGGTAGAAGTAAGTATGCATACTAATGAGATGGATGTACTTGTTTATTTTTACATAAAGAATTAAATCATGCCAGGTGTGGTGGTGGTGCACACTTTTAATCCCAGCACTTGGGAGGCAGAAGTAGTCAACTTGCCTAGAAGAATGAGACCCTACCTCCAAAAACAAAAGCAAAAAAAAAAAAAAAAAGAATTAAATCTCAGGGCTGGAGAGATGGGTTAGGAGGCAAGAGCACTTGCTATACAAGCATGAGGACGTGAGTTCTATCCCAGGCGCCCACATAAAAAGCTGGGTATGGCCACACATGTCTATAACCCCAGTGCTGAGGGGGATGGAGACAGGAGGATCACTGGGGCTCTCTTCTGTTCAGCCAGCCCAGCTAAAAAATGGAGAGCTTCAGGTTCACTAAGAGGCTGTGTCTCAGAGAAATAAGGTGGAGGTACGATTGGGGAGGGCACCAGATCATGATCATGGAGTGCACACACACACACACAGACACACAGACACACAGACACACAGACACACAGACACACACACACACACAGAGAGAGAGAGGAATTAAGTCTTAGTTGAGAGCCAGGCGTGGTGGCGTACACCTTTAATCCCAGCACTTGGGAGGCAGAGGTAGGAGGATCACTGTGAGTTCGAGGCCACCTTGATACTGCATAGTGAGTTCCAGGTCAGCCTGGACTAGAGTGAGACCCTACCTCGAAATATGGAAAAACCAAAAAAAAAAAAAAAATCTTAGTTGAGTACTTGATACTCTAGAACGTAGAGCATGTTTAAGGTTTGTTAGAGCTGATTGATATTTTGATTTAATAATAACCAATGCTGACAATGCCACTTTACATTTTGAATAAATACATAGTACAAAATTAATCATTGGGCTGGGCGTGGTGACTCACACATCTAAGCAGCACTCAGGGGGCAGAGATAGGCAGATTGTTGTGAGTTCAAGGCCACCTTAAGACTACATAGGGAATTCCAGATCAGCCTGGGCTAGAGCAAGACCCTATCTCAAAAATTAAAAAGAAAAATCATTAATCATTGTACATTCAGATAACTTTTTCTGTTGCCAACATTTTTTGTAACCCTCCCCTCCCCCATGTTCAGACATCAACCCCATATCTACAGGTCAGGCATCTAAGTAACATACTACAAGTCATAGCTTGGCTACAGAGGGTCCTAGGACCTGCGCTGTCTGCCTCCAAGGCCCTGTCTTCCTGTCCTTCCTTCTACCACCCTCCAGCCCTTGTTCGGGCTCCAAGACACCCCAGCTCTCCTCTTCACAGAAGCAGCGGCTAGAAGGCCTTGTGTGGCAGCCACTGTGCAGCCTGGCCAGCATCCTGGGGGGCCCTCAGAACCTGATCAAGAAGCGTCTGGATAAACTCCTGGACTTTGAACGAGTGGGAGAGAAGCTGTTGGAAGTGGGCACTATTACCTATGAGGAGGAGGCAGCCCGGCACACTTACCAGGCACTCAACTCCCTGCTGGTGGCCGAACTCCCGCAGTTGAACCAACTGGTCATGCAGTGGCTGGGCCAGATCGTGCGCACATTTGTGGCCCTCCAGAAGGACCTTGCAGATCAGGCGCTGCGGAAGGCAGAGAGCAGCATGGCACAGGTAAGGCTGCTGGGGTCAGACCCCACTGTGGAGCGGAGCCAGTCAGGGCCCCTTCAGACGGCTGTTGGTTAGATGGGGATGGAGTGAGAGTGAGCCTTCCCAACAGGCTGTGGAGCCTCCAGGAACGCAGTGGGGACTTTTGAGATCTTTTTGTGCCCTTCTCCCCTTCTTCAGTGGAGTCAGACCATGAAGGCAGGGATAGGACTAGGACCCAGGCCATCTTAAGTCTTGGGCTCAGGACCAGAGGAGGGTTTTCTGGGAAAACAACAATCTACCCATCCCTGGAGGACATAGGTTGGTGACTGAAAACACTATTCAGTCATTCTCTAGCTGGAGTTGCTACTGCTGCCTCTAGCAGCCACCTCCTGGCTGGCGCTTGTGCACATATTTGGAGCCCCGTCTCACTTAATCCTCAGGTAGCCCTCCAGAGCACATGTTATCATTGTCCTCATTTCAAAAGCAAAGAAGCCAAGGCTGGGAGATGAAGCAGCTGCTGTAAGAACACACTTAACTGTGGGTTTGCACTCTGACTGCCAGTTGAAGGCGTACACAGACTCCAAAGAGCTCTGCACAGACCTCCCAGTGCAAATTTGCAGGGCAGAATTTTGAACAGGTTGGTCCAGGAGGGAATATGCAGCTGGTTCCACATCACACTCTGCTATGTCAGTGTCGGAGCTGAACAACTGTTCATTCCAATCCTGCCTGCTGTGTTTTATTGTCATCTGATCCACGTCCCTCCACGCATCTCCCCTCTCCTTCAACTTTCCAACTCATAGCCTCACTTTGTTCCTGTAAACTTCCCCTCCAGCACACTGCTTCTGAGTGTGACCATAGTCCCTTTGCACAAATGACTTCGTAGCCTGGAACGTCCCCTCTAAGTCCCCCAAGTCTTTCACAATTTTAGCATATAGTGACAGGTGTCAGAATTCCTATTTCCCTGGAGTGGTGAGGATCCACAACCCCTATAGTCCACAGACCCTAGGGTATACTCTAGGATACTTCCAGCTCTGGGTGATGACCAGAGCCCACCTTCTGCTGGGGTGAGTGGGGGATGGGGCCCATGTTTCTTCTCTTTCAGGGCGCAGGAGGGGGGTTGACTGCAGCATGGGTGCTCCCTTTTTAAGTCCTATAAACATTTAGTATAGGGCTCTGCCTAAGACAGTCTTTCTGAGTTGAAGTCAGGCCCCAGTCTTATGCAGAAAAAAGAGCACTGGTCTTTCTGAAGACAGAAGAGTAAATCTGATTGGATGATCTTTTCTCTCTACTCTAGCGCCACCCTCTCCACCTGTAGCTGGGAGGAGCAAGGCTGGGGAAGCCAATAGGATGAGGTGAAGTTTATAGTCACAGAAAGGGAAGAGCAGGGCGCATCTCCTGATTGGTCCTATACTGTGGACAGTTGGGGCTTGTCTGGGATTGCTGCCAGCCTCCCTTATCTTTGTCTTATTAGGTCCAGTGTTCTGTTCACCTGGACCTCTTCCTGTGGTACCTGGTCCAGGCCTGCACAGCCGAAACCGTCATCTGTCTGCAGCCTGAGAGAAAGGGTGTGGGACACAACTAAGAGCAGCCAGTGTGGTGACAACTCAGAGAGCCAGACATGTGCTTGTTAGCTGTGGGGTCTCGCTTACTCCTAGACTGTCTGATAAGAATTCAGGAGAGCCTTAATAGGGTCAAGTTCTCAGGACAGAGCATCACTTAGGCACTCCATGGGTTGCAGGTGACATAAACCCAACCTAAAATAGCTGGAGCATAAAAAACTGACTGACTTGCATAAGCAGAGGCCAGGAGGGGCTTGGGCCTCAGGCATGGCCTCCTGTGGACATGGAGTGTTGCTGGGGCTCTGTCTTTTTCTCCTTTGCTTCCTTCTCCAAGTGGTTTCCTTTTCAGGCAGACTTTGTTTCTGCATGATGGAAGACGGTTAGGGAGGGTTACAGACGCACAGCCCTCACAGTCCCCTGTGTCTTAGCCTTCGCATCACATGGGAGGATTCCCACTGGCCTGGTCCCATCTCTGTTGTCATCCTATGGACACTGACAGTGGCTGGGGAGAAGGGGTGCCAGAACTACCAGTCTTACAACTAGAGCATCCTGACTAGCAGAGCTACTGTACCCCCTGGAGGGATGCTTTCTTAACAGAATGGGGACCAGCAGGCAGACAAAAGTAGCACTTGGCCCTGATAAAAAAAAGCCCATTGTGACACGTCTGGGGCTAGAGTGTAGGTGGCCAGGGACTCCCTGATTCCAATCAGAGGCTGTGCTGACCGTGTCTTCTCACCCAGCTGCCTCACCACCACATCTCGGAGCCAGACTTCCGGAAGCTGCTGGAGAACACACTAGACCGGACCAGTGGCCAGCTTCACTCATTTAGAGAGAGCTTGGAGAAAGCACTGCCCCTCACTGCCCAAGTAAGTGCTCCCCCCTCCTGGAAGACTGACCGCTCTTCCCCTGCAGCAGCTGAGGCTCCCTTTCCTCTCCTTTGCTCTCCTCATTACTTTCCGGTACTCATGGGAGCCTGTGCTCTTCTAGCCTCTTCTTTCTTTCTGTGAGTTGGGGTTGGGTAGGATGCATGGCCACACATTCATCTATTCTTCATGGCCAGGGAACATTGAGTTAAGAATAAGAAAACTTGCCAGACACGTCTGTAATCCCAACACTGGGGAGCAGAGGCAGGGGCAGTCTGAGGCCAGCCTTACAACATAGCAAATGCCAGGCCAGCCAAGGCCATGCAGTGAGATCCTGCCTCAAAAAGCAAAAACAGGCCTAGAGAAATTGCTTAGTGGTTAAAGGTGCTTGCTTGCAAAGCCTGACAACCTGGGTTTGATTCCCCAGTACCCATATAAAGTCAGGTATACAAAGTGGTACATGTGTCTGGAGTTCATTTGCAGTGGCAATAAGCCCTGGTGCACCCATTCTCATTCTCTTTCTGCTTGCAAATAAATAATTTTTTTTTTTTCCTGAGGCAGGGTTTCACTCTTGGAATTCACTCTGTTGTTTCAGGCGGGCCTCAAACTCACAGCGATCCTCCTACTTCATCCTCCTGAGTGCTAGGATTAAAGGTGTGTACCACCATACCAGGCTAGAGACATTTTAATATGAAGGTGAAATTGGACCAAAGGATGGTGATAAGTGGCATTTGTATCTAGAAGCCTAGAACTCCTTCACATTTTTCCTCAAAATGTATTCTTTTCTCTTACTGATTTCTAATCCCAGCTTCAATACTATATTACTTACTTTTCTTACTTATTTATTTGAGAGAGAAAGAGGCAGAGAGGGGGCGGTCGGAGAGAATGGGCATGCCAGGACATCCAGCCACTGCAGATGAACTCCAGACGCATGCTTCATCTGGCTTACATGGGTCCTGGAGAATCGAACTGGGATCCTTTGGCTTTGCAGGCAAACGCCTTAACTGCTAAGCCATCTCTCCAGCCCTGCTTACTTTTTTTTATTGCCATAACAAAATATCTAACAAAGCAAGTTAAGGAAGGAAGGGTTTATCTTGGTTCACAGTTTGAGGGTACCATCCATGATGGTGGGAAAGGCCTGGCACGGAGAGCCTGTGGCTCAGCTTTTGCAGCAGGTACTTGAGTAGCTGGTTAGGAAGCAGAGATGAATGACAGTACTTGGATTGCTTTCTTTTGATGCAGTTTGGCACCCCAGCCCATGGAATAGTACCACCCACATTCAGGGTGGGTCTTCTCAATTTAATCTCTCTAGAAACCCCCTCATAGTCACATCTAGATGTTTGTTGCTTAAGTGATCCTACATCCTGTCAAATTGACAAGACCATCATCACAAATACCAATATGCAAAAAAAGTAAAGATAAGATTAGGCTGAAGGATAGAGCTCCATGGTAGGATGTCTATCTAGCTGTGCAGGGCCCTGGGTTCAAACTCCACTGTCACATTAAAAAAAACACAAAAGCCATAGATCATATTGTTTGTTTGGATAGGATATTTTTTTATTTATTTAATTTTATTTATTTCAGAGAGAGAGAAGGAGAAAGATAGGTAGATATGTAGAGAGAGAGAGAAATGGAGACAGAATGTACATGCCAGGGCCTTCAGCCACTGCAAATGAACTCCAGACACATGTGCTATCTTGTGCACCTGTCTTACGTGGGTCTTGGGGGAATTGAACCTGCATCTTTTGGCTTTGCAGGCAAGTACCTTAACTGCTAAGCCATCTCTGCAGAACTGAATATATTTTTAAGTTGCAAAGGACACTATTACCAGCCACACAATGGCTTATAAACCTATGGTAGGCTAATTTTTTGTTTGTTTTTGTTTTGTATTATAATACTGGGGATTGAACTCCAGGCCTTGAGTATGTTTGGCAAAAGCATTACCTCTGAGCTACTTCCACTGCCCCTCGCTGGCTAATTTTTAATATTTTTCTCTAAAATGTAAGTCCAGTCACAGAGTACACTCAGGTGGCCTGTGTTTGTTTTATTTTATCTTTTTTTTTTTTTTTTTGAGACAGGGTTGTGTAGCTCAGGCTGACTTTGAACCTGCTGTGTACCTATGCTTTTTTTTTTTTTTTTTTTTTCTTTTTCCTGAGGTAAAGTCTCAGTCTCAGTCTAGCCCAGGCTGACCTGGAAGTCACTCTGTAGTTCCTAGCTGGTTTTGAACTCACATTGATCCCCCTACCTCTGCCTCCCAAGTGCTGGAAATAAAGGCGTGCATACCACACTGATGGCTTGTTTTGAAGGTAACTGTAGAGGGCCTGGGAGATGGTTCAGCAAGCAAGAATACTTGCTGTGCGAGGGTGAAGACCTGAGTTCAATCCCTAGGGAAAACAAAAAACAAGCGACAAAAGAAGCCTGATGGGGTTGTACACACCTGTTATCCAGAGCTGAGGAGGGGCTGACGGGAGGGTTTCTGGGCTTCCTGTCAGGGAGAAGTAACTGCAGCAGTGTAGGCAGAGGGAGCTCACACAAAGTGGCAAACCTGGACTTGAGGAAACTGAAACTATGTTCAATTAATTACATGTGAGATGTGAACAATCCCAGGATAGCACCATGATTCTTCAGAAGAGAACAGAGGTCTAGAGGTATGGAGAAGCAAGTGAAGGGCCCAATCACATGGGGCAGGTAAAGATGGCCTTCTTGCTACGAGATAGCAGAAAAGGTTGGGATTAGGAAGGGGAGTACCATCTGGGGCCAACTGTCCCCACCTCAGCCTCCCAGTTCTCTCTCTCTCTCTCCTTTTTTTTTTTTTTTTTTGGTTTTTTGAGGTAGGGTTTCATTCTAGCTCACGCTGACCTGGAATTCACTATATAGTCTCAGGGTGGCCTCAAACTCATGGTGATCCACCTACCTCTGCCTTCCAAGTGCTGGAATTAAAGGTGTGTGCTATGACGCCCGGCTCCTCTTTTTTTTTTTTTTTAAATATTTGAGAGAGGGAGAGGCAGAAGAAAGACAATGAGTGCACCAGGGCCTCTAGCCACCGCAGACGAACTCTAGACACATGTGCCACCTTGTGCATCTGGTTTACATGGATCCTAGGGAATTAAACCTGCTTTGTAGGCAAGCACTTTAACCCCTAAGTAATCTCTCTAGCCCAATTTTTTTATTTTTTATTTATTTATTTTTTTTTTGGTTTTTTGAGGTAGGGTCTCATGCTAGTCCAGGCTGACCTGAAACTCGCTACGGTCTCAGGGTGGCCTTGAACTCTCAGTGATCCTCCTACCTCTGCCTCCCGAGTGCTGGGATTAAAGGCGTGCGCCACCACACCCGGCTATTTTAAATTATTTTTTGTTTTTCTTTTTTAAAGAATTCTATTTATTTATTTGGGAGAGAGAGAGACAAAGAATGGACCTGCCACTGCAAACAAACTCCAGATGCATGTGCCATCATGTGCATCTGGCTTACATGGGTTCTGGGTAGTTGAACATAGATCTTTAGGCTTTTCAGGCAAGCGCCTTAACCACTAAGCCATCTCTCTAGTCCTTTTGTTTGTTTTTCGAGATAGGGTCGTGCTTTAGTCCAGGATGACCAAGAATTCACTGTGTCATCTCAAGCTGGCCTCAAACTCACAGTGATCCTCCTAAAGGCATGTGCTACCTTTTCTTTTCTTTTCTCTCTCTCTCTCTTTTTCTTTCTTTCTTTTTTCTTGAGGTAGCGTCTTGCTATAGGCCAGGCTGACCTGGAATTCACTGTGTAGTCTCAGGGTGGCCTCAAACTCATGGCGATCCTCCTACCTCAGCCTTCTGAGTGCTGGGATTAAAGGTGTGTAAGACCATGGTCAGTTTCTTTTTTTTCTAAATAATGTATTTGTTTGTTAGTTTATTTACAAGCA
The DNA here is from genome assembly GCA_036346955.1 of Dipus sagitta. Taxonomy (NCBI): domain Eukaryota; kingdom Metazoa; phylum Chordata; class Mammalia; order Rodentia; family Dipodidae; genus Dipus; species Dipus sagitta. The sequence goes on along the minus strand of CM070782.1, from coordinate 35,953,987 downwards.
AAGAGAGAGAATAGGCGCCCCAGGGTCTCTTGTCACTGCAAACAAACTCCAAAGGTATGCACCACTTTGTGCATCTGCCTTGATGTGGGTACTGGGGAATCAAATCCAGGCCATCAGGTTTTACAAGCAGGTGCCTTTAACCTTTAACTGCTGAGCAATCTCTCCAGCCCTGAAAGAGAAAGAGAGAAAAAGAGAGAGAATGAGCACCCCAGGAACTCTTGCCACTGCAAACAAACTCCAGATGCATGAGCCAGTTTGTGCTTTACCTGGGGAGTTGAACCTGAGCCAGTAGACTTTGCAAGCAAGTACCTTTAATCACTGAACCATCTCTCTAATCCCTCCTCCCACTTTTCTTTCTGTTTTTTCTCTTTTCAAACTTTTTTATTAGCAGCTTCCATGATTATAAAAAATATCCCATGATAATACCCTCCCTCCCCCCACTTTCCCCTTTGAAACTCCATTCTCCATCATATCCCCTCCCCCTCTCAATCAGTCTCTCTTTTATTTTGATGTCATGATCTTTTCCTCCTCTTATGATGGTCTTGTGTTGGTAGTGTCAGGCACTGTGAGGTCATGGATATCCAGGCCATTTTGTGTCTGGGGGAGCACATTGTAAGGAGTCCTACCCTTCCTTTGGCTCTTACATTCTTTCCGCCACCTCTTCTGCAATAGACCCTGAGCTTTGGAAGGTGTGATAGAGATATTGCAGTACTGAGCACTCCTGCAACTTCTTTCCAGCACCGTGATACCTCCTGAATCATCCCAAGGTCACTGCCATCTGAAAAGAGAAGATTCTCTACCAAAAGTGAGAGTAGCATTAACATAACATTAAGAGAAGTGCTTACTGGGCATTTTGATAAGCATAGTATATACATTTAGCCAGATAGCAGCAGAGATTACACCCCTAGAGCTCATGACTACCCCTGTTTTAAGTTTTCAGTATATGGGAACATGGAGCGGGCCTCCAGTCCAATTAGAGGTCAGTTGGTTTCCACCATGACAGACGTGCCACTATTGCACCCATTGGCTCATTTGGCCTGGCTGGCCAAATATAAGGCTTGTAGTGTCCACTGTTGAGTATCTCCACTGTTGATTTCTCTCTCTCCCATTGAACTGCATGCAGAATGGCTTCTTCCAGCTTTCTGTCAGCTGGTCTACATGGCCTCCTCCCACTTTTCAGTGAGAGTTAGGCCAGCAGAGGTCTCACAAGGGTGGCCATGGAACCTACAACTGGAAGAAAAGTGAAGGGGCAGAAAATGCATCCTGGAACCTTCCTTCTATGTAAAGTAATATGTTTCTTCTCAGAAAAGCATTAGAAATTGGGCTGGAGAGATGGTGAGGGGGTTAGAGTTAGGGTGACTGGACCCCTGGAGATAAAAAGGGGGAAAGTTTGCACTCCCTGGAAATCAAAGATGATCTGACTTCTTATCTTTTGCCTAGTTCCCTAGAGACCAGTTTTTCCACAGTCAACATGTGTCGACTCTTAGCTCAAGCTCCTTTGTCTGTCTCTGCCCCCCCCCCCCCCGCAGCCACTCCTTCCAGGCTCTGAGCGCCAGATGCAGGCTCTCCTTAGCAGGTATGGCCCTGAGAAGCTGTACCAGGTGACAAGCAGTATCAACGGGACTGGGACTCTGGATTTGACACTTCTGAGAGGTCAAATTGTGGCCCTTCTACAAAACAAGGATACCAAAGGCAACAGAAGCCGCTGGCTGGTGGATACCGGGGGTAGGTAGGCCTTTATGGACCCTTCTTCTCCTTCTGGGAAAGCCTGCTGACAGGAATCGATGGGGAGGCACAGGTCCTCTTGTGTGCCAAGGTCTGCCTGTGCCAGCCCAGGATGGGGTAAGCCCTGAGACAGATGCAGGTTGGAGCTCAGTCAGCTCAGAGTGACTCAGCACTGCGTGAAATGTAAAAAAAAAAAAAAAGACTTGGTCTTCTGTCACAGCCTTCTTCATGCAGAACTGTGCTATGTGGATAAGACCAGAGCCCTCCCTTAGGGACCTCATACACTGCGGGACTGGTCACGTGTGGGAGGAACTTGGGCTGCATCCTAAAAGCTGGAAACATACAGGGGAAGGGGGATCTTGGTCTTAACCACATTGACAGGAATGACTCATGAGGTGAGGGGAGCACAGTTTCCTCCTTTAAATGGTGTATTGTAATTTTTACTTAAGTATTTTAATGTGCATTAGAAAAAAAATACAAATAGTCCCTAAGCCTGTGATTATATCTGCATTGTTGTATACTATAAGACTAGGTTTTAAAAAAGTGTGCCAATTTAAATAATCAAGAAAGTGGAGCCAGGTGTGGTGATGCATGCCTGCAATCCCAGCATTTGGAAGACAGAGTGGATTGCCGCATGTCCAAACCAGCCTGGTCTACACAGTGAGTTCCAGGACAGCCGGGGCCACAGCAAGACTGTCTCAAAAAATGAAAACAGAGGGACTGGAGAGATGGCTTAGCAGTTAAGGCACTTGCCTGCAAAGCCAAAGGACACTGGTTCAATTTCCCAGTACCCATGGAAACCAGATGCACAAGGTGGCACATGCTCTGGAGCTTGTTTGCAGTGGCTAGAGGCCCTGGAACATCCACTCTCTCTCTCCCTGTCTTCCTCTCAAATAAAATATGTTTTAAAAGATGAAAACTCTTCAGCTTCATGTGATCCCATTGGTTGAGTGACTGTTTAAGATCGTGAGCTACTGGGGTTTTGTTCAGGAAGTCTTTTTCCATTCCTATATCATGGAAAGTACTTCCTAAATTTTCCTCCAGTAGTATTCGGGTTTCTGGTCTTATATTGAGGTCTTTGATCCATTTGGACTTGAGTGTAGTGCATGGGGAAATGTGTGGATCAAGTTTCAGTTTCCTGCATATGGTTATTCAGTTTGTCCAGCACCATTTGTTGAAGATGCTGTCTTTTTTCCAGCCTATATTGTTTGGGCCTTTATCGAATATCAAGTAGCTATAGTTGCTTGACCCAAAGTCCGGGTCCTCAAGTCTATTCCATGTCTATACTCCTGTTTTTATGCCAGTACCATGCTGTTTTTATTACTATGGCTTTGTAATATAGCTTTAGATCAGGTATGGTGATGCCTCCAGAGGTATTTCTTTTCCTGAGGATATGTTTGGATATGCGAGGCCTTCTGCCTTTCCATATGAAATTTGAGATCATTTTTTCTATCTCTATGAAGAACACTGTAGGGATTTTAATTGGAATTGCATTAAATCTGTATATTGCCTTTGGTAGGATTGTCATCTTCACAATGTTAATTCTGCCTATCCAGGAGCATGGGAGGTCTTTCCATGTTCTCAAGTCCTCCTCAATTTCTTTTTTGAGTGTTTTTATGTTTTCGTTGTATAGATCTTTCACTTCCTTGGTTAATGTTATTCCAAGGTATTTTATTTTATTTTATTTTATTGTTTGTTTTTTATTTATTTATTTGAGAGCGACAGAGAGAAGGAGGCAGAGAGAGAGAGAGAGAATGGGCGCTCCAGAGCTTCCAGCATCTGTAAACGAACTCCAGATGCGTGCGCCCCCTTGTGCATCTGGCTAACGTGGGTCCTGGGGAATTGAGCCTTGAACTGGGGTCCTTAGGCTTCACAGGCAAGCGCTTAACTGCTAAGCCATCTCTCCAGCCCCCTATTTTAGTTTTTTTTTGTTGCTATTGAAAATGGGACTATGTCCCTTATTTCTTTCTCTGTATCTTTATCATTTGCATATAGAAAGGCTACTGATTTTTGTGCATTGATTTTATATCCTGCTACTTTACTATAAGAGTTAATCACCTTCAGGAGTTTTGGGATGGAGTCTCTTGGGTCTCTTACAAATATAATCATGTCATCAGTGAATAGAGCTAATTTAACTTCTTCCTTTCCAAATTGTATCCCTTTTATTTCCTTCTCCTGTCTTATTGCTTGAGCTAGGACTTCCAGTACTATATTGAAAAGCAGAGGTGAGAGTGGACAACCCTGTCTTGTTCCTGACCTTAATGGGAATTCCTCTAGTCTCTCTCCATTAAGTATTATTTGGGCCTTAGGAGCTTTGTATATTGCCTTTATTATGTTAAGATATGAACCAACCATGCCAATTCTCTCCAATGTTTTGATCATGAAGTGATGTTGTATCTTGTCAAAGGCCTTTTCTGCATCTATCGAAATGATCATATGGTTTTTATGTTTAACCTTGTTTATGTGGTGGTCCCTGTCACTTGTTTGTTTCAAAAGCATGGGCTGTCCCAGTAGGGAGCCCCCATCTTGGGGGCAAGCCAGGAGCTGCTGTAAACGGTGAATGCAGAGTGGGATGGGGTTGTGAGGTTCCTTGAGGACCCTCTTGTGTCCCGTTAGTGACCAGAAGCTGTGCTGGAGCATGTACATCGCTGACATCCCTGGAATGGATGGCAATGAACCTTTTCCATGTTCCCTAGGACACCGTGGGTATGTGCCTGCTGGGAAACTGCAGCAGTACCATGTAGTACCCAGTGAGAAGGAGCCCAGAGGGCAGGTGGGGCTGCTGGAGGACTCCTGGCTTCTAACACCAGAGCGCACCCAAGTCCCTGTTCCTGCTGCCCCAGCCATGTCCCAGGTGAGTCTGGGTGAGGGCAGAGGGGCCTCCCTTAGGCCATTGGACTGAGGCTTGGATTTCCGTCTTCTATCAAAGTGTACACTGCTTCTATCCAGGGCTCCCCTCCCTGTGAGGCCTGGCCATGGTCAATGACAAGTCCCTGTCCTGGTTAGAGAAAGGGTCTTCCCTCTTCTGCCACATTAACAACAGAGAGCTCACTCCTCATCCCCCATCAGCACAGCAAGTGGAAGTCCTCCATTCATGGATTCATTCAATTTGCCTGGTACAGTACTATACAAGAGAGACGGTGATGGACAAGAGCACACCAAACTTGCAATCTGAGGGAAAGCAAAGCTTAATAAATGCATGAATATAAGGTAGGAGGATTGCTGTGAGTTCGAGGCCATCCTGAGACTACATAGTGAATTCCAGGTCAGCCTGGGCCAGAGTGAGACCCTTCGGAAAAAAAAAGACAAAACAAAACAAAAAACCAAAAAACAGAAGCAGTTGAAAATTGAGTCCTGGAGACTCAGCCCCAAAACTGGCATACATGCAGGGATAACCTCAAAGTTATCAGTTGTGGTAAGGGCCAGGGGCCTAGGTGTGGAGAGGATTTCCTGAGAATGATGCCTTTTCTCAGAGGGAAGGGCAAGTAGGATTAACTGATAAAGGGAGTGTAATGGGGTGCAGGTGGCATACATTCTCCAGAAAAGCATATACAACATATGTAAAGCCCAGTGACAGGAGAGGATCATGAACTGAATGAAGCCAGTGGTTAGAGGAAGAGTAAGGCATTGGGATGAGGCAGAATGGAATATGGCACTGCAGGCAGAGTCTACAGAGGCAGGCCAGCAGGGCCCTGTGGCCTTGGTGAGGGTGTCAGGCTTTCTCTCTCTCCTTTTTTTTTCTTTTGTAATTTTATTTTTTATGAGAGAGAATTAGTACAGCAGGGCCTCCAGCCACTGCAGTTGAACTCCATATGAGTGCACCACCTTGTGTGCATGTGTGACCTTGCATCACCTTGTGGGTTATGTGGGACCTGGAGAGTTGAACATGGACCCATAGGCTTTGCAGGCAAGTGCCTTAATCACTAAGCAATCTCTCCAGCCCCAGGTTTTCTCTTAAAAAGTAGTGGAAACAGGCACATGTGCTCCTGGTGGCATTATTCCTAAGAACCCAAATGTGTATCAACATGAATGAACAAACAAAATGTAACATAGCAATAGAATAGGGTGTTATTTGGCCATAAGGAGGAAGGAAATGGGCTGGAGAGATGGCTTACTGGTTAAGGCGCTTACCTACAAAGCCTAAGGACCCATGTTTGATCTCTCTCTAGATCCCACATAAGCCAGAAGCACAAGGGTAAGGCAAGTGCAAGGTTGCACACGCGTACTAGGTGGGCAAGTGTCTGGAGTTCCATTGCAGTGGCTGAGGCCCTGGCACACGAATTCTTTTTCACTTCCTGTCTCTTTCTCTTAAAAAATGGAAGGAAATATATCGGTATCAACGTGCTTGAACATAGCTAAGTGAAAAAAAAAAGACACAAAGACCACATGGGCTAGGATTCCATTTACATGAGTGTCCAGAATAGGCCAAGCAGTAGAGAGGAAATCAATTCATGGTCAGCAAGGGCTGAGGGGAGGTGAAGTGGGAGTAACTGCTTGCTGGTATGAGCTTTCTTTTGAGTAATGAGAATGTTCTGGAATTAGATAGTGGTGATAGTTCCACATTATCTGTGAATATAATGAAAACCACTGAGTTATATACTTTAAAAGGTGAATGTAGTCAGGTGTGGTGATGCACTCCGTTAATTCCAGCACTCAGGAGGCAGAGGTAGGAGGATCACTGTGAGTTCAAGGCCAGCTTGGGCTAGAGCGAGACTCTACCTTAAAAAACCAAAAAAAAAAAAAAAAAAAAGAAAAAAAAAAAGAAAAGAAAAGAAAAGAAAGAGAAAAAGGTGAATGTTAGGGAATATAAATTATATTTAAAAGAAATTCTGGGTAATAGGTAGTAGGTAGTTCAGTAGTACAGTATTTGTCCAGCATGTGTGAGGCCCTGGGTTTGATTTTGAAAGCCACTGAAGATCTTGGCTTTTCAGGGACAGAATTCTTGAGGGAGGAGCAGCCTACTGGGTGGGAGGGAGGATTGGATAAGCTGGCATAGCTGGGCTGGCCATGTTGTGAATGTCCATCAATGGAGGCTGGTTTCTTAGCCATGAACAGTCAAACAAGGTGGGGGTGGTAACACAGGTGAGGGGAGAGTGACAGGAAGGCTCCAGCCAAAGTGGCAGAGGTCTGAGACACTAAGGACAGGTCATGGAATGCAGAGTGCTGAGCCTGAAGCCAGCTGCACAGATACCTGGGATAATTGTGCAGCTCCACCATACCCATCTCCCTCAGTGTCAGCCTGAAGTAGTACACCAGGGGTACAAAGGACCCACAGGGGTCTGTCTCACTGAGGACCTGACCCCCTACTCAGCTCTAGCTCAGCCCCTCTGGCTTCTGTGAGGGAGTTCAGCAGTCCACCTGTCCCTTCCTCTTTTTTCCTGGGACCTCAGTGGGACTACCAGGGGACCCTCCCAATGCTGTTTATTGTTCCTGAGGCTTGATCATCAGCAGTAACACTAATGATAAACAGAATCAAAGCAACTTTAATAGACTGAGCCCTTTCTCAGCACCCAGCGCTGCAGGAATCCCTGCCTATGTACTCAGCCATTCTGTTCCCTCAACAATCCAGTGGGTAGGAGATTGCTGCCTGCACTTCATGGGTGACAACACTGAGGTCCAGAGATAGTAGCTTAATATATATTAAGCTCTCTTCTCCAATTATCCTCTCCAGCTTAGTGCTTTGCTCTAAAAAGTAACCATGTTTTCCAAACCAGCTGAGAAATTGGCCTGGACAGATGAACCTTCCCGATCTGGGAGAGACAGCCTGGTGAAGTGCCTAGTGACCTGGCCACAGGCTTAGAGTATGTCTGCTCTGAAACCAGGCAGTTCTGGTTTCATAGCTGTGTGATGGTGAAAGATTTTATTGACAATGTCCACAATTATAGACAATAAATAATGGTAATTCCCTCTCCCCCGCACTTTGCTTTGCAACTCTACTCTCCATCATACCCCCCCCCCCAATCAGTCTCTCTTTTATTTTGATGTCATCTCTTCTTTTCCTCCCATTATGATGGTCTTGTGTAGGTAGTGCTGGGCACTGTGAGGTCATGCATATCCAGACCATTTCATGTCTGGAAGAGTGCATTGTAAGCAATCCTATCCTTCTTTGGCTCTTACATTCTTTCTGCCACCTCTTTCACAGTGGATCCTGAGCCTTGAAAGGTGTGATAAAGATATTTCAGTGCTAAGCATGCCTCTGTCACTTCTCAGCACCATAGTGCCTTCCGAGTTATCCCAAGGTCACCATTATCTGAAAAGAGAAGCTTCTCTAACCAAAAGCGAGGGTAGCATTAATACATGGGTATGAACATTAAGAGAAGTGCTCACCAGCAGTATGGTGAGAATAATATATATACATTTAGCCAGATATGAGCAGACATAACAGCCTTAGGGCTCATGACTTCCCCATCATAGATTTTCAGTATCAGGCATGTATTCCCTCACATGGAGCAGGCCTCCAGTCCAATGAGAGAGCAGTTGGTTTCCCCCGTAACAGACATGCCACTATTGTACCCATTGGCTCATTTGGCCTGGCTGGCCAAATTTAAGGCTTGCCGTGTCCACTGTTGAGTGTCTCCACTGGTAATTTCTCTCTCGTCCATGGAATTGCATATAGCGTAGCTTTTTCCGGCTTTCTGTTGGCTGGTCTACACAGAGGAGGTTTTTAGCTCAGCTCCAGCAGGATTTCTCAGTGACCTTGTTGCCCAAATATATGGAGTCTTCAGCAATAGGGTCTTACCATCTATTCCTGGTGGGAAACCAAGAGCCTTGGCAATGGCTTGTAATGTTTTGGGGGCATCAGAGACCTCCCTGGCCACCAACTCACTGGAAAGTATCCCATCCCTGGCACTGAAAATTTTCTAGTAACAGTCCATGGCTTCTGGGTGTGCCATTGTCCAAAAAAGTAGGTTTCCATATGACTTATTCGCAGCCTCCGATTTTGATTAGTCCTCTCCCCACTTTTCCTTTACTCAGTCTCTTCCCCTGGCCTCACTTAGGCTTTTCCACCCCCATTGATCTGTTTTTCTACTTACGTATGTACAATACCATCCTCTTAATTTGCCCCTACCCACCTTTGTATCTCCTTTCTGGCTTATTGGTTTGCCTTGTTCTTCTTTTTCGTGAAAAAGGCTTTAAAGTGAAGCATTAAGTTATTTACTTGTGACCTTTCTAATTTCTTAATATAGGCACTTAAAGCTATAATTTCCCTCTTAGGACTGCTTTCATTATATCCCAAAGGTTTTGGTATATTGTGTTCTCATTTTAAATGATCTTTCTGATATATTCTATATTCTGTTTGCCAGTATTTTGTTGAGAATTTTTGCATCTATGTTCATGAGGTAAATTGGTCTATAATTTTCTTTTCTTTTCTGTTCTTTGTCTGGTTTTGGTATCATGGTGATGCTGGCTTTGTAAAAGGAATTTGGTAGGATTCCTTACTTTTTTTATTTTATGGGAAAGTTTGAGAAGCTTTGGTGTTAGACCTTCTGTGAAGGTTTGGTAAAATTCACCAGTGAATCCATCTGGGCCTGGACCTTTTTTTGTTGGAAGATTTTTGATAACTGCTTGGATCTCTATACTTGTTATAGTTCTATTTAAGTGGTTAATCTCATCTTGATTTAATTTTGGTAGGTCATATAAATCAAGGAAATCATCCATTTCTTTCAGATTTTCAAACTTAGTGGAGTATATGTTCTTATGGTATGTCCCTATGATTTTCTGAATTCCTCTGGTATATGTTGTAATGGTACCCTTTTCATCTACAATTTTATTAGTTTTTGTCTCTTCTCTCTTTTTTAAGTCAGATTTGCTAAGGGTTCATCAATCTTGTTTAACCTTTCAAAGAACCAACTCTTTGTTTCATTGATTCTTGGATTTCTTTTTTTTTTTCTTTCTATTTTGTTAATTTCTGCTCTAGTCTTTATTATTTCTTCCTATCTACTGATTTTTGGTTTGCCTTGTTCTTCTTTTTCCAAGGCTTTAAGGTGAAGCATTAAGCTGTTTACTTGAGACCTTTCTAATTTCTTAATATAGGCACTTAAAACTATAAATTTCCCTCTTAGGACTGCCTTCATTGTGTTCCAAAGGTTTTGGTATGTTGTGTTCTCATTATCATTTGACTCTATGAATTTTTTGTTTTTTGTTTTTTTAGGTAGAGTCTCACTCTGGCCCAGGCTAACCTGGGATTCACTATGTAGTCTCAGGGTGGCTTCAAAGTCACAGTGATCCTCCTACCTCTGCCTCCCGAGTGCTGGGATTAAAGGTGTGTGCCACCATGCCCAGCTCGATTTTATGAATTTTTTTATTTCCTTCTTGATTTGTTTATTGACCCATTCATCATTTAGTAGTGTATTGTTTAGTTTCCATGATTTTGGATATGCTCTATAGCTTTTCTTGCTGTTGATTGGTAGTTTAATTTCATTGTGATCAGATAGAATGCAATGAATTATTTCAGTTTTCCTGAATTTGTTAAGATTTTCTTTATGTCCTAATATATTGTCTATTTTAAAGAATGTTCCATGTGCTGCTGAAAAGACTGTGTATTTTGTAGCATTTGGGTGAAATGTTCTCTAGATATCTGTTAGGTCCATTTGTTCTATGACCTCATTTAATACAGATGCATCTTTGTTTATTTTTGGCTGGGATGACTTGTCAGTTGGTGAGAGTGGGGTGTTGAAGTCACCCACTACACCTGTGTTTGATGTTATCTGTGACCTTAGTTCTAATAGCATTTGTTTAATGAAGTTGGGAGCCCCCATGTTAGGTGCATATATGTTTAGGATTGTAATGTCCTCCTGTTGGAGTGTTCCTTTAATCAATATAAAATGACCTTCCTTATCTTTCCTAACTAATGTTGGTCTGAAGTCTACCTTGTCAGATATTAGCATAGCTACCCCTGCTTGTTTTCTAGGCCCATTTACTTGACACACCGTTTTTCATCCTTTCACCCTAAGACAGAGTCCATCTTTTGTAGAAAGATGAGGTGTTTTTGAGGCAACAAATTGAAGGATCCTGCTTTTTGGTTTGTTTGTTTTTTTTGAGGTAGGATCTCGCTTTAGCCCAGGCTGACCTGGAATTCATTACGTAGTCTCAGTGTGGCCTCAAACTCGCTGCAGTCCTCCTATCTCTGCCTACTGAGTGCTGGGATTAAAGACGTGTGCCACCATGCTCGGCTCAGGATCCTGCTTTTTGGTATTTTGAGGTGGGGTCTCACTCTGGCTCAGGCTAACCTGGAATTAACTATGTAGTCTCAGAGAAGCCTTGAACTCATGGCAATCCTCCCACCTTGCCTCCCAAGTGCTGGGATTAAAGGCATGTGCCACCATGCTCGGCTAGGATCCTGCTTTTTAACCCCGTCTGCAAACCTATGTCTTTTGGTTGGGGCATTGAGGCTGTTGATATTAAGAGTTATTATTGATAGGTGTGTATTTATTTTTGCCCTTTTTCTTGTTTTGTAGTTCTTCCAGTTTTACTTTTGCTCTCTTGTATTAACTAGTGTGTGAGTATGGTTTATTTTTTCCAGGTTCCTTATGTGTGTGCTTTTCTTGCTCTTCAGCATAGAGGACCCTTTCAAGTATTTTCTGTAGAGCTGATTTAAACTTCATATGTTCCTTTAGCCTGCTTTTGTTGTGGAATGTCCTTATTTCTCCCATCTATTTGGATGGATAGCTTTGCAGATTAAAGTAATCTTGGTTGACAGTTGTTATCTTTTAGAACTTGGAATACATCATTCCAAGCCCTTCTGGCTTTTAGTTTGTGTTGAGTAATCTGCTGTTATCCTGATGGGCTCGCCTTTGTATGTGACTTGATTTTTCTCTTACTGTTTTCTTTGGTTTCTGTGTTTTATAGTTTAATTATAATATGAAAGTAAGAGGTTTTTTCCTGATTTTGTCTGTTTGGAGTTCTATAGGCTTCCTATATCTATATTGGTTTTACTTTCCCTACTTGTGGGAAGTTTTCTTCTATGATTTTGTTGAAAATATCTGTTATGCCTTTAGAGTGAAATTCTTCTCCTACTATGCCCTGAATTCTTATGTTTGATCTCTTCATCATGTCCTGAATGTGTTGAAATTCCCGTTCATGTCTTCCTATTAGTTTGTCTTTCTCTTTGTTGGACTGTATTAGATCTGCCACTTGGTGTTGTAGTTTAGGTCTACTGTCCTGTCCTTGATCCATTCTACTTGTGAGACTTTCTACAGAGTTTTATATTTGACTTACTCTGTTTTTCTTTTTTTTTTTAAATTTTTTGTTTGTTTGTTTATTTATTTATTTGAGAGTGACAGAGAGAAGGAGGCAGAGAGAGAGGGGGGGGAATGGGCGTGCCAGAGCTTCCAGCCTCTGTAAACGAACTCCAGATGCGTGCGCCCCCTTGTGCATCTGGCTAACGTGGATCCTGGGGAATTGAGCCTCAAACCGGGGTCCTTAGGCTTCACAGGCAAGCACTTAACTGCTAAGCCATCTCTCCAGCCCTCTGTTTTTCATTTCTAGTATTTCTGATTGGTATTTTTTCATTATTTCTATTATCTTACTCATGTCTTGCAATGACCTCCTTATTTCATTAAGTAAGTTTCCTGTGTTTTGCTTCATGAGTTTGTTTTCTTCTTTGATTCCCTTGTTTTCTTCTTTGATTTATTTGATATAGATAAAAATCATTTTTAAAATATTTATCAGGCATTTCATCTAAAACAGTCTCACTGGGGATCATTTCTTATGGATTTATAATTTTTGATGGGATTGTATTGTCTTGATTCTTTGTGTTTCTTGTATTATAATTAGAGATTTTTGCATCTTAAGTTAATTTGATACCTTGGTTTTCTAATTATCTACAGGGTTCTTAGCCATGTTAACCCAGCTTTGTATATCTTCAGTATAGGAGTTTAAGGTGCCAGGTGTAGTTCTTATACTCCAAGAGAAATAGCAGAAGTGACCCTAGGAGTTGAGTTTGCCTGCTATTCAAGTATTGTAGTGGACTGGGTGAAGAAAATTACTCGCAAATTCTAAAATTCAACTGAGCAATATAGACATTTAATCAAAACCAGAGTATTTATACAAATGTGGGGACTAAACTAAACAGATTATCTAATAAAGCCAAAGTTTGTAAGGGTGTGTGTTGAGATTTCTTGTCTGAAATGGGTTCCAAGTCAGCCTGGGGCCAGTCAGTACCTGCCCCCAATAGTGACTTAAGAAAAAGACCAAAAAGATAAAGACAAGCGGGGTGTGGTGGTATACGCCTTTAATCCCAGCACTCAGTAGGCAGAGGTTGGAGGATCGCTGTGAGTTCAAGGCCACCCTGAGACTACATAGTTAATTCCAGGTCAGCCTGGGCCAGAGTAAGACCCTACCTCGCAAAACCAAAAAAAAAAAAAAAAAAAAGAAAAAAAAAAAAGACAAAGGCCATATAAATCAGAAAATGTCAAAGGCAACAATAGCACCAAAATATAGATTGTTTGGGAAGGGTAAAGCCAACCAAGACTATACTATTCAAATGTAATACATAACCTTTCCTGACATGGAAAGAGAGATTAGCACTTCCATTGCAGGCCTATGCATCTGGCTTTGTGTAAGTAGACCCTGTTACCTTTTGGGATAGCTTCTGGATCTTGCCAACGCTGAGTGCCCACCTTGATCTGTCTCGGTGCTGGGCGGCCAAGGGTGAATGAGTTCTCAGGTTGTTCACAGCCCTGACAGGTGGGGATGGGAGCCTCTGCGGGGTGCCTGGAATTGTACTGGAGCTGCTCAGGTAGTCCCATTTTATTCTCTTTCAGTAGCTGCTCAGCTGGCCTCTGCTGCCTTCCCTTCATGTTTCTTGACTTTGTGAGGAGGCTGCTGTGAGTGGACAATCCCTCACCTCGCCTGCAGCTCAGTGCCTCCAAGCAGGCTCATCGATGGGGGGAGGGTTGCTGGCACCTCAGCAGTATTCTGGTCAATTTCCTCCTTTCTGGAAGGTCTTGGTCTCTCCTGCTTCTCTGCCATGGTTGATAATAACTTACACACCTTCACTTTTAATTAGAAGACTGTATTTTGCTGTGTTTCTATTTATTTCCTTCCCTGGGCTGCTTTGGTGTGGCTAGTGTGCCACCATCTTACCTGGAAGTCTGTGAATGAGTTTCTTGACTTCCTAAGTCTCAGTTTCCTTATCTGAAAACAAATGGGACAAATACAATGATAGAATTGTTGTAAAAACCAAAGCCAGAACTAGAGAGATGACTCAGAAGTCATCTTGTAAACTTGTACACTTGCTTGTAAAACCTGACAGCCAGTACTATGTAAATCCAGATGCTTAAAGAGATGCATGTGCCTGGAGTTTGCTTGCAGTGACAGGAGACCCTGGCATGCCCACTCTCTGTGTCTCTCAAATAAATAAATAAATATTAAAAAAGAAAAACAAAGCCCAGAAAAGCGTTGGAACAGTAGCAGCAACATACTGATTATCGTCTAGGGTGCTAGCAGATAAAGTTGTGTTTAGTTCTACGGATATGTTTGGGAGGTGGTAGATACCTGGCAGTGGAAGCCAGTGTGTGTGTGTGTGTGTGTGTGGTGTAGGAGTAGGCCAGGAGCAGGATGTCAGCATCTGCATTGAGTTCATCTGTCTGCTACCCTGACTATTTCTGTCCCTCCTTGTGTGTTTTAGGTGGTGGCAGCATACCCCTTTGTGGCCAGGAGTAGCTATGAAGTGAGTCTTCAGGCTGGCCAGCATGTGAACATCCTTGAGGCCCAGGACAAGAAGGGGAACCCAGAATGGAGCCTGGTGGAAGTGAATGGACAGAGGGGATATGTGCCTTCTAGTTTCCTGGCCATGATTCCAAGTCCAGCTCCATGGGGCTGGAGTCTTCCCTCTTAGGGTACCCTCCTCGGAGCCTCTTTTGCCAAGGGAAGGGAGAGGGATGGAGGCTGTGACCTGCAGGCAAGTGGCAAAGACAAAGCCTGGAGAGGAATGAAAGACAGCCAGGTGGCTGCTGGAGGAGGTGATGGGGTCCTGTAGAGCACCTCACATGGGTGGTCATAGTAGGCTCCAGCAGGAGCATTCTTCATGCCTGCATAAAGAAGTCATTCCGGAGCATGGGATGACAGAGTGAGTTCCAGGTCAGCCTGGGCTAGAGTGAGACCCTAACCTTGACAAAAAAAAAAAAAAAAAAAATTCATTCCAAGCAGGTCCCAACTGACTAGCCAGGGCTTGCCACTGCTTGCACCTGTGCTTCCTTTGTGCCCGTGGGAGCTGTCCACCTACCACCCGGGTGAATATGACTTGTGTGCTGATGGCTGGATGGGGCACTGAAGAAGTCCAGAGCTTTCTGGTTCCATAATTCCCTTTCTGCCGCACTATCAGGAGCCCTGTAGCTGACTCATCTCTTCTTTCTTCCTGTCTAGAGCTGAGTTGTCTCTGACAGCAACAGGAAGCCCACGCACGGGGACAGCCAAGGCTCTGCTCTAGAGTGGAGGTTCCTGGGTGACTCTCCACGGAGACTAGTAGTGGGTGTGACCAGCCACTCTTTTGGAATGTGTGTGGGAAAACTTGGAGGTGGTTCTAGGGAAGAGGGGGTTTTGAAGATGGATTAGTGGGTTGTGTGAGACTGCTGGCAGCAGAATAGCTTGCCACTGTTTTCTGTGGACTAGGAGACAAAGGGACTTGGAAACAATTATGGCAGAAATCCTGTGAAGTAGGTGACTGCTGGCCTGGTGGGTGAGGGAGGTGAGAAATGGCTTGGCTTCTTGGTTCTGGATAGAAAACCCAAAGAAACCCAGTAACCTCGGGTGGCTGTGGGGCCTTAGACACAGGACACAACTGTAGTTTTCGGTTTGGCAAATAACTTATAGCACTACAATGAGGATGATGTGAGGCTAAGGCCATTGAGGCCCTCAACAACCAGGAAGTGTGACACCAGGGTACTGTATGATCAGTAGAACCAGGGAGGCCTCCACCATGAGCTGATACAGGCTGGAAGCAGTCCTGCCACCTCGTACATCCAACAATGTCCTTTTCCTTAAACCCAGAGTCTTTCTTGGAGTCCTTTTTAGTATATTCAACATGGATTAGCAATAAGGACATATTCTAAGGCATGTGTTTTAGGAGATATTGTTTCATATGAGTGTTATAGAATACTTACACCAACAGGGCCATGTTACTAGGCAATATAACCTCATTGGACCACAGTCCTACATGTAGTCTGTACCTGACCGTCATGTGTCACATGAGAGTACTACAGTCTGGAGAGCCAGTGTCCCAGTGTCTCAAAAGAGGTGAGTTGGTAGGTGCAGTCACCGCTCAGCAGCTGCTTTGGGGTAAGAGTCATTGCAAGATCCCCAGACAATAAACGCAGCTAATAAGTTCAGAATTGACCCTCCTGAGTATGTGTAAAACAGTGGCAGTTTAATTTCAAGAATGCCTCCACGTTATAACTAGAGCACCTAAGGCTGCTAGCTGAGACTTCTGAGGGGCTCTGGAGAAATGCAGCCGTGCCTGTGTTAGTGTGTAACAGGCCCCCTGTGGGCTTATTGAAGCATGGAGACTCTGCACGATGCATGAGAAAGTCTCCACAGTTCCCCTTCCAGCCCCACGTCCACTTCCCGACACTCCCCATGCACTTTCCTTTCTGGGTCCTGCTCAGACTTCTGCTAAAACTAGGAAGTTCAGGGGGACCGATGACAAACTAGGAAGTGTACCCCTGGCTTCCACAGATTTTTACTGACACCTCACTGCGCTGGGACTTGAGCTTGGAGTTCTCAGCTGCTGCAGTCACCTGGGCAGCGCTGAACTGTGCTACAAGCCACGGGCCCAGCTCAGAGGTTGATGTCACTGATCTGAGACGTGGCTGTGGCTTCAAACAGAGGCATCTCACATGCAGCCACACTGAGGACTTCTGCCCTCTATGTGTAGAGGTGGACAACTGGGCCTGGGGTCAGAGGTGGGATGGAGTAAATTTGGATGTGTCCCAGCTGAGCTTTGTACTAGCTGTTTACAGGAAGCTTTAGAAGCAGTTTGAAAAAGGACAACCTGTTCTGTCAGCTCCCAGAATGTGAAATTATTAAGTGCCATTAAAAGGGACCAGAACAAAATTGGATGTTCTTGTAGGTATAAGGGAGAAAAAATGAACTATGTTAGAACCATGGTATCTCATAAAGGGAAAATAAAAATGCATTCAGTAACATGTGGGTTATGGTTTCTCAGACCCCGGGGCTGAGATTAAAAGTCACTGGAGAGTAAGGAAACATGTACTGAGAAGATGGCGAATAGACTGGATTGTCTCCAGGGGACTCTGTGTAATGTGCCTTTTTACTCCTGTGCCTAGACCTGTTGCACTGTGTATTATTTATTTCACTGTTGGACCGTCATATGCAGACTTGCTAAGGTAGTTGCCTAAGAGCAAAATAAAACTCCCAGGAGTTGAAGGACGGTTCACACTGTGCCCCTTGTTTCCCACAATGAAGTCAGAACACTGCAAGTAACCCTTTGAGCTTCAAATTAGTATGTGAATGTATTATTGATTGTGACAAGCACTAGCTTGATGAGTAACTGGTATGTACTGCAAGATAATAAAAGACTTTAAAGATGATAGTGGCTCTGAACTTTCCTTTGACTCTAACCATTGGTCAGACACCCCAGGGTACTATTTATTCACTGTACTTGGTCATTCATGTGTTATTTGAGTGCTTACTGCACACCCTTGCCTCTGAGAATTGGTCTTGGATGCTGGGGATTCATCAAGACATCAGGCAGGGGACTGGAGAGATGGCTTAGTGGCTAAGCGCTTGCCTGTGAAGCCTAAGGACCCTGGTTTGAGGCTCGATTCCCCAGGACCCACGTTAGCCAGATGCACAAGGGGGTGCACGCGTCTGGAGTTCGTTTACAGTGGCTTGAGGCCCTGGCGTGCCCATTCTCTCTCTCTGTCTGCCTCTTTCTCTGTCACTTTCAAATAAATAAAAATAAACAAAAAAAATAAAAAGAAAAGACATCAGGCAAATGGGCCCCGACATTCGCCAGTTCACAGTCTGAGCAGGGAGTCAGCAGTCAATTCCATGAAGGCCAGGCAGGGCAGGAACTGGAGACCAAGCAAGGGCTTAGCCAAGAAAGTCTTCCTGAAAGAAGTCACATCTGGCCTCAGACCCAGTGGGCACTTGTGGTTAGGTGGTCAGAAGGACATGTGCAAAGGGCTAGAGGTGACAGCAAACTGAGTAGGTTAAAAGACAGGGTATGTATAGGGGTGTTGGTGGAGGCCCAGCGTGGTAGGGAGCCTCACACGGGTACCGTGAAGGCAATGGGGCCCACTGAAGGATGGAAACAGAAGAGCAGTGCATTCAGGAGTGGAAAGCAGGCTCTTGCTAGACACCTCGTACCCACGATGACTGCATACTCTGAGGAGGTGGGGCTGTCCATCCCAGAGCCTCCTGTTGTAGTTACTTGCTCGTTGCCGGGGCAAACACCCGACCAGAAACAGCTAATGAGAGGAAAGGGTTTATTTCAGGCTCACAGATAACAGGGGAAGCTTCAGCATGACGGAGGAAGCTGGCTCACTTCAGACATCCATAGCAGAGAGAGCAAACAGCCAGAGCTCAAGAGGCTCTCTACACATTTAGGGCTGGACTCAAGGTCCACCCCAGTGACACACCTCCACCAGGGCTCTGCCTACTGAAGACAGGAAGCTTGATTGCCAAAAACCCCGAGGCTATGGGGACATTTACATTCAAAACTACCACGCTCCCCAAGTCTTCGTCAGAGCCTCAAATTAGAGATGTTCAATGTATATTGCTTAGATAAATATCAGTGAGGGAGCAGAAGGACCAAAGCCCTGCCTTCAGGTGGTCTGCTGGCTGGAGGCATATGAGCACCATGCAGTTTTCTGGCCCTTCGGGGTGCGATGCCATTGGCATCAGAGGCTGCTATGGACCACGCTTGTAGGTGCTCAGACAAGGGAGATTTGAGAGTCCTCAGGTGGTCACAGGAGGCTTGCTGGAGGAGGTGGGGCAGATTCTGGGCCTTATGGAAGAGTAGAATTAGGGAAAGGAAATAGAGTGCAAACTACCTTCCTTTTTTGTTTGTTTGGTCCCCTTGCCTGCCAGGCAGGGTCTCACTCTTGCTCCAGCTGACCTGGAACTCACTCTGTAACCCAAGGCTGGCCTCCAACTCTGATCCTGCTACCTCAGCTTCCTGAGGCTAGGATGAAAGTCACGTGTCAGCGTGCCTATAGTCTTCTTGAGCTGAGAGGAGGCTTGGCTTTAGAAAACCAAAGTCCAGGGGCTCAATGGTTAAAGGTGCTTCCTTGCAAAGCCTGGCAGCCTGTGTTTGAATTCTCAGTACCTGTGTGAGGCCAGATGCACAAAGTGGTGCATGTGTCTGGAGTTCATATGCAGTGGTAGGAGACCCTGGTGCACCCATTCTCTATAAATTAAAAATAAATAAATAAATAAAAGCCAGGCATGGTGGCGCACCCCTTTAATCCCAGCAATTGGGAGGCAGAGGTAGGAGGATTGTCATGAGTTCTAGTCCACCCTGAGATTACATAGTGAATTCCAGGTCAGCCTGGGCTAGAGTGAGACCCTACCTTGAAAAATACTAATTAATAATAAATGAATGAAAATACAAGTCTAAGGCCTCCTTGACCACAGGCAATCTGTAATTCACTTGCTATGGTCTTTGTAAAGTAGTTTAATGAGGGCCTCCAACCTGTCCCTCCTCCCCACAAGGACTCATTGAACAGTTCTGGCTTACCTAAGTGGGTCCCCAGCTCTCCACCAGGATTCAAGTTCTAACATGGAAGTCATTTCAGAGTGGCTGGAACTCCGAACAACTTCCCTAATTTTTTTTGTTTTTGTTTTTGGCGGCATTGGGAACTGACCATAGGGCCTTGTGCATGCTATGCAAGCATCTACCAGTGAGCTGTATCTCCAGACTTGTTCATCTGTTTTCTTAGTGATCATTTCTGAACATAAATCTTTTGTCCAGAACTTCTTCTCACAGAGTTGTTAAAGATTAAATGAGCCGGGTGTGGTGGCACACGCCTTTAATCCCAGCACTCAGGAGGCAGAGGTAGGAGGATCGCCGAGAGTTCGAGGCCATCCTGAGACTACATAGTGAATTCCAGGTCAGCCTGAGCTAGAGTGAGACCGTACCTTGAAAGCCCAAAAATAAATAAATAAATAAATAAATAAATAAAAGATTAAATGAGACAGCGAAATGACCTTGAAAGGGAACCAAACCAGGAGTATTACTGATGTGTGTGGACGGACTGTGTGAACTGTGACCACCAGGGGGCAGGAGGGATCTTCCAGTCTGTTAATGAGGACTGGAAGGCACCTTTGGGGTTAAGCTGAAATGCTCATGGTGTTGGGCAAGTGAGGCAGGGAGAAAGGCCAGAAGAGAGATATTAGGGAAAGGTTGAGACTGTTGAGACTGTGTAAGACTACAGTGTGCACACCAGCTCCAAAGGGCCGCAGATTTCTGGATCTAACCGACTGCCACTACGTCAGAGTGGCACTAGGCAGGCTGACTTTTTTTTTTTTAATAGCTTTTTTTGGGGGGGGGCCTGGAGGGATGGCTTAGCGGGTAAGGTGCTTGCCTGCAAAGCCAAAGGACCTATGTTCAATTTCCCAGGACCCATGTAAGCCAGATGCACAAGGTGGCACATGCATCTGAAGTTCATTTGCAGCGGCTGGAGGCCCTGGTGTGCCCATCTCTCTCCCTCTTTCTCTGTCAAATAAATAAATAAAAATAAAAAATATTTTCAAAAAAAATATATATTTTTTTTGAGAAAGAGAATATGGGCTCACCAGGGCCTCCTGCCACTGCAGTGAATTCTAGATGCATGTGCCACTTTGTGCATCTGGTCTTGTGAGGGTACTGGGTTGGTGCCTTTAGCTGCTGAGCCATATTCCCAGCCACGGACAGGCTGACTTTTAAAGAGAAGCCTGAAGCTTTGTTTTCTTTCTTTCCTTCTTTCTTTCTTTTCTTCTTTCTTTCTTTCTTTTCCTTTTCTCTCAAGGTAAGGCCTCATTCTAGCCCAGGTTGGCCTTGAAGTCACAGCCATCCTCTTCTGCCTCCTGAGTGCTGGGATCAAAGGTGTGTGCCACCATACCTGGCTTTGTTTTTGTTTTTGAGACAAGTCTCACTTGTAGCCCAAGCTGGGCTCAAGCTTGCAGCAGTCCTCCTGTTTCAGCCTCCTGAGTAGTGGGATTACAGGTATGAGCACCATACTTGGCTTTGGTCTGTTTATTTATTCATTTTTGGTATGTCACATCTTTGGCCTAGAGATTGTGTGCTCTACAACTGGGTCTGTCTTGATATCTGCTGCCTGAAAGGACATTGGCGTCTTCTCTGAAGAATTAGTTTTACAATTTTACTTCACTAGACATTAACTTCCTCTCCTTCAGCCTTGGGAAGCATTGTTTCCCTTTGTGTTACTGTTCCTGTTATTGCTATTATTATCTTCAAATTTCTGTTAGCTCATTGGTCATCTTTTTTCTGGCCTACCAGTGAGGACCCCAGTGGACCTGTCCCCAGCCCATCCCTTTGAGAGAGTAAATGAGGTACTGATCAGTCACTTTGCCTGGCACCTAACTCATTTGTGCTGGATAAATACAATTGATGTTGTTATGGGAATTTTGAAAAAGATGCAGGTCGTTTGGAAGCAGGTTTGCAGGGCCTGTCTACTTTTCTATATGTGACATGCTGAACGGTCTGTCCACTCTCATGTAGAAACCCCGGGTGTATCTACCTGTCACTAGTCCTCAGGGGTCAGGGCCTCCTTGGGACCTATGAATGGCGATCAGTTTCCTCATGGAAGCTGCCCGTGGGGCCAGCCCTCAGCTTCAGACAGCAGGACAGAGGAGCACAGGCTCCATAGCTGCCCCCGCTGAGCAAGCCCCTGCCTCCAGTTTTGGGTCCTTGCTTGCTCTTGTGTTTGTTCTCTGTGTGGTGGCTGAAACAAGGAACGACACTTCCCAGGCTCCTCTGGTTACCTGGCATGTCGGGGCCATGGGAGGCCCTGGCCAGTGGTGGACCCAAGGTATTTCCCCTGTCCCTGCTAGTCTGTTAGTGGCTGGTTTATGGTTCCAGCTCAGGATCCCCAGTCCCCTTAGACAGGCCTGGCTTTGCTTCCAGTGTCTGTTGCAGATCCTGGGATACTCCTGACACTGCCTCTTCTGTAGGTCCCCCAGCCTAGGAGTTGTACTGTCCTTATGGCATTGCTAATCCCTGAGGCATACCTCTCACCTATGTAACCTATCTCCCCTATGATATGGCTCTGGTCAGAAGGCCTGGAGTGAGTTCTGCTTTCTTTGTAGACAGTAACTGATAAACCAGCCAAGAGCCCAGGTGGAGGGCCAGGCTGGGTTGTGACACCATGGATTTATAGGTAATTCTGCCCCTCTGGTGGTCCAGCCTTTGAGGGAGATCGGGGACCATCCCTAGGTCTACTTGCACTTGGGCAGAGGAACTGTCAGTCCTCCCCACCCGGAGCTCTGGAAATATCTTTAGCTACGGACAGCTGAGGCGATAATGCAGGGCCCAGAACAGACAGAAGATCCAAGGGCCACTGTGGCAGCGCAGAGCTGTGGGCAAGGCTGTGTCCCGGGGAGGGGAACAGGAGGGCCGTGACTCTACAGCCATGGTGCTTCACCAGCATTTGTGCTTAGCCCTGCCTCAGGAGGTGCAGTGAGCTCCAGGGCCAGGAGGTGCAAAGTGGGGCAGGCTTCTGGCCAGGGAAGAAAGCTGCTTCTCTTGATTCTGGGGTCTCAGGCTCCCTAGGCCATCAGCAAAGCCTTTGGTGTGGGAAAGTTCTGGCAAGTTAATAGCAACAGCTATACCTTCTCTTCAGTGCTTACAGAGCCGTGGGAGGGTGATATGAGGGGTGCGCTTCACAGGCTTAGCCCGGGGTCTGGCATGTAGAGTGCTCTCAAGAGCTGCAAGCTTAAAAATAAGAATCAAGCACAAAGCTTAGCAGCAGCCAGCACCACAGAACGCATTCTATAGGCTCCTTGGGAGATAAGCATTAAGATAACTTTTGGTTAGAGAACTTCTCTTTCAGATGGCAGTGACCTCAAAAGTCAACACAGGGCTGAGAAGTGACAGAGGAGTGCTCAGCACTGAAACATCTCTATCACACCTTCCAAGGCTCAGGGTCCATTGTGGAAGAGGTGGCGGAAAGAATGTAAGAACCAAAGGAAGGGTAGGACTCCTTACAATGGGCTCCTCCAGCCACAAAATGGCCTGGATATCCATGACCTCACAATGCCTGTCACTACCTACACAAGACCATAGGAGGAAAAGATGATGACATCAAAATAAAAGAGAGACTGATTGAGAGGGGGGGATATGACAGAGAGTGGAGTTGCGAAGGGGAAAGTGAGGGGAGAGAATTATCATAGTTTATTGTCTATAATTGTGGAGGTTGTCAATTAAAAAAATATGCACCACCAAAAAAAAAAAAAAGAAAGAAAGAAAATGTTCAACATTCTTAACCATCAGGGAATCTTTACTCCAGTTAGAATGGCAATCATTAAAAAACCAACCAACAATAAGTATTGGCAAGGATGTGGGGAAAGAGGAGCCCTCATTCACTGTTGGTGGGAATGTAAGCTTGTACAACCACCATAGAAATCTATATGCAGATTTCTGAAAAAGATGAAAATAGAGCTACCAACTGACCCAGTCATTCCTCCACTGGGCATCTACCCTAAAGGCTCCACTCTTCATGGCAAAGATATCTGCTCAACCATGTTTATAGCAGCTCAACTGACAATAGCTAAAGATTGGAATCAACTCTGATGCCCATCGTTTGATGATTGGATAATGAAGGTGTGGTACATTTATACAATGGAATTCTACTCAGCAGTAAAGAAACATGATACAATGAAATATGTAGGAAAATGGATGGACTTGGAACTTACACAAGCACAGAAAGACAAATGCCACATGGTCCCCCTCATCTGTGGCTCCTAACCTGGAACACCTTGGGTTGCAACCATACCTGACAGGCAACTATAGGGTCAGATAATAGGGATGGAAGTCTTTCGGGAAGAGGAATGGGAGGATGTGGGATAATACATACAAAACTAAATCCAAAATGAATTCGTTCCATAGAAACCTTTCTCCAGAATAGCAAACTAAATGATACAACCCTCAATAGGAGTATGCAGGGGTTTTCTGGTAAGAAGGGCTCTGGAGAGGGTGGGATGAAGCCTAACCCTAAAACATTTGGCTTTGGCTTGTAACTGCCAGTATCAGAAATAGGTTATAGTCTACATTGAGCTGTTGATTGGAGAGACCTAAAAAGTTCCGAAAATAAGACAGGCTCTGTCAAAGCACTTGATTACCTTCCTGAAGTAAAAGAGCCTATTGTTGAAGACACCACATGCTGCCAACACAGAATGAGAGATCCTGCTGGACACAGGAAGGAAGCCAGTTCCCAGATGGCTAGCCCATATAGTGCTGGAAAGCACTACATGAGTGGGTGAGGGAAACTAGCCAGCAACCTTGAGTGCTAACAAGGGATACTGCTACACAAAGACAACCAGCCTGACAAGCCGGGCATGCCTGTGCACTACTACTGTGCACTAGGTGGGTAACCAGTGGCTCTCTGGTTGGCTAAGAGAGCCACTCAGTGGAAAGGAACCCTTAGCTGGAACTGGAGAGCAAAATCTATAATGAGGAGATAAACCACCCCTCACACATCAGCCAGGGACCACATGAAATGACAGAGGAATTGACAAGATGAGAAAGAGTTGCTGCTTCTATGGTGAGCCTGACAACCATTGCCAGGGTCATGGAGATTCTGAGGACACTCAAAATGCACCAAAGCAGAAATCCAAAAGTGGCTGGGGAAGCGGGGGCAGAAAGAATGTAAGAGCCACCGAGTGTAAGGGAATGTCCAGAGGCACTGCCCCCCACCTTATAATAACTGACTGAAGCTCTCACATCTGTACCCCACAAACCTTGGAGGAATACTAGCAATCACACTGAGGAGGGCCCTCAGCAGAATGGGGGCAGGGAGGAGGCAAATGATGGTACTAACATATGATGTGGCCATAAAAATTTCTACTTAACTTAAAAAAAAATGATTGAGTCAGGCATGGTGGCACACACCTTGGGAGGCAGAGGATCACATGAGTTCGAGGCCACCTTGAGACTCCATAGTGAATTCCAGGTCAGTCTGGGCTGGAGCAAGACCCTACCTCGGACCTCTGGGGCAGGCCAAGCCCTGGGATACAGAACCAGTTGCCAGAGCTGGAAAGGTTGAGATGGGTGAAGGAGCAGTGAGAGGAGAGCATCGAAAACCCAGTGTACTCTCCCCAGGGATGGGGGTCAGGGCAGCAGGTGTCCATCAGAGTCCCCAGTGGGACACTTGGGAACACACATCTCCTGGTATCCAAGCAGGACAGAGGTCAAGACCAGACCCAAGTGGATAGCAGCATTCCAGGCTCTGGGCTGCTGCTCAAATACAAGGCTCTAGGGACTCGGGCAGTTTAATGATGAAGCCATCGTGGCAGGAGACAGGATTGAGAACTGGGTACAAGGTTGGGGTCCATCTATCAGTGCAAAGGACTTTCTACTGGACTTTGGGGGCTGGCTTAGAAAGGCTCAACCCTCTTGCATTTGGGGAAAGAATGGTTCTGAGAACTAAGGGAGCTGGACCCGGGGAACAGGTCTGGGGGAGTGTGAAGTGTGTGAAGACGTGGAGCCGCCAGGAGTCCAGATTTCCCACCCAAGATGCCTGATTTAAATCCTGACTCCACACTTACCATCCAGTTGACCTCTCTGAAACAAGGTACTTCATCTCTCTGAAACCTCACTTTCCTCTTTGTGGGTAAATCAGGAAATTATCTTATCTCACAGGGCTGTTGGATGCCAAAATGGGAGAAAGCAGAACACTACTGTATTTTCTATGCATAAAGCTCAATGGAGAATGGATGGTTGGCCACACAAGCTCTTCCTAGCTTTTCTTCCAAGCTTCACAGGCCAAGCCCCTGTGCTATTCTGTGGCATAATGCCAGGCACTTACACAGCCTTCCCCTCATGCCTCTCTTCCTGACCCCTCACCTTTATTATTCTGAAATGCCCCAGTGCTGCATGAGTGGTTTCAAAACTGAAAGCAAGTAGAAGTTGCCAGAGGCCAAAGGTCATTCCCCTGGGAACTAAGTGTGCCCTGTCTTCAAATACCCCCATCAGTGTTGGCCATCTTGGATTACGTGGTCCCTCAAGGGTCTCTCCAAACCGCAAACAGTGCAGTTGTAGACAGCCTTGCTGATAGGGTGGATGTCTGTTCTGTGGTCCAAGCTTAGCTCCACCCCTGGATTTTTGGTGGGTTGTTTTCTAGACTCCAGCACATTCTCCCTTTACTCAAAAACAATAGCTAATGTTACTTGAGTATTTGTGTACTCCAGGTACTGGGCCAAGCTCTTAGGGTGCGCTTTCTCTTTGATGCTGTTACCTCACAAGGATGTTCAGGATGCTGTGTCAGTCACCCTGCAGAGGAAGACCAGAGGAACCAGGACTGTAAATAGCATGTCCAAGATGACCGAGATGGAAGCAGCAGAATTAGGATTCAAGCCCATGCAGGTAGTGCCAGGGTACTTGGCCATTGCATGTGGTTGTTGTTGCTTGTGACTAAGAAGATCTGCGTGGCAAATGAGTGAAGCAAGCTTAGTAAAAAGACTGGTTTGAGGGACTGTGGAGATGACTTAGAAGTTAAGGACACTTGCTTGCAAAGTTTGCCTGTCCAAATTCAAACCCCCAGCTGCCCATGTGAAGCTAGAAGGGCATTCGTTTGTAGTGACAAGAGACCCTGGTGTACCCATGCACGCGCGCGCACACACACACACACACACACACACACGTACCCAGCACAGGGTATGGTATACATAAAGTGCTCAGGTTACTGTGGTGGGTAACGATGAGATGGGACAGTGTTAACCAGGATCCTGATGACCACTGACTCAAAACCTACCATGTACCAAGCATTGTGTTCAGCATGTTGTACACATCTTCTCAGTCTCCATGACAGTTCTGTCACATAGGAAATACTAGTCCTGTTTTACAGAAAAGAACACCAATACTTGAGGCAATCAAGTGACCAGATGGTCACAGAGAGAGGTCCAGCGCTAGGATCTCAGTGGGGTCTATAGAGGAAGGACTCCAGTGCCGTGAATGTGTTTGCTTTAATAGACCCAGAAGTGCACTGACTGCATGGAGGTGCTTTCCTTGGGGCTGAGTTTGGACCTCTTCCTGGTATCTTCCCTGGCTTCCTTAGGCTCCACATAGACTAGCAGCACTCTTCCCATGCCCTGCTGCCTCCTTGAATAGGTGATGTGAAGGGAGCCCAGAGTCCCAGGGATCCGATAAAGGCCGCCAAGGAGTTAAGAACAGAGAGGTTCTAAACCCAGCTTTGTCTGGCTCTCAGTCAGTCTGTCCACTGTAAAGACAGGCGATACCCCCAGGCATGGCATCCCTTAGATCTCCCCAAAGCACCCACTTTTGCCATCCCAGTGTGGGTTCCATGAGACTTAGGTAGGATCCAAAACCTGAGTTGCCTCCCATTTGCCTCCTTGAGTGTACCTCCCATTTCTGGTTCCTTCCAGTCGTCACAAGGCCACCTCTGGGTCAGCTTCAGATGCATGGTCTTTACATGGTCGTTCCTTCTAGGACTCTCAATCATATCCACATGGTCTGGCTACTGTTTATCCCTTCCTCTTTTTAAAAATTTGTTTTGGTTTTTTGAGGTAGGGTCTCTCTTTAGCCCAGGCTGACCTGGCATCACAGCAATCCTCCTATCTCTGCCTCCTGAGTGCTGAGATTACACGTTTGCACCACCATTCCCAGCTCCCTCCCTCTTTCTGAAGTCTGCTACTTGGCTGAGCACCGTCTTCTGCGCTGGTTTCTGGCCTCTTCAACACATGCTTTTTCTTCTGAGTGGAACACCCATCCCCACTTTCCTACTTCAGGGTGTCTTTCAAATCTTGGTGATTGTCACTTCCTCTAGGAAGTCTTCCTTGCTTGGCTCAGGTTTATTTATTTATTTATTTATTTATTTGTGAGAGAGAGAGAAGGAGGGAGAGAATGGGTACACCAGGACCCTCAACTATTGCAAACTCCAGATGCATGTGCCACCTTGTGCATCTGGCTTTATGTGGGTACTGGGGAAATGAACCTGGGTTCTTTGGCTTTTCTGGCAAGCACCTTAACAGCTAAGCCATCCCTCCAGCCCTGATGCATTCTTTCTATGTGCACCTCAGTGGGATCCTTCTCCTTCTATGGAGAAGCTTCATGGATGATCTCTCCACTGAGCCAGGGCCTTCCCCCAGGGCAGGGGCTGTTTGTCTCCTTAGGCTCTTCCCCTACAGCCTGGCACCATGTCTGGCACATGGTAGATGTTCAGTGAAAAGCTGTTGGAGGGTTAGGGTTAGGGTTAGGGCTAGAGAGATGGCTTAGTGGTTAAGGTGCCTGCCTGCAAAGCCACAGGACCCAGGTTCAATTCCCCAGAACTCATGTAAGCCAGATGCGCATGGTGCATGCATCTGGAGTTTGTTTGCAGTGGCCCTGGTGCACTCATTCTTTCTCTCTTTCTGTCTAGTAAATAAATAAGAATAAAATATATTTTTAAATGCTGTTGGATAAACAAATGAGGCTTCCACCACCACAACCACCATCATCACATTAGCAACCAAGTTCCGTTTTCTGCCAGACTTAGCCCTTCCCTGTCCAATGAAAGAATGACTGCCATGTCTGAAGGCCCCACTCGACCCCATCTCTCGGCTTTGCAGGCCTCTCCCAGCTGTGGCATTCTCTTGCAGGTAAGAGGGCTTCAGCCTCCTTCACCAAGAGCAGCTTCAGGCTGGAGAGGCCTCTCTGGCAAGGGAGTCGGAGCCCCGTTTCAGGATGGCCTCAATTGGCCCTGAGCTGACTAATAAAGTGTGAAATTGACTTCATCCTCCCTCATCTCCCCAGCCAGCATGTCCCTAGCATCTCCCAGTGTTCTAGCAGCAAGGCCGATGTCTCGTCTGTCTCGGTCACGGCAGACTGCAGCGTCATCTACGCCCACGCAGCCCCACGGCCGGCTGCTTTGCAAAGCCCAAGACGCAATGTGATTTGGCCAGGGGCCAGGCGAGGCTTTTGAGGCCGGAAGCATCTAACACGACTGTCTGGCGCACCCCTCAGCCAATCATTAGCCCCTCGTGCCCCTACTTTCTACTTTCTCCTCCACCACGGCTTCTTAGGTGGGGTGGGAGCCAAAAGGAGTCATCAAATTTCAGGGGTTTGCAAGGGGAGCTCAGGGAAGTGCCTTGGGAGACAACGGAAGACCCCCTGAGTCCTCTTTCCACAAGCACAGATATATTTTGGGGTCTATTTGGTTTATTCACTCCTGTTGAAGATTTCCTAGAAAGAATGAGTTTCTGTGGCTCAAATGAATCCTAATTCTCATCTTTTTCCCCTGTGGATCAGAATTAACTGGGTGACATAGAAAATAGAGATTCAGAGGTAGGCAGTAGTTTTGCCTGCTCAGCACCCAATTCCTATTTCCCTGAGGAGAGTCCCTATGTCCCCGTGGAGCCATACCTGCCCTATACACCACCAGTGTGTTTGGAGGGGATCCTGCTTGACCCCCTTAGACTCCAGGGGCAAAGCCTTGTTGCAGCAGCTGTCCCCAGGACTTGTCAGAGCTGGAGAGGGAGAAATGTTGTCTTCCAACGCAGAGGCATATCAGGACAAGGGGTGAAAGAGAGGAGGGAGATCTGTTATACGAGTACCTTAGGTCCAGCCTTACCTTAAGTTGACTGTATTCAGTGCTCAGGTGAGAGAGTAACTGTCCTGTCCCCACCTCAGCCCATTTGAGTGGGTTTTATCTGAGATCTGTTGAATCGTGTGGACGGAGGCTGAGAGTCTGCATTTCTCACAAGGCTTCGCAGGAAATCCTAGTAAAGGGTTGGTTTTCTCTTTGCTCTGTAGGCTGAGTAAACACCTGAACACAGTGGGGCTCTCCCTTGGGAGAAGGAAGGAGGAGATCCAAAGCTGCTGGGGAGAGTTCGCACGTGGCTCTTTTCCAATTCCCTGATTCTCTGTCATAGTTGGAATCTGGAATGTCCCCCCAAAATCCCATGGATTGAAGATGTTATTGGAAGGTAGAGATAATTTTAGGATGTGGGGTTTAGTAAGTACATCCTTAGGTTATTGGGGGAGTTTCCTGAAGGGGACTATGGGTCCCAAGTCCCTTCCTCTCCCCTTTCTTTCACTTCCTCGGGCAAGTGGTTTGCTGTGCCATGCACTTCTGCCATGACATGCCATCACAGGCCCAAAGAAATGGGACCAACTGATCAGGGACCAAAAATCCTAAAACTGTAAGCCCAAATTACCCTTTTCTCAGTTGATTCCCTCCAATGTTATAGTGACAGGAAGCCACCAATGCTGTGGCCATTCTGTCTGCACTAGCCATGGTGCTTGAAAGAAGGTCAGCTCCTTGTCCTTCCTTTCAGCTTTGCCACAGCCCGTAAAGCAACCTGAAGAAACAGAAGACTTGGCCACAGACTTTTCCAGCTACTCCTCTTGGCTTGACAGCCCTCACTTCCTATTGTATTCATGCCAGTTCACTGTGTTGCCAGGACCAAGACACTGTGGTGGGCAATTCTGCTGCTTGCTTATCATCTGTCTCCCTGCTTCTAATTACAGAGTGCACATTGTCCACACTCAGGCCATGTGTTCTAAGCAACCCAGAGCCTCAGGAGATTTCCAGCTCTATGGGATCTCCATACCCTGCCTGTGGTATGTGCCTGGAGCATGTGACTTAAGGCCTGTTCAATCACTGTGTTCAACAACTCTTCCAAAAGACTTGATTTGTAGCTTTCCGGGTCAGCCTGGGCTAGAGGGAGACCTACCTTGAAAAACAAACCAAAACTTGATTTGTGATGGACCATTTATGATGGTCTGTTCCATGAATGTCATTTTCCAGGCCTTTGAGCTCAAACCCTTGAGTGAATTTCATTTCCACAAGTTGCAATATTTGAGCCTGGAGCTTTTAGGACTCATCTCACAACTTCTTAGAGAAATGTGGTCTAGGAGCTCAGCTAATACAAGTCAGAATTAGAGCAAACCTAAGCTATTGTATCCAGCTGAACCTGACACTAGAAACCCTGTATGTTTCAGTCACATGAGTCACAATCCCTTTGCTGGTCATGCCAGTCTGCACTGGATCTCTCTCTGGTAACCAAGAAGCGGCTAATATAGTGTGTGGTTTTGTGTGTGTGCATGCGGAGGCCGGAGAACAAACTTGCTGTTGTTCCTCAGGAATGTTGTCTACTTCCTTCTTTTTGAGACAGGGTCTCTCACTGGCCTAGAACTTACCAAGTAGGCTAGACTGGTAGACTGGCTGACAGTGAGTCCCACAGATCTGCTGATCTCCATCTCCCATGATCTGGGTTTACCAGTGCTTGTATTTTTATTTATTTTATTTTATTTTATTTTATTTTTGAGGTAGGGTTTAGCTCTAGCAAGGCTGACCTGAAATTCACTATGTAGTCTCAGGCTGACCTTGAACTCAAGGTGATCCTCGTACCTCTGCCTCCCGAGTGCTGGGATTAAAGGTGTGTGCCACCATGCCCAGCAGCCTGGCTTCTATTTATTTTATTATTTTATTTATTTGAGAAAGAAAGAAGCAGACAGAGAGAGAGAGAGAGAGAGAGAGAGAGAGAAGTAGATAGAGAGAGAATGGGCACACCAAGGCCTTCAGCTGCTGCAAATGAACTTCCAGAGGCATGCACTACCTTGTGCATCTGACTTACATGAGTCTCACTTACTGAAGTTCTTTGGCTTTGCAGGCAAGTGCCTTAACCACTAAACCATCTCTCCAACCCCTGGCTTTTTTTGGCTTTTTTTTTTTAATTTTAAATTTATTTTTATTTGAGACCAAGAGAGAAGGAGAGAGAGAGTGAACGCACCAGGTCCTCTAAGCTACTACAAATGAACTCCAGACGCATGTACAACCTTGTGCATCTGGGACCTGGAGAATGGAACCTGGGTCCTTAGGCTTTGCAGGCAAGCACCTTAACCATTAAGCTATCTCCAACCTAGCCCATGGCCTTTTGTGTGTGTGTGTTTGTGTGTGAGGTAGGGTCTCATTTTAGCCCAGGCTGACCTGGAACTCATGGTGATACTCATACCTCTGTCTCCCAAGTGCTGGGATTAAAGGCATGTGCCACCATGCCCAGCCAGCAGCCCATGGCTTAAAAAATTTTTTTTGTTTATTATTTATTTGCAAGCAGAGAGGAGAGAGAGAGTGGGAAGCAAGGGGGGAGGAAGGAGGGAGGGAGAGAAAGAAAGGGGATGAATGGGAATGCCAGGGGCCTCCTGCCACTGCAAGTGGAACTCGAGAAGCATGCATGGCTTTGTGCATCTGGCTCTACGTGGGTCCTGGAGAATTGCACCTGAGCCCCAGACTTTGCAAGCAAATGCCTTAACTGCTGAGTCATTTCTCCAGCCCCACCCCCTTAAAATTTTTTTATTTTAATATATTTATTTATTTGATTGACAGAGAGAGAGAAAGAAAGGGAGGGAGAGAATGGGTATGTCAGGGCCTCCAGCCACTGCAAACGAATTCCAGACACATGTGCTACCTTGTGCATTTGGCTTGTGTGGGTCCTGGGGAATTGGACCTGGGTCCATTGGCTTTGCAAACAAATGCCTTAACTGCTAAGCCATCTCTCCAGATCTAAAAAATTTATTTTATTGACAACTTCCATAATTATAGACAACAAACCATGATAATTCCCTCCCCCCTCACCTTCTTCACAACTCCCACTCTCCATCATATCCCCTCCTCCTCCCAATTAGTCTCCCTTTTAATTTGATTTCATCATCTTTTCCTCCTATTATGATGGTCTTGTGTAGGCAGTGTCAGGCACTGCGAGGTCATGAATATCCAGGCCATTTTGTAAGCAGTCCTACCCTTCCTTTGGCTCTTACATTCTTTCCGCCACTTCTTCTGCAATGGACCCTGAGCCTTGGACGGTGTGATAGAGATGTTTCAGTGCTGAGCGCTCCTCTGTCACTTCTCAGCACAATGTTTACTTTTGAGTCATCCCACAAGTCGCTACCATGTGAAAAGAGAAGCTTCTCTAACCAAAAGTAAGAGTAGCACTAACATATGGGTATGAGGCTGGAGAGATGGCTTAGTGGTTAAGGCACTTGCCTGCGAAGCCCAAGGACCCAGGTTCAATTCCGTAATACCCATGTAGGCCAGATGCACAAGGTGGCACATGTGACTGGAGTTCGTTTGCATTGGCTAGAAGCCCTTGGACACCCATTTTCTCTCTCTCTCTCTATCTGCCTCTTTCTCTCTCTCACTCTCTAAAATAAATACACATAAAATATTTAACATATGGGTATGAACACTGAGAGAAGTACTTACCAGGCAGTTTGGTGAGCATAATATATGCATTTAGCCAGACACCAGCAGGCTCATGACTTCCCCCATCATAGGTTTTCAGTATCAAGCATGTATTTCCTCCTGTGGAGCGGGCCTCCAGTCCAAGTAGCGGTTGGTTTCCCCCATAACAGACATGACACTATTGCACCTATTGGTCATTTGGCCTTGCTGGCCCAACTTAAGGCTTGTAGTGTCCACTGTTGTTTATCTCCACTGATGACTTCTCTGTCTCTCCCATACAAATGCATGCAGCAAAGCTTTTTCCAACCTTCAGCTCCCCCCTCTTTTTTAACATGGGTTCTGGGGATCAATGTCAGGTCTTCATGCTCATGAAGCAAGCACTTTATTGACTGAGCTATCTCTCCAGCCCAGCATTTTGCTGTGCAGTAGCTGGAAATCACTCTTCCATTGCTGAGACATGCATGGATAACTGGGTGATAAGGTTGGGAAGTGAGCCTGGAACCACATGGTAAGGCACTGGACAATTCAGAAATGAGCCGCCCAATCTTTGAGGCCACTGAAAATGCAGGATCTCCCGAGGCCAAGAGAACCTAGCAGTTGCTAAGCAGGCTTTTCTTTGTCCTGAGGATTCACTTTGATGTTTTTGTAGCTGTAATAAAGTAGGATTCTTGGCCTGCAGCAAGACCCACCCTCCAGGCGCACTTTGGAATGAGTTCTGCACAGCTAAGAATATTTGGAAGGCGGGGCTATCTGCATTTATTAACGATATGGGGGAGGGGTGATAAGGTTGTGGAGAAACTCAGTGCGACCAAGCTATCCTGGAGATACACACTATCAGCTATGTCCATATTCCTGCCAAGATGACTAGACAAGAACATGAGCTGAGCTGGGCATGGTGGCGCACACCTTTAATCCCAGCACTCTCAGG
The DNA here is from genome assembly GCA_036346955.1 of Dipus sagitta. Lineage (NCBI taxonomy): Eukaryota > Metazoa > Chordata > Mammalia > Rodentia > Dipodidae > Dipus > Dipus sagitta. The sequence goes on along the minus strand of CM070782.1, from coordinate 35,919,973 downwards.
AGACGGAGGTAGGAGGAGCGCCATGAGTTTAGGCCACGCTGAGACTACATAGTGAATTCCAGGCCAGCCTGAGCTACAGTGAGACCCTACCTTGAAAAACCAAAAAAAAAAGAAAGAAAGAAAGAACATGAGCTGAGGGCTGGAGGGATTGCTTAGCGGTTAACGTGTTTGCTTGCAAAGCCAAAGGACCGAGGTTAGATTCCTCAGGACCCATGTAAGCCAGATACACAAAGGGGCGCATGCATCTGGAGTTTGTTTGCAGTGGCTGTAGGCCCTGGTGCGCCCATTCATTCTCTCACTCTCTCCCTCTTTCTCTGTCAAATGAATAAATAAATAAAAATTAAAAAAATTTTTTTTAAAAAAAGAACATGAGCTGATCTGGCCAGAGTAAAGAGTAAAGAGAGAGACATTTTCATCTTAGCCCACACTTATTTCTGCTAATACAGCTGAGATCATATTCACTCTGTTGACACCACATCAGGCTTTGCTTTTAGATTAATGGCACACATGTTTTACTAAGCCTCCCTGTTTACTTCAAGTCTTTTGATCCCTCTCCCATTTTTGGAGAACCACCCCACTTTTAACTCCTTTTCAGGACCCTTAAGTCAAAAATCTTTGGAATGATAGTTTCAAGGAAGAGACAAGAAAGGCAACTTTCATTCTTTTCAAAAAATTTTTAAATTTATTTGAGACAGAGAGGGGGGGATGGGCATACCAGGGCCTCCAGCCACTGGAAAGGAACTCCAGATGCATGCGCCACTATGTGCACCTGGCTTACATGGGTTCTGAGGAATTGAACCTGGGTCCTTAGGCTTTGCAGGAAAGCACTTTAACTGCTAAGCCATCTCTCCAGCCCCCTGCTCCATTCTTTTCTTCTTTTTCTCTCATCTCTTCTTTGTTTCACTGCTATTAAAGAAAAGAGGTTTCAAAAAGAGTGTTTGTACCCTTAAAACGTGCTGAAAGTTGACATATATTTTCTATAAAGGGCCAGATAAGGGCTGGAGAGAAGGCTTAGTGGTTAAGCGCTTGCCTGTGAAGCGTAAGGACCCCAGTTCGAGGCTCCATTCCCCAGGACCCACGTTAGCCAGATGCACAAGGGGGCGCATGCATCTGGAGTTTGTTTGCAGTGGCTGGAGGCCCTGGTGCCCCCATTCTCCCTCTTTCTTTCTCTCCCTGTGTCTTTCTCTCTCTCAAAATAAAATAAATAAATAATAAATATTTTTTTTTAAAAAAAACAAGGAATAGGGGCTGGAGAGATGGATTAGCATTTAAGGTCCTTGCCTGTAAAGCCTAAGAACCCAGGTGCAACTCCCCAGTACCCATATAAAGCCAGAAACACAAGGTGGCACATGCATCTGGAGTTTGTTTGCAGGGGCTAGAGGCCCTGGCATGCCCATTATCTCTCTCTCTCTCTATCTGCCTCTTTCCTCTCTCTCTCTCTCTCTAATAAATAAATATAAATAGAATATTTTTAAAAACCAAGAAATAGGCGTCTCAGATGGGTAGTGCAGATACCATTTACCTGAGGTGGGATGTGGAGCTCAGATGATCCCAACAACTTGCACACCAAGTTAATGGCCAAGCTGGACCGAGGATCAAGACTCCTGACACTTGGAGTTGGACTTGTGGCTCAGTGGCAAAGTGCTTACCTAGCATTTGTGAGGCTCTGGGTTCTCTCCCCGACACCTCAAAAACAAAACAAAACAAAACAAAACAAAAGCAAAGACTTCTACATCCCAGAACAAGGTATGTCTTCTCCAAACCAGACCTAGGATCAAAGGAGAGAGGGTGGTAATTAAGGCACATTTAAATCAAGTGACCTTCCCAAATGGCAACAACTACTAAGTGACAGATCAGAAATCTGACCCTAAGTAAAAAGGGTCATCAAGGTTTGCACTGGTGAAAAGCTTTTGGTTTGGGGTCTCACAGTCTCCATTCCTCTCTGTGAGGGGCCAGAGAGTATTTTATTTAAAAAACAAATATATATATATATATACACCTACACACACACACACACACACACACACACACATATGAGAGGGAGAGAAGGAAGGAGGGAAAAAAGAGAGAAAAAGAGAGTGGGGGGGGGCGTATGGACGTGCCAGGGCTTCTTTCAGCCACACAACAAACTCCAGATACATGTGCCATTTTGTGTATCTGGTATGGGGAATTGAACTAGGGCTGGCAGGCGTTTGCAAGCAAGTACCTTTAACTGCTGAGCAGTCTTTCCAGTCCCAAGAGATTTTTTTTGAGGTAGGGTCTCCCTCTAGCCCAGGCTGGCCTGGAATTCACTCTGTAGTCTCAGGCTGACCTCAAACTCACAGTGATCCTTCTAGCTCTGCCTCCAAGTACTGGGATTAAATGTGTGCGCCACCACACTCGGTGAGTATTTTAAACATTGAGATCCACACAGGGGAAGACTAATTTCCTCTCTTCCCTTCAGTAAGTGAGCCCCCAAAGCCTGTCTTTGACAAGAGCTGGTGGTGAGATGGCGTGTCTGAATTTGAGCAAAGCAGTGGACAAGCAGTGCACATCCTGGTGGCCAAGCACAGTGGGAAGCTGAAATGGGTTACAGGGCGGCTGGCGAGCTGTAGCCACGAGGATACTGTACTCAAGGGATGCTGTGGGCTCCTTTTCAACTACAAGAATGCTGGGAAACATGAATTTTTTGTGACTAAAATTAAATGACTTGAGTAGCCGGGTGTGGTGGTGCACACCTTTAATCCCAGCACTCAGGAGGCACAGGTAGGAGGATCACCATGAGTTCAAGGCCACCCTGAGACTGCATAATAAATTCCAGGTCAGCCTGGGCCAGAGTGAGACCCTACCTCGAAAAATAAAATTAAATGACTTGAGCTTCATCCTACTTCTGAGAATGGCTCTCTTCCCCACTAGGAACTCTCTCTCCCAGGGTAACTCTCGAGCTGTTACTTAGTTCAAAAGGGTGAGCTTGCTGCCCTTATCCTGAGGGAAACATCTTCGGAAGTCTGGTCGTTACAGACACTGCAGTGGCTCAGTCTCTCCACCACACGAGGATCCTGTTGAAAGGATGCAGCTCAGTTGCCTAGAGGCAGGCGCCTAAAAACAGTCACCAATATATGTAGGTAGGCCCAGGCCTAGGTGAAGTCCCTGCACCCTAAACAATGTGGGTGTGTGGGCTGAGGAGATGGCTCAGTATTTAAAGGTGCTTTCTTGCAAAGCCTGATGGCCAGGGTTTGATTCCCCAGTAGCCATGTAAAGCCAGATACAAAGTGATATGTGTTCATTTGCAGCAGCCAGACACCCTGGAGTGTCTATGTACTCTCTCTCTCCCCCGCCCCTACACACACACACACAAATAAATAAATAAATATTTTTTAAAAGACATATAGAGAGAGACAGTGTGTGTATTGCTGAAGATGGAGCCCAGGGCCTCAGAAATGCTAGCCAAGCACTCTACTTCTGAGCCACACAGTCCAAAATGGATGTATTGATCAACATGGTGCTCTTGGCTGGTTCTGAGTTTGTTTCTCAGAGTGCTTTGTGAAAAGGAACAGACATCTCTCATGTAGCTATAATCACTCCACAACACAGAGACATATTATATATACACTCAAACACAAGTGTATGTCTCCCAAGTTTGCCAACCTTGTACAAGTGTGGACCTCTCCAGGTCAGAACAAGTCTCCAGGCTCAGTTGCAAACTACCTAGAAGTAGTAGCCCCTGCCTGCCCCCCCCCCCCCAATTCTTGTCCTTTCTGGGTTGTACTGGCAAGAGCTCTTGGTTTGGGACTTAACAACCTCTATTCCCTCCTCCTGAAGCCATCGCCATAGCAACCAGGGAGACAGCTGTTCCCTACTGCCTTGGAGCAGGGGTAACTGTGGCTCATGTTTTGCACTGCTGGTTCCTTCACTTGTTACAAGAGTTGTATCCTTCCTCTCATGTCCTGGGAGTCAGGGGGAGACACATGATCTCAAATGCTCTTTCCCAGGATGTTGAGTCTGGTGGTGGCAATTGTGGAGGGACTGTCTATCCCATCCTGACCAAAGTCTCTGTTGCAAGCAATGGTTGCTCTTCCTGTTTCTTCTTCCTGGCCTGTTGGCATGTGGCCTGTCCCCAATTCTACCTATAAGCCTGCTCTTCTAATCTCTCAGGAAAAGCTTCTCCTGGCCTCTCAGTCAGCTGCCTTCTCTAGTTTCTGGAGCTTGTACTAAGAACCCGTCTAACACCATTCCCCAAGGTAAAAGAGGGTCTCTTTCCCTCTCTCCTTTCCAAGACTTGCCCAGTTTGTTCCCCCAGAAAAATAGTTTTGGACTCCCAGAGAAAACCTGTATCTTGCCCCACATAAATCTTTACAGAAAAAGTACACCTAGAGTAACGTGTTTCCCAAATGTTGGCAGTAACAGATCAGCATGGTGGTGGGATTTCTAGAGGGCCTCATGTTCTGTTTGCTCATCTGTGTTTCCTGAACACATCTCTGCCATGTCCACACACTCCATTATAATTGCAAATTACAGCATTTATATGTGTGTAGCTTCCATTACAATTACAGAACCTGAGACAGTGAGGGAAGGGCAAGAAAGGCTGGCAAGTGCCCCGCACGGTCTCCTTGAGGAGCCTTGGCTGGCATTGGTGGCACTGCCTGTTGCCTATTATCACCCTGGCTACTTTGGGTGTAGTTGTTGACACAGCCAAGGGCTGATACCCCAGTTGGCTTTGTTGTATGGGTGACTCAGGACAAGTCCTTGGCCCAGGGCCCCCAGTCTTCCCACAAACACAAGGGGATGAACCAAAGTGACCTCTAGCATTCTCCTGCGCAACTCTGGGCCTGATGGAAGCAGCACCCGGGACTGATGCTGACGTTAGACAAAACCCACCCAAGATGAACTTTGGCGAGAAAGGGGATTTATTGGCTCATGTAACTGAGATGTTCTAGTCTGTATTCAGGTGAGGCTGGATGCACGGAGCAGAGGGAGCCAGGAGGACTCAGCTCTCTTCTGTTTGCCTTTGTCTGCCCCTTCCTTAGGCAGGTTGTCCCCATGCTGCTTATCAGCTGCGCCAGGCTTACTCTGGCAGCCTAACATCTCTTCTCAAGGTCCCGGCAGACTCTCCTTGGACTACATTAAGTGCCTTGCCCTTCAGACCCAGTCACTCAGTAAACCTGGGTGGATTCCACTCAGTGGATCCTGGTGATGAACCAAACTCCATCACGTTCCTAGCCCTGTGGTTGGGAGATAGGTGAGTGAAAGAGCTGAGGGCCAGAAGTGGAACAGGATTGGTTCTTCAATGCCAAAACGGGGGAAGGGTCCTGGCAAGAAAGGCCCACAGAGGTCTCCTCAGGTTCAACAGGGTTCCCCAAGTGTATCCCTGGATGGAATCAGCATCACACAAGAGCTGGGGAGAAATGTGAGGACACAAGCACCAGCTCTCAGGAGCTTCATGCATGCTGCCACTGGCAAGCCCTGCTAAAACCCCAGGCTTGTTACCTCGACTGCAGCCAGCCTCCTGGATAGTGCTTATGATGCCCGGACCCATACCCAACCAATCTCCTCTTTGAGACAGGATGCTGCTGTATCCCCAGGTCTGGCCTTGAACTCGTGATTTTCTCATCTCAGCCTTCTGAATACTGAGATTGCAGGTGTGCCACACTACACTCTGCACTGGACCACTTTTATCAGAATAAGGGAGGGGCTAGGTCCACTAAAAATGTTTCCCCTAGTGACTCCAGTGGAAGCTCAGGTTGAAAGAGGTACTGAGTTCAAACTCCTGTTCTCAGCAATTTCTAACTCACCAAATAGATGAACCAGAATGTGGGCAGTCCCTCTACTAAGAACAACAGTTTTGAAGAGTGACTTGGGAGGTAGTAACTCATAGCAACCTAATGAAGTGTGAAGCTTGGGGGTAAACCAGTAACTGTGGAGTTTGAACCTGGAATTTTCTGTGGTGACAAATTAATCTTTACACACATGCATCTGGTTAACCCAAGAGAAGGGAAAAGATAGTTATACGAAATATCTCACAAAAAGTTATTTCATATTTATCTCCTTTAAATCAGACATAACCATGTGAGGTAGATAATTTTATGGAGAAATACAAACTGTAATTTGGTAATATTAAAGAGGAATATAATCTATGAGGTAGATAATATTAGGCAGGCATTTAGGGGTTCAGGAATAGAGTCTTTGAACTCCAAACTCTAGGTTCGTGTCTACTTCTAACCAAAGAATTGGATAAAATAAACCCAAGAAGGATAATTATTAAGTTATTGTAATTGTTGAGGAAAGTACAGAACCAAGGGAAGGAAAATGAATATACCCACATGGTCTGAGAGCCCATGTGGTGAGCCTGGAAAAACTGTAAAAACAGAGAGAGGAGGGCTGGAGAGATGGCTTAGTCACCCATGGCAAAGCTAAAGGACCCAGGTTCAACTCCCCAGGACCCATGTAAACTCAATGCACAAGGGGGCGCATGCATCTGGGGTTCATTTGCAATGGCTGGAGGCCCTGGGCGCCCATTCTGTATCTGCCTCTTTCTCCTTCTCTCTCTGTCTCAAATAAATAAATAAAAATAAAAGAGAGAGCAGGGTGTGGTGGCGCACGCCTTTGATCCCAGCACTCGGGAGGCAGAGGTGGGAGGATCACCGTGAGTTTGAGGCCAGCCTGAGACTACATAGTGAATTTCAGGTCAGCCTGAGCTAGAGTGAGACCCTATTTCGAAAAACCAATAAATAAATAAATTAATTAGTTAATAAAATACAATAAAAAATAAAAGAGAGAGAAGAAAGCAAAGAAAGTGCTAGGAGCTGCTGCCTGTGGGTAGCAGGAGGGTAAAGAGCCCGTGTGGGAAGTGGGGTCAGGGGAGGCTCATGAGTGATGAACAGACCACCAAGAGAGGTTGCTCTTTCCTGGGAAACCTGTTTATAACCTTATGGTGGTGGGTCTACTTTCCTGCTCAGGTGAACCAGAGGGACAGCTGACTGGGCTGGGCTGGGGGCTGTCTCAGGAAGATGCTAGCCATGACACCAAGTTCTCGGGGCTGAACTTGACCAACCATGATGGTAGGATTAAATCCTAGGAAAGACCTCCCCCTCCCAGGAGGGGCCCAGGTTGTTTGTGGAAAAACAGTCTAGGGAAGAGATAAGAAGTCAGATAATACTTTGATCTCTAGCAAAGTGGAGACTACAAGGATACTTTCAGGGACCCAGTCACCCTAACTGCCTAACAATGCTACCTGACTCCCTCTCATTCCCCCTCTCTGAGAAAACACTCTTAACTGTTGTTAAAGGTCAGTCTTTAACTGCTTCAAGCTGAGCAGGGTCGTAGAGCAATTCCAGTTAGTCTCTCCTAGGGAAGGGGGACTATCTAAGGGACCCCAAAAGTATATTGATGGAAAGCAGCAAGACAGACCTGGAAAAAATGTTGGAGAGAAAGAATAAAATCAAGGAGTAAAGGGGAAGTAGGCACATAGCACACTGGTTGCCTTTAGGGTTTCCATTCATGTGGACTTCGAGGCCTTGGAGAGCATTCGAGGGAACCCAGGGAGATGGAGTTGGATTGTCTCAGGATCATCTGAGCATGAGCTGACTTGACTGAGATTTTCTTCCAGAACTGTACATCAAATGGCACAGTTGTGTCTGACATGGTCTGAATCTGTTTCTGTATGGCTTGTAAAATAGATGAGGTATTAGCAGAGTTATCACAACATTTAACCTTGATAATAGCAAATACACCTGACTCCCTCTCAATATAAGGTGTGAGGTAAGTAATATGAAGTAGGAGTCAGGGCCAGGGGTAGATTATCTCTATGGTGGACACATGCCCAAATGTGTGAGGCCTTGGTTTCTATTCACAGCATGTTAAAACAAATTTAAAAATAAACCCAGTGACACAGTTGATATTAAAGAGAAACACAACTTATGAGCTAGGTAACACAGGTAGAACATAACGGGGGAGATAGATGACAATGAGGAGGACAGTAACCAGGGACAGAGGCGGTAATAGTAAGTGAGACTGTAACCAGTTAGGAAGGTAGTAGGAAGTGGGACTGTAATCAGGGACAGAGGTGGTAATACTAAGTGAGATGGTAATGAGAGACTGAGGTGGTAAGAGTAAGAAAGACTGTAACCAGGTAGGAAGATAGTAGTAACTAAGACTGTAACCAGGGACAGAGGTGTTAGTAGGAAGTGGGACTATAACCAGGGACAGAGGTGATAATAGTAAGTGGGACTGTAACCAGAGACAGAGGTGGTCATAGTAAGTGGGACTGTAACCAGGGACAAAGGGTGAAATAGTAAGTTAGACGGTAACCAGGGACAGAGGTGGTAATAGTAAGTGGGACTGTAACCAGGGACAGAGGTGATCAGAATAAGTGGGACTGTAATCAGGGACAGAGGTGGTCATGGTAAGTGGGACTGTAACCAGGGACAAAGGTGATCAGAATAAGTGGGACTGTAATCAGGGACAGAGGTGGTCATAGTAAGTGGGACTGTAACCAGAGACAGAGGTGATCAGAATAAGTGGGACTGTAACAAGGGACAGAGCTGGTCATAGTAAGTGGGACTGTAACCAGGGACAGAGGTGGTGGTCATGGTACATGGGACTGTAACCAGGGACAGAGTGGTCATGGTAAGTGGGTCTGTAACTAGCGACAAAGATGGTCATAGTAAGTGGGACTGTATCCAGGGACAGAGGTGGTCATGGTAAGTGGAAGTGTAACCCGGGACAAAGGTGGTAATAGTATGTGAGACTTGAACCAGGGATAGAGTCGGTCATAGTAAGTGGGACTGTAAACAGGGGCAGAGATGGTCATAGTGAGTGAGACTTTAACCAGAGACAGAGGTGGTCATAGTAAGTGGGACTGTAGCCAGGGACAGAGGTGGTAGAAGTAAGTGGGACTGTATCAAGGGAAAGAGGTGGTCATACTAAGTGAGACTGTAACCAGGGGCAGAGGTGGTCATAGTAAGTGAGATTGTAATCAGGGACAGAGGTGGTCATTGTAAGTGGGACTGTAACCAAGGACAGAGTTGGTCATGGTAAGTGGGACTGTAACCAGGGAGAGAGGTGGTAGTAGGAAGTGGGAGTATAACCAGGGACAAAGGTGGTAATAGTATGTGAGGCTGTAACCAGGGACAGAGTTGGTAGTAGGAAGTGAGACTGTAACCAGGGACAGAGGTGGTCATGGTACGTGGGCATGAATCCACTGGCAGTGGTGGTCTTAGTATGTGGCACTCTAACCAGGGACAGAGGTGGTCATGGTAAGTGGGACTGTAACCAGGGAGAGAGTTGATAGTAGGAAATGGGACTATAACCAGGGACAAAGGTAGTAATAGTAAGTGAGACTATAACCATGGACAGAATTGGTCATACTGAGTGGGACTGTAACCAGGGACAGAGTTGGTCATGGTAGGTGGGACTGTAACCAGGAACAGAGTTGGTCATGGTAATTGGGACTGTAACCAGGGACAGAGTTGGTCATGGTAATTGGGACTGTAACCAGGGACAAAGGTGGTAATAGTATGTGAGACTGTAACCAGGGACAGAGTTCGTCATAGTAAGTGGGACTGTAACCAGGGACAGAGGGTCATAGTAAGTGAGACGGTAATCAGAGAAAGAAGTGGTCATGGTAATTGGGACTGTAACCAGGGACAGAGGTGTTCCAGGTAAGTGGGGCTGTAACCAGGGACAGAGGTGGTTATAGTAAGTCAGACTGTAACCAGGAACAGAGGTGGTCATGGTAAGTGGGACTGTAACTGGGTACAAAGTTGTTAATAGTAAGTGAGACTGTAATCAGGGATAGCGTTGGTCATAGTAAGTGGGACTGTAACCAGGGACAGAGATGGTCATTGTAAGTGAGACTGTAACCAGGGACAGAGATGGTCATTGTAAGTGAGACTGTAACCAGGGACAGAGGTGGTCATGGTAAGTGGGACTGTAACCAAGGACAGAGGTGGTCACAGTAAGTGAGACTGTCATGAGGGACATAGGTGGTCATAGTAAGTGGGCCTGTAAGGACTATAATCAGGGACAGAGGTGGTAATAGTAAATGGGACTGTAATCTGGGATAGAGGTGGTAATAGTAAGTTGGACTGTAACCAAGGACAGAGGTAGTCATAGTAAGTGGGACTGTAACCAGGGACAGAGTGGTCATGGTAAGTGGGACTGTAACCAAGGACAGAGGTGGTCATGGTACGTGGGACTGTACCAGGGGCAGAGATGGTCATAGTAAGTGAGACTGTAACCAGGGACAGAGGTGGTCATGCTAAGTGGGACTGTAACCAGGGACTAAGTTGTTAATAGTAAGTGAGACTCTAAACAGGGATAGATTTGTCGTAGTAAGTGGGACTGTAATCAGGGACAGAAGTGTTCATGGTAAGTGGGACTGTAACCATGGACAGAGGTGGTCATGGTAAGTGGGACTGTCACCAAGGACTGAGTGGTCATGATAAGTGGGCCTGTAACTAGCGACAAATGTGGTCATGGTAAGTGTGACTGTATCCAGGGACAGACGTGGTCATGGTAAGTGGGACTGTAACCCAGGACAAAGGTGGTAATTGTATGTGAGACTTTAACCAGGGACAGAGTTGGTCATAGTAAGTGGGACTGTAACCTGGGACAGATATGGTCATAGTAAGTGAGACTGTAACCACAGACAGAGTTGGTCATAGTAAGTGAGATTATAATCAGGGACAGAGGGGGTCATAGTAAGTGGGACTGCAATCAGGGACAGAGCTGCTCATAGTAAGTGAGATTGGAACCACTGACAGAGGTGGTCAGTGTAAGTGGGACTGTAACCAGGGACAGAGTTGGTCATGGTAAGAAGGACTGTAACCAGGGACAGAGGTGGTAGTAGGAAGTGGGACTGTAACCAGGGACAGAGGTTGTCATGGTATGTGGGACTATAACCAGGGACAGAGGTGGTCGTTGTAAGTGGGACTGTAACCAGGGACAGAGGTGGTCATGGTAGGTGGGACTATAACCAGAAACAGAGCTGGTCATGGTAAGTGAGTCTGTAACCAGCGACAGAGTTGGTTATGGTAAGTGGGTCTGTAACAGGATTAGAGGTGGTCATAGTAAGTGGGACTGTAACCAGGGACAGAGGTGGTCATAGTAAGTGGGACTGTAACCATGGATAGAGGTGGACATGGTAAGTGGGACTGTAACCAGGTACAGAGTTGGTCACAGTAAGTGAGACTGTCATCAGGGACATAGGTGGTCATAGTAAGTGGATCTGTAAGGACTGTAACCAGGTTCAGATGTTGTCATGGTAAATGGACTGAAACCAGGGATGGAGGTGGTCTTAGCATGTGGGACTGTAAGCAGGGACAGAGGTTGTAATAGTAAGTGAGACTGTAACCATGGACAGAGTTGATCATTCTAAGTGGGACTGTAACCAGGGATAGAGTTGGTCTTGATAAGTGGGACTGTAATCAGGGACAGAGTTGGTCATAGTAAGCTGGACTGTAACCAGGGACAGAGCTGGTCATGGTAAGTGGGACTGTAACCAGGGACAAAGTTGGTAATGGTATGTGAGACTGTAATCAGGGACAGAGTTGGTCATAGTAAGTGGGAGTGTAACCAGGGACAGAGGTGGTCATAGTAAGTGAGACTGTAACCAGAGAAAGAGGTGGTCATGGTAAGTGGGACTATAACCAGGGACAGAGGTGGTCATGGTAAGTGGGACTGTAACCAGGGACAGAGGTGGTCATAGTAAGTGGGACTGTAAACATGGACAGGGTTGGTCATAGTAAGTGAGACTCTGACCAGGGACAGAGACGGTCATGGTAAGTGGGAGTGTAACCTAGGACAAAGTTGTTAATAGTGAGACTCTAATCAGGGATAGAGTTGGTCATAGTAAGTAGGACTGTAACCAGGGACAGATTGGTCATGGTAAGTGGGTCTGTAACAGGGACAGAGGTGGTCATAGTAAGTGGGACTATAACCAGGGATAGAGGTGGTCATGGTAAGTGGGACTGTAAACAGGGACAGAGGTGTTCACAGTAAGTGAAACTGTCATCAGGGTCATAGGTGGTCATAGTAAGTGGGCCTGTAAGGACTGTAATCAGGGACAGAGGTGGTCATGGTAAGTGGGACTGAAACCAGGGGCAGTGGTGGTCTTAGTATGTGGAACTCTCACCAGGAACAGAGATGGTAATGGTATGTGGGACTGTAACCAGGGACAAAGTTGGTAATCATAAGTGAGATTGTAAGCATGGACAGAGTTGGTCATTCTAAGTGGGACTATAACAAGGGACAGAGTTGGTCATGGTAATTGGGACTGTAACCAGGGACAGAGGTGGTCATAGTAAATGGGACTATAACCAGGGACAGAGGTGGTCATGGTAAGTGGTACTGTAACCAGGGACAATGGTGTTCATAGTAAGTGAGACTGTAATTAGGATTAGAGTTGGTCATAGTAAGTGGGACTGTAACCAGGGCCAGAGGTGGTCATGGTAAGTGGGACTCTAATCAGGGACAGAGGTGGTTATAGAAACTGAGAATGTAACCAGGGACAGAGCTGGTCATAGTGAGAGTGTAACCAGGGACAGAGGTGGTCATAGAAAGTGGGACTGTAACCAGGGACAGAGGTGGTCATGGTAAGTGGGTCTGTAACTATCAACAAAGGTGGTCATGATAAGTGGGACTGTATCCAGGGACAGAGGTGGTCATTGTAAGTGGGGTTGTAACCCAGGACAAAGGTGGTAACAGTATGTGAGACTTTAACCAGGGGTAGATTTGGTCATAGTGAGACTGTAAACAGGGACAGAGGTGGTCATTGTAAGTGGAATTGGAACCCGGGACAATGGTGGTAACAGTATGTGAGACTTTAACCTGGGACAGAGTTGGTCATAGTAAGTGAGACTGTAACCAGAGACAGAGGTGGTCATAGTAAGTGGTACTGTAACCAGGGACAGAGATGGTCATGGTATGTGTGATTGTAACCAGGGCCAGAGGTGGTCATGGTAAGTGGGACTGTAACTGGGGCCAGAGTTGGTCATAGTAAGTGGGTCTGTAACCAGGGACAAAGGTGGTCATAGTAAATGGGACTGTAACCAGAGCCAGAGGTGGTCATGGTAAGTGGGACTGTAACCAGGGTCAGAGGTGGTCATTGTAAATGGGACTCTAATCAGGGACAGAGGTGGTCATAGAAACTGAGGATGTAAGCAGGGACAGTGCTGGTCATAGTAAGTGAGACTGTAACCAAGGACAGAGCTGGTCATAGAAAGTGGGACTGTAACCAGGGACAGAGGTGGTGGTCATGGTACGTGGGATTGTAACCAGGGACAGAGTGGTCATGGTAAGTGGGACTGTAACCAGGGACCGAGTTGGTCATGGTAAGTGGGACTGTAACCAGGGATAAAGGTGGTAATAGTATGTGAGACTGTAACCAGGGATAGAGTTGGCCATTGTAAATGGGACTGTAACCAAGGACAGAGATGATCATAGTAAGTGAGACTGTAACCAGAGAAAGGGGTGGTCATGGTAAGTAGGACTGTAACCAGGGACAGAGGTGGTCATAGTAAGTGAGACTGTAACCAGGGACAGAGGTGGTCCTGCTAAGTGGGACTATAACCAGGGACAAAGTTGTTAATAGTGAGACTGTAATCAGGGATAGAGTTGGTCATAGTAAGTGGGACTGTAATCAGGGACAGAGTTGGTCATGGTAAGTGGGACTGTAACCACGGACAGAGGTGGTCCTAGAAAGTGATACTGTAACCAGGGACAGAGTGGTCATGATAAGTGGGTATGTAACTAGCAACAAAGATGGTCATGGTAAGTGGGACTGTATTCAGGGACAGAGGTGGTCAAGGTAAGTGGGAGTGTAACCCGGGACAAAGGTCGTAATAGTATTTGAGACTTTAACCAGGGGTAGAGTTGGTTATAGTAAGTGGGACTGTAACCAGAGTCAGAGGTGGTCATAGTAAGTGGGACTGTAATCAGGAACAGAGGTGGTCATAATATGTCGGAATGTAACCAGGGACAGAGGTGGTAGAAGTAATTGGGACTGTATTCAGGGACAGAGGTGGTCATAGTAAGTGAGACTGTAACCAGGGACAGAGGTGGCCATAGTAAGTGGGACTTTAACCAGGGATAGACGTGGTCATCGAAAGTGGGACTGTAACCAGGGACAAAGTGGTAATAGTAAGTGAGACTGTAATCAGGGACAGAGTTGGTCATAGTACATGGGACTGTAACAAGGGATAGAGTTGGTCATGGTAAGTGGGACTGTAACCAGGGACAGAGGTGGTCATAGAAAGTGAGACTGTAAGCCGGGACAGAGGTGGTCATAGAAAGTGAGACTGTAACCAGGGACAGAGGTGGTCATAGAAAGTGAGACTGTAAGCCGGGACAGAGTTGATCATGGTAAGTGGGACTATGACCAGGGACAGAGGTGGTCATAGAAAGTGAGACTGTAAGCAGGGACAGAGGTGGTCATAGTAAGATAGACCTAACCAGGGACCGAGGTGGTCATGGTAAGTGGGACAGAAACCAGGGACATAGGTGGTCATGGTAAGTGGGACTGTAAGCAGGGACAGGTGGTCATAGTAAGTTGGACTGTCACCAGGGACAGAGGTGGTCATAGCAGTGGGACTGTCACCAGGGACAGAGTGGTAATACTAAGGGGAGTGTAATCATGGCAGGAGGTGGTAATAGCATGTGGGACTTTAACCAGGTGTGATTTTCAGGTGAAGGTCATGTCTCTCATTAGGGTTAGAAGAGAGTAGGGAGGAGTCTGGAAGTAAATCCTCTGGTCACATACTTTTAAATTTCCCTACCATGGAGGTAATAAATCAGAACTGGTCTGTACCTACGGCTCCGTGTCTGATTAGTCTTGTGACTGCAAGTGTCACTTGGGTACTGGATCCTCAGTGTCCCATTTGGTACAATGCGGCCACACTGACAGGCCTTTCATTTGTTTTGTTTTGTTTTTTCATGGTATGGTTTCACTCCAATCCAGGCTGACCTGGAACTCTCTAGCCCCAGTCTGGCCTCAAACTTACAGTGATCTTCCTATCTCAGCATCCTGAGTGCTAGCATGCACTACCACACTTGGCTTAAAAATATTCTTATTTATTTATTTGTAAGTCTGGCCCTTTCACTTCTTTTTCAGCCAACAGTGGTGTTATCAGAAGTTCCCAGCAGAAGAACTTGCTTTCTAGAACCCCAAGGCCTGTTTGTAACACCCTATATTCTCGTCCAAGCAGCTGTTTCAGTTGTCCTGCTGGTTACTAAAGAATGATGCTCTATCCCAGTCTAGGGGTCCTCTTTTCAAGCCTTAGCAAACAGTACAGATGAAACAAAAGTTCTAACATTAACAATTAAATCTTGTAGGACTGAGAAGATTCTGGAGTTTTGTAATTTCAGAATGCATCTCCATCTTTGAGGACTGAAAAAGATTGTCCTGCCTCCACCAAGATTTAGCAGGTCCTGCCAACTGGGCTCTGTGCTGGCGAGGAAGGGGGACACAGGGGTGATGAGGAAGAGGTGGGACCACAGCCATTTATGACCAAACATTGATCCAGGAAGCGAAGTTAAGAGGAGGTATGTGAAGTACAGTGAAAGAGTTATTATCCCAGGCTGGTAAGGATGCAGGGAAATGAGAATTTTTATCCACCAATGAAAGACTGAATGTTGGTACGATTTTCTTAGAGTACAACTTACAATATCTTCAGAAGTATTTTAACAAATGTACCTCTTTTTTAATATTTAAAGAGAGAGAGAGAATGGGTGTACCAGGGCATCCAGCTACTACAAGCAAACTCCAGAAGCATGTGCCACCATGTGCATATGAAGAGCCCAAACCAAAGTAACGCCATGACAGACTTTAAAGATATTAATAGGCCTAAGTTTCTGTTACCCTGCAGGGCTCAAGTTACTGACACAGCACTTTGAAGCTACTGGGAAAAACAACCACAAACTGCTCAGTACCCAAAATAATCCCTGTAATGGGCCAATCAAAAAGGACCAAGTAGATGTTATACATTCCTGTGGCTCTTGTGACTATAGATAAGTTTGCTTAATGTTCCTCAGCTACTATGTAACCAATCAGCTTGCAACATATATGCTCTTGCTAATGTCAACCAATCATGTAACTGCTACGTTGGGTTGGAAATTCCCCTTTTCTTTTCTTTTTTCTTTTTTAAAAATGCAACATTTATTTCATGCCATATTCCTGTGTTTTCATACAATAATTTTAAGCATTATGGTACAATTTTAATAAAGATCTCAAGTAAATTTCATCTAATTTTAAAATAAAGGTATATATTAAGTACATTTATTAATTCATTTAACAATACCACATGTGGTCTTTGATGACGAACTTCATTTTGGTACACAGCTCATTTCTCCTTTTGGCATCAAAACGAGGAAATATACCTGACACATCAATAACCAATTTTAACAATTAGCAAAACCAAAATGTTCTAGAATTATTCCACTCATTTACAATCAAAACTAAAGAGGATTCCTAGTGAACAGGAGAGAAGAGTTATCATCAGCAGTTTACAACAGATCTTGAAAGCAGATCATATTCACAATATATTTGAAAGGAAAATATATTTGAAAGGACAGAAAAAAAATTTGGAAGTTTAGACGGATAGAAATGAAAGTGGCGATATTCTTAGCATTAATTTGTCTCTTCAACAGTATAAAGTTGGCATCTAATCTATGCAAAGATGGGTATCTTCCTCATGTTACCCCCACTTCTCAGCCAATCTTATCAATTATTAATGTTGTTGGGTCTTTGGAGACAAGGCCTCATATGTAACCAGGTTGTCCTCAAACTTGCGGTGATCCTCCTTCCTCTGCCTCTACCTCCCAAATGCTGAAAACAGGTCTGAGCAACCAAACCTGGAAAAAAGAACATTTGAGACAAGATCTCCTTTTATATATAGCTGGGGCTGGCTTCAAATTTACAGTCCTCCTGCCTCAGCCTCCTTGGTGTTGGGAATAAAGCTGTATACAGTACCACCATCTGCAAATCACACAATTTTTTTTTTAAACAGAGATTAGTAAGAGAACCTCAGACAGGGCTCAGCTGTTAAGTGAGCTTCCTGCACTAACAGGAGGGTCTGAGGGGCCCTGGCACTACCTGAGTTCAAATCTCCAGAACCCACATCAACAGCTGGGTGTGACCACCATGCTTGTAATGCCAGTCCTGTAGGGGGTGGAGACCAGGGGACTGCTAGGGTAGCTCCAGAATCAGTAAGACTGTTGCGAGGTAAAATCAGGTGGGTGAGTGACGGAGGGGTGAGGGACACCTGATATTTGGGCATGGGACACTGCAGACAAGCACACAGGGCGCTGCGTCCACACATGCACCACACATACTATGCACATACTATGTGCGCAACACACACACACACACACACACAGCCAAAACAACAGAATCAACCTAAAAAGCAACTGTACTTTCCTAACAAAGATGGCTCATACTACCCTAATAAAGAAACAAAAACTACTTTCTATGTCAAAACATAAACATTCACACAAACACATGAAAAATTTAGGTGTTTTTGTTGTTGTTTTGTTTGTGTGATATAGGCTTTCATTCTGTTGCACAGTCTGGCTTGCCTCAGCTTCCCAAATGCTGGGGATATAGGCATGAGTCACTATGCCCAACTTCTAAGTGTTTAAGGGAGAAAAAAAAAAAGCACACACACACAAAGCTTGTAGAAATACTTGTTAGTTTAAGTTCATTTTTGTTATTATCTTGGGGTTTTTAAATTTTGAGGCAGGACAACTATAAAAATATCACACAGAACACTCTTTCCTGCTACGGTTTAACCATTCAAGGCTGTAATCAATTAACACTCTGCCCCTGGCCAGGCGTGGTGGGCATGCCTGTAATCCCAGCACTGGAAGGCTGAGTCAAAAGGACTGTTGGGAGCCATAGGTTGGCTTGGATTACATAGTGAATTCCAGGCCAGCCCGGGTTACAGAATGAGATCTTGCATCAAAAACAAGAAAGCCAGCAAACAACAGAACTCGATTCCCTTATCTTTGTGGGTACATGGCACCCACTTTCATCTTTTGAGTACCCTGATGCCAAAGGTCAGTTCTGGTTGCAATGACCCTCTATTGCTGAATGCTCTGCTGTCAAGGCCATAGGGCTTGTCCCTACCCAACAAGCTTCATGAGTTTGAACACTCAAATTCCAGAGCACAGACTAAACTGTGCTCCACACGACCCACTTAGAGTCATATGACCTTAAATATTTTCATTGATAACTGGGCTTTATTCATATCACATTCCTATCCCATGTTGGCTGATAATTTTCTCTGGACAGCCCAATGCTGGGACTGCATTCAACAAATAGTGGGCACCTACTATTAGCAGGCACTACTAAAAAAAAAGGCCACACATTCTTTGAAAGTCTCATCAAAGGATGACACCACTTTCCCCACTCCTGGATTCTGGGCTGGCTTTCTGACTTCCGTGTTGGCTCGCAAAATAATGAGACAGTAAATCAGGGAACTTCCAGGCCAAAGAGGGACGGGCCTGCAGTGTCTGTTCTCCCCCTGCTGAGGCTAGGATGTGGAACTGTGGCAACTCCGCCCACAGCCCCAACCAACTTTAAGACAGAGGCACAAGACCATCTGTGTGAGACAGCTTTCTGCTGCTGTAACAAAACACCTGAGATAAACTTATCAAGAGAAAATGGTTATTTTAGTTCACAGTTTTGGAGGGACTTGTCGAAGATAGATTGGCTTCATTACTTTGGGACCTGTGGTGATTCAGGAAGGACATCACAACAAAAGTACGTGGTAGAGCCAAACTCCTAAATGACAAAAGAAGAGGGGCTAGGGTCCCCCAAATCCTTTCAAGGACATGCCCCTATTGACCTAAGGACCTTCGACTAGGTCCCACCTCTTTTTGTCGTTGTTTGTTTCTTTGAAACAACCACCACCAAAGGACTCTCTGGCATTTGATCTTTAAATGAAGTGTACAAGAATCAAAACACATTCTTCATCGCCTCCCTCAAGGGCAGGAGAAGGCTGTGCAGAGAACAGAGATACTTCTCTGTGGTTTCAACTGGCTGAAGTTACAGTATCCAGGGTTCAAGGCAACTGCACCTGGGTGTGAACACACTGTTAGAGCATGAGGAGGAGGCTGGCTGTGCTCAAAGGCATCGTTCGGCCTATGAGCACACGTGCCCAGAAAGCATCTAAGACTCATCTCTTGAAGATGCTCCATCAAGCCAGACGTGGTGGCTCATACCCGTGATCCTGCACTCAGGAGACAGTCAGGGGAATCAGGAGTTCAAGGCCAGCCTGGGCTACATGACAGCCTATCTTAATAGACCCCTCCCCAAATAGTCATAAAAACAAAAATTTTATTTTTGGTTTTTTGAGGTAGGTCTTACTAGCCCAGGCTGACCTGGAAATTACTCTGTAGTCTCAGGGTGGCCTCGAACTCAAGGCAATCCTCCTACCTCTGCCTCCTGAGTGCTGGGATTAAAGGCATGTGCCACCACGCCTGGCTCATAAAAACAATTTTAAAGCTACTAATTTTAAAGTGGTAAGGTGTCACACGGATTAGCTGTGTAGTCTTGGGCATGTGACAACAACCTGTTTATGAGTCAGTCATCTCCTTTATCAACCAGGGATGACGATGGTATTGACTTCTCAGATCAATAAAGACAAGTGACACAAAGCCTTGGCAGAGGACAGGGGGAGCCCTCAGTGTAGGGTCCCTGACTGAGGGGAGACACATAACGTGGACTTTAGCACTAAATAAAAACCCATGTTTAAAAAAAAAGTGTTCAAATTCAGACTGTATGACACAGTACTTCCCATAGCTCTTTGAAGTTTAAGGACATTTTACATGTTTCTCAGACTTAGCTTCCACATATAAAAAACGAGGGTGATGATGTCGGTCTTGAGAGGCTGTGACGCAGACTCAAGGAGACCCAACGCCACTGCACAGAGCCTCACGCTCAGCACAACGTACAGGGGACTCTTCTCAAATATAGATTGACAATATCAACATCAAACATTCCAAAGTACTTCAAAATTCGATTTTCTTACTAAAGCTAGAAAAATTGGATTATCAGAAATATATATATATATGTATATAAAACACTCAGCATCCACTGCTGCAGTACCAGTACGTGATGAAACTAATCACAAAAAAAGGGCTAAGGGAGAGGCAACACTCTTACTTCGTCCTGTTAACTTCATCCAGTATTAATAAAGGACTGAGGGACAGCACCCACGCTTCATCCTGTTAATGCACAATACGAAGGTAAACTCAGCTCAAAATTCGTGTCAGGAAATAGAAAAGAATTGAGCATTTGGTGACTGCTTATTTTGGCACTTGGAGGAATTTCCTCTACACACCAAGACCCCAATGTACTCTTTCCTTTCGTTTACTTATTTTTTTTTCCTCTTTGTAGCTTTTTTTTGTTTTGTTTTTGTTTTTTGAGATAGAATCTTATATAGCCCAGGCTGGACTTGAACTCCTAATCCTCCTGCCTTCTCCTTCCAAGTGCTGGGATTAGACACTTCACTCAAAGAAACTTTTTTTCTAGATCAAAAAAAGAAATATGCACATGTACAAGTGTGATGTAAGATTGCAGCCCACAAAAGTGATTTCAGTGAAAAACGATTTCCTGCTGGGTATGGTGGTGCACGCCTTTAATCCCAGCACTGGGGAGGCAGAGGTAGGAGAATCACTGTGAGTTCGAGGCCACCCTGAGACTACATTGTGAATTCCAGGTCAGCCTGAGCTACAGCAAGACCCTACCTTTAAAAAGCCAAACCAAAACAACAACAAAAATTTTCCTTAAATAAGTAGCACATCACATCATGCCCTTAAAATATGTACATTAGAAAGCTTGTAAAAATTCAGGCTAAGAAGGCAATTCGGAGTTTCAAGTTTTATCACCCAATAAGCAAGTACTAAATAGAATATTTTCTTTTTAAGTGTATGCTTGAGTTTTACCGATGGATAAACAAACTTGTTTTCATATTCAATAAATTGAAGATGGATTTTTAATTTTTTGTTTTGGTTTTTCGAGGTAGGGTCTCATTCTAGCCCAGGCTGACCTGGAATTCACTCTGTATTGTCAGGGTGGCCTTGAATTTGTGGTGATCCTCCTGCCTCTGCCTCCTGGGATGAAAGGTGTGCGCCACCACACCCAGGGAATGGATTTTGAGAAAGCTGCTACAGCTGGGCAAAAATGATTCAGGCCCAGTAAGAGAAAACACAGTAGACCGTACTACGTGTTCTTCCTACTTGCCCCTACTCATAGACATGGATTTTCTTTTAATCCAATGTCACAATTTTACAAGAATTAAGAGAAAGCCATCATCCAGGAGATGCTATCCCAAAACATAGGGGAAAAAAATACACAAAATGAACAAGAAATCATTTCATGAAGGCATTCACACAGCTGAACACTTTAATCTTCTTAGAAATTCTGCAAACATGTCATACTTCTATGATGTTGGTTTCATTTGAAGCTTGCTGATATCAATAACTTCAAGCTAATTTTGGTGAAAGTACTTCTTGTATGTATGCATTCATTTATTTTGAGGCAGGGTCTTACTCTAGCCAAAGCTGACCTATAACTCACTGTGTAGCCCAGGCTGGACTCAATTTCTCAGCAATCCTTCTACTTCAGCCTTCCAAGTGCTGGAATTAAAGGCCTGAGTCACCACTCCTGGCTATTTTTATTTATCATATGAGGTCTGGCTATGTTGCTGAAGCTAGGCCTCAAATGCTTGTACTCAAGTCATCCTCCTGCCTCACCTCCCATGTAACCTTGGCTCTAGATGTACACCCCTATTCCCAGCTTGGAAGTAGAATATAACATATGTGACTATTCTAATAGATCCTGGAAAGGGTGTTCTATCAATTTGTTATTCTGCCTATTGATAAACAACTTTCTGCAAACCAACATGAACGACAGTGAGAACCAAAACAACTCCAATAAGGCAGTTCTATCAGGTAGGAAAACCGTTTTTCCTACTGTTTTCAATGCTGAATTTTTTTTTGTGTGTAGTTTTTTGAGACAGTGTCTCACGCTGTAGCCCAGGCAGGCCTCGAACTTGTAGCAATCCTCCTGCCTGAGCCTCCTGAGTGCTGGGATTACAGGTACGAGCTACAATACCGAGCAACGTTTATTTCTAAAGGTATGTTACCCGGTTCCTCCACATTCAAACAGTCTGTGAAACTCAAGATGTGTATGGATCGAGAAAAGATTTGAATGTCCCAATCATCCAGGCGGATAAACGTCTGTCCTGGCATTGCTGTGTCGCTCTGCGACAGGCCGCTGGTAGATGTAAGGTCCCCTTGCTCAGCCCTCTAACTCCTCCATGGCTTCCATGACACTTGTCCGTGGGCCCGTCGGAATCAGATTGCTCACGGTCCGGTAGTCAACACGCAGCACGCTGAGCCCGTTGACAGAGACGACAGACTGACAGGCCTCCATCCCCGCTGCAGCCGCAGGGCCGCTGGGATCCGCGGCCTGGGTGTGGCATGGCTTCCTTCTCGCACCTCAAGGCCGCAGCCCCCGGCGCCGCCATCAGTCGTGACCGTCTTCCTTGCGTGCTCCTCGGAAGTGACGTCTCCAGCACGGACGCGGGGCTGCAGGGCGCCGCGGAGCTGCTGCTGAGCGCCGGGCTGCGGCCCCGGTAGCCGCTGCTGCCCCCGCTGCTTCCCCGCGGGCCGACGCCGTCTTGACCTCCGCGCTGGGGCCGGCTGACTGGAAGCCGGTGGACTTCCGGTGGTCATGGCTCCGCTTCCGCAAGCAGAGGGGCTGTCATGGGTCTCCTGGGAGGACGGAGACTTCTCACTGAGCAGCTGCATCAGTCTTCGTCTCCGACGGACGTTCATTCTAAACTGGTAGAGGAGGTTGCTGTCCACAAACGGATGCTTGTTGGACAAAGAGCCTGGGCATTCAGAGCAATGAACGGGCAGCCAAGAGCCCCTTTTCTTTGTTTGAACCTAATAAAAGCTCCTCCCGGGCACCATTCGGGGCTCTTGGACGGTTCCACTGCGTTGGTAAAGTCTGGAGCCTGAGCTTAAACCCAAAATAAAGCTCTTTGCTGTTGCATACGTGTCCAACTCTCTTGGTGGTCTTTGGGACTCCGTGATCTAGGCATAATGCATATGGCTTACATGGGTTCTGGGGAATAGAACATGAGTCCTTTGGCTTTGCAGGCAAGTGCCTTAACTACTAAGCTATCTCTCCAACCCTCTCTCCCCCTTTTTAAAGCAGTGTCTCAATCTAGCCAAGGATAACCTGGAAATTACTCTGTAGCCCAGGCTGGCCTCGAACTCATGGTGAGCCTTCTACATCATTCTCCTGAGTGCTGGAATTTAAGGCATGCACCACCACACCTGGCTCAAAAGTAACCCTTAATCCAGCAATTCCACTTCAAAGACTGTCCTCGGGACATGCTTTGTCTGTATGAAGCACAGAGGCTAAGCATGAATGTTTATTGGTGCGCAATGTGCTGTTTGTACTGATTGGGAACAGCCTAGCTAGCCATCACCAGGAAGTGGCTAAACTGTACCACACTCCTGCTCTGGTATAAAGCAGGAGATCTCCATAAAATGACATGGAAAATCTCCCAACAGTTATAGGTGAAAAAAAACCTGAATCTCAGAATACATTTGGTTAATCATATCCTACAATGAGACACTTTACACCCACTGGGGTGGATACACATATCAATACAAGTTCTGTTGAGGATGTAAAGAAATCAGATTGGGTCAGGTATGGTGGCACATGCCTTTAATCCTATCACTCCAGAGGCCAAGGTAGGGGGATCATTGTGAGTTCAAGGCCACCCTGAGACTACATTGTGAATTCCAGGTCAGCTTGGGCTAGAGTGAGACCCTATCTTGAAAAAAAGAAAAAAGAAATCAGAACCTTATACATATAAGTAGGAATGTAAAATGGAGTGACCACTTTGGAAAGCAATCTGGCAGACCTTGAAGTCATTAAATATCGAAGTACTATATGAAGCTGGGTGTGGTGGCAAATGTGCATAATCCTAACACTTCCGAGGTGGAAGCAGGAGGGTCAGGAGTTCAAGGTCATCCAGTATGGGCTACATGAGATCCTGTCTCAAACAGAACAATACAAATCAAATCACCATATGATCTCTATCAATTCTACTTCAAGATATATAACTAACATAAATAAAAACACATTTTAGGCCTGGCATGGTGGGGTATGCCTTTAATCCCAGCACTGAGGGGTGGGGCAGAGGTAGGAGGATCACTGTGAGTTCAAGGCCAACCTGAGACTACATAGTGAATTCTAGGTCAGCCTGGACTAGAGAGAGAACCTACCTCAAAAAAAAAGACAAATTTTCACAAAAAATTCATACATTATTGTAATAACCAGCAATGAAACAACCAGATGTTAAGTGACAGAAGCCATTCACAAAATACCATATAGAATTCCACTGTGTTTAAATGCCCAGAATAAGCAAATCCACAGCAACAGAAGGCAGATTAGTGGTTGTCCAGGGCAGGAAGGAATGGGGGACAGGAAGAGGATAGCTGAGGGGTATGAATCTTGGGAAATTATGTACAATTCTGTGACTATACTAAACCCCGAGTCACACCTAAAACAGGTGATTATCTGCTGTATGTTGTCTGTACCTCAAAAGAGCCCACAAAATACACAAATACATTCAAGGTTTTACAGTGCAACACATTTATTTATTATTAAAGGTTAGAAAGGTTTTATTAGTACTTAAGAGAAGGAACAAAGGCAAAACTCCTGTACACCAGGAAGAGATTTCCAGAAATGGAAAAGCCCACCTAGATTCCCAGTCTGGGGTCTATTCTAGGTTCTGTATGGTGTGGAGGTGACCAGCTCTGATGCCAGGTTTCTATGTAGGGGATCAGGTTTAATCCTTCTTAATCCTCCAGGAAAGGGAACTATTATAGAAAAGGGGAACTTCTTTCTAGGGAGGGACTCTGAGTTTAAAGAAAAGTAGATCTAAGAAGGAAACTCCTTTAGGCAGAAAGACCTCTGGCAAAGTGGAGACTGTAAGGACAGGCTCAAGGACATTTCTTACTTTCACTTCTGGGGCCCTGTCACCCCTAGACTGCACCATTTCTCCCCTCTGAGGTAGTACCTTAACTGCCATTAGGGGACTGGTATGACCACCAATCTGGCGTCTTTGACCTGAGTGGAGTCATTGGGTGTGGCAATTGGGATATGTTTCCAGTGGATCTAAGGGACCCCAAAAGTGCATTGCATAGTACTGAAAGACAAGCTAGATAAAAACGTTGGGGAGAAAGAAAAAAGCAAGAGGAGTCAGGGGGAAGTGCGCACTGAGTATGTCAGGGCTCTTTGGGGTTCCCACTCTTGTAGACTTTCAGGCCTTGGAGGGTGACTGATGGGACCCAAGTAGATGGAGTTAGATTGTCACAGACTTAGTGTAAAAGTGAGGAGATAAAACTAAAACAGAAGCTGAGCACATAAGATCAAAAAATCAACAGAATTACTATTATCAGAAATGATAGCCGGGCACTTGAGAGACAGAGCTAGGGGGATCACTGCAAGTTCAAGGCCAGCCTGAGACTACAGAGTGAGTTCTATGTCACCCTGGGCTACAGTGAGACCCTACCTCAAAAAAAAAAAAAAAAAAAAAAAAAAAAAAAAAAACCAAAGGAAAAAAAAATAAAAAAGAAATAGACCCAGCACTCAGGAGGCAGAGGTAGGAGGATTGCCGTGAGTTTGAGTCCACCCTGAGACTACATAGTGAATTCCAGGTCAGCTTGAGCCAGAGTGAGACCCTACCTCAAAAAACAAACAAAGAGAGAGAGAGAGAGAGAGAAATAATAGAATTCTCTTTCACTATGAAGATCCAGAAATCTATTTCTAAAGCTGTTTACCAAATGACATGATAGTGATTGCCATGGTCTGAAACTGTTTTTTGTTGGTTTTGTGAAACAGAAGAAACATTAGCAGTTATCAAGAATATATACACAGCATTCAACCTTAATAATGGCATAGGTGCTACTCTGAGTCACCATGAACACATCTAAAGTCATGCTGCTCTATACATTTAAAAACATACTGAAGGAAAGATCCACAGTGCTTCCAAGAGAAGCTGCATGGTCAGCACAGCCATGCCTCATCCCAGCAGATGGCAGGGTATTAAGACCAAGTGAGCAGCCAAACTCTAAATAATTATATTAAGGTTAGTGGCAACTCTTTAGGAGAGACTTTTAGGGACCTGGGAGAAGCCCCATGGCTCCTTTAGCATTGGTACCATCTACCACTTTGTGCATCTGGCTTTACACGGGTGCTGGGGAATTGAACCTAGGCCACAAGGCTATGCAAGCAAGTGCTTTTAACTGCTGAGCCATCTCTGTAGCCCCAAATCCCTCTGTTTTCAATCACCTTTTGTAGACTATTCATGGGTTGGAATCCAACCTCTAGGTCTCTGTGCCTTCCCTGACCAAGAAAGTAGGTGACTTACCAGAGCCGTAGGACCCTCTAGAAGTGCTCTATCATCTCCTGGGATCTGCTTGACTTGGGACCAGGAGAAAAATATTGGATGTCCTGTTAGCCATGATGTCCTTATTGGTTTTGGCTAATATGTCCTCTGATTTCCCAGCCAATGCACCAGTATGATACGGGATTTGGGGTATCTTTGAAAGTGATGGACCCTTTCTCAGCTCTTGGTTGGGCTATAACCTAGGAGTTAGGGTGCCAGATGTCATGGTCACCCAAAACTTCCACTGAGTCAATGGCCTCCAGGTTCTTAAAATCCACAGACTGGATGGTGACGTTTAGAAAGGTTTTATTAGAACATAAGAGAAGGAAAAAAGGCAGAGCAGCTGCACACCGGGAGGGAGTTTATGGCAATGGAAAAGCCCCTGTGCGACATACTTTATAACAGCAATATATATATGTTCATCAACAAATGATGGGCTAAGGAAATTATGATAAAATATATAATCAGGAGCAGGGTATGGTGGCACATGCCTTTAATCCCAGCACTTGGGAGGCAGAGGTAGGAGGATTGTCATGAGTTCAAGACCACCCTGAGACTACATTGTGAATTCCAGGTCAGCCTGAGCTAGAGTGAGACCCTACCTCAAAAACAAAAACAAAACAAAACAAAACCCAAAAAACAAATATATACTATCAGGGATTAAAATATAATATTATGCCAAAGGCAAAAGTGAGGAAGTTCTGTATGAAAGGATATCGCAACATCTCTAACATATATCACAAGACAGTTTTCTCATGTTACACACAAAACAAAAGTAAACAGTGAAAATCTTCACACATCTTGCTTTTTTGTTTTCATTTATTTATTTATTTAGTTTTTTGAGGTAGGGTTTCACTCTAGCCCAGGCTGACCTGAAATTCACTATGTAGTCTCAGGGTGGCTGTGAACTCACGGCAATCCTCCTACCTCTGCCTCCCCAGTGCTGGGATTAAAGGCGTGCACCACCACGCCCGTCTTGCTTTTATTTTTGTGCATAGACCAGTGATTGACAAAATACAGTTCACAAGTCAAATCTAACCTGCTGTTTGTCATGGCATAGCCAGTGAGTTAAGAAGAGTGTTTGGATTTTTAAACAGTTGAAGAAAATCAGCATAAGGTACAGCTTAGTAGTGGACACTTGCCAAATAGTCATGAGACCCCACGGAACCTCCAGTACCAAAAAAAGAACAACAATTCATGTCACATGAAGTTAAAAAATTTGTGGCTACAAATAGTTTTATTGGCACACAACCAATGCTCATTTATGTATTGTCTATGGCTATTTTTCTCAATGCAGTGTCAGGCTTGATAAATTGTCACAGAGAACATGAAGCCCTGAAGCCTAAAATACTTGCCCTTTAGTGACAAGGTTTGCCAACTCCTGGCCTAGTCTCTCTGGAAAGAAATACTGGAACCTGGTGCCCAGCAGGCTGCTCTGGAAGGGGCTCAGTCTTCTGGGGGTCAGGGATGTGGGGTAGTCAGTTCACCTGGAGTCCTTTGTACCTATTAAAAAATGTAGGGCTGGGTGTGGTGGTGCACACCTTTAATCCCACACTTGAGAGGCAGAGGTAGAAGGACAGCTATGAGTCCGAGGCTACCCTGAGACTACATAGTGAATTCCAGGTAGCCTGGGCTAAAGTGAGACCCTAGTTCAAAAAACCAAAAATTAAAATTAAAAATATCAACACAAGCTAGGTGTGGCAAACACAATTGTATGTAATCCCAGCATTTGAGAAGGAAGAAGAGAAGAGGCCCAAGGCCAGACTCATATACTTGTCACATTCAAGGCTAGCCTGGGTTACATGACAGTCTGACTCAAACACAACAAACTGAACACAGCCTGGTGTGGGGGCTCATGTTCATTATCCTAGCTTTTGGGAAGCTGAGGTGGGAGGATCACAGTGAATTTGAGGCCAGCCTAGGCTACAGGTTAGCCTGGGCTAGAGTGAGACTTTGCCTCCAAAACAAATGCTCATGAAAAAGAAAAAACTGCTGGGCATGGCAGCACAAGCCTTTAATCCCAGCTCTCAGGAGGCTAAGGTAAGAGGATTGCCTTAAGTTTGAGGCCACCCTGAAACTACATGGTGAATTCCAGCTCAGCCTGGGCTAGAGCACAACCCTCCCTCAAAAAAAACCAACCAACCAAACAAACAAACAAAGAGCCAGGCATGGTGGTATACTCCTTTAATCCCAGCCCTCAGGAGTCAGAAGTAGGAGGATCACCATGAGTTTGAGGCCACCATGAGACTACATAGTGGATTCCATGTCAGCCTATGCTAGAGTGAGACCCTCCCTTGAAAAACAAACAAACAAAAAAAAAAAAAAAAAAAAAAGAAAGAAAGAAAGAAAAGAAAAGAAAGAAAAGAAAAGAAAGAAAGAAAGAAAAGAAAAAAAGGAAGAGGGCTGGAAGATGGCTTAGCTATTAAGGCACATGCCTGCGAAGCCTAAGGGCCTGGGTTCGACTCTCCAGGTCCCACATAAGACAGATGCACATGGTGGCGAATGTGTCTGGAGTTCATGTGCAGCGGCTAGAGGTCCTGGTGCACCCATTTTCCCTTTATTGCTCTCCCTTTCTCTCTGTGTCTTTAATAAATAAGTAAATAAAAATAAATCTTTATAAAAAGTAGAAAGAAAGAAACAAAATAAACAAACCCAAAAAACCAAGCTGGGCATGGTGGCACATGCCTTTAGTCCCAGCACTGGGAGGATGAGGATGGAGGATCACTGTGAGTTTTAGGTTAGCTTGAGCTAGAGTGAGACCCTGCCTCAAAAAGAAGGAAGAAGCAGGGTGTGGTGGTGCACACCTTTAATCCCAGCACTCGGGAGGCAGAGGTAGGAGGATTGCCATGAGTTCGAGGCCACCCTGAGACTACATAGTGAATTCCAGGTTAGCCTGAGCTAGAGTGAGACCCTACGTTGAAAAAAAAAAAAAAAAGAATGAAGGAAATAAGGAAGGAAGGAGGGAGGAAAGAAGGAAGGAGGGGAGAAAGGGAGGGAGGAAGGGAGGAAAAAAGGCTGGGGAGATGCTCAGTGGACAAAACAGTTTTGCCCAACTCTGAGCACATGAGTTTGGACCCCCAGACCCCACATAAAGCCAGAAGCTGTGGTGGGCTTCTATAGTCCCAGCACACCTTCGGTGAGAAGGGAGGTGGAGACAGGAGACCAGCTAGCCTTGCCAACAACAAAGAGGTACCCTGCCTCAAGTACGATGGAAGACAGGGGCTGACCTGAAAGCCATCCTCTGACCTCCACGTGTGTGCAGTGGCATGCACACGTCTGCACTCACACACATAAGTAAAATTTTTAAAAATGCACACCCATAACTATTGTTGCCCTTTTAGAGATGCATGTTCAGGGAGGTTGTGGGCTATCTTGGAGACAGGGCATGGCTTGCTGTGGGCTACCATAGGCGTTATTGTAGCTTTATCATGAATGCAGGAGGCCAGGGAATGTGGTAAGGGGAAGGAGTGCACACAGAGTATGACAGGCTGTGCTGGGATGGCTTGGGAAGTGTGGGGCTGAGTGACGGAGCAGGGACATCATGCCTAATGCCTCCCAGCCCACGGCTGAAGCTGCTGGTCTCCAAGGCCTTGGTTGAAGAGCCAAGCCTTTGAGCCTCTCCTTACAAGGTCACTGCTTTTGTTTGTCCTTTACAGCCTACGGGAGGCTACTAGGACATCTAGCTGGGACTTGTGCAGCACCATATGTGGGATCACTCTCTCTGGGGGACAGGGGAAGACACCTCCTTCCTGTTCTTCAGATTCCCCTGCCAAAGGACCAAGCCTTTGTGAGGAGAGCTAGCCACGGGGGTGTCACACACCCATAAACTGAGGACGCCTCTTGCTTTGTTTATTCTCATCCTTTCTTCTAGAAACAGGGCCCCTATTTTAATTGAGTTTTTAACTAATTAAATTAATTGTCACTCCATCTAGTGTGGGTGAGACTGAGCCACATAGGAACAAGAATGAGTCAATCAGAATATTCCATTTCCCTGGTCACTGTGATTGGTCCAGAGATGGGCACATGAACTATCCTGAACTGATGAATGGCCCACCCTGGGATTTTTTAATTAATTAATTTATAAGCAGAGGAACAGAGAGAAGAGAGAGAGAGAGAGAAAGAATGGGTGTGCCAGGGCCTCTAGCTGCTGCAAATGAACTCCAGATGCATGTGCCACTTTGTGCATCTGGCTTTACCTGGGTACTGGGGACTCAAACCCAGGTAGTTAGGCTTTGCAGACAAGCACCTTAACCACAGAGCCATCTCACCAGCCCCACCCTAGAATTTTGCCTATCAGAAGACAAGTTACATGCAGAGACATTCTTAGTGCTGTGGGTGAACTTTTGGCCACTGTGCAGAGCAAGCCAGCCTGAGAATAAACTCAGACGAAAAAGGAGCAAAGAATTAGATACTAGTTCCTGATGACACTGTTTAAATTGGATTCAGCTGTGCCTGAAGTCTTTATCTACCCCTGAGACGTCCCCCCCGCTTAGTCTGTTTCACAACAGTAAGAATCATGACTGCTGCTTAGGACTGGTGGGTCCAGCTTTGAGTCGCACTGTGAACATCACAGGAAGATTCCCTGCCACCCTCTGTGCTGTGTGTACACTGAAACACGCCACAGCTCTTCCACAGCTGTTGGCTGCCTGCAGGCAGGCTGCTTCTCTGGCCTCTCACCCTTCCTTGGGTGAGGGTGTCTGACCTCCTGAGCAGCCCACCCCTCTGAATTCCAGCCCCTTGATTATTAAGCCCTGCTGTCTGTTGTTACACATACACACACCCCACAGGTCTACCCTTTATGACAGAAATGTGATTGCCTGCCATTTTAGGCCTCTAACCTTTATTGAGCACTTACTGTGTAATAGACTCTGAGCCAAGCCCAGTCTGCACATAATCTCCTTTAGTCTTCTCAGTATCCCTACAATAGTTTTTATGATTATTATTCTCATTTTCATGAAATGGGAAGCAGTGGCTTAGGGACACTGAAATCAAATAGCTGAGTCACAATCAGGGCGAGGCAGGTCACTGACTCCAGTGGCTTGCTCTGACCCCTGTACCTATATTTCTAAACTGAGTGGGCTCCAGGATCATGTGACTACATGCACTCATTCCAACAACCTCCCCTTGCTAAATGCTGGGCCTGAGCAGGTGTGGGTAACTTCTTGGTTAAATAAATATCCCAGAGGGCACTTAGGCAGGAGGCTCCAGGACCCACCTTGATAGTGGCCATTGTCTCCCCATCAAGGACATTGGCCCTGAGAACGAGTTTGGTTTTGCCTAATGTGTTCTTGCAAGAGCCAAAGTTCTGTCCTGGCTGAGGAATGGTTGCAAGACAGATTTCCCTGCCAAGGAGGAAAAGAGATGAAGGCGCAGGAATGAGCAGTTCGGGCGTGAGGGGAAACAGCAAATGACAGAAGCACCCAGTTCCACTCTGTGGGGTGGCATGAGAGGGTGTGAACTCTAAGATGGAAGAGGCATAAACCAGAATCTGGGAAACACTTACAGAATGTTAGCTTTCTTCAAGGATGAAGTCTGAAGTTCTTTTGTTT
Organism: Dipus sagitta; assembly: GCA_036346955.1. NCBI lineage: Eukaryota > Metazoa > Chordata > Mammalia > Rodentia > Dipodidae > Dipus > Dipus sagitta. Next base: position 35,887,971 of record CM070782.1, on the reverse strand, counting down.
TGTTTGTTTAGATGTGGTCTTACTGTTAGCTCTGGAAGACCTGGCACTTGCCAGGTCGGCCTCAAACTTGTGGCAATCATCCTGTATCAGCTTCCGGAGTGTTGGGATTATAGGCAGGTGCACCACGCCCTGTGGTCGTGTTCTCTTGGGTGTGCTGTCTGCTCTGCCTGGAACGCTGTGGAAGCTTTCTGTCCCTTCTGTGCTTAATGAATACTTCTACACATACCTGCAGTGCCGGAATCTATGGCACTCCCTCCGGGAAGCCTTCTCTGACCATAAAATCTGGGGTAAGCACCTGTCGCTAGTGCTGTTTTACATTTAAAAAAAAAAAAAAAACTTTATTTTTATTTATTTATTTGAGAGAGAGAGAGAGAGAAAGAGGCAGAGAGAGGGAGAGAGAGAATGGACATGCCAGGGCCTCCAACCACTGCAAATGAACTCCAGACACATGTGCCACCTTGTGCATCTGGCTTACGTGGGTCTTGAGGAATTGAACCGAGATCTTTTGACTTTGCAGGCAAAACACCTTAACTGCTAAGCCATCTCTCCAGCCCTGGATAGTATTTTTAAAATATTATTTATTTATTTATTTATTTATTTGAGAGAGTGAGAGGAAGAGGCAGAGAGAGAGAGAGAAAGAGAAAGCAAAGAATGGGTGTGCCAGGGTCCCTAGTCACTGCGCCCCCTTGCACATGTGGTTTACGTGGATCCTGGGGAATCGAACGGAGGTCCAGGTCCTTTGGCTTTCAGGCAAAGGCCTTAACGGCTAAGCCATCTCTCCAGCCCCCTCTTTTACATTTTTAAAAAACATCTTGATCCTACCATTTGTACTGCATTTTATGTGTTCCCACCACTAGATTATAAGGTTCCTGAAGGAAGGGCGATGTCGACCGTGTTCTCTATGATGCTCTCAGCAGCAGAGTCACTATAACAATTCATTGAATTAGCAAACCACTGAATGAAAAACCAAAGAAACCAGAACAGGAAAGCCGGATGTGGCTACGTGCATTACTCATTATGACCACTAGATGGCAGGGGTAAATGCAAACGATGGTTGGTTGATAGGAATCAGGTGAGGCTCCCAAGGGCCTTTGATATCCAACTGGAGGCTTTATGCACCTGAAATTTGTGCGTGTGCTCAGGTAATTGCCTCACTCCAGAACTCCATCCCCTTCCTCCTGCCATCAGATGCTTTTCAACATCACCAAAGTTTCTTCTGTTGCTCACCAAAGAATGGATTTTATTATTGTAGTGATTGCTTGAAACCGTTTTTTGTTTGTTTGCTAGTTTGATTTTTTTCCAGGAAGGCTCTCACTTTAGCCCTGGCTACTCTGGAACTCACTGTGTAATGATCCTCCTACCTCAGCCTCCCCATACTAAAGGTATGAGCACCACACCCAGCTTTGAAATGGTCTTGTAAAGTGCTTTTACTTACTGTTATTTGGGAATTAGACTGACTCTGTCACTTTTAGGATCAGAGCCATGTTTTTGCTTTAGAGTAACACCAACTTACACTTTTCCTACTCCATCACTGGACAAGTTAGCTAATTTTTCAAGGAACCATATTTTTTTAGGAATTCAATTTGTGTGTTGGGGAGACATGCCATGCCGACACTCTACACTGAACTACATCCTCAGTCCAAAAGCCAATGTTTCATATTTCTTCCTGAGAACCTCAGGGTATGTGACAACTGACCACAGCCAGCAATGTTGAAGCATGGCCGCTGGGCAGCAGGGGAGGCTCTCTTCCAGGTGTTACTATTTCTAGTATAGAAGCCTCAGTGCTATGGTTTAAATTTGAGCCTGGCAAACTGACTAGCTTATGCCTTGATCATGTTGGTTCACTCACAAATAATTAAAACTAAAATCAAACTGGGTCATGCCATGAATGTAAGGTAGCAAGCTGATGGAGGGCTAGTATGCCCATGTGGGAGCATCACCTACAGAATCTGTTTTCTCTGGAAGGTAGTGAAAAGCTCCATTTGGCCCAGGCACAGTACTTTGGAGCCTGTAAGAAGTCAGGAGTTAGGGATTGGCCTTGTGAGGTTAATCCCTGACTCCACGTTCCCAGGAATGTTCGCTAACCTCTCCCCCTTTGCTTCCTTATCTGCTCAGTGGAGGCAGCAAGACGGCTGGGACAGGCCCACGGAGGGAGTGTTGAGCCACTGTCTGGCACATATATTTGATTTGGATCTGGTTCCAGCTCAGCACAGCCACAGCAGGCAGTTACAAAGGCCTCTGGCAATCTCACCTTGCTGGGCTACCTGACTGCTGCCAGTCTTTGCCCATTACAACCTTCATATCTGAGCAATTTGGGATTTAGAAACAGTCTTATTTGTACTCTTGCAATTCCACCAGTATGACGGCCATAAAGATTGCTTTGTTGCTCCTTAAGCTGTTGATTGGAGGGTACAGAGGGAAGCTGACTCAGTCAAGGGCTTTAGCCTGAAGTTCTCCAGAAGGGCACACTGCTAGTGAGCTGAGCAAGCACTCAGGGCACTTGGTGGCTTGTGTGTAGCATTTGCCTCTTATGGGCTGTGTCCGTGCACCTCCTGTGTGTGCTGGGAGTCAAAGGAGGCACATATGCACCATTCTATTTTGTTTTCTTAAAATATTTTTTAATATTTTATTTTTATTTATTTGAGAGAGAGAGAATGGGGACACCAGGGCTTCCAACTGCTGCAAACGAACACCACACGTATGCACCATCTTGTGCATGTGGCTTACATGGGTCCTGGGGAATCAAACCTGGGTCCTTTGGCTTTGCAGGCAAGTACCTTAACTGCTAAGCCATTTCTCCAGCCCTTTTAAAATATTTTTTATTTATTTGAAAGAGAGACAGAGAGAGAGAGAGAAGAATGAGCATGGACATGCTAGGGCCTCCTGCCACTGAAAACAAACTCCAGAAACACGACTTTATGTGGGTACTAGGGAATCAAATCCAGATCATCAGACTTTGCAAGTGTCTTTAACCATTTAGCCATCTCTCTACCTCCAAATCCTCTTTAGTTTTGGTTTTCTGAGATAGGGTGGCCTTGAACTCACAGCAGTTCTACCTCTGCCTTCCAAGTGCTGGGATTAAAGGAATGTGCCATCACACCCAGCTTTTATATATAATTTCAATTTTTTAAATTTATTTTATTTATTCAAGAGAGAGAGAGAGAGAGAAGAAGAAGAAGAAGAGGCAGATAGAGAAAAAGAGAGAAAGAGAATGGGCACGCCAGTGCCTTCAGCTACTGTATATGAACACCAGACACATGTGCCACCTCATGCATCTGGTTATCATAGGTCCTGGGGAATTGAACCTGGGTCCGTTGGCTTTGCAGGCAAATGCCTTAACCACTAATCCATCTTTCCAGCCCACATCCTTCTCTTAAGGAAGGTGTCTTGGACTTCCACAAAAATCAGTTTGTGCTAAACTTTGCATTATATTTGGCCATGATTTCTTGGCTCTAAAGGCATACCCAACAAACAAAAAATAGACCAACTGGACTTGATGAAAAAATTTAAATATCAAAGTTTTCTCCCCGACTTACATCTATTTTAAAACCTTTTCTTAAGCCAGATGTGGTGGCACACACCTTTAATCCCAGCACTTGGGAGGCAGAGGTAGGAGGATCGTTAGGTTGAGGCCACCCTGAGAATACATAGTGAATTCCAGGTCATCTTGGGCAAGAGTGAGACCCTGCCTCAAAACAACCAAAAACAGGGCTGGAGAGATGGCTTAGCAGTTAAGCGCTTGCCTGTGAAGCCTAAGGACCCCGGTTCAAGGCTTAATTCCCCAGGACCCACGTTAGCCAGATGCACAAGGGGCGCACACTTCTGGAGTTCGTTTGCAGTGGCTGGAGGCGCTGGCGTGCCCATTCTCTCTCTCTCTCTCTCCCTCCTTCTCTCTCAAATAAATAAATAAAAACAAACAAACAAACAAAAACAAGCCAGGCATGGTGGCTCATGCCTTTAATCCCAGCTCTTAGGAGGCAGAGCTAGGAGGATCACCATGCCATGAGTTCAAGTCCACCCTGAGACTACATATAGTGAACTCTAGATCAGCCTAGGCTAGAGCGAGACCTTACCTTGAAAAAACAAACAAACAAACAAACCCTTTGCTTAATAAACTCACACTTTGAAAGTGGGAATGTAGTGCAGTCACAGGTACCAAGCCTTGGGTTCCACCCTTAGCACTGCAGGAAACCAGACGTGGTGGTACAAGCCCGTAATTCCAGCACGTGAAAATGGAGTTAGGACGATCAGGAGTTCAAGATCATTCTCACCACAATGCAAATTCAAGTTCGAGGCCAACCTGAGACACATGATGCTCTGTAGGGGAAGGGAAACAGAAGAGAAGAAAGAGAAAATAAATGACTATCAACAGAATCAGGTTCAAGGCCAGACTCAGATAATGGCACATTCAAGGCCAGTAAGGTCCATAGTGAGACCCAGTGTCAGAAAAAACAAACAAACAAACAAAAAAACACACAAAGAAACAGTAAAAATACAATGCCACTGAGCTACTCAGCTCTCCATGGGATCTGAATCACCTCCTCCCTTCACTCCAGCTCCCACACAGGAAGAGAAGAGTGACCCATCAATCTGTCCCAGAATTCTTTAGGACAGTAGTTCGGAACAATGGAGAGGGGCTGTGGGCCTCAGAGAGACATTGACCAAACCACACTCCCCACTGGCTATGGGTAATCTCCTAAGAACTTGAGGAAGTGGTCAAGGACGCCCATGTAGCACCTGCCCATGACCACCACACCAGGCTCATTGCTACCTAACATTCCTCATCACCAGCTGGAAGAACCTCACGCTGCCCAGCAATGTCTTGGGTTCCCAGATGACCCCATACCAATTCTGCACTCCATGTCTATACTTACCTCACCACAGGAAAGAGAAGCAGCAGTTTAGACCCCATCCCAACCTCTGTCATTAAATCCTCAAACAGAAAAAAAAAAAAAAAAAAAAAAAAAAAACCTCCCAGCCAGGCATAGTGACACATGCCTTTAATCCTAGCACTCAGGAGGCAGAGGTAGGAGGATCACCATGAGTTCAAGGCCACCCTGGGACTACATAGTGAATTCCAGGTCAGCCTGGGCTACAGTGAGACCCTACCTCAAACAAACAAACAAACAGCATGTGCCACCACACCCAGATTGGGGTTTTAAAATATTTTATTTATTCACTTATTTGAGAGAGAGATAGATAGACAGATAGACAGACACAGAAAGAGAATTGGGTGTGCCAGGGCCTCCAACCATTGCAAACGAACTCCAGATGCATGCGCCACTTTGTGCATCTGGCTTACATTAAACCTAGGTCCTTGGGCTATGCAGACAAGTGCCTTAACCACTAAGCCATCTCTCCAGCCCTCCATCTCGTTTTATGTGGGTACTGGGGAATTGATCCTGGGTTGTTAGGCTTTGCAGGCAAGTGCCTTAACTGCTGAGCCATTTCTCTAGCCCTTTATTTTCTTTTTAAATATTCATTTGCATGTGTGTACTGGGGGGTGCCAGGGTCTATAGTTATGTGATGGTTTTTGCATCTGGCTTTATGTGGGTGCTTGGGAATTGAACCTGGACCATTAAGCTTTCTTTGTCCATCTCCCTAGACCCTCACTTGTTTGTGTGTGTGTGTGTGTTTGCATGTGTGTGTGTTGTATGCATATGTATGTTCCTATGCAGTGCCAGGTGCACAGCATTGGGGTTGCAGGAATGTTTATGTGGGTCCTGGGGAATTAAACCTTAGTGTTCTCTCAAGACCTCCTCAGGCCCTCGTGCTTACACAGGACATTCTCTTAACCACTGAGCCCTCCCCAGCATTCTTCTCCATCTGCTGTGGCATAACATAATTCAAATGACATAAACATCTCTCCAGCCATCTTCTCAAACCCTTAATTTTCTTTTGCATTTATTTATTTGCAAACAGAGAGGGAGATATAAAAAGAGAGTGTGAGTGAATGGGTATGTCAGAGCCTATTGTCAATGCAAACTTCAGATGTGTTGGCCACATTGTGCATCTGACTTTATGTGGATACTAGGGAATTGAACCCAGGCTGTCAGGATTTGCCAGCAGGTGCCTTTAACTGCTGATCCATCTCTCCTGCCCTCACACACAAATTTTAAATAGTCACTTTGTGGTGTGCTAAACAACATCTGTCTTTTGACTAAGTACAACCCATACTTATTTCCAAAGAGAACTGCTTGAAAGAGGCCATTTTAGGATTTCACTAAGGCAGGGGAGACTTACAAACTCTGTCCATTTGTCTTTGCAGGAAATGGTGAAACCCTGGAAAGCCAGCCTCTTTCAAGACGTGCACAGCACAGCTTCCAGGATGGATGGGAGGCTGATGTGGCACTGTTGCTGGAAAAGCTGGATGGACCCAGAGTGACCACAGGGAATCCCCTGCTCTCTGGGAAGGCCGCTCACTGCCCTTTGGGTTCTACTGAAGGTGAGAGTCTGAGGTATGTGTGGCAGGTGACAGAGCACAGGCTCACAGCCACAGGGAGAAAGAAGTCCACCCCTTTCTTAATTCCCCTCCTGGTCCCTCAGAGAAAGCCCCACTGGGTGGTAACCTGGCAGAAACACTTCTCTGGTGCATGTAGGCCTCGGGCATAGACCTCTTCTGTGGGCAGCCGTGCCTGACTGGAACTTGAGAACATGTCATTGCATTTATGTTTATGGCTGCTTCTATTTATGGTTAGTGAAACCAGATTTCCAATTAAGGCAGTGATATCAAATTTTGTTTTTAAACAAAGGCACTTAGGCTGAGGAGAAAGAAAATGGGCTACCTTTAAAATATATTAGCCATCAGACTCCAGAGAGAACCTGCACTGCTCTTTGGCTAAGAAGAGTGGGCGTACACATCGGTACGTCTCTCAAATAACTAGGCTCACCCCCTTTAATCAGAGCTGCTCTCACAATTGGTTTTTCTTACAGATGGTGGAGAAACTGGGGAGACCCAGGATACATCAGCACATCAAGAGCCAACTGCCCACCACAAGATGGGTCACCTCCACCTCATCTGCCGAGGGCCACCAGCCACTGCATAGGAAGCCGTCACAGTGTGCTGCCCTCATTGCTAGCCTGAAAACCAGCTCTAGGGAAATGACGACAGACACTGTGGTCACTCAAAACAGAGATCCACACCTGCAAAGGTTTAGGGAACGTTGCAGAAAAAAAGATAGAAAGATTGTAAGAGCCTCAAGGGTGGGATTAGCCTGAGGCACCCACCCCCAGGCTGACTGACAGAGACTGACTGAGGCCTTTTGAACCCCACAAGGAATATTAATAATTCCACTGAGGAGGACCCTCAGAAAAATGAGGGCAGAGGAGAGGGGACATAAGAGTATAAGAGCACAACCTTTTTATTAAAAAAAATCAATAAAATAGTTGGACATGGTGGCACATGCCTTTAATCCCAGCACTCAGGAGGCAGAGGTAGGAGGATTGCTGTGAGTTCAAGGCCACCCTGAGACTACATAGTGAATTCCAGGTCAGCCTGTGTTAGAACGAGACCCTACTTCAAAAAACCAAAAAGAAAAAAAAAATCAATCAAATAAATAAAATTAGGCAGGAGTGGTGGCACACAGAGTCCCAGGTCAGCCTGGGTTAGCGTGAGATCCTACCTTGAAAGCACCAACAAATAAATAACTAAATATTTATATTAAGTAGCTTGGAACAGGAATATGGGGATGTGGCCAAAATCAAGAGGAAGGACTTAAATGACAGGAGTTAAATTGAGAGAACACAGAACACTGAGTTGGGGTACCTCAGCATGTGTAAGTGTGTAAGCACACCTCTTCCTGGCTCTTGTGGGGACTGATGGACATTATGGTTGAGAAAGGGCTTCAGGATCCCTGAGATGGACACCGATGAGAGATGGCTCTTGGGGCATTCCTGTTTCTGGATCACAAGAGGAAGTGACTCCACGCTGGTCCTTCCTCTGGGTGAGCTCTGAAAGCAGGAGCTGAAGGTAAGGGAGTGTGTTAGTGTCAATTTGATTCCAAGAACTTTTTCAAAGAAATGAAGCCTTGGGCTGAAATGTGGCTCAGTGGACAACTTGGTTAGCATGCTGAAGATTCTGGGTTCAACGCCCAACACCATATAAGAGAAAGACAGAAGGGGAGGGGAAGGAGGGGAGGAAGAAAAAGAGGTGACATCTTCAAGGGCTGGAGAGTGGCACAGTGATTAAGGTACTTGCCTGCAAAGTCTCAAGCCCCAGGTTTGATTTCCCAATACCTATGTATGCCAGATATACAAGGTGGCGTATGTATCTGGAGTTGGTTTACAGTGGCTAGAGGCCCTAATGTGACCACTCTCTGTTTCTTTCTTTTTTTCTCTCTCTCAGATAAATAAATAAAATATTTAAAAAGATGAAAACATCAAGATAAGCTGCCCAACACCATCAGGTAGATTTTGCTATACTGAGTGGTGTCTTGAGTAGAGCCTCGGGAAAGTTTGGAAGGTCTTGTGTCCCTAGTGTCAGGTCAGTGCTGCGGTTCCCTGAACGCAGGCGCATAGTCCTGGCCTCTGTCAGCAAGGGGAAGCGCCCTGACCTGTCTGGGGATGGCTTGCTTTCACAGGTGGGAGCTTCCTCCTGGAAACCCCTCATCTCAGTGTTGGTGGGAGTGTTTGTGTCTGCTGCCCTGTTGCCAGACTAGAAATTAGCAGGTTTCCTTCAGAGCCGCTAGACAGTCGCCTCAGTTTAGTCTGTCTTTGTTTACCTGTCACTGTCACTAAACAAGGACAGGGCTTTGTTCTCAGCAGTCTTGGCATCTTTCACAGCAAGTAGCACCCAGTATGTGGTGAAGGAAGGAGCGCCTGGGGAAAGCCAGAGACACGAGCCGACTCTTCTGCCTTCTTGGGATGCTCCAAGACAGACCTACCAGAGCATGACTGAGAAATGGAGAATTGGGAGGAAATTGGCTTTTTCTTGCCCCTATGGCCTCATAATCTATAAAAGGGATTAAAGAAAGAATATTTTGAAAATAAAAGTTCAAAGAGTTTAAAATCACCCTGGAGCGGGTGTGGTGGCACACACCTTTAATCCCAGCACTTGGAAGGCAGAGGTAGGAGGGTTGTCCTGAGTTCAAGGCTGGCCTAAGACTACAGAGTGAGTTCCATGTCAGCCTGGGCTAGAGTGAGACCCTACCTTGAAAAATAAAACAAACAAAAATTGCCCTGAAATCAAAATCTAAAGTAACATGTAAGGAGCACTGTTGTGCTCTCATTCACCACCTAACTCATCAGAAAGTGTTCCTTTTGGTGGCAGGATCTGGAGTACAAAGGTTCTACATGGTACCACGAGCCACTGAGGCTGGAGGGAGGGCTTTGTCCAGTCCATTTTCTAGAGTAACTTGACCAAACGAGTACTGCTGACTGGAGCCTATTTTCCTTTTTCTTGTCTTTAAATGCTTTTTTTTTTTTTTTTTTTTTTTTTTTTTCCTGAGGTAGGGTCTCACTCCATTCCAGGCTGACCTGGAATTCACTATGTAGTCTCAGGCTGGCCTTGAAGTCACAGCAATCCTCCTGCCTCTGCCTCCCAAGGGCTGGGATTAAAGGACTGTGCTACCATGCCCGGCTTGGCTCTTACATTCTATGACAGGGTGCTAAGGGTCCAGGAAAGTCTTTGAACCCTAAACCCTAGGAAGTAGAGCCAAGGAAAGGCACCCACATGGCTACAGATCCCATGGGGAGGAGCTGGGGAAAAAAGAATGTAAAGAAAAGAGAAAAGAAATCTCTAGGAGCTCCTGCCATGTGCAGAGCTGGAGGGGATAAAGAACCGGTGTCGACAGTAAATGCTAGGGGGCCTCCCAGCGGGGCTGAGCCAGCCCAGGCCCAGCTGAGGGGAAAACTCACCCACAGCTGGAAGTTCCCAACTGATCAGAGAGACAGCCTGCCCCTGCCCCAAAGGTATTTATACCCTTAGGGTGGTGGGCTGTCTTTTGGCTCAGGTGAACCAGAGGGCCAGCTGGTTGGGAAGGGCTAGGGGCTATCTCAGGAAGTGATTAGCTCTGTCACCAAGTTCTAAGGGGCTGAGGGGGGGGGGGCTGAACTTGACCAACAATAATGTTTAAATCCTGTGATAAACCTCCCTCCCAGGAGGAGTCCTGACTGTGGAAAAACAGTTCTACAGAACTAGGCAAGAGATAAGAAATCAGATCATTGGGCTGGAGAGATGGCTTGGCAGTTAAGGCACTTGCCTGTGAAGCCTAAGAACCCAGGTTCAGTTCCCCAGATCCCATGTAAGCCAGATGCACGAGGTGGCGCATGTGTCTGGAGTTTGTTTGTAGCAGCTGAAGGCCCTGGAGTGCCCATTCTCTCTGTGTGTATCTGCCTCTTTCTCTCTAAAATAAATAAATTAATAAAATATTTTTAAAAAAGAAATCAGATCATCTTTGATTTCTAGCAAATGCAACTTTCCTGCTCTTTTTTACCTTCAGGTGTCCAGTCACCCTAACTTTACCCCCGCCCCTCAGTTCTTTACACTTCCTCTTCTGAAATGGTCCCTTTGCCTTGGAGGGTGTGAAAGAGATGTTTCAATTGGTGATGAACACTCCATAGTCACTTCTCAGCAGTTTGGTGAGGTTTGAATCACACCAAGTGGTTATTGTCATCTGAAAAGAGAAGCTTCTCTAACCAAAAGTGATAGCAACGTTAATATATAGGCACAAACCTAAGTATAGTCATGGTTTCCCCAAGCCTTATGGGAGCTTTTTATTAGTTTCTCAATATCAGGCATGCATTCTCTTGTGGAGCCAGCCTCAAGTCCAGTCAAAGAGCATTTGGTTCCTCTCATAACAGACATGTCATCATTGCACCAGTCACTACATTTGCCCTGGCTGGCCAGCCATAGACCTGGTAGGGTCCATTACTTGTTAAGACCCTTGATGACTTGTCTCCCTGACAGGCTGCAGAGCTCTTTCCAGCATCCTGACAGCTCGTCAACAGGGAGGAGGCTCCAGCTCAGCTCCAGCTTCATTTCTCAGTGACCTGCAGCCCAAGCATGTGGAGTCTTCAGCAATAGAATCTTACCACCTAATTCATGTGGGCAACCAAGAGCCTTGGCAATAGTCTTTAATGTATTAGGGGCAAAAGGAGTCTCCCTGAACAATAGTTTGCTGGAAGGTATCCCGCCTCTGGCTTTGAAAATTTTTAATGATGTATGGCTTCTAGATACTTTTGCCCACACTCTTTTCTCTTTTCTTTTTTTTCCTTTCCTTTTCTTTTCTTTTCTTTTCTTTTCTTTTCTTTTTAAGGTAGAGTCTCACTCTAGCCCAGGCTGACTTGGAATTTATACAGTCTCAGGGTGGCCTTGAACTCATAGTGCTCCTCCTATCTCTGCCTCCTGAGTGCTGGGATTAAAGGCATACATCATCATGCGCAGCTTATTTTTTAAAGTATTTTAATTAATTAATTAGCATTGCATGTGCAAGTGTGCATGTGGATGTTGTGTTTCTCCTGCTGTTCTAAACAAATGCCAGACACTTGCACCACTTTAGGTCTAACTTTACATGGTGCTGGGGAATTGAACCCGAGCTAGCAGGTTTTGTAAGCAAGTACTTTAACCACTGAGCATTATTTTTTATGAGAAGAGAGAGAGAATTGGTGCACCAGGGCTTCCAGCCACTGCAATCAAACTCTAGACACGTGTGCCACCTTGTATGCATGTGCAGTCTTGTGTGCTTGTGTCACCTTGTGCATGTGGCTTATGTGGGATGTGGAGAGTTGAACATGGGTCCTTAGGCTTTGCAGGCAAGCACCTTCCTTAACCACTAAGCATCTTTCCAGCCACCCCCCTTTTTTTTCAAGGTAAGATCTTGCTTTAGCCCAGGCTGACCTGGAATTCACTATGTAGTTTCAGGCTGGCCTCAAACTCATAGCAATCCTCCTACCTTTGCCTCCTGAGTGCTGGAGTTAAAGGCATGTGCCACCATGCCCGGCTAGAGCCTATTTTTCATACAGAACTATACAGGCTTTGCTTTGGGGATGGTTTTATTTTATGGTTCTATCATTTGGTAGCCATCAGACATCTTAATGTCACTTTGTGTCTTCCAATAGGGATAATCATGATACCTCTGTCATGAGAATGAATAAAACCCATAAAGCACTGTCCCCCACATAGGTACTCAATAAAAGTCAGCTTTAGGCTGGGTCTAGTTGCACCAGCCTGTAACCTCAGCACTAAGGAGGCTGAGGCAGGAAGATCACAGGCCTGCCTAGGATACATAGTGAGACCCCCATCTCAAAATTAAAAAAAAAAAAATCAAGTCATGCTTAGTGACATGCCTATAATCCCAGTATTCAAGACACTGAGGTAGGATGATGGCCATGAGTTGGAGGCCAGCCTTTGCTACAGAGTGAACTGCATGTCACCATAAGCTAGAGTGAGATCCTGCCTCAAAAAGAAAGAAAGAAAGGAAGGAAGGAAAGAAGGAAGGAAGGAAGGAAGATAGGAAGAGAGAAAGAAATCAGCAGGTGTGATGGTGCACACCTTTAATCCCAGCACTTTGTAGGCCAAGATAGGATCACTGTGAGTTCAAGGCCACTCTGAGACTACATGGTGAATTTCAGGTTAGCCTAGACTAGAGCAAGACCCTCCCTCAAAAATAAAAAAGGAAAAAAAAATCAGCTTTGGGTCATTGCTGTCTGTAGCTCAGTTGGCAGAATGCTCGCTTAGCATGCATAAGGCCTTCGGCTCAATCCCCAGAACCACATAAACCAGGCACAGTGGTACATACCTGTGATCCCTGTACTTGTGATGTAGAGGCGGGAGGATCAGGTCATCCTCAGTACATTAAGCCACCTAGGCTACCTGAGAATCTGTCTCAAAAAAAACCAGATTTAATAATTATTTCTCTCACCTTTTCTTTGCTCAGATCCAAGAATTGTATTGTAAATTATTTTGAGGGAAAATGTAATTGTTACTAGTCAATAAAATGAGGGAATTTCCAAGAAACAAATGTTGTCTTCAGTGAGCTGAGAGATTCCCTCTTTCACATTCTGAGTAATGTCCCCAAAGATGTGTGGTGTCTGTTTACAGTACCCTATTTGTCCAAAACACTAGAAATCAGATCAGCCTGGTCTGGAGTGAAACCCTACCTTGAAAAAACAAAACACAAAAACAAAAACAAACAAACAAAAAAACCCACCCCCCCAAAAAAATCAAATGTGGTTAATGTCTGCTCTCATCAACAGGTAAGCATAAGATATTTCTTAAAGTGTAATAGCTATAACTGCACTTGTATCTTTAAAATACTTAAATTAAAAGTTTGCCATGGATTTACAATTATTGTCTGAAGGAAGGATTATATTTTGAAATATACTACATTGTAATAATTTGTAGAGAAAATCAACTTATATATAGTACATGTTATGTCCCTAAGAGAATGAAGTGATTTTTTTTTAAACTCCAGACGCATGCGACAACTTGTGCACCTGGCTTACATGGGTCCTGCAGAATCAAAGCTGGATCCTTTGGCTTTGCAGGAAAGTGCCTTACCCTCTAAGCTGTCTCTCCAGCCAGCTTTTTTTTTTTTTTCTTTTTTTTTTTTTTTTTTTTTTTGGTTTTTCAAGGTAAGGTCTCACTCTAGCTCAGGCTAACCTGGGTTTCACTATGTAGTCTCAGGCTAGTCTCGAACTCATGGCAATCCTCCTACCTCTGCCTCCCGAATGCTGGGATTAAAGGTGTGCACCACCACACCTGACCTTTTATTTTTTTTAAACAGAATATTTTTATTTATTTATTTGAGAGAGAGCGAGGGAATAGGCATGCCAGGGCCTCCAGCCACTGAAAACAAACTCCAGATGCATGCACCACCTTATGCATCTGGCTTATGTGGGTTCTGGGGAATCAAACCTTGGTCCTTTGGCTTTTGCACACACGCACCTTAACTGGTAAGCCATCTCTCTAGCCCGATGAAATGATTTTTGACCTAGAAAGGGATTGTACATTTCAGTCCTCCCTTAACTGTTCACCTCCTCACTCTATCTCTTCTAAATGTAGCAGAATCTTTTCTGTGGGGTGTTCATTAGTCCACTCTGGGCCGCTCCCTCTTCCTCTAGGGTTTCTTCCCCATGGAGATACAGGCAGACCCAGCTCCTTGGTTAATCCAGCTTCTGGCTGGAGCAAACCTCATCCCAGAGTGTAAGGACATGGACAAGCTGGGCTGGGGACCTTCCTAGAATGAACTCCATCTATCTCTCTGTCAGAAACCCTGCCCAATTACCCTCCTCAAAGTTCAAATTAGTCTCTTTTCTAAGAGAAGGAAAAAGGTTTGGGATACACCCTTCATTCCCTTCTGCTAGTTAAAAATACAGTTGAATTTTCTGTTGGTACCTAAAATCATTAACACATCAAATTATAAAGTGTTACAAGTTTGACCAAATGTCACTAAAGGATTTCTAAGACCTATCCCCAAAAATATATAGCTGAAAGCCAGATGTGATGGCTCATGCCTTAGTCGTAGCACTCAGGAGTTTGAGGTCAGATTGCTATGAGTTTGAGGCCAGCCTGGACTACAGAGTGAGTTCCAGGTCAGCTTGGGCTAGGGTAAGACCCCACTTCAAAAATCCCAAAATAGGACTGGAGAGATGGCTTACCGTTTAAGGTGCTTGCCTGTGAAATATAAGGACCCAGGTTTAATTCCCCAGTACCCACATAAGCCAGATGCATAAGATGCATACATCTGGAATTTTTTTGCAGTGGCTCAAGGCCCTGATGTGCCCATTCGTTCTCCTCTCTCTCTCTGCCTCTTTCTTTCTTTCTCCCTCTCTATCTGCCTCTTTCTCTCCCTCTCAAATAAATAAATTATATATATATTGGTTTTCTGAGGTAGCATCTCACTCTAGCCCAGGCTGACCTGGAATTCACTATGTCATCTCAGGATGGCCTCGAACTCGCAGTGATCCTTCTACCTCTGCCTCCTGAGTGCTGGGATTAAAGGCATGTACCACCATGCCCGGATCAAATAAAATATTTTTTACAAATACCAAAATAGTTGGGCATGGTGGCACATGCCTTTAATTCCAGCACTCAGGAGGCAGAGTTAGGAGGATTGCCATGAGTTCGAGGCCACCTTAAGACGACATAGTGTATTCTAGGTCAGCCTGGGCTAGAGTGAAATCCTAGCTTGGAACACTGAGAAAAAAAGATAGATAGATAGATAGATAGATAGATAGATAGATAGATAGATAAAATTAGGTGTGTGGTCCAGCCCACCTGCAATCCCAGCTTTTGGGAGGTTATGACAGGTTAAGGCCAGCCTGGGCTACATAGTGAAACTATGTTTCCAAAAAGCAACAAAACCAAACAAATCAAATAGCAGAATTCTAGAATTAGAATTTTCTTTTTATGTCCCATATCACGAGTCCTCATTTCACTGATGAAGGACGGGTACAAGTCAAGAAATCTGACAATCACTTGTGTATGCCAGCCCCAGGCAGGTCTGCTTAGCTGTATCAATGTGATGGTGAACAAAACAGGTCTGTATTTTTCTAAAGCAACAGTATCTTCATATGTAATGGGAATAATAATCACATACAATGACCTGGCCTTCCTCAAGGTATCACAGGGAGATTAGCTGAGCTAATGATAGGCAAGTGCCTTGCAAAATATTACAGCAGCGCAGCAGCCTGTAAGTAGGAAGAACGATCAGTATGCAGTAAAAGAAGGTGCTGGAAAAAGAAGGTGTTTCCTTTACAATATGTTGAATGGCTTCTTAAAACACTCTTTTATTAAATGTCTACTCCGCACAGTCACTTCACACACATTCTTGGGAGTCCTCACCACCACCCTTCAGAGAGCTTTTCCATCTCTTGCCAGAGGCAGGCATTTTGCCAAGGATTCCATGGCTTGATGTGCAATGCAGCCAGGATTTGAGCCCACACAGGAAGACCCTCCCACAGACTGTGGGGCAGGACCTGGGTCTGCTGGGGAGAAGGGTCAAGAGAACAGAAAGTTGAGGAGGAAGAAATGCATGTCCCTGAACATCACTGAGGCCAAGATGAGGCCATGAGGGGCCCAGAGAACAGCTCAGAAAAGAGTCAGGAACAGGGCAATGACTTTAGGTTTTGTAAGTTTCTAAATCTCTATAACTTCCCTTATTGGTTCTTCCACTATTGAGACCTTTTGCCCGTGGGAGGAAGCAGTGAAACCTACCCTTCAACCGGCTTTTACTTATCAAGGCTCCATTATGGCACCAGGCAGGCACAAGGTGATGGACCTGGCACATCCTTTC
Organism: Dipus sagitta; assembly: GCA_036346955.1. Lineage (NCBI taxonomy): Eukaryota > Metazoa > Chordata > Mammalia > Rodentia > Dipodidae > Dipus > Dipus sagitta. The sequence continues at coordinate 35,871,736 of CM070782.1, read as the reverse complement.
AGAAACAGAAGGCAAGGACGAGTTGAGTCCTGTTTGGTACCCACTGTGGTTGGGGTAGGCGATCTTAAGAGACAGGCCAGTGTGGTTAGAAAGAGGAAGGGCAGGCCCAGGGTCTCCAGTGCCCTCAGGGAAGAAGAAAAGGGGAACACCTAGACATAAGCCTAAGTAAGTCCAGAGTTGGGGGTGGAAGAGAGATGAAGTGGCCCTGCCTCTGCAACAGGCTGCCTCAGGGCTGAAGCTGGGCGTGGGCTGGGCTTTGCACTCCCTGGCCCTGCAGATCCTCAGATTTCTCTTCCTCCTCCCTAACTCTGCTCCACAAGGGCCCACCCGCATTCTGAGGGAATCATAGGCTAAAAATAAACACTTGCCACCAGACTGGGGCACAGGGGCAAACCAGTTCAACAGCAGTCTTGTAGACAGTAGGATGGGTCTGGGCAAAAATGGAACGGGTGACAGTTCAAGGTCCTCAGGACTGCCCCCGCCCCAGTTGGTAATGCAAATAATTTTCTCACCCCTAGTGTGGCCCTTGGAGAGCCAGGCCGTGCCTTCAGCTCCATGACCTTCTACAGCTGGGGCTATTTGGATCTCCAGTAATGTCACTGTGCCTGTTGGAGAGATAGAGCATGTGGCAAAAAATAGCTTCACCCCTTGCAATATTCCTACCATAACTGGACACAGAGCGTCTTTATCAGTCCAAAGGCATTCTCCCACTGGAGCAAAGGTGCTTTTCTGGGAAGTCAGAACCCACGAGTCCTCAGCCCAGGGAAGATGAAGCAAGGGCTCTCATTATCAACTGCACTGCTGAAATCCTTTAGAAGAGAGTCCGGCTTTGGGGGTGGGAGGCAGGATGAGAGGTGGGGGCCTGTGTCAATTGTCAGCACACATCTGTCCTCTAAGGAACCTTCCTGGCTTAGCTCTCCTCTGCTCTCTTGCCTGTGTCACTGACAAACATGAGCCCACTCCCAAAACTTACTTGATGAATTCAAGGATTCTTTCCAACTGTGTCACTGCCTGGACTTCATATACAGGAATTCAAGGGCTGGGCGACTCCTCCCGCCTTGTGTTAGGTGCATATTTAGCCATATAGAGACTGCACCCCCAGGACTAAGGACCTTGCGCCTCTAAAAATAAGAGCAACAGCACTCTGTCTCCTGCCTGAGTTGTGCTGGTATGTTGAGGCTGTGTTCATGACTTTACCAGACTTGATAGGGCTAATTCCATTTAATCCTCACAACAACCTTAAAAGACAATATTATAGCTCCAAATCCATTTTACAGGTCAAGTGATGGGATGATTAAGTTGCCTATTTGCACAGTCAGTGTTAATGATGGATCTTGTTTGTGACTTTACACCAGCCTGGTTCCAGGCTGTGTACATTGAGTTCTTACCAGATACATTCTGCTTCAAATAGAAGGCCCACCAGGAAGATGGGGTGGATACTACAAGGGCAGTGGCAAAACTCCTCACACTGTTTATCTAGAGAGCTGTCACTATACTCTGCTCTTGCCCTGTCCACAGTACCTGCAAATCCACACATGCATGTGTCACCTGACCTCTGGGACCCTAGAGTGTGCCACTTCTTTGCCTTGAACTCCCTTCCCCCTTCTGAGTGGTCCATCCTGTAGGTCTCAGCTGAGCAGCAATGTCCTTGGGCAAGATTTCAGCACATCGTGCTTTACATTTTGTACACTGTTGCACAGTGTTGTTATTAGTATTTTTATTTATTATTTATTTGCAAGCAGAGAGAAAGAGAGAGAGAGAGAAATAAGTGCACCAGGGCCTCCTGCCACTGCAACCAAACTCTAGAGGCATGCACCACTCTGCGTCTGGCTTTATGTGGGCACTGGGGAATGGAACCCAGGCTGTCAGGCCTTGCAAGCAACCGTCCTTAAGGGCTGAGCTATCTTTCCAACCTATTATTATGATTATCATTATTATTAATATTATTATTATTATTATTATTATTCTGGGTCGTCTCATCAGTCTGGAGCTTACCAAGTAGTCAGTGAGCCCCAGACACCCACTTTGTCCACTGCCCCAGTGATAGTATTACATGACTGGGCCACCATGTCAGGCCCTCATATATGGGTTCTGGAGATCAAACTAAGACCTTCATGTTTGCAAGGAAAGCACTTTATTGTCAGCCACTTTCCAGCCCAAGTCATTTTGTGGTGAGTACCTGTGTCCCTGGATGGAAGGTAAGCAGAATCTGTGTGTGTCTCGCTCACTAGGGGATTTGTACAATTCAGCCCAGTGCTTGGCACATAGGAAGTGCTCAGTAAATACTTGCATATGAAGAAAGGTGGAAACAAATGAACAATTGGTTGATCATTGGCTGGCTCTGGCTGGTGGGAAGCAGCAGCCAAGGCCTACACAGGGTATAAGCGGTGCCCAAGAGATCACTGTAAGGGACCCTCTGGAACAGCAATAGGAATGGACTGGAGAGCTTGTAATGGACCAGAGTACCCGAAGACTTCTGCTGGTGCCCCAGCTGTCCCAGGACATCCCTGAACAACCAGCCATCTCACATACAATGTACAATGGATAGATGGCTCAGTGGCTAAGGTGCTTGCCTGCAAAGCCTAACAATGGGGGTTCAATTCCCCAGTACCCATCTAGAGCCAGATACACAAAGTGGTGGACACATTTGGAGTTTGTTTGCAATGGCTAGGGGTCCTGGTGCACCCATTCTCTCATGTCTGCCTCTCTTCTCTAATGTTGCTCTCTGCTTTCAAATAAATAAATAAAATTTTTAAATGTGCATGTGCTTTTAATCCCAGCACTCAGGAGGCAGAGATAGGAGTATCACTGTGAGTTCAAGGCCAGCCTCGGATATAGTGAGATCCTACCTTGGAAAAAAAAAATTAATGTGATCTTAAGAAAAAAATACCATGATATGAGCTGTGGACCTTGGGAGGCAACAGCTATAGACAAATGCTAGCAATGGTCCTGGTTATAGTTCTCCCAAAGTGCCTATGCTGGGGGTTGGGGTTCCTGGGCACCCCCTTCTTTATCACACAGTTCTAGAATGACTCTCCCCCTCCAACAAGCTGCATTGCTTTTGTATTAGATTGACTTCAGATATTCAGAATATGGAAATGCCTCCCCTTTAAGAAGTTTTCAACTGGAGAGGATGAGGAAAAAGGATGAAGAGCATGGGAGTAAGTGGCTCATTTATAATGACAGTATTGTTGATCACTTTAAAATTTATTTATTTGTTTATTTGAGAGAGAGAAGAGAGAGTGTGGGCATACAAGGGCCAACTGCCATTGCAAATGAACTCCAGGTGCATGCACCACTTTGTGCATCTGGCTTTACATGTGTACTGAGGAATCAAACCAGAGATGACAGGCTTTGCAAACAAATGCCTGTAACTGCTAGGCCATCTCCTCGGCCCTCTGTAAAAACAATATATATATATATATTTATTTATGTGTATTTATTTGAGAAAGACAGAAAGAGAGAGAGAGAGAATGGGCACACCAGAGCCTCCAGCCACTGCAAACAAACTCCAGATGCATGCACAACCTTGTGCATCTGGCCTTACATGGGTACTGGGGAATCAAGCCTCAAACTGGGGTCCTTAGGCTTCACAGGCAAGCGCTCAACCACTAAGTCATCTCTCCAACTCTCCTGAGCCCTCTTTGATCACTTTTAATTTGTCTTAATATTTAAATTGCTTAATATTTAAAATGCTCTAAGCTGGGTGCAGTGGTGTACACCTTTGATTCCTGAACTCAGTAAGCAGAGGTAGGACTGGTGTGCATTTGAAGCCATCATGGTTCTATAGAGTGAGTTCCAGGTCATCCGGGACTACAGTGAGATCCTACCTCAAAAACAAACAAACAAGACTTCCGGCCAAGATGGCGACCACCTAGCTGGGCTGCAAATCCCGGGGAAAGAAAGATAGATGTAGATCCTAAGGAGAGAGCCACCCCATCATACCTCAAAAGGGCCCCGGCTGAAACTCAGAAAAATTGGAGAAACAAGCAAGGGCGCTGTTTTCCTGATGAACCGGATACCAGCACAAGGGGGAAGGAGATCAACACAGAGAAAAATCAACTCCTACCAAATCAGAGAGCCAGAGCCTCAGAACCCCCCAACACCTCATCACTGAAGAAGACCCAACATGGCTCAGGGAAATTTTGCGGAAGAGGGGGCGGAAAGAATGTCAGAGCCACATGTTGGGTCATGATATGCAGAGACATTTAGCTTACCCATAACTGGGCTAACTCCACAATGCATGACCAGTATACCTCAACAAGGAGGGGCCAAGCGGAGGGGGTAGGTCATGGATGAGCCTAATAATGGTACCAAGCTGACTGTAAAAAAAAATAAAAAATAAAATAAAAAATAAAAATGAAAAGAAAAAAAAACAACAAAAAAAACCAAACAAACAAAAATAAATTAACATACACTAAAAATGGCTATTTGGTTTTTTTTTTAAGTTTTATTTATTTATGAGAGAGGAAAAGGCAGATATATAGAGAGAATGGACACACCAGGGCCTCTAGGCACCTCAAATGGACTTGTGCATATCTGGTTTACATGGGTCTTGAGGAATCAAACTTGGGTCCTTTGGCTTTGCAGATAAGCACCTTAACCACTGAGCCATTTATCCAACCCCAGTTCTATGAATTTTAACATAGTTGCAGTTTATGTAACCACCACCACAATCAGGATATGAGTCAGTTAAATTAGCAAAAAAAAACAAAAACAAAAACAAAAAATCCCCAAACCCTCAAATTGTCCAATTGTTTATCTGGTCACAGCCTTTCTCCTGCCACCTGGCATCCATGAATGTTATCTCTATCCATCCCTTAGCTTTGTCTTTGCTCATAAAATAGAGTGAAATGCCTCTTTATTTTGTTTTTATTTATTTATTTATTTAGAGAGAGAGAGAGAGAATGGGCACACCAGGGCCTTTCAGCTGCTGTGGATGACCACCAGATGCATGCTCCCTCTTGTGCGCATGTGTGACATTGCAGGCTTGTGTCACTTTTGCATATGGCTGTAGGTGAGACCTAGAGATTCCAACAAGCATTCTTAGGCTTTACAGGCGCTTGCCTTAACTGCTAAGCCATCCTTCCAACCCTGAAATGCCTTTTTAAAACAAAATTGTTGTTGTTGTTGCTGTTTTTTGTTTTTTCGAGGTAGGGTTTTGCACTAATTCAATTCACTATATAGTCTCAGGTTGGCCTCGAACTCATGGCAATTCTCCTACCTCTTTCTCCCAAGTGCTGGGATTAAAGGTGTGTGCCACCACACCTGTACTGACCTTCTTTTTCAATTTTTTAAAAAATATTTTATTATTTATTTATTTATTTGACAGAGAAAAGAGGGAGAGAGAGAGAATGGGTGTGCCAAGGCCTCTAACCATTGTAAATGAATTCCAGATGCATGCGCTCCCTTGTGCATCTGGCTAACGTGGGTCCTGGGAATTAAACCTTTGGCTTTGTAGGAAAATGCCTTAAATACTAAGCCATCCTTCCAGCCCAATTTTTTAAAATTATTGACAACTTCTATAATTATAGACAGTAAACCATGATAATTCCTCTCACTCACCTTCCCCTTCACAACTCCACTCTCCATCATATCCCCTCCCCCTCTCAATCAGTCTCTCTTTTATTCTGATGTCATCATCTTTTCCTCCTATCATACTGGTCTAGTGTAGGTAGTGTTAGGCAATGTGAGGTCATGGATATCCAGGTCATTTTGTGTCTGGAAGAGTGCATTGTAAGGAGTCCTACCTTTCCTTTGGCTTTTACATTCTTCTCACCACCTCTTCTGCAATGGACCCTGAGCTTTGGCAGGTGTGATAGAAATGTTCCAATGCTGAGTACTCCACTCTCAATTCTCAGCACTATGGTGCCTGTTGAGTCATCCCAGAGGTCACCATGATCTGGAAAGAGAAGCTTCTCTAAAAGTGAGAGTATCAGCCAGGCCTGGTGGTGCATGCCTTTAATCCCAGCACTTGGGAGGCAGAGGTAGGAGGATCACCGTGAGTTCGAGGCCACCCTGAGAATATAGAGTGAATTCCAGGTCAGCCTGGGCTGGAGTGAGACCCTACCTCGAAAAACCAAAAAGAGAAAAAAAGAAAAAAGAAAAGAAAGAGAGTATTATTAATATATTGGTATGAACATTAAGAGAAGTGTTTACCGGGCAGTTTGGTGAGTATAATGTATGCATTTAGCCGGAGACCAGCAGGCCTTACACCCCTAGAGCTCAAGAATTTCCCTGTCATAGGTTTTCAGTATCAGGCATGTATTCCTTCCTGTGGAGCAGGCCTCCAGTCCAATTAGAGAGCGGTTGGTTTCCTCCATAATAGACATGCCACTATTGCACCCATTGGCTCATTTTACCAGGCTGGCCCAATTTAAGGCTTTCAGTGTCCACTGTTGTTTATCTCCACTGATGACTTCTTTCTCTCCTATGGAGCTGCATACAGTGAAGCTTTTTCTAGCTTTCTGTCAGCTGGTCTATAGGGAGGAGGTTTTCAGCTCAGCTCCAGCAAGTTTTCTGAGTGACCTTACAGCCCAAGTATGTGGAGTCTTCAGCAATAGGGTCTTATCAGGTACTCCTGGGGGGAAACGAAGGGACCCAGCAATGGCCTGTAATGTTTTGGAGGCATCAGGGACCTCCCTGACTAACAACAGACTGGAAACTATCCCATCCATGGCACTGAAATGTTTCTAATAATAATCTATGACTTCTGGATGCACCATTCTCCAAAAAAGTAGGTCTCCATATGATTTATCCACACCCTTTTAGATTTTGATTAATACTCCCCCTACCCTTCCTTTACTCAGTCTCTTCCCCTGACCCCACTTAGGCCTTTGCACTCTGAATAATCTGTTCTTCTACTTACATATATACAATACCATCCACTTAAGTCCCCCCTTCTCCTCCCTTCTTTCTAGTTTATTGGCCTATGCTGCTGAGTTTTATTTCAACTCACATACAAGTCCAATCATTTATAGATAAGAACCACATATGAAAGAGAACATGTGGCACTTGGCTTTCTGGGCCTGGCTTACCTCACTAAGTATAATCGTTTCCAGGTCCATCCATTTCCCTGCAAATTGCATAATTTCATTTTTCTTTACTGCTGAATAGAACTCCATTTTATAAATGTACCACATCTTCATTATCAGTTCATCATCATCAGTTGAGGGACATCTAGGCTGGTTCCATTTCCTAGCTGTTGCAGTCAGGTTCACATTGCCGGTAGAAATCACCCAACCAAAAGCAGTTTGTGGGAAAAAGAGGCCTTTTTTTGGCTTACACACTCAAAGGGATGCTCCATCATTCAGGGGGAAACAACAGCATGAGCAGAGGGTGGACATCAACCCCTGGCCAACATAAAGTGGACAATGGCAACAGGAGAGTGTGCCAAATACTGGCATGGGGAAACTGGCTATAACACCCATAAGCCCACCCCCAACAATACACTCCTTCCAGGAGGCATTAATTCCCAAATCTCCATCAGTTGGAAACCTAGTATTCAGAATACCTAAGTTTATGGGGGGCACCTGAATCAAACCACCACATTCCGCCCCTCGCCCCCATAAACTGGTAACATCCATGATGTAAAATGCAATGCATTATTTGCGTGGACTCGTTCGCCAGGCCGGCCTTGAGGACAGCTGGAGCCACTGCAGTGGGGAACATGTTGGAGACAGACCTGGGCTGGAAGTGGGACTGGCGTATGGCGGGTGCAGTCATGAAGATGGGTACTGGTTTTGGACTAGGAATCGTTTTCTCACTTACCTTCTTTAAAAGAAAAAAGTGGCTATTAGCCTTTGGTACTGGCATGGAATTGCGGATGGCCTATCCAGCTATCAGCATGACTTCCAGGCTCCATATCTTCTCCATGGAAAATATGTCAACGAGCAGTGGCTTCTGCTGAGGACATCCCTGTGGGAAAGAGCAGCCATGTTGATTCCTTGGGAACACTGCAGGGCCCTGGAGGGAGCCGATATTCTGTGATGGTGCTTTCAGCAGAGCTTTAAACTCAGAACACTGCTGATGTGTTTGAAAACATCTGTTTCTTTTGTATTTTCTCTCTGGAAATTGTAAGCAGGTGGTCTGAAAAGAAATAAAAAGTGGGAAGCCCTCCCAAAAAATAAAAATAAAAAATAAATAAAATGCAATGCATTCATCCAACTTTAAAAGTCCCCATAGTTTTTATCAATTCCAATGATGTTCATATATCCCCAAACTCCAAGATCTTTTGACTGAGCCATAATACCAAAAAAATCCCCCCCAAACCCATAATGGCACAGAATGAACATTCACACTACAAAAGATGGCATTGAGCATAGCAAATAAATAGTCAACCAATATGATATTCAAACAGGGAAAAACATCAAACTCTGTAGTTCCAAGTCCAACAACTCTAGTCAGTAAAAAGTCACCAGTTCCAATAATTCTAACCAGCAACAAGGCTCTGGAGTTCCAATTGCACCAGTCCAGCTAGGCTACTCACAGTCCTGGAAAACTTCATCAGGGCCAGCAGCTTTCCTTAGCAGCCATCTTGTGGTCCCGGCATCTCCACTGGGTCTCTGCTGCATTCCACGGTTCATCCTCATGGCCCCATGGGGTCTCCATGCAGGCATCCAGCAAACCTGCTTCACACTGCCCATGGCCATTTCCAAAACACAAGACCATGTTGCAAACTCAATGATCCTTTCTTTCCTGCATTTCTTATACTCCATAATACCAGGTAGAGTGCCAATTTGTTTATCCAGGGAGGAATAAAGCAGACTTTGAAGAACCGGACACTCCTTGAGCATGCAGCCCCCTTCAAAAGAGTCTACATTCTTCCTGTTGCCCCAGTGCAGTTCAGCTGGCCCAATCTCCAAGGTTGTAATCTCTCAATTGCAGCTGAATGGGCAGCAGTTCACCCAAAGATTTCATTTTTTAAGGTTTTATTTTTAATTTAGTTTCTAGAGACAGAGACGGGGGGTGGGGGGGGAGAGAGAGAGAGAGAGAGGGAGGGAGAGAATGAGTGCATCAGGGCCTCTAGCCATTGCAAACGAACTCCAGATGCATGTGCCACAATATGCATCTGGCTAATGTGGGACCTGGAGAATCAAACTTGGGTCCTTAGGCTTCATAGGCAAGTGCCTTAACTGCTAAGCCATCTCTCCAGCCCAAGATTTCATTTTTTTCTGTGCCATATCCCTCTGCTCCAACCACTTCATTTCTACACAAAGCAACCCTGCACAACTTCTCAGGACATGGGCATAACAGCAAGCCTCACACAAACTGCTAGCCCAGTCCAAGCAAAGCTCTTTCTCACCCTCATAAGCCAAACCTCACACTCTATAGTTCTTACTGCATTCAGGTCTTTCAACTCTGACCAGAATAGTCCATCAAGTTGTACTTACATCACTGCAAGGTGTCTCTTAGGCCAAAGTTTCAAATCCTTCCATATTCCTCTTGAAAATCAGCTCCAAAAGGCCAAAGCCACACAGTCAGGATTCTAGCAGCAATCCCACTCCTCGGTACCACTTTACTGTTACAGTCAGATTCGCATTGTCGGTAGAAATCACCCAACCAAGAGTAGCTTCTGGGAAAAAGGTTTATTTTGGCTTACAGGCTCAAGGGGGAAGCAACACAATGGCAGGGAAAATGAAGACATGAGCAGAGGGTGGACATCACCCCCTGGCCAACATGAGGTGGACAATAGCAACAGAAGAGTGTGCCAAACACTGGCAAGGGGAAACTGGCTATGATACCCATAAGCCTGCCCCCAACAATACACTCCCTCCAGAAGGCATTGATTCCCTAATCTCCATCAGGTGGGAACCTAGCACTCAGAACACCTAAGTTAATGGGGGACACCTGAATCAAACCACCACACTAGCTAATATGAATACAGTGGCAGTAAACATAGATGTGCAAGTACCTCTATGGTAGTGTGATGAGTCCTTAGGATATATGCCTAGGAGTAGTATAGCTGTCTCATTCATATGGTGAATCTATTTTTTAGCTGTCTCAGGAGCCTCTACACTGATTTCTACAATGGCTGGACCAGATTACATTCCCACCAACAGTGGAGAATGGTTCCTCTATTTCCACATCCTCACCAGCATTTATTGTCATCTGATTTCTTGATAATAGCCATTCTGACTGGAGTGACATGGAATTTCAAAGTAGTTTTCATTTGCATTTCCCTGATGGCTAAGGATATAGAACATTTTATTAGATGTTTATATGCCATCTGTATTTCTTCTTTTGAGAACTTTCTCTTTAGTGCCATAGCCCATATTTTAATTGGGTTGTTTGATTTCTTATTAGCTTTTTAAAATCTTTTTTCTGATTTATTTATTTATTTATTAGAGACAGAGAGAGAGAGAGAGTGAGAATGTGCCACCAGGCCTCTAGCCACTGCAAACGAACTCCAAATGCATGCGCCATCATGTGCATCTGGCTTATGTGGGAGAATTGAACCTGGTTCCTTAGGCTTCATAGGCAAGTGTCATAACTGCTAAGCCATTTCTCCATCCCTTATAATTTAGTTTTTTCAGTTCTTTGTATATCCTGGGTATTAATCCTCTATCAGATGTAGAGGTGGCAAAGATTTTCTCCCATTCTGTAAGTTGCCTCTTTTTTCTACTCACAGTGTCCTTTGCTGTACAAAAGCTTTGTCATTTCATGAGGTCCCAGTGGTTGATCAGTGTTTTTTTTTTTTTTTCCTGAGCCACTGGGATTATATTTATAAAGTCGTTGCCTATACCAATATGTTGAAGGGTTTCCCCTACTTCTTCCTCTAGCAGTTTCAGAGTTTCAGGTCTGATATGAAGGTCTTTGATCCATTTAAACTTAATTCTTGTGGATGGAGAGAGATAAAGATCTATTTTCATCCTTCGACATATAGATAACCAGTTTTCCCAGCATCATTTGTTGAAGAGGCTGTCATTTCTCTAATGAGTATTTTTGGCATTTTTGTCAAATATCAGATGGCCGTATCTACCCAGACTTACATCTGGGTCCTCTATTCTATTCCATTGATCTATGTGTCTGTTTTTGTGCCAGTACCATGGTGTTTTTCTTATTATGGCTCCATAATATAAGTTAAAATCAGATATGGTGATACCACCAGCCAAATTTTTGTTGCTCAGTATTATTTTAGATATTCGAGGTTTTTTGTGCTTCCAAATGAATTTTTGGATTGTTTTTATATTTCCATGAAGAATGCCATTGGAATTTTGGTGGGGATTGCATTAAATGTGTAGATTGCTTTTGGTAGGATTGACATTTTTACAACATCCTAGAATATGGTATGCCTTTCCAATTCCTAGTGTCTTCTGCAATTTCTGTCTTGAGTGTTTTAAAGTTTTCATTGTAGAGATCCTTCACTCTCTTGGTTAGGTTTATTCCATTTATTCCAAGGTACTTTATTTTATTTTATTTTTTGAGGTAGTTGTGAATGGGAGTGATTCCCTGATTTGCAGGCAAGCACCTTAGTGGCTAAGCCATCTCTCTAGCCCTCATTTTTTTTTTAATTTGAGAGAGAGAGAGAGAGAATGGGTACACCAGTGCCTTCAGCTGCTGCAAATGAACTCCAGACACGTCCCCCCCCCCGCCTTGTGCCTATGTGCAACATCGTGTGCTTGCATCAGTCTGTGTCTGGTTTATGTGGGACCTGGAGATTCGAACATGAGATTTTAGGCTTTGCAGGCAAGTGCCTTAACCACTAAGCCATCGCTCCAGCTTCTCATTTGGTTTTCTGTTTGATTTCTTATTATTTAGCTTTTTAAGTTCTTTATATATCCTGGATATCAATCTTCTGTCAGATTTATAGCTGGCATATTATGTATTCTTACTTATTTAAGAAAGTTACTGTTGGCTGGAGAGATGGCTTAGCGGTTAAGGCACATGCTTGTGAATCCTAAGGATTCAGGTTCGATTCTCCAGGGCCCATGTAAGCCAGATGCACATGGTGGTGCATGCACATGGAGTTCATTTGCAGTGGCTAGAGGCCCTTGCGTGCCTATTCTCACTCTCTCTTTTTCTCTCTCCCTATCTGTCTCTAATAAATAAATAAATAAAGTGAATCTTTAAAGAAGAAAAAGAAAGAAAGAAAAGAAAGTCGCCATGCCTCTGTGTGTTGCTGGGAACTGAACCAGAGACTTGCACATGCTGGGTAGTAGGTACATACTTTGCTACTGAGCTGTATCCAGGCCTCACAGTTTTCCTATTTGTAATAATATTTTGGATATTTCTCCTAAAAGGCTAGAATTTTTCATAGCCCAACAATGATGTGCAGTAAAGTTGATTTTCTTATATTGTCATCAGCCATAAAGGTTGCCAATAATTTTTCTTTTTGTGACTATTGGGAGACATATAGGAACTCATTATTTAATTTCCATCCCTCTATTAATGTACATACTTATTCCTATTTTTCTAAGCATTTTATTTATTTATTTATTTGAGAGAGAAAGAGGCAGAGAGAGAGATAGAGAATGGGCACGTCAGGGCCTCTAGCCACTGTAAACAAACCCCAGATACATGCGCCACCTTGTGCATATGGCTTACGTGGATACTGGAGAGTTGAACTGGGACTCCTTAGGCTTTGCAGGCAAACACATTAACCACTAAGCCATCTCTCCAGCCCTTTATTCCTCATTTTATTTTTCGGTTTTTTAAAATAAAAAAATATTTATTTATATTCTATAGCTTTTGTGTGCAGGTAAGTCAGAGGCCAACTCAGAGTGTTTCTCCTCTCCTTCCATCTTTTTTTTGAGGGGGGGTAGGAGATTTGAGGTAGGATCTCACTTTAACTCAGGCTGACCTATGTAGTCTCAGTGCAGCCTCAAACTCAACAGCCATCCTCCTACTTGGCCTCTCAAGTACTGGGATTAAAGGCATGCATCACCATCCCTGGATCCTTTTCCAACCTTTTTTTGTTTGTTTTTTTTTTTTTTTTTTTTTTTTTTTTTGTTTTTCGAGGTAGGGTCTCACTCTAGCTTAGGCTGACCTGGAATTCACTATGTAGTCTCAGGGTGGCCTCGAACTCATGGTGATCCTCCCACCTCTGCCTCCCGAGTGCTGGGATTAAAGGCGTGCGCCACCATGCCCGGCTTTTTTTTTTTTTTTTTTTTTTTTTAAGTAGTGTTTTGCTCTAGCACAGGCTGACCTGGAATTCACTCAGGGTGGCCTCGAACTCACAATGATTCTCCTACCTCTGCCTCCTGAGTGCTAGGACTACAGGCGTGTGCCACCAATCTTTAAAAAAAAAAATTTAATTTATTTATGTAAGAGAGAGAGTGAGAATGGGTGTGCCAGAGCCCTGTGGCACTGTAAACAAACTCCAGACATGTGCGCCACTTTGTGCATCTGGCTTTACCTGGGTACAGGGTAATTGAACCTGGACAGGCAGGCTTTGCAAGCAATTGTGTTTAACCATTGAGCAATCTCTCCAGCCCTCCTTCCACCTTTTTGTTAAATTTTAAAATATATTTATTTATTTATCTATTTATGAGAAGGAAAGAGAGAATGGACACACCATGGCCTAGTGCTATTGTGAATGAACTCCAGATGCATAAGCCACTTTGTGCTTTAGGTGGGTACTGGAGGAGCAAAGTCAGGCTGTTAGGCTTTGCAAGTGTCTTCAGCTGCTGAACCCTATCTCCAACCTTCCATCCATCTTTTTGTTTTTTTGAGGTAGGTAGGGTATCACTCTAGCCTAGGCAGACCTGGAATTCACTATGTAGTCTCAGGCTAGGCTCATGGCAATCCTCCTACCTCTGCTTCCTGAGTGCTGGGATTAAAGTTACATGCCACCACTCCTGGCTACATTTTTATTTTTTCAAAAAAAAAATTTATTTATTTGAGGGGGGGTATGGACATGCCAGGGCCTCTTGCAAACAACTCTAGATGCATCCATTATGTACCACTTTGTGTGTCTGACTTTAAGTAGGTGCTGATAAATCAATAGGTTTTCCAAAGCAAGCACCTTTAACCCTTGAGCCATCACCCCATGGGGTCTCCTTTATTGGTGTTTTGTCCCTGCTGTTTTACAAGCTTGTAGATTCTCTTGGCTCCACCTCCCATTCCTATATGAGCATCAGGATTACAGGTGCCTGTGCAACTTTGTGTCTGACTTTACATGCGAACCAGGTGTGGTGGTGCACACCTTTTTTTTTTTTTAATTTTTATTTATTTATTTGAGAGCAACAGACAGAGAGAGAAAGAGGCAGATGGAGAGAGAGAGAGAGAGAGAGAGAATGGGTGTGCCAGGGCCTCCAGCCACTGCAAACAAACTCCAGATGCATGTGCCCCCTTGTACATCTGGCTTACGTGGGTCCTGGGGAATCGAGCCTCGAACCGGGGTCCTTAGGCTTCATAGGCAAGCGCTTAATCCTAGCACTAGGGAGGCAGTGGTAGGAGGATCATCATGAGCTTGAGGACAGCCTGTGACTAAAGTAAGTTGCAGATCAGCCTGGCTAGCATGAAACCCTACCTCAAAAAACATCCACTATTACCAACACTACCACCACCACCAACAACAACAAACAACATGGGCATTAAGAAGGATCAAACATGGGGAGGCAGGCTTGCAAGCTAGTGCCTTTAATTGGTAACCCATCTTGCAAGCCACACATTAAAAAACAATTTTTTGGTCATATAAAAACCTACTTGTTTGGACAATGAAACAGCCAGAAGCCGTAGATTGTTACTAGAAAATGTTCAGTGCCAGGGATGGGATACCGTCCAGTGAGTTGTTGGCCAGGGAGATCCCCGATGCCCCCAAAACATTACAGGCCATTGCCAAGGTTCTTGATTTCCCACCAGGAACAGATGGTAAGACCCTATTGCTGAAGACTCCACATACTTGGGCTGCAAGGCCACTGAGAAATCCTGCAGGAGCAGAGCTGAAAACCTCCTCTGTGTAAACCAGCTGACAGAAAGCTGGAAAAAGCTATGCTGCATGCAATTTGATGGAAGAGAGAGAAAAAAATTAGTGGAGATAGGCCAAATGAGCCAACAGGTGCAATAGTGGCATGTCTGTTATGGGGGAAACCAACCACTCTATACTTGGAATGGAGGCCCATTCTATGGGAGAGAATATATGCCTGATACTGAAAACCTATGACAGGGGTAGCCATGAGCCCTAGATGTGTAACATCTGCTGGTGTCCGGCTAAATGTATACACTATGCTCACCAAACTGCCCAGTAAGCACTTCATTTAATGTTCATACCCATATATTAATGCTACTCTCACTTTTGGTTAGAGAAGCCTCTCTTCAGATGGCAGTGACCTTGGGATAACTCAGAAGGCACCATGGTGCTGAGAAGAAGTGACAGAGGAGCGCTCAGCACTGAAACATCCCTATCACACCTTCCAAAGCTCAGGGTCCATTGCAGAAGAGGTGGCAGAAAGAACGTAAGGGCCAAAGGAAGGGTAGAACTCCTTACAACACACTCTTCCAGACACAAATGGCCTTGATATACATGACCTCACAGTGCCTGACACTACCTACACAAGACTATCATAATAGGAGTAAAAGATGATGACATCAAAATAAAACAGACTGATTGAGAGGGGGAAGGTGTATGATGGAGAATGGTGTTTCAAAGGGGAAAGTGGGAATTATCATGGGTTATTGTCTATAATTATGGAAGCTGTCAATAAAAAATTAATTAAAAATTGCCAGGCATGGTGGCACAAGCCTTTAATCTCAGTACTTGGGAGGCAGAGGTAGGAGGATTGCTGTGAGTTCAAGGCCACCCTGAGACTACATGGTGAATTCCAGGTCAGCCTGAGCTAGAGTAAGATCCTACCTTGGAAAAAAATTAATTAAAAATAAAAAAACTTAAAAAGTAATTTTTCAGAAAGATTGTTAGAGCTACAAGTTGGGATATCATGCCCAGAGGCATTGCCTCTCCCCAATAACTGACTGCTGCTCCAACACTGCATAACCACAATCCCCAAGGGGATGACTTGCGACCCCAATGAGGAGGGCCCCTTTGGAAAGGGGCAGGGATGAGGGAAAAGAGGGTACCAACACATGATGTTTTTCCATACTAAGTATGGCCCTAACTAATAAAAAAAAGGGCTATCATCCACAATGAGCTTTTGATCAGAGAGACCTACAAGGTTTCCTAAAAGAAAGACAGATTTCTGTCAGAGTACTTGATGACCCACCAAAGGTTAGTGGTAAGACCCTACTGCTGAAGACACCTTATGTGGTTGACATGCAAAATAGAATGGCATGGCTGGAAGTTGGAAGACAGTCAGTCCCCAGACAGTCAGCGCGTCTAGTGCTAAAAGGTGCTACATGGGCGACTGGGGGAAAATGTCCAGTATCTGTCCAAGCAACTCATGGTCTAACCTACTTAGCAGCAAATAACTTGTTGTGATGCCCACACAAGTGCACTAGTGGCACACAGCCATGGTGGGGAACCAACTGCTCTCAATTTGGCTAACTGATCTCCTCAGTGGTACGGGACCCATAGCTGGAGCTGGGAAACAAGTCAGAACCACATCCAAACATAAGCCCACTGGCCAATATCAAGCTACCATCAATCATGGGCTACAAGAGGGACTATACCTATTAAATTCTCTATAAAAAAAGTAAGGGTTATCTCTTTTGTCCTGGTGCTAACTTACTCTCCGTTGGAGAATCTGCTTCTCTTTTTCAGATAGATGTAGATCCTAAGGAGAGAGCTACCCCATCATACCTCCAAAGGGCACCGGCTGAAACTAAGAAAAATTGGTGAAACAAGCAAGGGTGCTGTTTTCCTGATGAACCGGATACCAGCACAAGGGGGAAGGAGATCAACACAGAGAAAAATCAACTCCTACCAAATCAGAGAGCCAGAGCCTCAGAGGCCCCCAACACCTCATCACTGAAGCAGACCAAAAATGAACCCAACATGGCTCAGGGAAATTTTGCGGAAGAGGGGGCAGAAAGAATGTCAGAGCCACATGTTGGGTCATGATATGCAGAGACATTTATCTTACCCATAACTGTGGGCTAACTCCACAATGCATGACCCGTATACCTCAACAAGGAGGGGTCAAGGGGAGGGGGTAGGTCACGGATGAGCCTAATAATGGTACCAAACTGACTGTATTTGCTGAATACAAAACTAACTAATAAAGAAAAAAAAAGTCCCTAAAAAAAAAAGGAAAAAATAATTTTTAGGGCTGAAGAGATGGCTTAGCAGTTAAGGTGCTTACTTGCGAAGCCTAAGCATCCAGGTTTGACTCCCCGGAACCCACATAAGCCAGATGCACAAGGTGACGCATGCATACAGGTGGCAAGTGTGCAAAAGGTGGTGAGCACATCTGGAGTTCGTTTGCACTGGCTAAGGCCCTGGTGTGCACAGTCTCTCTCCCTCTCTCCCTCTCTCCCTCCCTCCCTCTCTCTCTCTCTCTCTCTCTCGTTCTTTCTCTCTCATAAGAAAGAAAAAGAAAGAAAAGAAAAAAGAAACAAATCCATTTTTAAAAATATTTTATTTCAAGCCAGGTGTGGTGGTGTGCACCTTTGACCCCAGCACTCGGGAGGCAGAAGTAGGAGGATCGCCGTGAGTTCGAGGTGACCCTGAGACTACCTAGTGAATTCCAGGTTAGCTTGGGCTACAGTGAGACCTTACCACAAAAAAACAACAAAAAAATTTATTTAAGGCTTGAGATGGGTTAGCATTTAAGGCATTTGCCTGCAAAAACTAAGGACCCAGGTTTGATTCCCAGTACCCATGTAAGCCAGATGCAAAAGGTAGCACATGCTTCTAGAGTTCGTTTGCATTGGCTGGAGGCCCTGCCATGCCCATTCATTCCCATTCTCTCTCTCTCTCTCTCTCTCTGACTCTTTCCTCTAATAAATAAATAAAATTTTAATAAAATATTTTATTTATTTACAAAGGGGGGGAGCAAACCAGGGCCTCCTGCCACTACAAATGAACTCCAGATGCATGTGTGTCTGGCTTTACATGGGTACTGGGGAATCAAACCTGGGCTGTTAGGCTTTGTAGGCAAGTCCCTAAACCTCTGACCCATCTCTCTAGCTTCCCCTTCAAAAAATTTTTTTAAGAATATTTTATTTATTTATTTATTTATTTATTTATTTATGAGAGAGAGAGAGGCAGATAGAGAGAATGGGCGCGCCAGGGCTTCCAGGCTCTGCAAATGAACTCCAGATGCATGCGCCACCTTGTGCATCTGGCTTACGTGGGTCCTGGGTAATCAAACCTGAATCCTTAGGCTTCCAGGCAAGTGCATTAACCACTGAGCCATCATTCCAGCCCAAGAACTTTTTTTTTTTTTTTTTTTTTTTTTTTTTTGGTTTTTCAAGGTAGGGTCTCGTTCTAGCTTGAGCTGACCTGGAATTCACTATGTAGGCTCAAGGTGGCCTTGAACTCATGGCAATCCTCCTACCTCTGCCTCCTGAGTGCTGGGATTAAAGGCATGTACCACCATGCCTGGCCAAAAACATTTTATTTATTTATTTATTTATTTTATATTTTATTTTTGTTCATTTATTTATTTGGCAGAGAAAGAGGGAGGGAGGGAGGGAGAGAGAGAGAGAGAGAGAGAGAGAATGGGTATGCCAGGACCTCCAGCCACTGCAAATGAACTCCAGATGTGTGCACCCCTAACGTGGGTCCTGGGGAATCGAACCTGGGTCCTTTGGTTTTGCAGGCAAACGCCTTAACCACTAAGCCATCTCCCCAGCCCACATTTTACTTTTTTGAGGTAGAGTTTCACTCTAGCCCAGGCTGACCTGGAACTTACTATGTAGTCTCAGGGTGGCCTCGAACTCATGGCATCCTCCTACCTCTGCCTCTTGAGGGCTGGGATTAAAGGTGTGCACCAAAAAAAGAAGTGTGTGCCACCAGAACTAGCTAAGCTTGTAAGTTTAATTTTTTTTAAGTAATCAGACCCCTCCATTTTTAAATAGCTATTAGTAGTCATGGATGTTTGCATGACCCAGTGGTTTCTATACTTGTGCCTAACCTTAGGGTTTCATGGAGATGATTGGTGGGGTGAGTGAGCTCGTGGCTGTGGGAACCCACCCTACGCTTTCCTCTGATTCTTGATCTTGCATTGCCTGCAATGCTTGGGAGACACTGGGCTTTGAAGCTGGGATTACTGGGGTATGCATTAGCCTCTCTGGACCTTAGTTTCCTCATCTATGATAGCTATTTCAGGGGATCAGGAGACCAGGGTCAATCCCATCTGACTTGAGCTGAGCAGGTTTAGTGGAAAGTGGTATATCCAAGGGGCAGTCTTTTTGGCAGGGAAAGAGCTTGGCTATTTTCAAGACTAGTGTTGTAGTCAGTTCCACATTGCTGGGACAAATATCCAACCTGATGCAGTTTATGGGAAGAAGGGATTTATTTCCGTTTACAAATCCGGGGGAAGTTTCAGCAATGGTAGAAGAAGCTGGCTCTTTCATAGATCCAAGCAGAAAGAAACTACCAAAAAGCCAACAAACACAAAGAGCAGTAAGCACACACCTGCCAGACTGCTCTCAGTACCTTTGGGCTGGAACCAGATCTGGCCCCAAATACACCTTTGGGCTGAACCCCAGGATCCAGCCCCAGTGACACCTCCTCAAGCCAGGAAGCTGGAGACCAAAGTTACAGCTTGATAAAATATTTGAATCTATGGGGGACATGCATTCACATTCAAACCACCACAACTGGGGAGGTCAGCATTATTATTTGAGCAGGAGGTCCCTAAAGGCTTGCATACTGAAGATTTGTTTCCCATCTTTTGCTACTATTGAGAGATGATTGGCTCATGAGAGCTCTATCTACCGGTGAGTTCAGTTAGTTGCTCAAGGGGCTATGTGGAGGAGGGGCTCTAGTTGGAGGAAATAGGTACTTGGGATTATGTCTTTGAAGAGTGTATCTTGCCAGGTTTGGGGGCACATGCCTTTAATCCCAGCACTTATAAATTGGAGGCCAGCCTGGAACTACATAGTGAATTCCAGGTCAGTCTGAGCTAGAGTGAGGCCCTACCTCGAAACACACACACACACACACACACACACACACACACACACACACACGAATGTATCTTGCCTTGGAACCTTTCTCATTCTCTCTCTCTCTCTCTCTGTCTCTCTCTCTCTCTGTCTCTCTCTCTCTCTCTCTTGAAGTGAGTAGGTTTTCTATGGCTCATCCTCCCACCATGACATGCTACCTCCCCACAGGCCCCAAAATAATGAGGCCTGCCAAGCATGGACTAAAACTATAAGTCACAGTAAGTCTTTCCATCTTTAAATTGTTTCCCAGGAATTCTGTCACAACAACAAAGAGCTAACAGAGCCAGTATGGCAAGGAGTGCACTATGGGCTGCCAGGGTTTGAGAAAGGGAGAAAGAGGACAGTAGATATGATGGACATGTAGGGCCTCTGAAGACTGAGGCAAAAGTGTGAACTTCAGTCTAAATGCCATGGGAAGCCATGGAGTACTCAAGCAAGCAAATGCTAGTCCAATCATGTTTTGAAAATCACTGCCTGACACATAATGCCTTATCATGAGCAGCTCTGCCCCTAGTTAAATACCCAATGGAAATGTATACATACGTATACCAAAGACAAAAGTGTTAATAACTACCTTCTTTGAAATAGACCCAAATCAGGAGCCACTCAAATATCTTTCAGTACTTGACTGAATAAAATGAGACATTCACATAATGGAATCACACCATACAGTAACAAAAACAAGCTATACACAGGCAATGTGGATGGATCTCACAAACAGTGCTGTGTGGATGTGTGGCAGACATCAAAGAGTACACACCATATGAATCTAAAGTTCAAAACAGCCCAAGCTAATCTGTAGTGTTAGAAGTCAGGATAGGAATTTCCCTAGAAGAGATCTGGGGGTGAAAAGGAGAGGCCATAGGCTGGGCTGATTGACAAGTGTGCTAAGTTGAGGCAAAAATGGAATGTTTATGATTTATGCCCAAATCCCATGTATGTTCCATTCTGGCCAGCATGCGAGTGAGTATTGACTGGAAATGGGGCAGGTAACAAAGTGGTGCCCGAGCAGAATCCAGGCAGGTAGGACGATTGCTGTGAGTTTGCTGCCGTCAGTCAGGTTCACATTGCTGGCAGAAATTACCCAACCAAAAGCAGCTTTGGTGGGGGGAGAAGGTTTATTTTGGCTTATAGATTCAAGGGGAAACTCCATAACGTCAGGGGAAAATGATAGCATGAGCAGAGGGTGGACATCACCTCCTGGCCAACATCAGGTGGACAACAGCAACAGGGGAGCATGGCAAACACTGGCAAGGGGAAGCTGACTATAATACCTAAAAGCCTGCCCCAACAATACACTGCTTTCAGAACCCTTAAGTTTATGGGGGACACTTGAATCAAACTACTACAGAGTGTGAAACTACCCTGAGACTACATAGTGAATTCCAGGTCAGCCTGTGTAGAGAGCAAGACCCTAGACCTTACCTAGCACCCACGCAAAACCAGATTCACAAAGTGGTGCACACATATGGAGTTCATTTGCAGTGGCTAGAGGCCCTGGTGCACCCATTCTCTCTCTCTCTCTCTTTCTCTGCTTGCAAATAAATAAATAAAAATGTTTAAAAATAGAAACAGGGAAAACATTTGGCCTATTGTAAGTACTCGGGAAATGTTGGGAAACTTGATGGTATACAAATGAAGGCAACATCACGGGAGTAGACAGATATATGGGTTACTGCAAAATCTTATTGGGAAAAAAGACTTCTGTTGCTTAAGAAAAATAGTAAGTTTAAGGGCCAATTTTCCTTGTACAAAGCACTTTCACTTCCATTATCTCATTCCATTTAATTCCATGACAAAGATACTTGTCTGTATGGGAGGTAAAGTGTGGGTGGGTTGGGGGACATTGTGTCTTTCTGTAGGAATTAGAAGTCTACTCATGCAAGTGCTGTTCTTAGAGTATGCTACATGCATCTATTAAAAGATAATAGCAGGGCTGGGGAGGTAGCTCAATTGGTAGCACTCTTGCCTTGCAGGCATGGAGACCCAAGTTCAATCCCCAATACCCATGTAAAAGTTCTAGAGGTGGCACACACCTATCATCCCACGACTGGGGATTATGAGACATGGGCTCACTGGCAGCCAGTCCAACCTAATTGGCAAGCTCCAGGCCGCTGAGAGACACTGTCTCAAAGAGAAGGTGGACCGTATTTCTGAGGATGACACACGACACTGTCCTCTGGCATCACCACGCACAGCTGCTCACCTGCACACACATACGTGCATACAGCAAATGAAAAGGTACAGATCCATGTACGGTGGCCCATTCCTTTCATCCCAGCACTAGGAAGGCAGAAGTAAGAGGATCTCTGTGAGTTCGAAGCCAGCCTGGGACTGCAGAGTGAGTTCCAGGTGAGCCTGGGCTAGAGTGAAAACCTGCCTTGAGAAAACTGGAAAAAGAAAAATGCTGACAGAAAGCTGGAAGAAGCCATTCTACATGCAGTTCAATGGGAGAAAGAGAAATCACCAGTGAAGATACTCAACAGTGGACACTGCAAGCCTTATAATTGGCCAGCCAGGCCAAATGAGCCAACGGGTGCAATAGTGGCACGTCTATCATGGTGGAAACCAACTGCCCCCCAGTTGGACTGGAGGCCCGCTCCATGGGGGGGGGGGGGAATACATCCCTGATACTTAAAGCTTAAAACAGGGGTAGTCATGAGCCCTAGGTGTGTAACATCTGCTGATGTCTGGATAAGTGTATATACTATGCTTATCAAACTGCCCAGTAAGCACTTCTCTTAATATTCATACCCTTATATTAACGCTATTCTCACTTTGGGTAGAGAATCTTCTCTTTTCAGATGGCAATGACCTTGGGATGACTCAGAAGGTATCATGGTGCTGTAAAAAAGTGACTAGAGTACTGAGTAACATCTCGATCACACCTTCCAAGGCTCAGGGTCTAATGCAGAAGAGGTGGCGGAAAGAATGTAAGAGCCAAAGGAAGGGTAGGACTCCTTACAACGTGTTCCTTCCAGACATAAAATGGCCTCAATATCCATGACCTCATAGTGCCTGACACTACCTACACAGGACTATCATAAGGGGAGGGAAAGATCATGACATCAAAAAAAAAAAAAAAAGAGAGACTGATTGAGATGGGGAGGGGATATGATGGAGAATGGAATTTCAAAGGGGAAAAGGGGGGAGGGAGGTATTACCATGAGATATTTTTTATAATCATGGAAATTTTTTTAAAAATTGAGAAAAAATTAAATTAAATTAAAAAAAAGAAAAAACTGAAAAAAATCAAAAATAAATAAATAAAAAAGTAGCAGGGTGTTGAGGAAATAGCTCAGTTGGTAGCATTCAAGAAGCCCTGGGCTTGCTCTTCAATCTTATATAAACTGGGTGTTCACACCTCTAATCCCAGCATGTGGGAATGAAGGTAGGAGAATCAGAAGTTCAAGGTCATTTTCAGCTATAGACTGAGTTCTATAGAGTGAGTTCAAGGCTATCCTGGACTACATGAGACCCTCTCTTACGAAAAAAAAAAAAAAAAAAAAAAAAAAGCTGGGTGTTGTAGTGCACGCCTGTATATCCCAGCACTTGGGAGTTACCTAGACAAAGCTATAATAGGTGGCACAGCCTTTAATCCCAGTATTTGGGAGGCAGAGGTGGGAGGATCACCAAGAGTTTGAGGCCACCCTAAGATTACATAGTGAATTCCAGGTCCACCTGGACTAGGGTGAGACCCTACCTCGAAAAACAAACAAACAAAAAGAAAGCAAGATGGCTCAATGGTTAAAGGCACTTGCTTGTAAAGCCTGAAGGCCTGGCTTTGATTCTTCTGTATCCACGTAAAGCCAGAAGTACAAAGTGATGTATGTGTCTGGCTTTTGTGTGCAGCAGCATTAAGCCTTGTCATGCTCATTCTCTCTCTCTCTCTCTCTTTGCAAATCAATGAATAAAAATATTAAAACAAAAGACAACAAGCCCTGAAATGGAACCAGGGTAACCTACTAAGGTCAACAACCATGCGGAGGACCTTGGCACTACAATAGAGCTAAGCCAATAGGCCCAAGGCTCATGTGGAACAGACAGACACTTTCAGACAGCCTTGGGATCTTGGACAGGCTGCAATGGCCAGAGACATGGGCTCCAGTAGCATCTCTATTTGTGCTTCTCCCTGAAGGACATGGATGGTACCTGTCTTCTGCTCTACTCCTCCAGGCTCTCCGTGGCCCTCAGGCAAGAGTTCTTAGCACAGGGCAGTAGGCCTGCCTGGCCAGGAAGTCTTTGTCATCTCTGCAACCTCATTGCCCAGCCTTTAATGGGCTTTTTATGCTTAAGCCATGCAGAACTTTCTGTTTGTCTACTGAATAATCTAGCTGTTTCTCATGGTGGGTGCTTTTTGAAGGTTTATTCTGTCTGGGATAACTGTCCCCTCATCACTGGACTTCCCAGAGCTCCTACTTTGAGTCTCAGTCTGAGGAGTTCAAGAAGATTGTTTTTCAGGAAGATTGCATACTCCCTGATCAGGATGAGCCCCACTGATCCACTGGAGCCACCCAGTACTGATCCCACGTGACCCTTTTTCCTCTTTAAGCACCTGCTTTTGCTGAGAGGCTATAAACTTCAGGGTAGTAGGGTCTATGTGCCTTGTGCCTCACTGCACCCCTAGCACTGAGCATGAGGCAGGTTGATCAAGTTGTCCCCTGACCTCCCAGACTGAGGACTGTGCCCTGCTCCCTGAAATCACATGTCAAATGTGTCCTCTAAGCCATATCCTTTCTTTGCCATCTGGGCTAAACCTTCGGGACCCAGCCAGTGACCCTGAGGCTGGGCATGTTTTTGTCCACCCCACAGGCCCAGCAAGACCAGAGTCCACTGGGCACTCAGGGATTTGTCCTGCTTACAAAATCCCCTGAAAATGCTCATGACCACAACTGACCCCACACCTACTTTTCAACAGCATACATGGCCCAGTTTACAGACAAATCAGAGTGAAAATCTGCATTCTCCTCCCAAAGGACCAATGAGAGTCACACACTAGAGCAATTTGCCTGAAATCCTATCATTGCATGAAGGCACACAGCAACACGGAATGAGGTAATAGTCACAGGGCATCAAGGCAACCAAAGCCATGCCAGAAAGCCTTAAAAATGTGAATGCCCTTCAAGAAGCAATCCTCCTCGAGGAATCCATTCTGATAAAGAATACATGGGATCATTAAGACGTTTGCACAGCAGTCATTGCTCATCACAGTGAAAACAATCAGGATCTCCACCATCAGGGACTACAGCAGGCTAAAAGGGGGAAATGCAGGTAATAACTAGGATTCAAAGTGATGGGTGTGCTGTTATGGACAGGGAGTTATCTCTACAATACATTGTGTAAGTGTTAGAAGCTCCCCAGTGGCAAGTGGCAGAAATTCTCCAAATGGGCTGGAGAGATGGCTTAGCAGTTAAGGTGCTTGCCTGTGAAGCCTAAGGACCCAGGTTTGATTCCCCAGTACCCACATAAGCCAGGTGGCACATGCACTGGAGTTCATTTGCAGTGGCTAGAGGCCTTGGTGTACCCATTCTCTCTATCTGCCCCTCTCTCTCTCTTTCTCAAATAAATTAAATTAAATTTACAAAAAAGAAATTCTCCAAATGAACCAAGGAATCTGAAGGAGTTAGATAATGAAGATGGGGGAGGAGCACAGTGTGGCTTGACTTAAGAACACTGGGAGTCCAGGACCTGGCTCCAGGATACTCTCTCCAAACATATTTGCCTGCTCATGTATGTCCACTTCCTTTCCTTATTAGACCACATGGTGTCCATCAAGGTTTGGGACACGGAAAATCATCTACCTGAAGCTGTCTCTAACACCAATCCACAAATCCTAAGAAAGAAATGTCTGGGCCACCCAGGTCACATCCAATCCTGAACTGTGGGCTGGGCAGTAGGGAACTAAGTTGGTTCAGTCTGGCCCAAGACCTGCTTCTGGGCCAGTCAACCATGGCCAATCAGGGCTGGGGCCTCTTTGACTAATGTGGGAGTTAAACAGAAAGGGAAGAACAGACCCAAGGAAGATGATTGGAGCTGATAATATCATTTGGTTGTTCTATTCAATGAGATGGATTAACAAAGCAGAAGGCACTGAGAAGTCCCTCTTTCTGTAAAGATGGGAGCATGTAGGAAGATGCTCTGAGGAAGCATCCAAAACAGTGTCCTAGCCAGGCATGGTGGCGCACGCCTTTAATCCCAGCACCCAGGAGGCAGAGGTAGAAGGATGGCTGTGAGTTTGGAGGCCAGTCTGATACTACATAGTGAGTTGCAAGTCAATCTGGGCTATAGCAAGACCCTACCTCAAAAAAGAAAACAACCACAAAAAAACACACCAAAAACCAAAAACCAAAAAACAAATAAACAGGGCTGGCGAGATGGCTTTGCGGTTGAGGTACTTGCCTGCAAAGCCTATGGATCCAGGTTCAACTCCCCAGAACCCACATAAGTCAGATGTACATGATGGTGGATGTGTCTGGAGTTGGTTTGTGGTGGCTAGAGGCCCCGGTGTGCCCGTTCTTATTCTCTGTCTGCCTGCCTATCTCTCTGATAAATAATAAATAAACAGATCGAGAGGGGGAGGGGATATGATGAAGAGTAGAATTGTGAAGGGGAAAGTGAGGGGGAGGGAATTATGGTTTATTGTCTATAATTATGGAAGTTGTCAATAATTTTTAAGTTTAAAATAAAAATAAAATTAAGAAAAAAACAAAAACAGGGCTGGAGAAATGGTTTAGTGGCTAAGGTGTTTGCCTGCAAAGCCAAAGGACCCAGGTTCGATTCCCCAGGACCCATGTAAGCCAAATGCACAAGGTAGTGAATGCATCTGGAGTTTGTTTTCAGTGGCTAAAGGCCCTGGTGAGCCTATTCTCTCTCTCTCCCTCTCTCTCAAATAATTTTTTTTAATTAAAAAACAACAATGCCCCCAAAACATTACAGGCCATTGCCGAGACCCTTGGTTTCCCACCAGGAATAGATGGTAAGACCCTATTGCTGAAGACTCCACATACTTGGGCCACAAGACCACTGAGAAATCCTGCTGGGACTGAGCTGATAACCTCCTCCATGTAGTACAGCTGAGGGAAAGCTGGAAGAAGCCATTCTGCATGCAGTTCAATGGGAGAAAGAGAAATCACCAGTGAAGATACTCCACAGTGGACACTGCAAGCCTTAAATTTGGCCAGCCAGGCCAAATGAGCCAACAGGTGCAATAGTGGCACGTCTGTCATGGTGGAAACCAACTGCTCTCTAACTGGACTGGAGGTCTGCTCCATGGGAGGGAATACATCCCTGATACTAAAAACCTGAAACAGGGGTAGTCATGAGCTCTAGGGGTGTAATGTCTGCTACTGTCTGGCTAAATGTATATACTATGCTCATCAAACTTCCCAGTAAGCACTTTTGCACTTGCCTGCAAAGCCAAAGAACCTTATTTCAATTCCCCAGGACCCACATAAGCCAGATGCACAAGGGGGCGCATGTGTCTGGAGTTTGCAGTGGCTGGAAGCCCTGGTGTGCCTATTCTCTCTCCCTCTCTCTCTGCCCCTTTCTCTCTCTCTCTCTCAAATAAATAAATAAATAATAAAGTTTTTAAAAAGATGCTTATCTGTTTTTGTCAAGTTTGTATTTTGTTTCAATTTCATATTCATAACAAATATATTTCAATCTAGGTAGGAGCCCCTGTGATTGGGTGACTAGTGCATGGCAATGCATGGTATATACACTGTAATAACTTTCATATATATGTACAAATTGGAATTTTAGTGACTACTCTGGCTTTATTCTTATTTTTACATTAGCATAGCTGATAGAAGTTACAGTTTTCTACCTTCCAGCTGAACAAAAATACACAATATGTCTTTTTCTTTGGGTTAGACACACTTTTTTTTAGACACATTTTTTACATCTCAACAAGAATGCCATATAAGGGCCGGGCGTGGTAGCACACGCCTTTAATCCCAGCACTTGGGAGGCAGAGGTAAGGGGATTGCTGTGAGTTTGAGGTCACCCTGAGACTCCATAGTAAATTCCAGGTCAGCCTGAGCTAGAGTAAGACCCTACCTTGGAAATGCCACATAACCCTTCTTTGAACAAAATGACCAGGGTACTAATGAAACTTTCTTTGGACGAAGCTTAGTAAGCATATTTAAAATACATTGTCCAGTAGTAAAAATTGGCGAGCTCACTGGCTTCACTTAGAAGGTGGCTGTGTAAATTGATATCTGTCA
Organism: Dipus sagitta; assembly: GCA_036346955.1. NCBI lineage: Eukaryota > Metazoa > Chordata > Mammalia > Rodentia > Dipodidae > Dipus > Dipus sagitta. The sequence continues at coordinate 35,843,501 of CM070782.1, read as the reverse complement.
AATTTTTGTGTGCAGCTCAACATTCCCTTACTGGAAACACAAGTTTCCACAACATAGTCCCCCCAAAAAACTGAAGTTTCAAAATTCTGTGTCTCCCTTGGCTTGCTTCTCTCTTGATCCCACCCAGACTTTATTAATGGTTTCCTTCATATCATTGTCTCCATAAATTTTCTTTAGGGCATTCATTAATCCCTCACTAGCATCGGTTTCAGTGTCCGGCGAAGGCTTTCTCTCTGCACTCCTTCTCAACCTGAGGCAAGTAGTCCTAGCGTGTGTTTTCTGCTTTCTTTCTATGTAAGATGATAACTGTGTGAATCTTGACTTCTTTTGAACTGCCTTCCACAGAGGTGGGTTTCAAAAGATTGTTCACAACCACGGAGTAATTCTTCCCATTTAGATTCTTCACCAAAAGATCAAATGATCTTTCTCAGGCATTTCCTCTAACTCATTCTCACTGAAGGTCATTCCTGATGCATTAATACTTTTTGGTGGATTTATATTGTTTTGATTTTTGGTGTTTCTTGTGTTATAATGTATATATTTTTGCATCTTGGATTAATTTAATGCTTAGATTTTCTAGTTAGCTGGGTATTATTAGATGTATCAATCGATCTGATGTTATATATCTTCAGGGTAAGAGCTTAAGGTGTTAGGTGTGGCTCTGAAGACTCTCAGAGTATCTACACAGGTGTTCCTAGGTGTTGGGTTTACCTGCTATGGGAGTATTCAAGTAGGCTGAGTGGAACAAAATACAGGTAGATCCTAAAATTTAAACAATGTACACATTCAATGAAAAACAGCACAGAGTATTTATGCAAGAGTAGGTATCATAACAACCAGATCCTCTATCAACAAGGAGGTTAAGATTTCTGGTCCATTGAGGGTTCCAAGTCAGCTTGTGACCAAGTGAGACCCTTCCCTAATGTATAACAGAAGAGGAAACAAAGCCACTATAAATCAAGAAGCAACAAATAACAAGCCCAAAATATACCTTATTTAAGAATGGCAAATCTGACCATCCATCAGATTTAACATATAATTTATCCTGATATGGAAGGTGCAATTAGCACTTCCAGTTCAGGGCTATATACCAGGTTCATTAGGCATGTACTGACCTGGTGTAATCCCAGTTACCTTTGGGGATGATTTTGGTCTCAGTTATGCTGTGCTCCTGCTTGGGTCCCTCTTTGGTGCACTGTGGGTTCAAGTAGGCTGGCTGGGTTGCTGGACCGCTGCTCTGGTCACCAGAGCTGGGCACTGGCTTTTCCTGCAGCTCAAGCCAAGCCTGGAAGCTGTGGCCTTGCGGACCTGGTGCCGCCGCTGCTGGAGCCGCTTAGGCCTGCCTGTGTGGGCTCTGGATGCTCTGTATCTTTCCTACTTCTCTGCTGCCGTTTTAATTTCTTATACACCTCACTTTTTAGTAAAAGTGTGTATTTTGCTGTTTGTTTGTTTGTTTGCTTTTGCTTTTCTTCCCCTAGGCTGCTTTGGCATGGTTCCTACGCTGCCATCTTAACTGGAAGTCCAAATGATCTCTGTGTGAAATGCACTTTCACAAACTTACCTGAGCCCATCCACAATGACTGATCCTCGCAGCATGTATATCTTGCTGTAAGAGAAGGAACCACAGCAGCTGGCTTTTCACTGCCAACAAGTTCTGGTTTCTTCTGTGATTTCTGCTGCATCTTATTCTTTATTTCTGTCTCAATCTTTGTTTATACAACTGTAAGGGCATCACATAATCTTTTCCTATTGGACTTTTCCAACAAGAACTTTACCTCTTTTAGGTCTTTCTGCAGCTCCTTCAACATGGAAGCCCTGGTTGGGCTAAGTCAGGCCACACAAACATGCTCCCCATGAGAGCGAAGCCCAGCCATCCCTGTAGCCTCCGCACCCAACTGGGAGTCCCAATAAAATATATATTTTTTTAAGTTGAGGGCTGGAGAGATGGCTTAGCAGTTAATGCACATGCCTGCGAAGCCTAAGGACACCAGTCTGATTCTCCAGGTCCCATATAAGCCAGATGCACATGCTGGCACATGCATCTGGAGTTCGTTTGCAGTGGCTAGAGGCCCTGCCAAACGCATCCTCTCTCTGTGTGTGTCTCTCTCTGTCTCTCTCTCTGATAAATAAATAAAAATAAAATCTTAAAAATATATTTAAATAAAAGCAAAAGAAAAACAAAACAAAGTTGAGATTAAAATGTGAGTTTGGGCTGGAGAGATGGCTTAGCTGTTAATGCACTTGCCTGCAAAGCCAAAGGATCCAGGTTTGGGTTCCCAGTACCCACTTAAAGCTAGATACACTAGGTGGCACATGCATGTTTGTTTGCAGTGGCTAGAGGCCCTGGCATGCTCATTCTCGCTCTATCTGCCTCTCTCTCTCTGTCTCAAATAAATAAATAAATAAAATGTAACTTTATTGCTAGGCATGGTGGTGCATGCTTATAAGCCCAGCATTTAGGAGGTGGAGTTAGGATTAGGAGTTCACTATATATATATATATAATTTATTTATTTATTTATTTATTTTTGGGTTTTGAGATAAGGTTTTGCCTAGCCCAGGCTGACCTGGAATTCACTATGTATTCTCAGGGTGGCCTTGAACTCACAGTGATCCTCCTACCTCTGCTTCCTGAGTGCTGGGATTAAAGGTGGGAACCACCATACCCAGCCAGGATTAAGAGTTCAAAATCATCCTCAACTACATAGCAAGTTTGAGGCTAGCCTTAGCTATATGAGTCTAAATACCAAACGAAAACAAAACAAATAAAATGTGGGTTTATTACACACACGCAGTTCCTAAGTACTTTCAGCTAATGCACTTGCACATCAGGGGAGGAAGTTGGCTTGGAGGAGGTGTCCCAATACCTTCTGTTCCCAGCTCACAGTTATTGTTTAAATGTACAACATGCCCCATAGTCTCATGTGTTTGAATATTTGGCCCCTCGCTGGTACCACTGGTTTGGAAGATTGTAGAAACTTTAGCAGGTAGAACCTGTTTGGAGGAAATAGGCCACTGGAGGTGGGCCTCGAGATTTTATAGCCTGGTCCCACTTCCTCTCTGCTCTCTGCTTCCGGACTGTGAACAGTGTGACTGACTAACCACCTCACTCTTCTGTCACCATTCCTTCCCTGCCATAATGGACTATATTTCTTCTTTTCTTTTTCCCCAAAGGAGTATTTTGTCTTTATTTTAACTTTTATGTTTTAGATGTGTGTGTGGAATGCATGTATGCCCATGTGTGTCCACTTACCCCATGTAGATGCATGTGGAGGCCAGAGAAGAAAACGTGTATCCTTTTCTATCATTCTTCCATGATACTTCCTTGAGAGGAAGTCCTTCACTGAACCTGGAGATGCCTTTTTTTTTTTTTTTTTTTTTTTTTAGGCAGACTAGCTGCTTAGCAAGCCCCAGTAATTCTTCTGTGTCCATTCCTCTGAGCACAGGAGTTCCAGGCATGCATGGTAAAGCCCAGCCTTTTATGGGGTACTGGAGATCAAATTCAGTCCTCATGCTTGCACAGCAAGTGCTCTTACCTGCTGAGCTCTCCCCCAGCACCACTGTACCCCTTCTTAAACTGGGAATCAGAACAAATCCTTCCCCCTTAAGTTCCTTCTTATCAGTTATTTGGTCACAGAAACTGAAAAGTAACTACAACAGAAGGCTGGGATCAGGAGTAGTGCTGTTGCTATGATAAACCAACCATGCCATTCATTAGTCTTTGGTTTGCTAGAGAAATGTGGAAGAGTTTGGCACTGCAGGCTAGAAAAGCCCTAGAATGCTATAAGCAGTGTTTACTGTATAATTCAGAATGCTGAGAAAAATGTAGTCAGTAAAGGTCCAGCTCATGAGGATAAGAGCACTATCAGGTCCTGAGCTAGAGGCCATTCCTTTGTGTTATAGCAAGGAACCTGGCTCCGTTACTCCGAATTGTCTCATTCAAGTTCTCAGGAGTAATGTACTGAGCCAGGCATGGTAGTGTACACCTTTAGTCCCGGCACTTTAGAGGCTGAGGTAGGAGGATCACATGAATTAGAGGCTACTTAGGGCAACAAAGTGAGTTCTAGGCCAGTCTTGGCTAGAGTGAGCCACTGCCTTGAAAACAAAACAAAACAGCAGTATCAACAATAACAACAAAACAACAACAAAGTAATGGACTAGTTGTTTGGTAAAGAAAATCTCAAGGAAAGGTAATAATTAGGAGGGGTCATAGTTATTCCTTAATGCTGTTAATCCAGGTGTACAGTGAGACAACAAGTACAGCAGAAAGATATTTAAGGGCTGGAGAGGTAGCTCAGCAGTTAAGGTGCTTGCCGGGCAATGCCTAATGACCCAGTTTCAATTCCCAGTACCCATGTAAAGCCAGATGTAGAAAGCAGCACATGCATCTGAAGTTTGTTTGCAGTGGCTGGCGGTCCTGGTGCAGCCAAGCTCTCTCTTTCTGTCTCTCTCTGTCTTTCTCTCTGCTTGAAAATAAGTAATTTTAAGAAGAAAGATATTTAAAGCCTGTATACTTTGGAGAGATAAGAATCAAGGATAGGGCTGGGGAGATGGTTCAGCAGTTATTATAGGCACTTGCTTTCAAAGCCTGACATGTTAGGTTTGTTTCCTCAGTACTCACATAAAGCCAAATACACGAAGTGGCTAATGTGTCCGGAGTTCATTTACAGTGGCACTAAGCCCTGGTGCACCTATTCTCATTCTCTGTCTCTGCTTGTCATATATATGTGTGTTTTATTTATTTATTTACTGTTTTAATTAATTAATTTTAATTGATAACTTTCATAATTATAGACAATAACCTATGGTAATCCTCCCCACTTTCCCCATCATAAATGCCACTATCCATCATATCCCTTCCCCCTCTCAATCAGTCTCTCTTTTATTTTGATGTCATCATCATTTCCTCTGATTATGACGGTCTTGTGCAGGTAGAGTCAAGAACTGTGAGGTCGTGGATATCCAGGGAATTTTGTGTCTGGAAGAGTGCACTGGAAGAAGTCCTAGCCTTCTTTTGGCTTTTTGTTTTTGTTTTTTTATTGTTTTTTTGTTTTTTTGTTTTTTTGTTTTTTTGTTTTTTGAGGTAGAGTCTCACTCTAGTCCAGGCTGACCTGGAATTCACTACGTAGTCTCAGGGTGGCATTGAACTCATGGTGATCCTCCTACCTCTGCCTCCTTAGATCTGGGATTAAAGACATGTACCACCACGCCTGGTGTTTGGCTCTTATATTCCTTCTGCCACCTCTTCCACAATGGACCCTGAACCTTGGAAGGTGTGATAGAGATGTTTCAATGCTGAGCACTCCTCTGTCACTTCTCAGCACCATGGTGCCTTCTGAGTCATCCTAGAGGTCACTGCCATCTGGAAAGAGAAGCTTCTCTAACCAAAAGTGAGAGTTGCATTAATATATGGTATGAATGTTAAGAGAAGTGTTCACCAGGCAGTTTGGTGAGCATAGTATATACATTTAGCCAGACAGCAGAACACATTACACCCTTAGGGCTCATGACTTTCCCCATCATAGGTTTTCAGTATCAGGTATGTTTTCCCTCCTGTGGAGTGGGTCTCCAGTCCAATTAGAGAGTGGTTGGATTTCCCCATAACAGACATGCCACTATTGCACCTGTTGGCTCATTTGACCTGGCTGGCCAAACTTATGACTTGCAGTGTCCACTGTTGTTTATCTCCACTGATTACTTCTCTCTCCCATGGAGCTGCATGCAGCATAGCTTTTCCCAGCTTTCTGCCAGCTAGTCTACATAGAGGAGGTTTTCAGTTCAGCTCCAGCAGGATTTCTCAGTATTTGCAGCCCAAGCATGTGTAGTCTTCAGCAAGAGGGCCTTATCATCTATTCCTGGGGGAAATCAAGAACCTTGTAAATGGCCTGTAATTTTTTGGGGGGTATCAGGGACCTCCCTGGTCAACAAGTCACTGGAAGGTATCCCATCCATGGCACTGAAAATGTTCTGGTAACAATCTATGGCTTCTTGGTGTGTCATTGTCCAAAAAAGTAGGTTTCCATATGACTTATTCATACCCTCTTAGATTTTGATTAACCCTCCCCCTACATTTCCTTTACTCAGTCTCTTCCTTTGACTTCAATTAAGCCTTTCCACTCTGAGCAATCTATTCTTCTACTTACATGTATGCAATACCATCCCCGTAAGTCCCCCATCTTCTCCCTTCTTTATATCCCCCTTCTAGCTTACTGGCCTCTGCTACTGAGTTTTATTTCAACTCACATACAAGTCCAAAGATTTGTAGCTAGAGAACATACAACACTTGGTTTTCTGGGCCTGGGTTACCTCACTAAGTATAATCCTTTCCAAGTTCATCCATTTTCCTACAAATTGCATAATTTCATTTTTATTTACCACTGAATAGAACTTCATTTATAAATGTGCCACATTTTCATTATCCACTCATCAGTTGAGGGACATCTAGGCTGGTTCCATTTCCTAGCTACTATGAATAGAGTGGCAGTATACATGGGTGAGCAAGTATCTCTATGATAGTGTGATGAGTCCTTAGGATATATGCCTAGGAGTGCTATAGCTGGGTCATATGGTAAATCAATTTTTAGCTGTCTCAGGAGCCTCTACACTGATTTCCACAATGGCTGGACCAGATTACATTCCCACCAACAGTAAAGAAGGGTTCCTCTATTTCCACATCCTCATCAGCATTTACTGTCATTTGATTTCTTGATAATAGCCATTCTGACAGGAGTGACATGGAATCTCAAAGAACTTTTAATTTGCATTTCCCTGATTGCTAAGGATATAGAACATTTTATTAGATGTTTATATGCCATCTGTATTTCTTATTTTGAGAACTTTCTATTTAGTTCCAGAGCCTTTTTTTTTTTTTTTTTTTTTTTTTTTTTTTTTTGAGGTAGGGTTTCACCCTAGCTCAGGCTGAACTGGAATTTACTATGTAGTCTCAGGGAGGCCTCAAACTCATGGTGATCCTGCTACCTCTGCCTCCTGAGATTAAAGGTGTGCGCCACCACGCCTAGCTTCCAGAGCCCCCTTTTTTCTTCTGTTTTATTTATTTATTTGAGAGCGACAGACAGAGAGAGAATGAGGCCAATAGAGAGAGAGGGAGAGAGAGAGAGAGAGAGAGAGACAGAATGGGTGCTCCAGGGCCTCCAGCCACTGCAAATGAACTCCAGACGCGTGCGCCCCCTTGTGCATCTGGCTAACGTGGGTCCTGGGGAATCAAGCCTCGAACCAATGTCCTTAGGCTTCACAGGCAAGCGCTTAACCACTAAGCCATCTCTTCAGCCCCAGAGCCCATTTTTAAATTGGGTTGTTTGATTTCTTATGATTTAGTTTTTGAGTACTTTGTGTATCCTGGGTATTAATCCTCTGTCAGATGTAGAGCTGACAAAGATTTTCTCCCATTCTTCAGGTTGCCTCTTTGCTCTATTCACAATGTCCTTCGCTGTACAAAAGGTTTTTAATCTCATGAGGTCCCAGCATTTGATCTGTGGTTCTATTTCCTGAGCATCTGGGGTTATATTCAGAAAGTCATTACCTATATTGAAGGGTTTCCCCTACTTCTTCCTCTAGCAGTTTCAGAGTTTCAGGTCTGATATTAAGGTCTTTGATCCATTTAAACTTAATTCTTGTGCATGGAGAGAGATAAGGATCATTTTTTATCCTTCTACATATAGATATCCAGTTTTCCCTGCACTATTTGTTGAAGAGGCTGTCATTTCTCTAATGAGTATTTTTGGCTTTTTGTCAAAGATCAAGTGGCTGTAGCTCCTCAAGAGTTACATCTAAGTCCTCTATTCTGTTCCATTGATCTATGTGTCTATTTTTGTGCCAGTGCCATGCTGTTTTTGTTATTATGGCTCTGTAATATAAAATCAGGTATGGTGATATCACCAGCTTTATTTTTGTTGCTCAAAATTGTTTTGGATACTCAAGGTTTTTTGTGCATCCAAATGAATTTTAGGGTTGTTTTCTCTATTTCCATGAGGAATGCATTGGAATTTTGATGGGGATTGCATTAAATATGTAGATTGCTTTTGGTAAGATTGACATTTTCTGAATATTGATTCTTCTAATCTAATAAAATGGGCTGTCTTTCTATGTCCTAGTGCCTTCTGAAATTCCTGTCTTTAGTGTTTTACAGTTTTTATTGTAGAGATCCTTTCACTTCCTTGGTTAGGTTTATTCCAAGGTACTTTATTATTATTATTATTATTATTACTTGTTTATTTAATTTGTTTTGTACTCAATGACTACAGTCAAGTTGGTACCATTGTTAGCCTCCTCCCTGTCCTCCCACCTTCCCCTGCCCCCTCCTTTTTGGGGTATATGGGTCATGCATTGTGGGGTTAGCCCTCAGTTATGGATAGGAGGAAAAGTCTCTGTGTATCATGACTCAATGTGTGGCTCTGACATTCTTTCCACCCCCTCTTCCACAAATTTCTGTGAACCATGTTGGGTTCATTTTTGGTCTGCTTCAGTGATGAGGTTTTGGGAGCCTCTGTGTCTCTGGATATCTGATTTGGTAGGAGTTGATTGTTCTCTGTGTTGATCTCCTTCACCCTTGTGCTGGTACCAGGTTCACCAAGAAAACAGCACACTTGCTTGTTTTGCCAATTATTCTTAGTTTCAGCTGGGGCCCTTTTGAGGTATGATGGGTGGTTCTCTCCTTAGGATTTGCATCTATCTGAAAAAGAGAACCAGATTCTCCGATGAAGAGTAAAGTTAACACCAGATAAATGGAATAACCATTATTTTTTAAGGGAGAATTTAATATGTGTAGGCCCTCTTGTAGACCACAATTGGTGGTAGCTTGATATTGGCGAGTGGGCTGATGTTTGGATCTGGTTCTGAGTTGTATCCCAGTTCCAGCTATGGGTTCCATTCCACTGGGCGGATCAGTTAGCCAAATCAAGAGCACTTGGTTTCCCACCATGGCTATGTGCCACTATTGCACTTGTGTGAGCATCACAACAGGTTATTTGCTGCTAAGTAGGTTAGACCATGAGTTGCTTGGACAGATATTGGTCATTTTCCCCCAGTTGCCCATGTAGCACCTTCTGGCACTAGATGTGCTGACTGTCTGGGGACTGACTCTCTTCCAGCTTCCAGCCATGTCACTCCATGTTACATGTCAACTGCACATGGTGTCTTCAGCAGTAGGGTCTTACCACTAACCTTTGGTGGGTCATCAAGTACTCTGACATAAATCTGTCATTCTTTTAGGAAACCTTGTAGGTCTCTCTGATCAAAAGCTCATTGTGGATGATAGCCACCTGCTGGTACTGGGAGTTACAGGTCAGTGCCCATGAAGAGAAGGAAGTAAAAGGTAAGTAATATAAAAGAGTTAGAGAGAAGAGGGAGAGAGAGACACAGAGGCAGTAGATTAAGGTCAGTTTTCATCGTACCCTTTTCAGGGCCTTGTGAATCAGGTGTTCCCTTGAAGGGCGTGGTGAAGGTTCAACCATTTGGTCTGTCTTTTAGGATGTAGAATTTTATGGTACCATTGCCATTGGGTCCAGATTTGTGTCCCCATCCCCTCCTTTACCCTTCCTTCCCTCACCACCCACCATATTGTCCAGTCCTCAAGATGCTTGCTGGGTATGTCGGCATCTTGGGTAGATTCAGGTTAGGTGCTATAGATGAGTGAGACTATGTGGTGATTATTTTTCTGTGATTGGGTGAGTTCACTGAGAATTATCTGTTCCAGGTTTGACCATTTTTCTTCAAATTTCATTGTGTTGTTTTTTTCTTACTGCTGTGTAGAATTCTATTGTGTAGATATACCACATCTTAGTTATCCATTCGTCTAGTGACAGACATCTGGGTTGATTCCAGCTCTTAGCTATTACAAATTGAGAAGCTATAAACATGGCTGAGCAAATCTCCTGGACTGAGGCTTGGAGGTTTTAGGGTAGATGCCCAGTAAGGGAATAACTTGGTCTGTTGGTAACTCTATAGTCAGCTTTTTTAGGAGTCTCCATATTGCTTTCCAAAGTGGTTGTACCATCTTACATTCCCACCACAACAGTGGATGAGGGTTCCTATTTCTCCACATCCTCTCCAGCATTATTTTCATTTGACTTTTTAATGTTTGCTATCCTTACTGGGATAAGGTAGAATCTCATAGTTGTTTTAACTTGCATTTCCCTGATGATTAGGGATGATGAACATTTTCTTAAGTGTGTGTTTGCCATTTGTATTTCTTCCTCTGCGAACTGCCTGTCCAGTTCTTTGCCCTATTTTGTGAGTGGGTTGTTTGACTTTTTATTGTTTACATTTTTGAGTACTTTGTAGATTCTAGAGATTAGGCCTCTGTCAGTTGGATATTCAGCAAATATTTTCTCCCATTCTGTGGGTAATCTATTGGCTTTGCTTATTGTATGTTTGTCTGTGAAGAAACTCTTCAGCTTCATGTGATCCCATTGGTTGAGTGTTTGTTTAAGATTGTGTGCTACTCTGGATTTGTTCAGGAAGTCTTTTTCCATTCCTATATCATGAAAAGTTCCTCCTATATGTTCTTCCAGTAGTAGCTGAGTTTCCAGACTTATATTGAGGTCTTTGATCCATTTGGACTTGAGTGTTGTGCATGGTCAGATGTGTGGATCAAGTTTCAATTTCTTGCATATGGTTATCCAGTTTGTCCAGCACCATTTGTTGAAGATGCTATCTTTTTTCCACCCTATTTTGTTAGGGCCTTTGTCAAATATCAAGTAGCTATAGTTGCTTGACCCAAAGTCCATGTCCTCAATTCTACTCCATTGGTCTATACTCCTGTTTTTATGCCAGTACCATGCTGTTTTTATTACTATGGCTTTGCAATATAGCTTTAGATCAGGTATGGTGATGCCTCCAGAGGTATTTCTTTTGCTGAGGAAATGCTTGGATATCCAAGGCCTTCTGCCTTTCCATATGAATTTTGAGATCATTTTTTCTATCTCTGTGAAGAACAATGTTGGGATTTTAAGTGGGATTGCATTAAATCAGTATATTGCCTTTGGTAGGATTGCCATTTTCACAATATTAATTCTGCCTATCCAGGAGCATGGGAAGTCTTCCATTTTTTCATGTCCCCCTCAATTTCTTTTTTGAGTGTTTTTATGCTTTTGTTGTATAGATCTTTCACTTCCTTGGTTAATGTTATTTTAAGGTATTTTACTTTTTTGTTGCTATTGAAAATGGGACAATGTCCCTTATTTCTTTGTCTCTATCTTTGTCATTTGCATATAGAAAGGCTAATGTTTTTTGTGCACTGATTTTGTATCCTGCTACTTTGCTAAAGGAGTTAATCACCTTCGAGAGTTTTGGGATGGAGTCTCTCAGGTCTCTTACATACAGAATCATGTCATCTGTGAATAGAGCTAACTTAACTTCTTCCTTTCCAAATTGTATCCCTTTTATTTCCTTCTCCTATCTTATTGCTTGAGCTAGGACTTCCAGTACTATATTGAAGAGCAGAGGTGAGAGTGGACACCCCTGTCTTGTTCCTGATCTAAATTGGAATTCCTCCAGTCTCTCTCCAATAATTGTTATTTGGGCTTTAGGAGCTTTGTATATAGCCTTTATTATGTTAAGATATGAACTGACCATGCTGATTCTCTCCAGTGTTTTGATCATGAAGTTATGTTGTATTTTGTCAAAGGCCTTTTCTGCATCTATTGAAATGTTCATGTGGTTTTTGTGTTTAACCTTGTTTATATGGTGTATTACATTGACAGATTTCTGTATGTTGAACCACCCTGCATTCCTGGGATGAATCCCACTTGATCAAGGTTTATAATGCTTTTGATGTGTTGTTGGATTCAGTTTGCGAGGATTTTGTTCAGGATCTTTGCGTCTAAGTTCATCAGGGAAATAGGCTGGTAATTTTCTTTTCTTGTGGCATCTCTGCCTGGTTTTGGAATTAGGGTGATAACTAGCTTCATAGAAAGAGTTGGGGAGCTTTACCTGTTCTCCAATTGTGTGGCACAGTTTGAGAAAGATTGGCTTGAGTTCCTCCATGAAGTGTATCTTTTTTTTTTTTTTTTTTTTTTTTTTTTTTTTTTTTTTTTTTTTTTGCTTGATCAACTTAGCCAAGGGTTTGTCAATCTTGTTTATTTTTTCAAAGAACCAGCTCTTTGTTTTGTTAAATTTCTTAATTGTTTTCTTAGTTTCCAATTTATTAATTTCTGCTCTTGGTCTTAATTATTTCTTTCCATCTGGAGCTTTTTGGGTTGGATCCTTCTTGCTTTTCCAGTGCCTTTAGGTGGATGATTAGGTTATTGATTTGGGATCTATCTGTCTTTGTTATGAAGGCATTTAGTGCTATGAATTTCCCCTGAGGACTATCTCCATTGTGTCCCATAAGTTTTGGTACGATGTGTTCTCATTGTCATCCATGTCTAGAAATTTCACAATTTCATTTTTTATTTCATCCACTACCCATTTATTTTTTAAAAGTGTGCTGTTCAGAGCTGGAGGGATGGCTTAGTGGTTAAGGCACTTGCCTGCAAAACCAAAGGACCCAGGCTCAATTCCCCAGAACCATTGTTAGCCAGATGCACAAGGGGGTGCACGCGTCTGGACTTCATTTGCAGTGTCTGGAGGCCCTGGCATGCCCATTCTCCCTCTGTCTCTCTCTCTCTCTCTCTCTCTCTCTCTCTCTCTGTGTGTGTGTTTAAATAAATAAGTAATAATAAAGTGAAACAATTATTTTAAAAAGTGTGCTGTTCGGTTTCCAGGAGCCGATGGGATTCTTGGTGAGTCCTTTGTTGTTAATTTATAGCAATGTAGCATTGTGATCTGATATCATGCAGGGAATTATGTCAATCTTCCTAAATATATAGAGGCAGGCTTTGTGACCCAGTATATGATCTATTTCAGAGAATGTTCCATGGGCTGCTGAGAAGAATGTGTAGTCTATGGATTTAGGATGGAATGTTCTGTAGATGTCCATTAGGTCTAATTGATCTATGGTTTTGTTGAGCTCTCTTACTTCCCTGTTGAGTTTCTGTTTGGATGATCTGTCTATTACTGATAATGATGTATTGAAGTCCCCAACTATGATGGTGTTGGTGGTTATTTCTGTGTTATTGTCAAGTAGGTTTTGTTTTATGAACTGTGGTGCCCCTGTGTTTGGTGCATAAAGATTTATAATTATGATATCTTCTTGATGGATCATTCCCTTGATAAAGAGGAAATGGCCTTCTTTGTCTTTTTTTATTATTTTTGGTTTGAAGTCTATTTTATCTGATATTAGTATAGCTACGTCTGCTTGTTTCTTATTCCCATTTGCTTGGAATATTGTTTTCCACCCTTTCACCCTGAGGAGGTGTCTGTCTTTAATGGTGAGGTGGGTTTCTTGACAGATTGAGGGGTATAATTTTCTGATCCACTCTGCTAGCTTGTGTCTCTTTATGGGTGAATTAAGACCATTAATATTTTTCATGGACTTTGAAGTTTTTTGTGCCTTCTCTGAGTTGGGTTATTGTGATCTGCTTCTTGTAGGCATTTGAGGTTGATTATTTGATTCTGTGTGGAAAATTTCCTGAAATACTCTCTGTAGGTTTGGTTTTGTGTTCATATAATTGTAAAGCTGAGTTTTGTCATGGAAAGTTTTTCTTTCACCATCTATTATGAGGGATACTTTTGCTGGGTAAAGTAGTTAGGGTTGGAAGCCATAGATTCTTAGAGTTTGCAGTGTTCCATTCCAGGCCCTTCTCACTTTCAGGGTTTCCATTACGAAGTCTGAAATAATTCTGATTGGGTTACCTTTAAATGTGATGTGCTGTTTTCCCCCTATCTGCTTTTAGGATTTTCTCTTTGGTGTCATTGTTTAGAGTCTTAATGATAATATGTCTTGGAGAGTTTCTCCTTTGGTCCAATCTGTTTGGAATTCTGATAGCTTCTTGTATCTTTTTTTGTTGTTCTTTCTTTCTTTCTTTTTTTTTTTTTTTTTTTTTTTTTTTTTCGAGGTAGGGTCTCACTCTAGCCCAGGCTGACCTGGAATTCACTATGGAGTCTCAGGGTGGCCTTGAACTCATGGCGATCCTCCTACCTCTGCCCCCCGAGTGCTGGGATTAAAGGCATGCGCCACCATGCCCGACTAGCTTCTTGTATATTGATGGGCCTTTCTTTTGAGAGAGTGGAAAGTTTTCTTCGATTATTTTGTTAAGTACGTTTTCCATGCCTTTGGCCTGAATTTCTTCCCCTTCTGGTATTCCCATGATCCAGATGTTAGGAGGGTTAAGGGTATCCCACAATTCCCTCATGTTCTGTTCACAAAAATTTTTGGACTCACTGAAACTTTTGAACTTTCGAACTGTGATTCTATCTTGTCTTCCAGATCTGAGTTTCTATCCTCCATGTGGCTGACTCTATTCTTGAGAGCCTCTAAAGAATTTGGGGTTTGTTCAATTAGGTTTGCATTTTCTACTACTTTTCTATGCATAGTTTCCATCCCTCTGACAAGTTCCCTTTTCACACCATTTTCTGATTTTCTTGATGCTTCTTGGAATTCATCCTTGCATTTCTTTATGTCTTCATTTAGCATCTCCAGCTGATTTTTGAGGTTCTCTTTTTTTTCACTCTCTTTCATATCTCTTAACTGTGTTTGAATTCCTTCCATTTTCTTATCTATTAGGTCTGTCTAGTAATGGCAGCATCCACATGATTATTGGTCCTTTGTTGCTTTTCTGCAAGTTCTAGCAGTAGCTTGGTCAGGGTTGCATTGGTCATAGCTTCATTTTGGTGTTCTGTTCCTAATGTCTCTTCTATGTTTTGATTAGAGACCTCCATTGTAGGACTGGGTGATCTTACTGGATTTACTTGCATTTGATTTTTCATGTTATTTCTTTTGTGCTGTGGACTGCCCACCATAGTGTATGGGCATGGAGAGTAGGACTGTGGTCCGGATGGGTGGGGGAAGGATAGGAAGGAGAGCGGGCCTGAGCTCACATGCCAGGAAGCAATGAGCAGAGTGGTTCTGAGCTCACTTGTGGGTGGGCAGGCAGAGTGGTCCTGAGCTCACCTGTAGGTGGGTGGATCAGCCTGAGCTCCCACATGCAGTGGGCAGAAGGGGGGATTGGCTTGCATGGGTGGATGGGCAGAGACAGCCTGAGCTCATGTGTGGACAGGCAGCCAGAGCAGCAAGCGGGCAGATGGGTGGAGCAGCCTGAGCTTGCAAGGGCGGATGGGCAGCATGGGCCTAAGCTTGTGCATGTATGGCAGGCAGATGAATGGATCAGGTCTGAGCTCCAACGGGCTGGTGGGCAGAGCCTGTCTGAGGTCGTGTGTGGGCAGGGGTAGCTGGGTTCGCACAGGTGGATGGGCGAAGCAGGCCTGATCTTGCGTGGCAGATGGGCAGAGTAGGCATAAGCTTGCATGTGGGCACGTGGAACAGGTCTGAGCTTGTGCGTGGGCAGGTGGAACAGGCCTGAACTCATGCATGGGCAGATGGCCAGAGCAGCCTGAGCTTGCGTGTGGCAGGCAGATGGGTGGGCCACCGTCGTGGCCTGAGCTCACACGCGTGGTGGGCAGATGGGGGATGGGGCCTGAGCTGGCACAGGTAGACGGGCAGACCAGTCCAGAGCTCATGTGTGGGCAGGTGGAATGGGCCTGAGCTCACGCGTGGACAGGCAGCTGGAATGGCAAGCAGGCAGATGGGCAAGAGGGCTGAGCTCACATGGGCGGATGGGTGGCGTGGGCCTAAGCTTGTTTGCGCATGGTGGACAGATGGATGGATTGAGCCTGGGCTCCCAGGGGCCATTGGGCGGAGCTGCCAGAGGTCGCGCATGGGCAGGGGTAGCTGGGCAATCACCCCTGCACAGTGAGGCAAGTAGAACTATGCTGGCCTGCGTCCCTTTTCCAGCAGTAAGTGTGGGAGAATCCTGAGGCTGAGACTATGGCTAGGGCAACTGTTTGGGGGATTGGGTAACTGATGGGTTACCCGAAAGTGAGGGAATCAGTTGATTCCCTTTTTTTTCACCCTCCGCACCCTCCCACTGGTGATCTATTAGAGATTACTCTCCCCTAAAAGACCCAGTGAACCCTTAATGCCTTGCCTTTCCTTCCAGAGGAGGTGTGGCACAGTTAGATGGATGCCATCTTGACCAGAAATCTTCTGTGACACATATTATTTTTCTTTTTTTTAGTTTCTTTTTTTATTTTCTCAATTTTTATTAATATTTTCCATGATTATAAAAAATATCCCATGGTAGTACCCTCCCCCCCACTTCCCCCTTTGAAATTCCATTCTCCATCATATCCCCTCCCCATCTCAATCTTTCTACTTACATATATATAATACCAACCTAATAAATGCCCTCCTCCCTTTCTTTCTCTTCCCTTTCTATCTCCTTTTAACTTACTGGCCTCTGCTACTGAGTTTTTTCCTTCTCACACAGAAGCCCAATCATCTGTAGCTAAGCTCCACATATGAGGGAGAACATGTGGCGCTTGGCTTTCTGGCCCTGGGTTACCTCACTTAGTATAATTCTTTCCAGATCCATCCACTTTTCTGCAAATTTCATAACTTCATTGTTCTTTACCGCTGAGTAGAACTCCATTGTATAAATGTACCATATCTTCATTATCCACTCATCAGTTGAGGGACATCTGGGCTGATTCCATTTCCCAGCTATTGTAAATTGAGCAGCAATAAACATGGTTGAGCACGTACTTCTAAGGAAATGAGATGAGTCCTTAGGATATATGCCTAGGAGTGCTATAGCTGGGTCATATGGTAGATCAATCTTTAGCTGTTTTAGGAACCTCCACACTGATTTCCACAATGGCTGGACCAGATTGCATTCCCACCAACAGTGTAGAAGGGTTCCTCTTTTTCCACATCCCCGCCAACATTTATGATCATTTGTTTTCATGATGGTAGCCAATCTGACAGGAGTGAGATGGAATCTCAATGTAGTTTTAATTTGCATTTCCCTGATAACTAGTGACGTAGAACATTTTTTTAGGTGCTTATATGCCATTCATATTTCTTCCTTTGAGAATTCTCTATTTAGCTCCATAGCCTATTTTTTGATTGGCTTGTTTGACTCCTTATTATTTAACTTCTTGAGTTCTTTGTATATCCTAGATATTAATCCTCTATCAGATATATAGCTGGCGAAGATTTTTTCCCATTCTGTAGGTTGCCTCTTTGCTTTCTTCACTGTGTCCTTTGCAGTGCAAAATCTTTGTAATTTCATGAGGTCCCAGTGGTTAATCTGTGGTTTTATTGCCTGAGCAGTTGGGGTTGTATTCAGAAAGTCTTTGGCAAGACCAATATGTTGAAGGGTTTCCCCTACTTTTTCCTCTAGCAGTTTCAGAGTTTCAGGTCTGATGTTAAGGTCTTTAATCCATTTGGACTTAATTCTTGTGCATGGAGAGAGAGAAGACTATTTTCATCCTTCTATAGATACATATCCAGTTTTCCCAACACCGTTTGCTAAAGAGGCTGTCTTTTCTCCAATGAGTATTTTTGGCATTTTTATCGAATATCAGGTGGCTATAGCTACCTGGAGTTACATTTGGGTCCTCTATTCTGTTCCATTGGTCTACAAGTCTGCTTTTGTGCCAGTACCATGCTGTTTTTGTTACTATGGCTCTGTAGTATAGGTTAAAATCAGGTATGGTGATACCACCAGCCACATATTATTTTTCTTAAGGCAATTGTGAATGGGAGTGATTCCCTGATTTCATCCTCAGTATGTTTGTTGTTAGTATAGGGGAAGGCTACTGATTTCTGTGTGTTTATTTTATTTATTTTTTTAAAAGACAGAGAGAGGGCTGGAGAGATGGCTTAGCAGTTAAGACATTTGCCTGCAAAGCCAAAGGATCCCTGTTCGATCTTCCAGGACCCATGTAAGCCAGATGTACAAAGAGGGCACATGCATCTAGAATTTATTTGCAGTGGCTGGGGGCCCTGGTGTGCCCAATCTCTCTCCCCCTTTTTCTTTCTCAAATAAATAAATAAAATATATTTTAAGA